>OY776111.1:509113374-510316755 GCA_963675035.1 Allygus modestus
GTTAGTCGACAATAATCATTGACAGGTGTTGGTCGCCTTTTTAGGGATAGTTAATGAGAAGCTGACAATAGCTTTATTTAAAACTTTATGTTTGAACTCTGTAGGCTAATATAAAAAGTAAACATTTTTCAACACATAAACGAGTTGGCAACAACATCAGTAATATTAACCGTACTGATAAACTAGTGATATACATTATACTATCCTCCATGAGAATGAAATTTGCTTTGCTGTTAAAAAGACGACCAAACAACAATAATTTTCATATATATATATATATATGTACATATGTATATATACATATATGTACATGTATATAATATAATATATATATATATATATATAAATAATACCACAACCACATGAAAGCATAGGCTATAGCAAGAACCATCAAGTTATATTTATAAATAAGGGAGAAATAAAATATGTCTTTAAATATTTTTTATAAAAATAACATTGAACAACGTAGGCCTTCAGTGTTTAACACTTTCAATATCGGTAACTTATTAACGTAGAGCAATAAACAGAACATTAAATTATATGGTAATCCCACGAAACCAATTGCATATTTCATTCTACTATACACATATGCATAGTTAATCTGAAGGATTAGTTCCTTTACCAACTACAGTCATTATAGCTCGAAAAGCCAAAGTAAATTAAGACAGTTTTTTACATCGGGAGTCAATATTTTTAGACCAGTTGAATCATCCATAGTAAGGCCAAGAATATATTTACACTCGATTGTCAATCAAGAGGGATTTCACTAGGGTCTATACACAATAAAGGCCGCAGCCGTCGTTTAAGTATTCTTTACATACCATATGAACCATATGATGTCCAAAACACATTAACAGAAAGGTAAAGAAATTGGATGGAATATAGTATTAAGCTACTTTAAATCATTGCTATGTTAACCCTTTCTTGTTACCCTGAAGGAGAATGTATATTAACGCTAACAGTATTGTAAAAAGACAAATTATAGTCCACATAAATATAAAAGGTGTAACCATGGTTATTTTTTGTACTATTTGTGTTCATTCTTCATTAAAATCCACTGAATAGCTGAAAACGCACGGAAAAACCATTGGCTGAAAGTGGAATAAGTATTTAAAACGTCTTTTTGGTTTCAGACTTAATGTCTGAATTTCCAGGTTTCATTCGGTTGCATAAATATATTCAAGGTTTATTGCTTGGGGTTCTCTGTAAAATTTAATAAACTGCATCTAAATGTATTTTATTACAGCCCGAATTAAATTCGTGTATTGTTTAGGTCTCCATTCCAAAAATCTACGGATTCCCCAGGTCACATTGCTGTTATTGTTAACTGCTCGTTACCTATTCAAATATGGATTCATATCATTACCTAATGCGAAGTGATTTAGTGTATTTGTTCTTAGTGTAAGTGATTAGTGTTAGTTGTAAATAGAATAAGTCAGGATCCCGGATAGTCACGTTAAATGATTTACCCAAGTATTGTTTGATCAGAATAAATAAATATAGAATTTATTTATTCTATATTAGAGTATTAGCCTAATACACTTAAATTTTAAAGTACATCAATTACATTAAAACACGTTAAGTAAGATGAACTGTGTCAGCACTATTAAAGTAACTCTTTATTTAGTGATGAAAATATATTCTGATTTGCTTATTTGTTCTAAGGACATATTTGATCGATGTAAAAATAGTAGATAAATAGACAAGATTTGGATCGCAAAAGGGGATGTGATGTCAAATTACTCAGAGCCTACCTACAAAACACGTAACACAGTATTTTCTTGGATGATCTTCTCACTTAGGGGTGGACTTCATGTAACTCATAAATTTGCGTACAACTTATAATGAAAATACTTTCTTTTTTTTTTTAAATATCCCAGGTAGAAAAAATAACTTGAGGCAAGCTTGCCCAAAACTTGCCATGACACACTTAAACACTTTCTACAAGTGTTCCGTGGCAAGCAACCAAACTTGTGAAAAGTTTGAGGCAAGCTTTCTAGTTCCCTCCTTCAAAACTTTCCAAAAGCTTTTCAATTAAGCTTTTAGAAGGCTTTCTTACAAACACATTGAGAAAGCCTTTCTGGTATGTTTGTGGAAAGCTGTCCTGGTAAGCTTTTAGAAAACTGTCCTGGTAAGCTTTTGACAAACTTTCCTGGTAAGTTTATGTAATACCTTAATAAAAACCTGAATACCATAACAATTAGTATTTTTGCACAACTAGTGCACAAAATTGTACTTCGCTGAATGGATATGCTAATATTAGTTTAAATAACTGAATGAGTAGTTTGTATATTTTTAGAACAAATAAGATTTTCCCATTTTCTCTTAAAAAAAACTTGGTAATATTGTAATTACTGTGCATGAACCTACCTGGAATATCGCTCAAACACAAGTTTGTGCTCTTACCAAGAAATAAAACCTACCAACCAAAAACTGGAAAACTGTTAAATAAATCACTTATTTAATTACTAATGATTCATATAATGTTTTATAATCACACTCACTTCCTATGAAATAATAATTGGTTTTGGACTTCTACCAAACAAATTGCTTGGTTAATTATTAATTTTAAAAAAATACTTAAGTCTATCGGCTAAACGTCTGTTAGTATTCAACAAAATTCTCAAAAACTTCATTGAAAACAAATAAAGTTGTTACTATAAATGTAGTTGCATAATATTGTTGTTACTATAAATGGTATTAATTTATACTACAAGTTTTCATTATTAAACAAATTAATAACGTTGTTTTCCTTTTTAATTCATTAGTAGACTGAAATACATTGGCCTTAGTATCCTTATCAAATTGCTACAAACTACATTTAAATATAAAGGTGCCTGTCCAAAACCACTGCAATTATACCAAATTTTGTTATACCAAATTAAAATGTTTTTAATTATATTTTTAGGCGAAGGTACAATTTAATGGAAAATATATAATAATTAAAATAACTATACAATGTACCTAAGTTTAATTTTCTCCATTGATCTATTAGTCTTCACTAACAAGTTAATTTGTGAATCTTGGTGAACCAATGTTAAAATGGCTATTAGAATAATATAGGTACCAAAGATAGGAATAAACAACAATCTTTACATATTATGGTTTATATTATTTTAATTTAACTATTTACATCATGATCAAAATACATTTAATTCCAAGCCGTCTTCTTCAATCTCCCTGGCTCCAATGGCTGCAGCCTCCTGTCTTTTTTCCCTGAAAACAAAATAATATTCTTGAACCCAAAGGTTTTACGAAACCATCAAATTAATCATTGATAGATTCAATGTTTATAGTTTGGAAATAATTTTCTTCAACCTGAAAGGGGTTTTATGACAAACAAGCAACTACCGTAGTGTTATTGTCAGAAAATGTTATTAAAACACAATGCATACCGTACAACCAATATTTTTAAATAACCGCAAAAAAATATTAGACCTTTGTGTTAACACGCTCTTATTCAGTTTTTGGTACATGGTTCATACAACAAATTACAATACCCCCGTCGCAGCAAACCTACGTACTCAGCGAATTTCCTATGCATGAATATATTTCTTACTATCACATAAAGCCACTTACCAAGTTTCATAAAAATACTTAAATAAATAACTGATATATAGCATTTTATTTATTCTCCATAAGGGCTGAGAAAGCAGGTTTTCTGCAATGAGAAAGATTAAAATGTTTTTTTTTGCAATTATCAATATAACTCAACCAGGTGAAGCTACATACCAAGTTTTAATGATTTATGTTCATAATTAAGGGAGATTGGGAGATATAAAGCTTTACATATTCTCCATAAGAATAACATTAGGGATGAGTATGCAGGTTTGAGGTAGCAGACCAACACTGCCAACACTGGCTGTTTTTATATATTTTATTATTATAGATTCTTTACCTGGAACATCTGGTATTGCTAATAACCTGTCCATAATGTGTTAACAGCTGCAATTTAAATAAATGTATTCCCCATATTAATCTTATGAGCAAAAAACCAACTTTGAGGGCAGCCCGTACCCTTGAGAATAAAGATATTGAAAATTAAAAACCTAATTGCAAAACTACGAACTGAGTCGAAATCTTTGACACTTCAAACATTAAAATTGGTCAAGAAACAACGGAGAAGTTTTCCTAACCATAAAAGCGCCTTTTTTGGCGTATTAATATATAGGATTCAGGAAATTACAGGATTCGTGGTTTGAAATTTTTGTATTTTAGGAGTATACAACAAATCTAATGTTTATGTCAGTTGGCAGAACTGCTGTTGTTATGTAGGGAGTATGGGGACAAGGGCATGGCTTCCTGGTGTAGTACTCGCGGCTGCGGGGTGGGGGCAGTGCCATTTCCCCGCCAAACATTTTTACTGCGCTATGTCCTGACTGTTCCAATCCTGCGCTCCCATAATTTTAAATAATCCTACCGGTACATATTAGACAATAGCTTTTTTAAAAAAGAATATAAAATTAGCCTACTTATAAACGAGTTTTTCCAGATCAAAAGCTAAGTCTGGGCTAAAGGCCTTAAATATGTTTGCGCCCAAAATACTAAAGTGGGCATTATTACCTTTAAGTTATTCTTGTTTATTGTGTGTTGCAGATTGCAAGCAGCACAAGGAGGAGAACAAGAAGATTAAAATTAAGTTTAAAAAATTGTAATTAAGTACTAATATAACAATTTCTGAAAAAACATTTCTGTAGGCCTATTTATTTTCCTACTTATGCTTTAGGCCTAATTAAAAAAAACTATTACAAAACTAAGGAGCAAAAAATATGCAACCTATTGTAAAGTATTTATCTCATGAAAGGCAAACATTTGTTTAAATATTATATGAAATTTAAATAGGTATGATTTATTGTTTTGGTAATTAGTTAAAATTGGAGTCACTAAATTATATAAATCAAAATGCTTTGTATACGTTCACAGATATTGGCACCTTGATACACTGCCATTTTTAATACTGAAGTTTTTATAAAAATAAATTTAGTCTCTTTGAGGTCGGCTTCACATGTCTGATAATTTTAATTTTGATCTTAAACGCAAAACATATTGATATTGAAGACAGAACGAAATTCTCAAAACAACCTATTTTGAGAAACAAAACAATTCTGTGCATATCCTGGTAGAAAACAACATTTTATTTAAATAACTTATACACAATATTAAGAAATTTTTTACATCCTATTGATATACATTTAACATCATATTGACGTACATTTGACATCATATTGACGTACATTTGACATCATATTGACGTATATTTGACATCATATTGACGTACATTTTACATCAATTTTTTCTTTTCTATACTGCTTGTTTGATATCAATTTGATGGCAATATGATGTCATGTTTGATCTGTTTTTTACGTAAAATTGAGTGCCTTTTTTACTTCCAATTGACGTCATTTTGACGACATTTGATGTCAATATGACATCAACAATATCAATGACATTGACATTTTTTACATCAATTTTACGTCAAATTGATGTACTTGTGCTATATGGGTTTTTGTTCGACGATTTTCGACTCTTTAAACTATTATTTTTAAATACCGGTACTTATTTGGTATTAATCAAAAGCTCTTACCCTCTAGATGTGTCTTTTGGGCAAAGTTTTATTTTATTTAGTCAAACAGCTGGTTATAATGTAAATCAAAATATCTGACTCTGTGCCTGCGAGATTCCCGAGCGGAGAACGGGACACCACTGCTAGTTTTTTTTTATTTGCAGATTGTTAAAACAAAGTATCCGCCCGCTGACTTATCTAATAATCCGCCCGATATCTTGATGAAAAACCATGCTTTTCAACGGCTTATCTAGAAGTACCTAGAGTGATTTTAGTTGGACTCTTGGTGCTTAATCCGCCCGCTATTTTGATGACAAACAACGTTTTTCAACGAATTGTCCAAAATTAACTGGAGGGTATACACCTTTCTAATTAATAACTAGTTAATGAATACAATATATACTATTTAAACATTGGATATGAGATTTTAGTTCCACTCTCGGTGCACAAACCGCCCGCTACCTTGATAACAAACAAAGATTTTCAACGACTTGAGTAGGGGGCATTGGATGGTCCTGCGGCAGTAAGCAAAGTGCACCTGAGGATGAGGATGAAGATCATGACGTCAACCCCGCCAATGACGTCACCCCCCCCCCGATGACGTCCCCCCCGATGACGTCCGCCCGGTGACTTTGACCTACCCCCCCGTGATGACCTTGACCTGCCCGTGATTACCTTGACCTGTCATCAATGCCGTTTTATATACATATCGCAACATAAACCATTACTACATTAAATAATATAAGACATCTTTGATGCGAACATTACTCTATAGGAATAATAATACCAGAGCTAAAAGCTCTATGAATCTTGGTGATAAAATGTTGCGAAATTATTAAATGAAAAATGTTTAGTAAGTATTACACGTCATTGGTTATATTTGTGTTGAAGGTTATTAAAACTACGTCACTGATCTCACTGTAAGCTGGGGTGTTAGCTATCATATCAAGGATTGGAAACAGAGAGTTATTTGTATTCCAACAATAAAACCAAAAACTTTATAACAAAGATTAGCTTATTTAATTCGGAACTATAAGTAAAAATTAAAAAAAAATCCGTGAAAGTAAAAATTATTAAAAGAACTAACGCTACCGTTTATAATTCTTATCAATGTGAATTGGAACACATCCTTGAATCCCAGTCCTTGAAAGCCCTGCTAAGCAATTCTTTTACTGACATATTTTCTGTGTTTCTATGTTTTTTCTCATATTAGACATAGTTTCTCCCTATACAGCATCACTGTCTTTATTGGCGCCATTATTTTTATTTTTATTATACGATACACAAAATACACTGTTACAAATAATATAATACAGAGATCCCAATTGTGGTTTGTGGAGAGCCACACGTTAAGCGTTTAATTTGGTAATGGCGAGTTTCAAAAAGACGGTTATTATTTCAAAAGTTAAAGATTACAACTTTGGTCACCCTCCATTCTCACCATTGAACTGCATGAGACTAATAAACACTTCGTGTTCCATCGTGTAATCTAAACTGTCATTGTAACGTTCCGATAGTGACATACAGGAACTATGCCACCGGACGTTACGTCGGACGTCAGCAGCGCCCGTGTGTCACCGGCCTAAGACTATATTTTCGGAATTTAAAATTTAAAATTAGTTTGCAAAAAAAGGTTTAACGAGTGTTTTGACCCGCAGCCTATCGACAAATATTAACTAACCAGGTAATCGAGAGCATTACCTACTAATATCATTCATTGGAAAACAGTAGAATATGCTGACTTTACCAACAAATAAAGTTTAAATACCACGAAAAAAATAAATCCCAGAATTAAAAATAACTCGACAAAGCCAGCTCGAAATCCGCGCACTAACACCGTCTTCTACCAGACCAGTAGTTCCAAATCATCTCAACGAATCACAGATACGTATGCGTTCACCTTAAGACTTACTTGGTCGCCTAATCCAAAGAACTAAATACAAATTAATTACTTTTGAACTACATATAATGCTCTTATTTTTGAACAGGCCCTGTTATTTTAAAAATTTAGGTTTTATATTCAGAATTTTTATAACAGCAATAATAGCTAGTATTACTTGCAATCTTCAGTTACCAATTAAATAATAAGCGTAGAAATGCCAAAAAATCTAAAATTGTATAATTATCACATAAACGAGTTTTAGAGTTTTGTTTACACTGTTATAAGCGGACAGTGGATATTAGGACAGAATCACTGTTCCCTTTTATGCACTATCCGAACAAAGACGCCGATTATTTATTTTCACTCATAGCAATATCAAAATATCACCACTGGTTGTATCACTAAGTATATTTTTGCAAATTTGCCGCCCCCAAATTTGCCACCCTGTGCAGCTGCACATATTGCTCATGTCTAAATCCGGCCTTGACAATAGTTAATATTAATTATGTACAATGATACGAAGACGTATTAGATTTTGAAATATTAAATAGGTGAATTTCTTTGATATGCATGTATTCAAATCTTCACATGCTTCGGTATTTAGACAAGAAATTATTACGTCAATATTTAAAAACTAATGGAAACACCGTTTAAGATAACTTTGTCAATTCACTTAAGCTTTCGTCATACGGAATAGATGTCAGAGCACTACAAAGTTTATTTTTATAGGTGTTGTATAATATTATAACCTGTGTTTAAATAGACATATTTAAATTTGAATTCTGACTTATATTAATCAACTGCAATGTTATTATTTCAGCAAATAGGTTTAGAGGATTAAAAAACTAACATTAGGTTTGGCCTTAACAAAATTACTGCAAAGTATTAAACATTAACTTGTTAACTGTTTTGTGTTCGTAACAAACATAACCTCAATCCCTATGCCTAGCCAACCGGCTACGTCCTTGAAATAAAAATTATTTCTAATTATCTTCTGTTAACGTATGTTGAGTAATATTTTATAGATATATATTACATTCCCTATCCAATCAATTAAATGCATAGTTGCCAAAGTATCTCAGATAAGTAATCCCTAGGAAAACATACTCCATAATAACTTCAGACTAACTTCACTTCTCGGGAAAACTCCGATCACTCGATGTTCAGCCGAATATTTAGGCGTACTCGCGAGAAGTGTGGAACAGACTTAAATTAAATTAACTCAGAATATTAAACATTACCTTGTTAAATACTTTATTATGTTGGTTAACAAACATAATCTCAGTCCCATTACAAAACATAATTAGTCATTGGACTAAAAACTATCAGTGTAAATTTTCAGTTCTTATAACGTGTTAAAATGTAGCATAGGATATTGGAGGGATAATTTAGTTGCATTCCATTTAGTAAAAAGGATCGTTGCTAAAATAACACAGGTCAACTTTCACTCAGGATACGTACTTATTTCATCCATCTCTTATATTATATAAGATTCTGGTTAGCTAACGAACTGCTAATAGCCACTTCCTATTATTCCACTTACAGATAAACAAAACTAAGTATCATACAAATAAACGTTCGTCCTCTATTATGCAATTAGAAGGTGAAATTTAGCAGGCGATTCACAAAAAAAAAGGTTAAACATTTTATATGAATGGGTAGTGTTATTTAAACGGTACATGTGACGTAACTGAACAGAGTATAAATGTTAAAATGTACTATTTCAATCACTTGGTATCTTTATGACCGGCTCTTCTTATCATTGGAAACAATTAGAATAGAACATAAAATGCTATTTAGTTTTATTAAAATACAACCACAAATATTATTATTAGGTACTACTGATAAACAATAAGTAAGCTCAAATGGATAAAATTAAGATTATTAATACAATTACCACTTTTTGGAAGATTTCCCCTTTTTACGGTTAAATCCTTGTTTTTAGGGTGAAATTCCGCACAATTTAAGTTACCATTGGGTTATTTTACAAAAACAATTATGTTTCAGCAGGGCCTAAGTTGTTTTTGTTTCAAAAATCTTTACCACTAATAAAAAAAAACAAAAAACACGGTTACTGTAAATGGAACAGTTAGTCAATAAGTAGCCGACAAATAAGAACCTTAAATTAAATTTGATAACAACATAAATATTTAAACTACGTTATTTTGTATTGTAATTATAAGAAAAGTTAAATGTTACGATTCCAAATTTAACGGTGCATATTAATCTAGACACTGCCTGGTTTGGTCATACAGTTTTATTACAAACCAATTCAGTCTGTGGTGTATTTAAACAGCATGGAAAAACTGATAGTTACCTTGATTGGACAACCTAAGGGAGTAATAAGGAATATTATAATCCGCTGAGTTAGGCTAGGGGCTAGGTTAGTTTATCTTACATATTTATGATCAAACTATCCGAGCCAAGCCGCCGTCTAACCTAGCCTAGGTGCGCTAAAATAGTGGTATTGAGACCATATTGAAGTACAGAAAGATTTTGAATTGTAACCCCAATTTTCGTAAGTGAACTGTAATGGTCTATTACTGTTTACTGACAACTTAAAAATATTAAAACATAATAACTTACCTTACTTAATATGTTAGTCGACAAACATAACCTCAATCCCTTCGACAAATATAACAGCGAAAGTCTTAGGACTACAATTAATTTATATTTAATTTCGAATACCTATAACCTATTTTGGTTGTATACAATAGGTAGGCCCACCTTAGTTGCCTATCAAATCAATTAAAAGTAGCCTATAGAGAATAAAAACGTAGTTCAACTGTCACCCCCAGGAATACATTTCTCCAGCTTTCCATATTCAGCAGGATTAAGCTAGCTAACAAACTGTTAATACATAGCAAGGAGGTCTAATGAAAATACTGGAGTAAACACCGCTTAACGATGTTCGTCGAAAAATCGATCTGGTGATTATGTTAGACTGATACACTGGTGAGGACAATTTATCATTATTTGAACCGTTTTAATTGTATTTTTATGCTTAGAAGTTAATCTACATTTGCAAATCTCCGGAATCAAAGTAAACAAAGTCGAGACATATTAATTTGGTTCGGTTGATTTATGTATCTATTTCTAGCCATGCAATATGTTAAACTAAACTAAATAACAAATACATTTTTTAATTTGTAGTCATTTTAGCGAATTTCCCCTATAGAAAAGCTATTACCGTAGTCGGCATGGTAAGACCTAGGCCCGGGACCATGATAACTTTTCGTTTGAGTTTCCCAGACCCCAAAAACACCATTCGTTTGAAACTGTATATATATATATATATGTCCGTGAGCACGATAACTCTCGTAAAAATGATCCGATTTTGATGAAATTTGGTATAAACGTGTAAAGCAACATTTATGACTTTAAGTTCGAAAACCAGCCAGATCGTTCTACCCGAAGGGGTATTTTGGCGGGGTTTTGTACGCCAAAAAAGTTTTTTTTGAATTTTTCACATATAATTTTTGATATATTCAAAGGCAGTGGCTACGTACACGTCCGACGTGAGCCGCTACTGTTCACGTCCGTTCCAAATTATGCACCTTACGTTACTTTTCCTGTGATTTTTAAAACAAATTGAGAGCCAGAAAACCTCCTAACCTAACCTAACGTAAAGTAACCTATCCTAACCTAGCGTAACATAACGTAACGTAACCTAACCCAACCTAACCTAAGCGGTAGCGAAGTGAATTTGCCCTTACATTGGACGTGTATGCAGTTACTTCGATATTCAAATTTTAGTTTTCACCATTATATTCAGCTTAAAAAAAACACACAATGTAGTATTTTGATCATTTCTCTACGTCAATTGGTTACCGAGATATTGAAAGTGCTAAACACAGTACGTTGTCTAATGTTATCCTTATGGAGGAAAAGAAAAAAATTATATCTCGCTTATTTATGAACGTATAATGACGAAACTTGGTATGTGGCTTCATCTGGTTGTGGTCTATTGATATTTGCTCAAAAAATTAATTTGTTGCCAAAGTATCCCTTAGCGGCAAACCTGCGTACTCATCCCAATGTTATTCTTATGGATAATAATTAAATGCTGTCTCCCTTAATTATGAACATAAATTAATTAAAACCGGTATATGACTTCACCTACTTCAGTTATATTGATATTAGTATAAAAACCCATTTGTTGTGCTCCTTCTTGCAGCAAACCTGCGTACTCAGCCCCAATGTTATTCTTATGGAGAATAAATAAAATTGTATATATTGTTTATTCGTGAATATATTTTTATGAAACTTGATAAGTGGCTTGATGTAGGATTAAGACATTCATATCTCCATTGGAAATTCGCTGAGTATGCAGGTTTGCTGCGACGGGGTATTCAAGTTTCCTTTGAGTCACTTTGTTGACTCGTTTGATTTTAGCGAGTAGTTCTTTGCCTTAAAAATTCTTGGCAGAAAACGGCTCGCAAATCTTTCATTGGTGTTGCCTCCAGAGTATAACTAATAGACCGTCTTGGTTACTAGCCATACCATAGACTAACTACAGTAGGAATAATGAACAAAATTTAAACTTTCAAAATCAATTTTGGTCAATTGTATTTTACTCAATTAGAATAACTATAAAGTAAAATTATATATTTTTTTGCTACACTATACGAAATATGTACGACCAATAATACTATTAATGATATGTCAATTATAATTTTGGTTTTATTTTATACTAAATAGCCTTGTTGAATTATTTCTTACTATTGAATAATTAGATAGGGCCAGGCATAAACATACTAAGTGATTTAAGTATTACTATTGACTATACACACTACGTGATACGTAGTGTGTATAATCAAAGGTACTAGGTGTACGCTCATTCCTCGCGTATAAGGATAATTGAAACACATGATCAAACTTAAATCGAGTCTCATAAAAAATTCAATATCTGATTTGAGTAACATCATCAGAATACATTCCGTTATCATTTAACTGCCGCCAGAATCCGGATTTTATGTCTATATAGCTATAGTTTTAGTCACTTCTCTAAGAATCAATCATCGCGGTAGCTGAGGGGTATCGCACTGGCTCTTGGAGCGAAAGGTCGCAGGTTCGGATCCCGCCACCGACCTAACATTTTATCCGTAGAAAAACATACATACATTTATCACTTGTTTTAATCAAAGTAAATGTTGTATAAATACGTACATTTATTTATTTTAAAAATAAATTGAAGATTTCAGGCATGGTTTGTTTTTAGAATTGGCATAGCTATAGGTGCGTTATCTTAGAACAAACAGAGCATTTTGGGCTGAGCAGTGACTTTAGCAGTGTGGTTAATTTAACTTTTAAGAGAACAGCGAGTTTCCTTTATGAACTAATGTTAACAATTTCTATAGGCCAAGTCAAAATATCCTTAAGGATTAACAATAAATCGTCAGGCCCAGTTATTTAAATGAAAAAATGAGATTTCAATATATTGTTTCAATAGCCTAGGCTATCATGAAATTAAATGCTGTAAACATGGGTTGGCCCAAGTCCGTGCATGAAACTTCTAAAATGACAAGTAGCCTAAGTGTATATGCCTACATTTTATAGTCATAGGTCCAAGTTTATGTTGAAAACAGCTCAATATAATGCAAACCTAGGAGATGAATCTATTAATATGTTTTAGATCCAGTAGATGAGTATTTCTCCATTCAAAATTCGTCAGGGATAGAGGATAAGCCTCGTCACCAAGAAAAATCATAGGCACTTTGACTTGTGTCCCTGGTAAGTAACTAGTATATGGAATATTTATCTGGTTACTTTACATCTTTAAGTACTTATCTGAAGCTGCAAGTGTAGCTCCATCGTTCTGCTTTCCAAATCCTCCAACATCGATCATAGCAAATCTATATTAAGTGTCACAGACACCTTGTAAAGCTGTTGAATAAACCTTTTTGTAGTTATAAAACATTGTCCCAGAGTGTGGAGGGCAGATAATTCTATCGTTTTTTACATCTCTGCATCCAATACAATTTGGGAAATTCCAAATTTCGAAGAACTCACGGCTAGTACGAAGGAACGTGTCTGTCGTAGGTACAGACATGTGAATTGGCTGCAAAACATTCCATAGTACTTGCACCGTTTCGCTGAAAATTTGGCTTTCGGTTGAAGCTCCGATTCTAAATGCGAACGATAGGCTTTTAAAGGATGCGCCAGTAGCCAGGTACCTGAAATTAAAATCGCTATAACAGTAAAAGAACTTGTATTATAAGAAATTCATTACAAAATTGCATAAAATACCAGTGAGTCATATCCGTCCCCCCCACCCCACCATCCGCCATCATGTGCTGCATTCTCTCCCACTTCCCTTGCCCTTCTTTTATATTACAAATTCTAAATCCGCTGTATTTTTCAGTTAAAGAAGCGCAACCTGTTGGCCACTTGACCTGTTGAAATTTCATTTAGCCTTATGGAACCTTTCACATTTGTGGTTCGCAGCTACCCACCTAGGTGGAAATCAAATCGACAATTTACAAGTTAAATGTTAATCAGCTAATAAATTTGTACCTTGGTTTTGATTGGTTTACATGGGTGCAAAGTTTACATAGAGGAAAAATGGCGGTCGACCACAAAGGCTACACTATTTTAAATGAAACGAGACTTCTAGATGTATTAACCATTAACCACGTTGGGGTCATCAGAGATGTCCTCCTAACCATAGACTAAATTCTCTAACCTCTCCCTCGTCCAGAAAATTTTCCCATCATGGAAGAGCCTTTTAAGGCACTATAAATAACGATCGTAATATAGAGTTTTGCAGTGTCGACTTTCCTTAAGCTTTTTTTTCAATGGCAATGTACAGGCCTAGTTACCTCTATTTTTTTAATTCATCAATTAACTATAATTTATTAAGGTCTATATGTACATAGATTCACAGTAAAAGATAGATAGGCTATATTGTTTTAAAAGCAGAAAACATCTTTACCCATCATTCTTAGTTCCTTACTAATTTCACTTACTTTTTTGACTCGTTTTGGAGTGGATTTATAATTTATTAATAATTTTCATGTAGAAAAAATATCGGCAGCTAGGATAAGTTTGGATTTTTTAAATAGTTAGATGTAAGTAGTGTTTACGTAATAATGGGAGGAGGTCCCTTAATTTACCTCCCGTAATACAGTCTTAAACTCTAGAAGTGATACCTAGGTAAGTTAAATAAATTACAAATAAATACCGTAAATTACTCGACTTGTTTTCGAACTATAATTAATTCGTTTACGAACATGCTTAAAATTACTGTCAAGTTGTTGAGTCTCGCGTTTGTGGAACTTTAACTTACTGTACATTTGTGCAAGGTAAATAAATCACTTAATTTTAAGGATAAACTAGTATTAAAACCTCGCAATTATTAAATCTGGCAATATTACAACATATTACAAGTAGTGGATCTTTTTAAACGTAAAAGTGACCTGTGCCGTTTTCTTACATAGATTGCTATACCTCTGCCATGTGTTATCACGAAATAATCAGTACTCTTAGATGAGATTATTACTAGTTCGCTTTGCGAAGAACACCGTACGCTATCACTGATTATCATGATAATGCATTGAATACATAAAAATTAATTTTTTTAAACACTTTAATTACTATGGTTATTGCTGCATCTCAATTACAGACTCAACTTATAGCTATTCTGGGACGTGAAGGTTTTGAGCTTCGAAAATGGGCCTCAAACCCACGTAGCCTATTACAACAGCTTCCTGAACACCAGTTATAATTTCCAGTTTTTCTACAATCACCTCAATCATCCCATGTATCAATTTTTGGACTCCATTTGTCAACCACATTAGATGATTTTAAGTATAACTTAAACTTACCTCAAGACGAAAAGACGAAAAGGCCAAACGAAGGTTATTAAGTGTAATAACTCAAATCTATGACCATTGTGATTTCCTCTTACCCATCACTATGTGGGCCAAGTGTTATATGCAGCTTCTATGGAGTAAAGGTGTGGATTGGGACGAACCCTTAACACCTGACCTCTTGAGGAAATGGAACACTTTCATCTCAAGTTTAGACGCTATTTGAGCCATTGAAATTCCTAGACCTCTAATGTTAGCTGACGCAGAAAGCATCGAGCTTCATGCCTTTTCGGACGCATCTGAGAATGGCTTTGCAGCAGTAATATTCCTGAGCTGCCAGTTCCCCTCTAAATCTGTTGCTGTACGTCAGATAGTTTCTAAAACTCGAGTTGCACCACTCAAAAAAGTTACTCTGCCTCGTCTTGAGTTGTGTGCAACACATTTATTAGCCCAGCTTGAGTCATATTTACTGCCGGTTTTTGATAGCAAAATCAAACTATCCTCTATTAATCTCTGGTGAGACTCTACGGTAACTCTAACTTGGATAGCCACTCCCCCTTACAGACTCAAAACGTACATGGCTAACAGAGTTGCCCAAATTCATGAACTCGTCCCTTCTCATGCAAGGAAGAACATAGAGAGCCACGACAATCCCTGCGACCCCACCTCTCGAGGCATTTTGCCCACGCACCTTTTTACACAATGAGTTATGTTGGTACGGGCTATCTTGGCTAAACCTCTCGACCAAAGACTGGCCCACTCCAAAATTGTGCTATGTTGACCTTACTTCAACAGATGAAGTTAAGACAGGACCTCTGACGGTAATGAAATCTGTCACAAACTCTGAATGGGATTTGTTGACGAAATTTTCCTCTTTTTCTAAGTTGCAACGTGTCATGGCTTTCATTCTTCGATTTTGTCACAATGTCCAACACAAAACTAAGAAGATAGGACAGCTTTCATTGACTGAGCTGAAAACAGTGGCTACATCGATCTTTAAATTAGTTCAATCTTCTAGCTTCGCAGAAGAAATAGCGTCACTAAGGCGAAATGGAGACATCCCGGTGCGCTTGAGACGTCTGTTACCATTGTTGGACTCAGATGGCATTATCCGTTTGGGTGGACGACTTACAGCTTCAGGAATGACGTATGGCTCCCAACATCAGGGGATCCTTCCCAAGAAACACAACATTGTCGACTTACTTATTGATCACTATCATAAGCTACATTTGCATTCTGGGACACAACGCACCCAATCTCTCTTAGCCTCACGGTTCTGGATGCTCTCAGTGCACTGTGTAATCCGCTCACGTACTTAAAAAAGTATAACTTACTTCAAACAGAGACCCCGGAACAAGGCACCTCAAATGGGAAATCTGCCCCAGGTGCAGAGGTGCACTCCTGCCAGACCATTTCTTTCAACTGGTATTTATTAAAGTACACAATTTACGCTCAATCAAACACATTAAGGTCTACATATGTTTATTCGTATGTATGACAACCAAAGCCGTGCATATCGAAGTTGTGACGGATATGACTACCGATGCCTTCCTTGCGATTTTGACCCATTTTGTCTCAAGACGACGTTTGTGTACCAACTTATACAGTGACTGCGTTACGAATTTTGTAGGTGCTGTTAAGGCCCTCAAAAAGATAATTAAGTCTACTCAATCTTCAAACCAATTTCAAAATTTTGCCACCAGTAGAGAAATTATTTTCCACTTCAACCCCCCTTCAGCCCCTCCTCAGGGTGGATTATGGGTAGGTGCTATAAAAAGTGCCAAATACCACCTCAAATGGGCCATTCGAACGAATGTCCTGACTTTGGCAGAGTTCTCAACGCTAACCAGTCAAGTGGAGGCTGTACTAAATTCTCGGCCTCTCACGCCGTTTTCGTCTGACCCAACAGATCTCACTCCCCTCACTCCTGGACATTTTCTAATAGGTGCTCCTTTGACAGCGGTTCCCGAAGACGATGTCCAAGAAGTTCCCTCCAACAGGCTGAAGCACTGGCAGCTCATACAAGCGCTTCATCAATGGCTGTGGAAACGATGGCAGCAAGAGTACCTGCACACCTTGCAGCAGAGAATGAAGTAGGCCTCACCTCAACATAATCTCAAAGTTGGTGATCTGCTGTTAATGGAACAGTCGACCCCTCCTCTGACGTAACCTTTCGCCCGCATTATTGACGTGTCCCCTGGTAAAGACAATGTGGTACGAGTCCACAAATCGATATAACAAAACACATTGTGTGTAAGTGCATACTGTGAACTTAAAGACAACACAAGGGTTACTCACCCAACCCGCTATAAAAGTGTTTCCGCTACCTCACAATTGTGAATAGACTATCAGCTGATAGCATTATCTTGTACGTTGCTTTATTACATTCAGTTTTTTAATTATGTTCTCTTGTATTATATTTTGAATCCCCAAGTGGATTCAAGGGGGCCGGTATGTTTGGTATTTATTTTAAGTCGTAATTAAATTTTTCTTACTAATTATTGTCTGTGTTTACTTTGACTAAAATATAGATTTAATATATCGAGATTTCCAGACTACTGTATTTTTTAAATATCAAACAGAAAGAGAGAGAGAGAGAGAGAGAGAGAGAGAGAGAGAGAGAGAGAGAGAGAGAGAGAGAGAGCAAGACGTACAAGGCTTCCAAAAAATAACAATGACATCATCAAACCACAATTTTCCTCAGATGTGATTGGTCAACATAAATTCAACGGTTTTGCCTGACTCCCGGCGTCCAGTTCTCTTTGGCCGCGCTTACTGTACATACGCAAAATTGCGGTACATTTTTCTCTTGGGACTTTAAGTGCCCACTAAAACCTCTAAAGTTAGCATTACCTTTTGGCCCCTCTCAAATCCACTTTACTATAAATTGTAGTTAATTCTTATCAAACTTTCCCCATTTAAGTTCAGATAAAGTACTATGAAACCCTTCTCCGAGACCTTCAGTGTGCGGGCTTCTGAGAACTCTTTCGACTTTAAGCCGCGCTACCGTGTCCGGTAATATTCTTCTGGACTTCGAACGATTAGCAAATTTCAAGATCAGTGCGATCTGGAACGACTGTGCCTAAGGAAGTGGACATTCCCAACGCCCAAGACGATACTCGGCGAGGTGCCACACCGCCATTCTATTCTGGGTGGAAAGGATTTGTTGGTGAGTGAACAATTTAATCTCAAGCTATTCACCATGTGTTTTTCAGCTAGTGATAATTTGAATAAGAAAGAACCCCCAATTCCATGTTAAAATTAAATTGACTCGGTGGTTCTCTATAACCTGTAATTATTATTAATATTCTCATATTTTATAATATAACAAACCCTCAATACCAAACAAGTAGATTTATTATTTCCGTAATGTACATATGCTTATGCCTTTCAAGTATGTTTCGATATAATACTTGTTAACAGCTGTTTGATGTAACTAATTGAACTTTGATCAAATCAATGGCAAAGGCCAGTGGGACAGAGCCATCAGGTCGGATTAAAAATTGTCTTTTATAAAAACCTTGTTTTTACATTAATGAACACAACAACAAAATAATTATTCAATTTGGTGCACTCATTCTTAAGTTATGGCGTAACCAAGGGAAATAGGGATTCATTTTTATATATTAAGATTTTGTAATTAACAGGTTTTTATAATTTGAATTATTTCTCTAATTTTCTATAATATACAATCAAGGACAGGTCTGCGCAATAGACATTATGGCTAATGTGCACCCTTAAAATATAAAATGCAAAACTAAAACCCTAGAAAATCCAAATTTTGTAGTATGGCGTTAAAATACCCTTAAAGGCTGAATTTCCACT
This sequence comes from Allygus modestus, assembly GCA_963675035.1. Classification (NCBI taxonomy): domain Eukaryota; kingdom Metazoa; phylum Arthropoda; class Insecta; order Hemiptera; family Cicadellidae; genus Allygus; species Allygus modestus. The sequence continues at coordinate 509,132,456 of OY776111.1, forward strand.
TCCAGCATAAACAAAGAAAAAAAATCACCTTCTGATGAGGATGAAATTATTCTGAAATTTCAAAAAGATTTTAGTGCTTTAAAAGATTAAATTTTAATAATTAAACACCCAACCAGCCTTTAATTGTTTTGAGCTATTACGTAGCAGGTAAGCATTGCATTTTTTAGTATTACTTAGGCTATTTAGCATCTGAAAGCAGTTTGATAAATGGCCCAATGTGGGATTATAGGCCTATGTGTATACAGTACATTAAAATAGGATTAAATAAACGACATCTTACAACACCACAAAGTATATTTTCTGTTAACTATACTACATACAAGACTAAACATATACAAAAAGGGTGATGATACTCTGCCTATTGTAAACATAATAAAACCAAAGACCGATGAAATACTTTGCAAGATATTGAGCGTGGATATAGCATAGCAGATATGTGTATGAGTAATTTATTTTGTAAGACATTTTACACTGTACCAAAATAACTTTTGAGGGTTGCTCGATATGAAATAAATACTGTACATAGGCCGAGTTCCATACGTTTGCCAAAATAAATTGTTCAACAATTAAAAATTATAAAGCATGTACGGAAATTACATTTATGACAGTAAAAACAAACAGTATGATAACAAAGACATTAAGACAACACGATTATGACAGACTGATAACAAATATATCAAATGCTATCGTTCATAGTAAAAGGCATACAATAAAACTGTCTATATTGCAATTTATGTGACTTCACCTACAAATTTAAATTTTATAAAATATCCAGTAACAAATAGTGTTAATCCATCAAGAAGCAATAATATTAGAATAACCTTATTTGAGTACCTACTAAATAACTCTATGAAATTAATTATGTAGATTTTTAAACATTGTATTTTCAAATACTTACATTGTGTTTGTCAGTTAAGTAAAATCAACAATCAATAAATATATTGATTAACAGTTAATCTAATAACATAGATAACAAATAAATTTATAGCGATGAGATCAATATTTTAAATTAAAGCCATAACAAACTAACTTTTTTTTCAATTACTTATCAAAGCACACGAAAAGATAAACATTCACAAACACTGTTACCTTGTGCAAGACAACTGACTTTCACAAATTACTAAATAAATGTCACTTAAAACATATAACATTCATTTAATTCCTAAAACTATTACATAGATTCTCAAATAAAGTAAACAAACACTTCTAGCACAAATAACCTGTGTGATTGACTTTCAAAAAATATCAATGATTGATTACTTATACAATCTATACATTTTACCTTCTACCAAAATAGCTCACTTTTGTGGGTTGCTTAATATAAAATAACAACTGTACATAGGTCCAATTCCATAAATTTATTTCATTTTTATATAAAATTACAGAATACTCCCGTCGCAGCAAACCTGCGTACTCAGCGAATTTCCAATGCATAATATATGTCTTAATACCACGTAAAGCCGCAAACCAAGTTTCATAAAATATATTCACATATAAGCGATTTTAATTATTCTCCATAAGAATAACATTGGTAATGAGTACGTAGGTTTGTTGGAACAAGGAACAGAAACAATTGGTTTTTATGCAAATATAAATATAATTTAACTAGGCGAAGCCACATACTAAGTTTCATCAATATTCAATCATAAATAAGAGCTATATAACATTCTAGTTATTCTCCATAAGAATAACATGGGAGATGAGAAAGTAGGTTTGCTGCAACAAGGAACAGAAAAATAGGTTTTTATATAATTATCAATATAACTCAACCAAGTGAAGCTACATACCAAGTTTTATTAATTTATGTTCATAATTAAGGGAGTCATTACATTTTACTTATTCTCCATAAGAATAACGTGGGGGCTGAGTACGGAGGTTTGCTGCTACGACAATGATCAACAAAAAATCAATTTGTTATGCAAATATCAATATACCAGTACTACGTGAAGCCACATACCAAGTTTCATCAACATACATTCATAAATAATCGAGATATCAAATTTTATTTATTCTCCATAAGGATAACATTGGACAACGTACTGTGTTTACACTTTGAATATCTCTGCAACGGTTAGGCATAGAATCACAATTTAAACACCAAAATGATTGTTTTGTGGAACTGAACAGATTGGTAAAAGAAAATGTGAAGTTTACAATAAAATAAACTGAGGAAAAGCCAAAAACGTTTACCCATAAGATTAACATGGGAGATTTTATGAGCAGGTTTTTTTGATTTTCTCCGCAACCACTTAACCTAGGTTAATAATTCAAAATACTAAATTATTTGTTTTTTAAGCTCTATAACATGGGTAAACCAAAATTAAGTTTTTTTTAAATTGTAGGGTGAAAAATGCAAAAAACTAATTTTTAGAAAATTTAAAACCCCCATAAACCCCCCTTCCCAAGGTCCGAATTTTTCTGGATTTCGAACTTAAAAGTCATGAATGTCATTTTACACATTTGAGCCAAATTTCATCAAAATCGGACGTTTTTTACTCAAGTTATCGTGTTAACGGACACACATATATATAAATTTGAACGAATAGTGTTTTTGGCATCTGGGGACCGCAAAACAAAAAGTTATCATGGTCTCGGGCTTAAGTCTTACCATGAGACCTACCGTAATGCTTCTTCCCTATAGGGGAAATTCACTAAAAAATAAAAATTATTATTTTGTATTCACATTTATGACAGTAACAACAAATACCCCCGTCGCAGCAAACCTGCATACTCAGCGAATTTCCAAGGAATATATAACATAACACATTAAAAAACTTAACAGGATTCATAAGAAATGTATTCACAAACAAGCGATATTTAAAATATTAATTATTCTCCATAAGAATAACATTGGGAATGAGTACGCAGGTATCCTGCAACAAGGTACTCAAAAAACGGGTTTTTATGCAAATATCAATATAACTCATCTTAGTGAAGTCACATACCAAGTTTCATCCATATACATTCATAAATAAGCGATATATATCATTTTAAGTATTTTCCATAAGAATAACATGGGGACCAAGTACCTAGGTTTGCTGCTACAGGAACCATAGGAGAAAAATTGTTTTTTTGTGCAAACATCAATAAACAACAACCAGATCAAGCCATATACCAAATTTCGCCAGTTTATGTTCATAAATAAGTGAAATATACAATTTTTCTTTTTCTTCATAAGAATAACATTAGACAACGTACTGTGTTTAGTACTTTCAATATCTCGGTAACCAATTGACGTAGAGCAATGATCAAAATACCAAATTGTTTGTTTTTTAAAGCTGAATTCAATGGTATAAATTAAAATTTGATTACAATTAAAATTACATGTGAAAACCCCAAAAAACCCATTTTTTTGGATGGTGCGATTCATCTGGTTTTCGAACTCGTTTAAATAAATGGTACTTTACACATTTGTAACAAATTTCATTAAGATCGAACCTTTTTTACGAGAGTTATCGTGCTTACGGACACATATATAAAAATTTGAACGAATGGTGTTTTTGGCATCTGGGGACCTCAAAATGCAAAGTTATCATGGTCTCGGGCTTAAGTCTTACCATGAGACCTACGGTAATTGCTTCTTCCCTATAGGGGAAATTCGCTAAAAGAAAGACATCAAAGACAGTTATGATGACTCAGGTAGTATGATAACAGAATTATGACAGACTAATAACAAATATATCTGATGATATTGTTTACGGTAAAAGGCTTGACCAATTGAACTTTATAAAATTGCAATTTTGATGATTATACTTAACAATTTTAATTTGATATAATATCTGGTAACAAATCGTGTTAATCTATTGGAAAGGAATAAGCAAAAATTATGTAGTACCGCATAAATTACTCCATGAAATAAATGTTATTTTGTCACAGTTATGTACATTTCAAATACTGTATTTACAATTACTTCATACTTTTGAATAATTCCTTATTGGAGTACCACATAAATGACTCCATGAAATGAGTTATGTACGTTATGTTATGTGTGTTTCAGAATTATGTACGAATACATTTTAAAACATTGTATATTCAATTACTTCATACTTTTGAAAAAACACCCTTACATCTTGCTTGTTAATTCAGTAATATCCATGTTAAATATTTTTATTAACAGTTGATCTAATAACATAAACGTGTACTTTATACCGATGAGGTAAACATTTCCAAATGCTGTTAGATTGTACAAGAAAACTGACATTCACAAATTAATAAGTAAATGTCATTTAATGCATAATACTCTAATTTTACACTTGAAACAATTTCTTTACTCTTATGCGTAGACTTTCGAATAAAGAAAACGAGCTTTTCCAACATGAATAAACTGTGTGATTTCCGTTCATAAAATGTTTTATTAATGTTTATTAATGTTTTATTACCTTTTATACAATCGAGTTAACTTTATTTACAAGCAAAAATTATCATAGTTCCAGGCTGATTAGGACACAAATCTGGACAAAAAGTGATACTATTAATTGTTAACTTAGCGAAGGCCATCATTCCATATATATAACTGACGTAGACGTAGGGGAATCTATATGCGTTTAAGAAGCACCATACATGGCAACACTTGCTGGCATGATTGACACTGATGAGTACGTTGATCAACTACGTCAACATTAAAGATTTTCTGGCATTTAAAACACTTCTTACGCTGCTCACTCTTGTGAGTCAACATATGTCTCTTTAAATTGCCTAATAGTGTAAATGAATATCCACAACTTTGGCACTTATGGGGACGCTCGCCCGTATGTGCAAACATGTGAGACTTTATATTGCTTTGGTTTGTAAAGGATTTCTCACATCTTAGACACTTAAAAGGACGCTCACCTGTGTGTATTAATACATGAGTCTTTAAACTTGTAGTTTCTCTAAAGGATTTCTCACATATTGGACACTTATGCGGACGTTCCCCTGTATGAGTCAACGAATGTCTCACCAAATCACGTTTCCTTGTAAATGATTTCCCACATACTAGACAGTTGTAAGGAAACTCACCTGTATGCTTTATCATATGAGATTGTAAACTTTGTTTATGCCCAAATGATTCCTCACATTCTAGACACTTGTGAGGTCGCTCCCCTGTATGAGTTAACAAATGTGTCTTTACACCACCTGCGCTTGTAAAGGATTTCTCACATGTTGGACACTTGTAAGGACGCTCATCCGTATGGGTCCTTATATGATACTTTAAAAATATTGCTTTTGTAAATGTTTTCACACATATTCTACATTTGTAAGGTCGCTCACCTGTGTGGGTTAATACATGAGAATTCAAACTGCTTGTGTTTATAAAGGATTTGTCACATCTTAGACATCTGTAAGGACGCTCACCTGTATGTGATAATATATGAGTCCTTAAACTTGCTCTATGTGCAAAAGATTTCTTACACAGTGGACATTTATGAGAGCGCTCACTTCCATGTACTGACATATGAGACCCCAGAGTCGATTTTTGTTTGAATGATTTCTTACATACTGCACATTTATAAGGGCGTCGACCTGTGTGTGTTAACATATGGCTCTTCAAACTTCCCGGGATTGGAAATGATTTCTCACAAACTGGACACTTATGAGGACGTTCAGCTGTATGAGTTAACAAATGTATCTTTAACCCACTTGAACTTGTACAGATTATCTCACATCTTGAACACTTGTAAGGACGCGGACGTTTACCTATATGTACTAACATATGATTCTTCAAACTCGCTGTATGTGCAAAAGATTTCTTACATACTGGACACTTGTGTGGACGCTCACCTGTATGTGTTAGCAAATGAGTCTTTAAATGATATTTCTTTCTAAAGTATTTCTCACATATTGAACATTGATAACTACGTTCACCTGTATGTGTTAAGATATGACTCCCTAAATTTCCTATTTGGGTAAAGGATTTTCCACAACTTGAACACTTATGAGGACGCTCACCTGTATGTGTTAAAATATGTTTCTTCAAACTTGCATTGTGTCTAAACGATTTCTTACATACTTGACACTTATGAGGTAGCTCACCTGTGTGAGTTAACATATGTACTTTTAACCCGCTTTTACTTGTTAAGGATTTTTCACAGCTTGGACACTTGTGAGGACGCTCACCTTTATGTACTAACATGTGGGTCTTTAATCCATCCAGGCGTGTAAATGATTTCTCACATGCTGGACATTTATGAGGACGTGAACCTGTATGTATTAACATGTGAATCTTCAGATTTGCTGCGTATGCAAAAGATTTCTTACATTCTGGACACTTATGTGGACACTCACCTGTATGTCTTAACATATGAGTCTTTAAGTGATATTTCCGTGTAAAGTATTTCCCACATTCTGTACACTTATGGGAGCGTTTGTCACATTGCATAATTTAATCGCTTAGTCTCTGTTTAAGACATCTAGTTTTCATGTGCTTTTAATACATTTTCTATAAAACATAAAAACGTATGTTAGGTAGCGTAGTTTAATTTTTAATTTCTAACTCTGCTTACAGTAATACATGTATACTGGCAGATCAAACAACTGTACCACTGTTTAGTTGTATAATTCCTTAAATTACCGTTGTTATTTTCTTTTATCTGGTTTTACTGATTCTACTCTCCGTCTTGTCTTTTTACGTTAATATTCTTACCATTAACTTTATCAGATCTGAAATCAATCATATTTTTAATGGATAGTTACACATTGTGTTATCGGGTAAATTATTAGATCTCATTAAATTTCCTATACATAACATATACCTTAATACTAAATACCTAAAGGTCATAAAGTATTATGCTTATCGTTAAATAAGTATCCCCTATGAAAATTAACGATCAGATCTGATCAGACCTGACGAAAATCTGATCAGGTCTGTTCCTGAATTCAATCAGATCTGATCAGACCTGATCAAGTCTGTTCCTGAATCCAATCAGATCTGATCAGACCTGATCAGACCTGATATGAGCCCGATTAGGTCTGATCGGATCTGATCAGGCATAATCCTGAACCCGAGCGTTCATGTCTTAAGGTGCTGAAATCCTAGTTATCAAGTCTGAATCAGAGGTTAAACTTTGATCAGACTGTCTGATCAAAGTTGAATCTCTTCAGGACGTTTTATCGATCATTTCAGAAACGGTTAGGAATTTTTTGACCAACAAGCCGAATGTTCCGAGTCACCATATCCGAAGTCACCGAACACCAAATCTTGAAATGAAAGAACGGTATATTTTGAGTTTTGCTTTTATTTTATAAATTAGCCAAACGTTGATAATAGCAACATTAGATAAGAATACCCTGTCGCAGTAAACCTGCGTACTAGGCAAATTTCCAATACACACATATATATATATATATATATATATATTAGCAACACATTAAGCCACTTACCAGGATATTGGAAATATAATCACAAATAAAGCAATATTAATTATTCTCTTTAACAATGACATTCGGGATGAGTACGCAGGTTTACTGCAACAAGTAACACAAAATAATGAGTTTTTATGACAATATTAATAGAACCCATCTAGGTGAAGTCACTTACCAAGTTTCATCCATAAAAAACATGGTCTCGAGCTTGTCTTAGCATAGCTTACCACTACAGTAATAGCTACTTCCCTAGGGGAGATTCGCTAAAAAAGATTCTAAGTAGAATTTTTACCGTTTTATATCAAACCTTTACCAATTTGCTTAACATAAAATTGAATTTACATCAGGAATTGTACATCTATTGTACATGCTATAATATATTAGAAGTTAATTTGATTTAAATTTACCAACAAATAATAAATACCTCGTCTTTACAACAAAAGCAGATCTTTAGAATCATTTATAAATTATTAAATGCAAACATTATCTATAAAGAATATATTAATAACATGCATTAACAATAATCTCAATAAGGAGCAACCTTTTTTAACAACATATTAGACACACTATACTGTATACACCCTAGGCCCATAATGTCCCCAGACCTATGTTAAGCTTTATTTTTCATATGATGTACTTAATCTATGGATGATCTTCTTTCAACTTACTCTATCCACAATTAATTCTTAGGCCGAATCAAATCAATAAACCAACACATAAACATGAAATTGTCTGTTAGTCCCACACAGTCATCGTTCAGTAGTGATGTGCGACACGGCGATACGATACGTATCGGAGTCAGATATCGTATCGGCGCTGTGTATCGCGATACGCGTATCGTATCGCTTAACATATTGTGTATAAACGATACAACGTATATCGTATCATGCACTGCAGTTAAAATTACGGCCATCGAGGTATTTCCACTTGTTTTAATTGTAGTACCACAGAAAGAACACTTTTGAAGAATTCTTTTCAAATATAGATATAACCTCATTGTTTTACAGCCAAAAAAATAATATCGAAATATCGTCTCTATGTGCGGATACAAAATCGAGTATCGTTGTAGGCGATACGATACGTATCGTTTAAAATATATCGTGACAAAATATCATATCGTCCTTAGCGTATCGCGATATTCCGATACGATACGATTCGTATCGCACATCACTATCGTTCAGTTTAGTTGGTTGGTACACTTTGTCTTATTAAATTATTCATTTAAAACTGGAACGTTATATGCCATTAATATAATAAATTTCCCGCTTTCCTTTTGTTAATTGTGTGTGTAATGTTCTGTTATTTGCTAACCTAAACCTGTACTAATCATTGTGTTCTCCAACTAACATATTAACCTTACAAGGTAGGTCTAAGTAACGAGGTATGGTCTAAGCGTTTCATTACATTGTGTTTATAGTAAAATATTACTTTTACAGTTTAAAACATTAAACTAAATTACCATAACTATCGTTCATAAAGTAGGATTTTAACTTGTTTCGTATTTGACATTTGTTTTCTAACGAACTGAGCTATACTGGTAGTGAGTTTAACAAATTAGGTTAGGAATTCTGGTACACAGTCTTCCCATAAATATTGTAGTGTCTTAGTGGCCTAAATTGGCGTTGCCTAAGATTATAATCAATCTCTTTTAACAATCTATACAAACTCTTCATTAAAGTAGTATCTAGACAAATCAGTATATTTGGCAAGTGCATCAAAACACAAAATACCTCACAGCTCTTTTGGAACATTATTAGATACAACTTCTTAACTATTATATTTAATATATTTCCAAGGCGTTGTTTAATATATTCAGGAACTGGATAGTATACATTAATTTCATAATATACGGTGCTTTGGACAAGAGAAAAATATACTATTCTCTTAATACTAACTCTGGAAAAAAACTAATTTTTTTTATTAGCCTATAACATTTAGGCCTATACAAAATAGGCCTAATCCGCAAAGTATTTGACACGGATGTTATGTGTGTAAATTTCATGTTTGATGTTATCATGTTATAACTCAATTGTATTGGTTGAAGTTACATAAATATCCTGTAGGCATAATTTTACATAGACACTATTTTACATGATAAAATAGGGTCAAATCCAAATCTCTACTAATATTAACTTTAGGATTCTTAAATATAGCGGGCTTTGCTTTTTCTGAATTTAACATGATACAGTTATAAATTAACTAAATATGTTATTACCATATAAAACAAGATCAGTTAGTAAATATTATCTGTCCTAAGTGCCTACTTTCAAGTCTGTATGAACTAGCCTATATATTTATATATATGGTTGTCACTAGCATACTCTAGGCCTAACACAGTTAGCTTTAACTTTAAATTAGACACATAATTAGATAGGCGAGAGACTACTTCCTTAAACTAATCCACAGTTTTGTGTAAATCCATTACTGACAACATTGCCAGTGCTCACATGCTACCTCCTATCACTAAAATAACTCTAAAAAAAACTGAAACAGCCTAGGGCCTACCACCAATACCAATTTTACTTAACTTAGTCATCGTTATTTCATAATCGACCAGATCAAAGGCTTTTGTCAGGCCAGTAGCTACAGCAATCACAAATTTGTTTCATTCAAAGCTTTGTTCTCATCACCTACTACTAAGGTTTCTAAGAGGTTTACAGTTGAAGTACTAGGCTATGTAAGGTGCAGTTCCGTATCCGTCCTACGATACTGTCGAATGAAAATATTGAAGTTTTAACAATCAATATACCTATACCAAATCATTAATCTTTATTCGATTTTTAATAGGCTTAATCATGTTTTTAATCATTATTAATTAAAATTATTTAGGCCTATTTACATTATATTATAAATTAAATAAAAGTGCAAGTATAAGATTAATGTAATTTCATTAATTTTAGATATTTGTGCTAACAATGTATTTAGGCCTAATTTAATTCAATTGAAAATTGTGTTGGTTTTCTACAAGTTAAATAAATCATACAACTAAGAATCAAAATTGCAAAGTGTGTGGAGACCGAAACAACACTAAAATACGTGGTGAGAACTCAAAATTTCGATGTCTCAGTTGAATCTTCTTGGCGTGCACTAACAAGATCCCTTAAAACTTAAAACTGACATTAAATCAGATGATTTGGCTTCCCATCCAGTGGAATATTTGTATCATTGTACACTGAGGTAAAAATGTCTTCGGAAGATTCATTTCTTAATTTTTTAAGGAATTTTTACCGTTTTCTATCAAACTTTTACCAATTTGTGTATATAGGTTCATAATTATATGGGTACCGGTATGAGTTACCGGTAAATTATTTTGTTTTGTCTTTATTTTATAAGTTAGCCAAGCGTTGATAGTAGTAACATTAAATAAGAAAAATAAGATTATTAAGTAGCAAGTTTACTGTTTTATATAAAACCTGGACCAATTGTTGTATATGTAATTTTATGTACCTATGTAATCTACCATTTTAAGATTATTTTTACATTTCAAAGTAAACATTAATTCAGAATTTAAAATTGTTTTTTCTTAGAAACTATAAAGTAATAAGCAGTTTTATTCTAAGTTCAGAAAAATAATTAGTGCTGATCAGGAATATCGTCAAAACTGATCAGTTCTGAAATTAGGAATTGGTGCATTTCCTGATCTTTCCTGATCAGGAATGGCATTAGAACTGATCAGTCCTGATCAGGATAATGGATTCAGAACTGATCAGACCTGATCAGGAATGGCATCAGAACTGATCAGACCTGATCAGGATAATGGAATCAGAACTGATCAGACCTGATCAGGAATGGCATCAGAACTGATCAGACCTGATCAGATCTGATCAAGAATGGCATCAGAACTGATCAGTCCTGATCAAGAATGGCATCAGAACTGATCAGTCCTGATCAGGAAATGCACCATCAATTCCTGATTCAGGACTGATCAGTTCTGATTGGTATTCCTGATCAGTTCTGATTATTTTTTTGATCAGACCTGATCGAAAATTTTCATGGGGGTACTTAGTTAACTATAGGGTAAAAGTAACTGAAATATTTGTTTTAAAGTCATCAGAAATAGTAATCAACATAAATTCCATATTTTGCCATGGGTAATGGTAACAACAGGTGGGGCACTAGTGGGGCCTGTGGTAACTACGGGCCTCCATACTGTTTTTTAAGTAAGGAACCTTAACTGTGACGTGTTTATTTTATTCCCATCGAAAAGTGAAGACTATTTTAATATATTCCTTGCCATTAAAAAAGCTAGTAAAAATAATGAATATACGTCTTGCATATACTCGATCTACATTCTTAAGTCAGTTTGGCTTACTCAAAAATGCAGAACCGATGTTCTATAAGCACTTATTTCGGCCTAATGTTTAACCATTACATATGCATACAGTTCAATTACGGTATTAACTTAATACAACTGTGGCACAAGTTTAGTTTAAAAATCCCCCTTTGTAATAGAGGATTTAATTTGTTAAAAATTAAAAATTAAATTATTTTGCTAGTTATTACTCTTTCTTGGGGGTAATTTGTTTCTCCAAATAGTGTCATAACCACGCTATCCCCATTAAAATAACTAAATTTGTTGTAAAATAAAACTGAAGAAAATGCGACAAGATTTTTGGTACAAATGCTTTTCTTAAATTAGTTTTTTACCAAAACGAGGTATAAACTAAATTAAATTTAGGTGTATTTCACGGTGTACATGCTGATGCCTAAGTACGGTAATTTTGATAAAAGAATAATGTACCATTAAGCTTAACAACATTGGGTAACACCTTGAATCCACACAAGGCAACCCAGCTCAACTTCTTTTCACAATACATCGGTTCTATACATGGTTTGAAATAGATACCTATTCAAGTCCTTCTGATAAATAGTGTTGAGCCTTAAAACATTCAGCCCGAGAGAGTACCATTAATTGGGCCTAACTCATCTAACAGAATATACTACATTGTTCTTGGTTAGGCCTTAATATTTCCAGGGGATATTTTTTTCTAAAATAACAACTCGCAACCCTGCAAGCTATTTTCGCTTTATTATTTACATTTGTACCTTTTTATTTGGGTAGAATTGATAACCGTTTTAATAATACAGTCGTTAGTTATATTTAAAAATTCACCGTTAATGATGCATTATGTTACTAACATTTGTAATATGGGTGCAGTACACTAAGCGTCCACCGGAAAAATCAAATAGCCTATAAAATATCAAACCAATATGATACATCAATATTACAGATGAGAATATCTACACCTTTAAAAGAAATCCTACATAAATTCTTCTACTTTTCATTTACTTAGAGAGTTGAAATTTTGTACACTAATTCTTTTGACAGAAAGTAAATGGTTTTCATCCTGATCTGATCTTAGTGCTCCGTCATAGGCCCCGAGAAAGTTCCCATGTCCTTTTTCCTGATGGATTTAGTTTTGTTTGAGCTTATGAAAATAGAAACAGCAGCTGATCTTGATTTATAATAGTTCCACGGGCTAACCAGAGAGTGCAGCACACAACTGTCATCAGGTTTTATAAAGCATTTGCGAGGCGAAGCCTGCGGGTAACCGCTGGTCAAAAACAAAATGAAAAATCCGAACGAAGGCAAAAACAGTGCTCTGCGGGGTTAGGCTAGTCTAGTTTATGTTAATTTAAGCTAACCTTTCACTATTAACTTAGATTATCTTAACTTATTGTAAAGTAAAACACTTTGTGATCTAGTATTAAAAACTATAACAATCGAATGGGAATATGGTATCAGTGTATCAATAATGGTAAACGAATATTTTATAACCAATTGTTTTGGACGCTTATCGTACGGTACCCTTTAAAATAAATGTATCAGAGTTTTAACTTCCTGTTACAAGTTTATCATATTTGGTCTATTGACAGTAAAATTAAATCAACATAATTTATCCGTTTTAATGGTTGAATGTAATATAATAATTATTATTATGCGTGTTAGCGTAGGCCTGACTTATATATTTTTTTTATATTTTTTCATGTTGTAATAGAAAATAACGTGTTTTTTTTATTAGTAAAAGTAGGTAGGTACTTACAACCACTTTTAGTAGGTTGTAGGTACCTACTTATAATGTTGAACCTAATAATTTCAGTCTTTTTACGGTAAAATATAATGAGTTCTATTTGAGATTCGTAAAATAAATAAATATGTGAGATTATAATTTAAAAGAACTAAATAACAACATTTTTTAACAGTTGTTTATAAAATATTTATAATCTTATCTTTGATAGCAAGTAGGCCCTACTGAATTAGAATTCTTTATTCATTGCAATATCAGGGACCTATTGGTCATTAAACTTTACAACCGATGGTGGAATTAAGGCTCCGGTCTACCCTACAGGAAAATCTGAATCGCTTTATGAAAATACCCCTGTTTGTGGCTCCCCCTGGAAATACCCCTGGATCCCTATTCGTGGCTATGATAATTAAGTTATCAACATATTATAAACGGGATTTGACTGAGTAAAATGAGTAAATTTTTACAAAAATGATTACATATATGAAAGTGGAAAAAAATTGTAGGTACTGGTAACTATAGTGTCATGCATGAAAGGTGTATAAAGAGAAATAATTAGAATTACCAGTAATTTTTTAAACTAAAATAGTCATCAAAATGGTCATAGCACCATTCATAATATACTATCTCAAAATACAATAAATGTTAAAATCTTGAATATTGACAAATTTGTACTAAATAATTATAATGAAAACATTAGCAATAAATTAAATGCACAATTAATTCATTGATAATATGAAGTAGTCAGAAGAAAATTGAGTTTTTTAAAGACTTTAAAATAAAGTACCAATGCACTCAGCAGTATAAAGTTGGAATTAAAATTGATAAAAAAATCACCTTTTTAACTTATATTGTTTTCAAATAGTCACTTTCCAGACATTTAAAACAAACTTTGTATTTGTATTTCTAGATCCAGTGATGAGGTTGTTCCCAGAGGCAACTGAGGAGGATACTAAAAAACACATGATGATGGGATTCCTCAATTAGGCCAAAACTAGAATTATACAAAGGTATGTTTATATAAATGTTTGCACTAAGTTCAATTTTCATAATTTAGGGCGGGTTTTTGTTTTATTCGTACTATACTTTGACTTCGTTACACTGATTATTTTCCTACGAGGATTGAGGTAAGAATGTATTCCAGTGAATACCTAGGTCTTGTCTTGGGATTTCCTGCCACCGAGCCAGCTTGAAGCCTACTTGAAGGTACTGTAGATAATCTGTATACACACTCCCATTTTTGTATGATTACGTTGGAAAAACCTATAACTTTTGTTTCTTTCGAGAGTTCCACACAAATGATTTAATTTCTTCCTTCTATTTAAGTGCTAGAATAGCATAAAATCTGTTTTCCAGTAGTATAGTTTTTTATAGAGGGATTCCCCTCCCCCCACTTTACTTACTCATGGGCTAGACCCCACCTACTATCAATAAAATATAATCCTGGCTTCGTCACTGTTCAGAATATTGTAACTGACTCACTTTTATTGAATAGCCTCCAAACCTTATTTTATACAGGTTATTTTACCTCCGTCTTCAGCTTTAAGTTAATCCAAACTGAACTACCGCGGTGTCGGAAGCTTAATTTTGCTTCCATCTTCAGGTCTTGAAGTTAAATAAAATCTAACAGAATTTGCATGTCTGTCGTCAAATGTTTAAGAAAGCCACACAACACCGAACATAAACACACGTCACACGACAACGGAAAACATTTAAAGTGCACTATTAACGCGTACCGGCCGGTAGGTGAACGCCGACTGAAGTGGACATGGCAGAGCGGAAGAAGAAACGCCAGTTGGATTTTGGACTGCCTTATCGTAGTTCCTGAACTTAAGTCCTGGTTAACTTAATGCTGAAGACGGGGATATAAGAACCTGTATTTTTTAATTTAAGCTCGAGTCAGAAAACTGTTCACTTTTCTACCTGCTTCCCCCATAAGGCCAATATTAACTTTACAGGCCCGTCATTTTGACGAGGAAAAAATACCTAGTGATTTCAGCGAGCAAAATTTTGATATAATATAATCATTCAACAAAATTACAAAATTGTTAATATTTACAATGTTTTGTGGATGAACTATATGTGACATGAAATGGGTAAGAATAAGTGGCATATTTAGGTATTTTGTTGCTCTTTGTAATAAACAATACATAATTGATTTAGGATAATCGAATGAGGAGGGATGGACTTTTAAAGTTAACATTGGTCTAATGGGAAGATATACGGGTAGAAGCAAAGGACTGGAGCCCAATATTAAGATTTCTTTAACATAATGTAAATTGTTTTAAACACGTTTTTTATTTGTCGCAGCGAACAAGGTGTAAGGACACAACAGTCGCATGGCGGACTTAAGTAGGAAATAAAAAAACGTTATAGCTTTCCTTTACTTTCTTTTACATTTTTTTAAATAAATAATAATTTACAATATGTCAAATTATGTTTATTTTACTATTTCCTTTTGGAAATACTGAACGTGACAACTTACCTGTACATTGATGTTAGGTAACAAACATAACCTCAATCCCTACACCAAATAAAATAGGCAATGCCTTTGTGCTACAATTCATTTAAAATTCGTTTACATATTTTAGTTGTATATTGAATTGTCTTTCAGAATCAATTAAAAGTCTAGTTGACAAACTATACCGTAGTTGAACAGTCAACTAGGAATAAATCTTGCCTTAAACTGTCCTAATTCTGTAGGTTCAGTAAAGCTAACGAACTTTAACAGCCACCCTTTCTTATTACTTCACCGGTCTGCTCAGTCGATATATTGAGGGGTTTCAAGTCAACCGATATAATAAAGACCTCGTAAAATCAGATTTAATGTCACATGATCACTAATGCAATTCGCAGTATTGCTGGAAACACGATATTTATCGTACGCGTACCATGTTTTTGATCTCCTTTTATTTTTAATTAAAAAATTAAAGTTATTTTAATGATTATGTACGTTGATTGGCGTTATTTTATAAACCTTATCTATTGTTGTTAATATTATTAGTTAGTTTTAAACGCAAATTAGTCTCTTAAAAATGTAGTAACCCAACCGGGATACTTTCTATTCAAAAGACAAGTTTCATGTTTCCGTTTTATATTAATGTTTTTATGTTTACTTTTTTTGTAATTATATTATATAATTTGTAGGTTTATTACATAAAAAACGTTAGTTATTAATCAATTAATAACATTTTCAATGTTAAACCTTGAAAATAAGGAATATACACAAGTTGACGAGCGGAAATAAAACAATTGTAACATTTGTATTTCCTGTAAGGTTAGTAACACTTCTAGTAGGTTGCTGATATTGTGCACCAGCTGAACGACCACGGAAGGCATCGTTGCTGTAACCGTTACACTTTGGGGAATAAGCAGACCTGGACTAAAATGCTCTATAGACGTTGCTACTTCACTACTAAACACATTTTCCGATTAAAAGAACTTGGTAGTGTAAAAACTCATGTTTGTAAAATATTGTACCATTAGGATGTGCAATTTTATTGCAATTTTATAAGGGCCTGTTTAATATTTATTACAAATTTTTTATAATTATAGTTCAGATGAATCGTGTGACCCTTGGCAAAATTCATCTTCATCCCAAGTTATACAATGTACCAGTTAGTTTCAGTGTATTTTAATTTCGTAAGATAATAAAAAATCATTGTTTAAAAATATCCCATTATAGAGCTAGGTTCAGTTTCCAGCTAATCAAGAGCTGCTCTATGACACTGTGGAGACTCGCCAACGCTCCCCAGAACAAACGCAAAGGACAGTCATTAACTATCTGGTACATAATCTGGTCGTCAGTCGGATCCACAATCGTAGGATTTGTCAAACCACTGTCCAATCTTGATTTACAAAAGGTACATCTACATTTCGATATGTATTCTGTTCGGTCCAGTTAGTCCTAGGAAGGTGCTAGTCCTCAGGATTAGTTGGAGATATGAACACAATGCAGTTGGGCGGTTAAAATCTTTCTCTAATACTCATACTAAAACCAGCTGTTTGTGACATGAATTGGCCACATTGTACCAAGGAGAGTCCTGAAAAACAATTAGCGTTAAATTTTCAAACGCAGTATACAATTTTAACGATTTCTGCTAATTTGGTTTCCTACATTCAATCGGACGTTCGGTCACTTTTACTAAGTTTATAATGCTTTCAATAGTTTCATTCACCTGGGGCCTTTCACCTTCTCGTAAGTGACAAACAAAATTACCTTTCTGCCGTCAACGTAATCATTTACGCCGTTGACACCACTCTCATCACAAAAAACACAAACCTTGATCAACTGGAAATAGATGCTCACACTGAAATCAACCTACTGTCTCAATACTTTTCAGATCAAAAATTAACACTGAATGCGGACAAGACTAACTAAATGCACGTTCAGAGTAGACAGCGACAAAATTAAAGGTTTTCTAAATTTATAAAATTCACCTCTCAATTGACGATAGGCAACTTGACTGGCTTGATCGTGTTAATTTTTATGGAGTCATTATTGATTGTAATTTAAAGATTGTATTGACCATATTGAACAGCCTAAGTGCTGACTCTCGGCAAGTCTTTATTCTTGAAAATATCTTTGCTTTCAGCAATATTCATCTCTCAAAACTTGTTTACTTTGGCCTTTTTGAAGCGCACCTTTGTTACTTCATAGTACTCTGGGGTTCCTCTTCAGATCAGAATCACGTGAGTATTTTCAAACTCCAAAAGAGGGAAATCAGGTACATTTCTGGCCTGAAGCCTAAAGGTCACTGTTCGGAAGCTTTCGGATAGCTGAATATACTCACTATAAACTCTTTAATTATATTTAAAATATGCAAAAATGACAAATCAAATAAACCTCCCAGTCACATACTCGGGAGGTATAACATACTCGAAATACTATATAACCGTATTTAGAGAAATCAGAGTCTCGGTGCACCATAATCCTTATTTTTGTTTATGACAACGCAGTTATCAGGGTATAAAGTTCTATAGCAAGCTTCCTGATTATTTAAAGAATATTCAGGACTTGAATAAATTCTGTAGAAGTAAGAGTTTCTGATTAGTCATTGTTTTTACAATCTGAACGAATTTCACCAATCAATTTGGTAGGGTTCTTATAACATTTTTCCAAAAACAATTTCACTTGTAATTGTTATTTTCCGTCTGTTTTGACCTTTCCCTTCCTTTTGGCATTGCATTTGGGGAGATATGTCGCTTTCCCTGTGTTGACTGATCCCATGCCGTCTGCTCTGGTCTACGGGCCTCCGAGGGACATGTATGTATGTATATAATATACAATATCCCCAGGCGGTTTTTCCATTTTATTTTTTTTATTATTTTTAAGTGCAATTATCCCCCAGAAACCGCAAAAAAACTGAAAAATCCGAATTACTCATAAACGGTTCTAACGATTTGGATACAAATTTAGTAGTTTGTAGAGCTTTAGGTAAAAATTTGGGTTCAGAAATTACAAGGCTTAAATTTACAAAATTTAGTTTTTTTTTATATTTCATAACAATTTTAGGAGCTAAATATTTTTTTAGGAGCTAACTTACCCCCATTAAGGAAAGCTCAAAAAGTCAAACAATTTTACAGTACAGTACAGTATTAGTGTAAATATATCTTGTAGTGTTGTGAGAAGTGGTTTTATTTTATCCTGTAGCCTAAATGTAACAACACGTATTATGCTACTCAATAAACTATATAAATTTCTGATACCATTTTTTATTTGACTTACAGTACATTAAAACAAAACCAAATATTACGGTGGGTTCATAGATATGAATAATTAATATTACTTCTAGCTAACAATAAACGCCAATTACAGAAAACACATGGTTTACCATGATTCACTTATCGTGTATTTCTCTTAAACAAAGTAAACATAAAATTAAATTGTTAACATATAAATTATATTGATTTATTTATTTCCACGGTCGAAACCAATATACACAAATATACATTTAAAGTTTGTTTATTTTTCTGGAAATATCGTAGTGTTAAAGGCAGTGAAGTGATTGAGAGACTCATACACCCACACACAGACCAATAGTCCATTTGGAAATTATTTCCATTTTAATAAAGGTATTGCACACTGGAAAACTTGTTTTTATTATTGTAGAATAAACAAATTTTAATTGAATTTAGGTTAAATTGAATTACAAATATATAATAAATAACTGCAGTCGGTTTTAAAGCTGAATAAGTCATTATCCGTAACCTGGGAAATAATATAATTGATTTACACTAACAATAGTCCAATATTTAAACTAAATAAAGTTAACTTACAAAATTTAAATTCCAAAATGACTGTACAATGACAAAAAACACATAAATACATAAGTATTTGGGTTCCAATAAGAATGACTATACAGTTGATATATCTAGAAAACCAGAATTTAAAATACAGTTCAAAAATATATTGCTGTCTTTTAATGATCTGGTTTGTGTTTACCACAGCCTACTGTTAGCTGCTCGTTAACTCTAACCTCTAAACAAGTGATTGCTAAAAAGTTTGAAAAGTTTTCTCTTTGTCATATTCATTACATATCCATTATCTAAAAGAGTATCAATGTAATATCGATTTAGTATTCAAGCAACTAAACACTTCTATTATAATATCCATACAAAAAGTCAAATGTACTTACGGTACATTTCCTTGAACTTTACTTGGATTGATCCATTTACGGTATCTCTTGAATGTTTGTGATAGTGGTGTCAAATTATTTTAGGCCTAATAACGTACTGATTCCGGAAATTAAAGTATTTCTCACGGAAGCTGGTTTAAAATCGTAGAAATTGGGAAATACGGGGAAATATTTTGTTTCTGTAACGTAGCTTGAGGGAAAATTCAAAATAAAATCGTCACCGTAAGTGACGTTTGTCGCCCCAAAGACGCAACCGAGAGCATATAGCATGGTTAGAAAAGTTTTCGTGCTCTGACTATAATCCATAGCTTTTTATGATGTATCATCTTGTTCTTTAAACAAAAATCCCAAAATTGCGTAAATCATGCTCTGGGTCACGCCACCGCCACTTTTTTTAAACTATTGTCATGCTACTATCCGCCGCTCCAAATTCGGGGCCTTTTAACTCTCCAACAAGATTGAATCTTTATGTATTTATGATGTTGTAAAACACGCTAAATTTATATCAATAAAAAAATAGGTGCCAAATCAAAACCAACAATAATATTAAACAATTACCGCCGCGGTGATTAGGCTAGGTTAGTTTATCGAAAATAAACACTATTGGCTATGTAAGCGAGAGAAGCAGAGATCGAGCAAACCCAGAAGACAATTATGAAACTTGAAAACCCAACCCAACCCAAGCTACCTAACCTAACAGGCCGCCATACTGACCCCAACAACCAACCATGCCAATCAATACTTTAAATGAAAACAAAACTAATATTCCATAACTACAGCTGACAACCAAAGGTAAGCGTTAATCAAACTAATTAATGACGATACATATTTTAATTTAACAAATACTTACAATCTGTAAGTGAACTACAAAAAATCACAAATCTAAGCACTAACTTTTAACAGTTAAGTTGATTTCAAATTCGATACAACTTTAAAAAAATACCTGATTGTTAGTATTTTGGCGGATAGAGTTCCCCAGCCGCAGTGAAGAAAACATGGCCAAAAAACTCAAACCGGTAACGCTTGACAAACAAATAGCGAGCAAGATAACCAACGAAATGCTCTTTTCGGTTGCCATACTTAGGATCTGCACGTCAATCTTCCCGCCAGGTCCTCTCCACAGTATTCGTGTGTGCACCTGACTGCGGATCAACACAATTTTTTGAGTGATTTACAGTAAGGTGACGAAACTCATACTGCTCGAGTTTCCGGTACACCCTCCAGCAATCGGTTATCACTGTTGTTCCAGGGAGAACCCAACGACGAATAAGTCGTATCAGTGTTTTCGCTCTACGATCAGGTACAGGAACAACAAAGGTACGCCTTGATCCTCGTTCGATTCCACCTAGAACCCTCGATGATCCGACCGCGATTGTATTTACGTTTGCCAAACTTGGCTTCGTCAATCTCTACAATCTCGCCCGGACCACCGATTCGTTCACTGTTGCTTTGGAAGTGATCAACGTACACCTCCCTAACGAACGACTTCCAGTCAACAAGATTCTGCTAGAAAATTGGTAATTCGTGCAAGAAAGTCTTGTGGAGCGTTTAAAAATATAATTTTGAGTATTAGACGCCACAATCGTTTCAGGGGTAGTTTTGAACCTGCCAAAAAACTACCTACCGTACCAAAACCATGCCATCTGCATATCGTCGGTTTCTGCTTTCGGATTGATACTTTATTTCCGCATCGAAAGTCAAGCGTTTTCCGATTCAAGTGAATTTCTTGGCCACATTTTCGACAAGAAGTTGTACGTTTTAAAACGCGGTGTTCAATGAGGAACTCTACAATTTCATCGTCGGTCAAGTCGTGAAGTTCTTCAAATGTTTTTTTTCACAAATGACACAAGTCATTTTAATTTTGATCAGATTTGGATTGGGTTTGGATTTGGATTGGATTGGATTTGAACACTAAAAATAAAAATGATTTATTAATATTGATAAAAATAATAGGCCTACCATCTGTTTCGTGTGAGATTTTCTGATTTTGTTTGGATGTCATTGTTACCACTAGCCCTGAGACTAATCAAGGATCTATATGGCCAAAATTATTTGCCACCATTATTTATAGGTGGTGTAGTGATTATATATTCTTATAACATGATGATTGGATAAAGCAGAAACAAGATAGGTCATGCTGTTGAATAAGAATAATGGTTCCACCAACAGAACTAAATTTATACATTGTACATTTATAATAAAATATAAAATTGATGAGAATTCAATATAGGCTAATAACCAGAAGAAAAATTTTAACAACAAAGATGATAAACTATTCAGATTAAAAGTTCAATTGTAAAATTTTAGTTTACACTCCAAACATATAATGAGTACGGTAGGCCTAATGGCGGCTGTACAATAAGAATATTTGGTCCCACCAACAGAAATAAAATCCTACAAATATATCACAATAATATGAATAAACATTAAAGTTGAAGAGAACTTTAAGTACTCACCAGAATAAATAAATAGTTTTAAGAACAAAAAATAAATGCCGAAAAATAATAAAAGTAAATGTAATGAAAATTTTAAGTTTTAAATTTTAGAAATACCGCCAAACAGAACAGATAACAGATGAATAATGGGAGTACCGGGGTTAGTTTAACAAGGACCTATGGGGCTGTTCGAACTAATGCACAAAACCCCATCCGTAATAGGTAGTATGTCTAGACTACATTCAAAAGAGTCAAGATATAAAAGGAATAACATTAACAGTAATTACTTTACATTAACGAATAACGTAATATGAAACTGAAATAATTATTTAATGCGTATCAAATAAATAGTATACGTCCATAGCCGACTTGTTTAGGGTGGAATTAAGGGTTTAAATTGCATTCATAACATATCACCAGTGCTGCTGATATCAAAACAAAATTATTGTATACAAACATTTCAACCTTAAGCCATTAAAACTATCGTATAACATCATGCTAAAATTGTCGTACAAGTGCAATAAATTATTGTATGACAGGCAGCACTGTAATATTACCCACAATCCACCACCATAACCTCAAATTACCACAAGCTTCCCATCAATTACTCTTTTTTCCCTGCTCGCGGGAAATTTCCCCACTTATTACCCCGCTATTCTACTCAATTACCCTTTTCCCCTGCTCGCGGGAAATTTCCCCACCCATTACCCCGCGATCCCACTGGGTCCCCTAGATTGACTGGAGGTTACACGTACACATTAAAGTCGTCGGAAATGGCAGAAAATGGCTTTTCCGCGGCTAAATTCCTCTTGAACTAGTTATAGAATAATGAAAGAAACAATTTAAAACCACTTTTACAAAAATCCAAGAGTTTACCGGATATTAAACAATTACCTTCAAATGATAGACTATCTTGATTATGGAATTGGCTTAGACCTTTTAACATGGCTCATACCGTAATGATAGTGAACATTCTAAACCTACATCCTGAGTACAATTTAAAAAAGGTTTGAATATTAACCATATAGAAAATAATAATCTGTTAACTTTACAAACAAAGTAAGTAAGAAAACTAAAATTACCTTTCAAGTTATAGTAAGCATATTGTGTTTTTATTGATTCAAACATAACCTCAATAATCCAATCCAAGCGGTAAATAACATAAAGCATTTAAAACAGCAATCACATAAAAATTAAATCATAATAAACATTAATCTATGACCCAAAATTGTTATAGTTTCACATTTAAGAATCCCCTTCACTAATTATTAACAATACAACTCTGAGATTTAAGCCTAAGGGATAAACACTCTTCTCAATCTCAACTAACGTCGCGTCGCATCATTGTATACGTTTTGTTGACGAGCAGTTTACGCCAACATCAGCTTACCCAAAACGTAATACCTATAATATATATAGTGTGGAAATAAAACCCTGTGAACGTCCTTGGAAGTATATAATAATCTAGGTATGTAGAAGCGAGGGTGTAGTACATACTGTAGATGAATACTTGGGTTGTAAAATAATAAATGGAAACAAGCATCACTAATTAATTTTTAAATTTTACCAATTATTATTATAATTTAATTGGTTGGTATTAAAATCATAAATAATGGGCGCATTATTTTTCAGTACACCTGTCAATCACAATGCATTTAGTATTGAAAAATACCACTTACAGTACGTGTCTAAAGCTAATGAGAGACGAATAACCTATGAGACGAAAACCTATCGGTTTGTAAAATCCGAAGGCTAAATATTATAAGACTTGGAGAGTTCTAGAGTATTCTTGTTGCACTTTATACTCTGATTGTTACGGGAGTGCGGCTGGCAGAAGGGTGGGCTCTACTCACACACGCAGGCCTCACACACACAGACGCAGGGGATTAGGACGGACCACTGACCTGCCGCCTGAGTCATCACTGGCTCACAGAAATTTGACTATTAATTTTTTTAATTTTACCTTCGTTGTAAAATCTATTAATGCTTTTGACTTTAGCTCAAAATGATAAGTAAAATGATACCAAACAATATATATTTTGCTTAAAAAATGTAGAAGTTACCAACATTTCAATACTAGAAGTTACAAATATTTTCATATATTAATTATCATAACCGCGGGATTCCTTTCACAAAGGACTTGAGAAAACCTGAGTTCTATCAACTTGTATACGTCTGAATAAACCGCCGATGCCAACCTATGAAATCAACGATAAGGCTGCCAACGACGATAAACGTTTCTGACCAATCTGACTTTTTATTATCCCCATTCAGTAAACTATTTTTTGTCATAATCATTTCGTGTTTGGACTCATTTTTCATGGAATTAAACAACAAATTTAGTGACACAAAGCTTTTTACTGTATATCTAACTTGAAATGAATTGCGAATTTGAGTTATCATATAGCAGGTGTTATATTTATAGGTAGTGAAGGGGATCGGGGCTTTCAGGCAATTAGGACGGTGGTGAGTGTGCGTCAGTGTGCGTGCGTGAGTTGGGTCCTTGCAGGTAGAGCGGAGCTCCAGCCGCACTCCCTTAACAATCAGACTATAAGGTTTATATTATCAGTTGTAAAAAAGCAAAACAAATTTTAAAAAATAATGCTCCAGCCAAGACATATTTCGCGTCTTCACCTAATTATTTCAGAAAATTAATGTTGATGTTTATGTCCCATCCCTGCACATTTATTAGAGGAATCCCGTTCGCAGGAATTGTGTTGTTTGCAGGTTGCCAAACCGGTTTTTATGTCGTTTTCCTAATTACCATGCCTAACGTTAAGTGGTGATTGTTTGCCTCTTATTTGTTGTGGCGGTTTAAAGGAATATACTCGTATACTCTGTTCCATATTCACCGTGCCTTACGGAGCACCCTTATAACCCGTGTATTTCAAAGGTGGTTCAAAAGGTATTAGCCGTCATGAAAACATTAACTTACCTGACTATAATCGTGGTTTATTTGATTAGGTCATACCGAACCTATTTTAGACAATATTTCCTAATTCCTAACGTGGCACTTTTATCACGATAAAAATAAAATGAAAATCACATGTTTGACTTTGCTTTATTGTAATTATCAGAAAGTAAGACATTCTACTTTAGCGCCTTCGCGCGGGTTGCGAGGACAGATAACGCAACCCTCACGACACGAACATGAATAAAACAACTCAGTTAAAGGCGGCAAAGGTACAGGTCTGTTCACAGTGCTTGGCATCTAGTAGGGTCGGTAGTGCGAGAGAGATAGTGCATACCTCTCACCACTATTCCCCTCGATCGGTTGGGTACAAGCTATTCTCTTAAGAATTAGGTTTAGGCCTTCCTAACCTAGGTAGTAAAATTAATGGAGTTCATTCTAAATCCACATACTTGTTTTAAATTAGGTTTTAAAATGTACATTAGATAAAATTAATAATTACCTTTTAAAATAATCAAAGTATATTAACCAAGTATAACCATATGTTATCTTGAAATAATACTAATTACCTGTATTTGCATTGGCTGAACATAACATAAGTTAAAATCAATAATCCAAATAAAAAGCGGTTATAATATATAGATTAATATATCTTACGAAGTCAATTTTCAAACTCGAATAGGCAATTGTAATAGTCACATTTAACAACCACTCCTCTAAATGTAAACGAAATGGACTAGTGTGTTAATGCTAAGCCATGAGCCATTATCATCATTCTTAACCTTTCTTCTACTTTATAGTTAACGAACAGATAACGTTAACAACCTGAGCTTATGGACCAATTACATATATGGTTTGAGTAGTGTGGGAAGGGGACTTCTGGGCCAAGTGATTGACAGCTTCCGGTCACGTGACCGGAAGCGCTGAGTCATTAAATACGTCATCTGAGGCTGAGCCAGTGACGTAGGCGGTTTTGTGACGTAATGAGTGAAAGGTTAAAGTTCAAGGTCACGGGGAGGTAATTTTAAAAAAGTACTACCTCGCACGCGTAAAATCCGATTGTGATTCGATAGTTTTAATTCGATAAAAATATCGAATGAAAAAATCGAATGAAGCAATCGAATGATACGAGTGCGAGGTAGTACTATTTCATTTATTACTTTTTTTTACTTTTCTTTTTATTTACAATAAGTTATGTTTACAATAATTTATGTTTACAATAGTTCCCCGTTGTTCGTTGTCATCGATGTTGTTGATCCGGACGAGTTGCGGCCATCACTTCGCTTTCTGATGAAAGACGGTAGATACTTCGATTCCTGCGCAGAGTCCATGTTGTTTTTTGATGCGTAAAGTTCCAAAGATAAATCGTAACCGGACGCAATGAGAAGTCTTAACTCTTCATTAAAAACCTCGAGGTCTTGGAAAGTCGCCAGATGAATAGAGTCATAATGAATACACCTAATTTTGATGGACATTTCAACAGAGAGCTCGATGTACACTGGTCAAGAGCCGGAGGTGTACTGACTATTCGCTAGCTAGCGTTTTGGTATCAAACAAAATAGTGGGGGTAAAGGTGTGGTGGGGCGGAGCAGATGGCGGACGGCAGATGGCAGGCGGCAGATGGCAGCTGGTGCGAGGCAGATGGTTGCTACTACATTCGCCGCCACAGTAATGCAATCCTTCGGCGTAATTCTTGTTATTATCTTGTCGGTTCATTTAATACGTTTTACATCTACATATGCAATAGCTGAAACACTTGCACTTACGACAAGCTTTCCCGTCAACTTGATCGCCTGGTATTTTAAAACATTGTAACTCGCAACAATATGTCTTCAAATTGTTATCGAAAAATAAATTGTTCATAGGTGGCACCGACATGTTAGCTGCAGCGTGTGTTAGACAAGACTGATACTAACTTCACTGCTCCCTCTCTTTTATACCTCTTCATAAGTTAACCCTGAATGAAAGTTCAAGGTCATCCATTTGAATTTAAAAAAAAGCAACACAGCAGTATATAAAATAATATACTGCTGTGTTGCTGTTTTAATTTTTTTTTTTATTTTTTTTTTATTTATTTTTTTTTTATTTTCTTTATTAAACAAACATCTTACAATACAATAAGCTTAAGTCTAACATTGATGACTAGAAATACAAACAGAAAAATACAAACAAAGACATTATGTACAAGGATGCGTGATGTGCAGAGTGAGTTCCGTCGAGTTGTTGCCGCTTACACCGTGTGATACCAAATACAACGTCCCCGGTTGAATATCTCGCAAATCTTCATTTTGTAGCAGTTGAACAAATCGTTTTGGAAGAAATACTTGAAACTTCGGCTCATCTCCTGGAGAGAAAGGTCCTTCGCTCAATGAAACTAGAATTGCTTCTCCATGTGTGGTTTCCACTTTCTTGATGTTATGAATAATGTAATGTCTTTGTTCTTTTAGTTCTGAACATTTTTTAGTTAGCAGAAGGTTCGATTTTGAGTGAGTGTTGAATTGATCAACCAATGTTTGTAGATATTGTTGTGATGCCATCTTTGTCAGTGGTGGTGTCTTCTTTGATGTTGCCTCTTCGGAGTCTCGAATAATACTCATGCTGAAGCGGTGTTGTCTCCTCGTATTTATAGGCCCCGCTACCCCCACCACATTTCTGTTCTCCACTACCCCCACCACATTCCTGCGTTTGTTTCAAGTAAGCAGCCAAACGATATGCGTTGTATAATGCACAGTTTGTTTGACCGTGTTTAAGATCTTTTGCAGCGACACAAATATTACCGAGATTAATGTTAAAGTCCTTACTAATAGTTATATCGAAAACATCACCGTGCGTGTACTTTTGTATCCAGTTCTTTTTTTCTAATCCTCTTGTGTATATATGTGAATATTGTTTGCAAAAGTTAAACATAATACTGTGCAGATTACTGTAGCTTATAAATCCTTCATACCAATGTATGTGATGAAAGTAGTTTGTTATCCATTTGTTTGTACTTTTTGCTTTGGTGTTAAGTTTGTTAAAAGAAAAAGGAGCATCAAACATGAATGGGTAGGCTACAAATGTAAGCAAGTCTAAAATTACTAATTCCTTGATAATAAACCTATCATCATTATTTCGAAATGCTTGAAATTCTATTACACAAGGCTTTACACTCACTTCTTCATCCCCTCCGCTCATCATGGCACCTAGCGATCAACTAAACTGTTTTC
The DNA here is from genome assembly GCA_963675035.1 of Allygus modestus. Classification (NCBI taxonomy): domain Eukaryota; kingdom Metazoa; phylum Arthropoda; class Insecta; order Hemiptera; family Cicadellidae; genus Allygus; species Allygus modestus. The sequence continues at coordinate 509,161,013 of OY776111.1, forward strand.
CACACCACGGTAGGTTAAATACCAGGCCGTACAGTTGCAGGCGCGTTGGTGTATATTTAACGTGGGCACCGTCCCCAATAGGCCTACCCCACGTGTGTTCTTCTTTACTAAGTCAAACTTTAGTCTTTTTTAACTTCTTCTTCTTCTTGTGTTTCGTTTTCTTCTTCTTGTTTCTCCGTTTCTTCTTCCTGTGTTGTTTCTTCTGTAGCTTCTGTAGCGATTTCTACAAGTGGTTCAAAATCCTTTAACTTTCTCCACATGCAAACTTCATGAGGTATTCTATTAAAAATAGATGTATCCACAGGTCCGTACACGATGGTGCTATCAGGTTGTTTTTCCAAAGTATCGACCAAATATTCTTTAATAATAGCGCTTGCAAATACCAACTGTCTCATGTACCTTGTAATAGGTTCTGTTGCGTAGTTTAAAACGTAGAATTCTTCACGTGACAGTAGAATCTTATTTTCATGTTGAGTCAAGTCTCTAATTCGCACTTGTAGTTGTCCACGATGTTTAACAATATCGATTTCATTGTCACAATCCAAAAGTCGAATATGTGTTTTCCTTCCACACAAACTGTTAGTTAAATAACATTCTATTAAATGTACATGTTTCAAAAATGACTCCCAAGCATTTTGCGAAAATAAAACCTTTTTTGTTCCATGGTGTAGTATTACTGTAGGGGAATAATCCAATGACTTCATCAATCCAACTGATACACTTTTACTGATGCATGCTGAGATGGGGTAAAAGATTCGCAAAAAAACTTCAGTTAAAATGTGAGGAGGAATATTTTCTTCAACTTTCTTCTTCCTCTTTGGTACTACCTTTGATGGTTCTGCATTACTTTCCTCCTCTCTATCTCTTTTACCAAACTTTAAAAATGCAGTTATTTCCTTGATGATTTCTTCTTCACTAGTATTATCACGTTCCAATAACGGTGCTACCTCTGCATCACCTTGTACAACAGATGGAGAACTCATTTTGTAGAAGATGTTACCCATGCGACGATAGACGATCAACTGAAGACCTGCATTGTTGCTCCGCTATTTATAGGTTAGCGACAGTGGCGGTGCCGGTGGTGGTACAACGTTTTACAATACTGTCTTTACAATACCGGTCAACGGTGTGTATGTAACAATTTTATCGTGCAAAATTAAACAATACGCAGATGTATTTGCAGGTACGTTTTCTAGAAATTCCATTTCTATTTTTATATCAACACTAGACGATTTTACAGATTCATTTTGTTTGGAACAATCAATTACAACAATCGGAACTTTCGATTCAAACTGTACGGGAGATAGTAGAGGTGTATTTGTTTTGCCGTAATATGAATTTTGGAACCTAGCGTACATATCGTATAAAACACTGTACCTTTTTTTATCAAAAGAAATATTAAAGTTGTCGTAGGGAAAGAATTGTGAATTCAGGAACACTTTACAGTTTGTTAATTTACAATGGTCAAATTCACCAGCATTTTCAGTTATTATACTTTTCTTCTTTGTTTGTAATCCAAATATTACATATCTCGCTTTTTCCAAATGAGTAGAAGTTTTTACAGTCCATGTATGCCGTTGTGTTGTAGGTAAAACGGGGTATTCATGAAACTCCCAGCTTCTGAATGGCATTACAATGTCTCGATCGGATTTTAACTTTCTTAATAATGTAATCCTGTGTTCATCATTTAGTCGCACATGTGGTACTCTCCAAACAATCTTGTCTAATGTTAGTTTCCAGTCTAAATTGGCTTCAGTTGTTCCAGCAGATGCTTTAATAATATCATTATCGTTTGATGACCTTAATAAAACTAGTTCTTGTTTTACATTTATTATTATTCTTCTGTAATCTTCAGCAAATCCTAAAAGTAATCTTAAAGGTACGTAATAATCAAAGTTTCCCGAAGCGTCAGGAGTAATTATACTTTTGTCTGGTGCAACCCATCCTGCAACAGCTAACAGATTCTTCTCATTTGGTGTTAAAGACGCTAATCCTTTTAATGTACTGGAAATTCCAACCTTTTTTGTTGAATCGACTGTAACTCCTGAAATTTCATATCTAATCTCGTCAAACAAAAATGCCATAGGATTATTTATGAACGGAACAGTGGTTCCAACAGTACCGTCAGCTTTTGTTACTTTTCCTTCAATATATAAATAACTTTCGCATGGAAGAGTATAAATGTCTTGTTGTTGTATAGGAATCCTAATTTCATCGTTATTGTTTAATTTGGACGAAGCGTAAGGGTTGTGCGTGTGATATTCCTTTTCCCATAAGGTCTCGTCGAATGTTGGGCCCTGCGCTATATCCAGTATATCCATTGTTAATGACTTTTAATCCAATTTCTTCTAGAAAACGAATGTTGTCACTTGTTAATCCTTCTACAGCTGATGAGCTACTGACCTCTTTGCTGGTTGGCTCTCTCTTTTTAAATGATAACCCCATTATCTAAGCGGATGATTTTATATGTATTCTTACAGTAATAGCTTCTCCTCGAAAGTCAATAAGGTTTCCGTCTTGATCCACTATGTTCAGCACGATGTCTGAAATGAAACTGGTGTTTAACGGTAGGTACACAAGGTTTTGAGGCTTTTCTACTATCTTGAAACCCGGTGCGACTGATGGGTAGAATGTGTGTAATATATGCCGATTTTCTCCATCTCTGTAGGATCCTTGTATAATGTTACATGTAATGTCTATGCTGTTTACTTTGATGATCGTCACAGTTCTATTCCCAGAATGAGTTGTATTAGGTTCTAATACCTTTGTTTCCTTAGAAAACCCCAATAAACTACCAATTGAACGTTCTTGGCCAAAATCAATATAATACTTAGAAGTAATTTCGGCTTTCATTGTATTGTTATTGCCTTTTATCGTTATATTTTCTTTTCCCATATGTTTTTGTATAACTTCATTTATATTATCAATTTCATAAGCTCCTGTTGGTAAACTGAATTCTTCCAAAGCTGAATATTTTCCTTTATTATCTTTTGTCTTGTAATAATGTATTTTGTTATTAATTCCTTCACTAACGTTTGGAATAGAGTTATATGTTGTTAAATCCAATAATGCGGCTTCCCATAGTCTTCCTTTTTGCAAACGTAGCGCTGGAAACAGAATACTGCGCAAAGTACATGAGTTACCGGTTAATGACACTGTATACGAAGACATCTTAAAGTTGACTAACACTTTTAGCTAAAAAGTCTAAACATAAATGACCGCAAATGGATGTATCATCAGGTTGTTTTCTTGTATAATTGTAAAAAACATTTTCTGCCGCACGAAAGTATTGTTGAAGTTCTTTCGGTGGTGGAAGGTTTCCAAAACTGTCGAAATAATAAATCGTTTCACCAAGTTTCTTGTAACACACCCAATGAGTGCCTAATCCTTCACTATTATCCAAATTTACTATACCAGTCTCATTTTTCCACATTTTAACCGGTAATTCATCTTTCATAAATACTCCTCTAAAAAATGGGATTTTCAAACAAGAAGCATATGTAATCAGTTCTTCATTGGTTAATTCTTTGTTTTTAATTATTAATTGCTCTTTCTTATTTAATACACACGATACGGTCTTAGGTATAGTCCTCCTCCCTTTTTTATCATTGACCATATTGTTGGTTTCTTTTTACCTTTACCACTAGTAGATCGACGTTTTCTTCTGATATTACCTCCTTGTTTCTTAGCGGGTCTTTTCCCACGCCTTCTTCTCTTTCCTCCTCCAAACGTAGTTTTTGCTTTCATTGCTGCTGTTACTGCTAAAGACGCTGCTTTTTCACCAATACTCGCGTCACTAGATTTTACTCTTTGCCAAGCTTTCTCAGAAAGTGCTCTATCTGCTATTGATCTATTTTTTGTATCACCAAATTTGGAATACGCTATATCGTGCTGTTTACAAGCCTGATCAAGCTTATTTATTCCAGGATCTCCTCTAGCAAGCCGTTTCTCTAATTTGGTTCCAGGACCACAATATTGATATCCTCCAGGTAAATGTAATTCCACAGGTAATAAATCAATCGCCTTGTTAACTATAGCTCCAACCGGTTTACTTAATAGAGAAAATGCTGTTGATGCTATTCCCCTTCCTCTCTGTAATCTCTCTCGATTATGACTGATGCGTTTAGCCCTCGGCATGACTATTTATAGCCAAACTTACAATCAGTAGGTGCACTCTATAAATGTTTTACAATGAATGTAATATTAGTCTTGGCTTCTTGTATTATATATACTGTTTAAAATCCATTTATTATATAGAAATGGATTAATTAATTAAATGTAGACATAATAAATAAAAGTAGTAAAAATAGAAATAAGGTGTAATTGAAGATGTTTCAAATGTTTCTCCGCTGGTGATGGTATCGTTGTTTTCGGTAAAATGAATAAAATCTAAATAGTTGTCATGTTCCCTTAGAAACTTGCCACTTAATCGTTGATAATTAAATAACACATTCCAGTCTAGTTTATCTTTAAAATTGTCAATGTAATTTTCAGAGAGATTTTGATATTTACTTATTACTTCCCAACAGTTATTAAAATTTGATGTCATCTCTACAAGGAAGTCTTCTGAAAACTGTTGTCTTTGTAAAATATGAATCCAGTTAACTCTGTGAAAATAAATTCTTAACATAGTCATTGTGAAGAGGTAGTGTATGGAAAGTTGTTCCCAATCCATATATCTATCAAACCGTTGAACAAAACCATCTGTCAGCACTCCTTGGGGAAATCTCGGCTCTTGAGATATTAAACTCCACGCAGTAATATTGGATTCCATCATCCTCTCTGTATCATCTCTCGAATATGACTGATGCTTTATCCCTTATCATGGGTATTTAAATTCTTTTTTCTCTTATGTAATCTTCATCGTTTTCTGTTGGTTCATTAATCACATTCACTTGATCCCCCTTTCCTAATGTCTTGGCTTTAGAAGGCTCAGACGGTTTATCTAATTGATTAGGTTTTCTGGATTGTGTATCTTTTTCCAGTCTAAATAGTTGTGGCTGTCAACATCTGAAGCTACAGCTCTTCCTGAAGCCCGATGGATATAATTAAATAAAGCTGCACCAAACCTTTCCATATGTTTTTCATATTCTGTAGTCCATTTCTTGTGTACTATATCAAATATTTTCTTATTTACAGCGTCTCCATCCTGCTCACAATCACCTACATTTGACAATTTTAATTTTTTTACATCATAGCTTGTATCAGTTTCATTCTTTTTGTAAATCGTTAACAATTTTAAAGTCGCTAAATTTACTGCTTCACCGTCATAAATGGGATGTTTTATATTGCTTAACCTTTTACCGGAAAACCCCCAATGGTCTTCGTGTACAATTGGGGTTCTTTTATCCATGTATTGTACCGTAACCGCATCAGAAGACAAAAGCGGATCACCAACATTTTGAATTACTTTTCCTTCAAAATTATAATTACCATCAGGTGTTAACGGAAACCCAGCTCTTTTTTCACTATATCCAGATTTTACTCCAAACTCGGAATACCGTCCAAACTTGTCCACACTCATGATGTAACTGAATCGCTATCGTTTAGGTTCTTACTATATATATATATATATATATATATATATATATATATATATATATATATATATATATATATATATATATATACGTCTACTGAACAATTATTTCTCGTTTTCGCAGTTCATCAACCAAAGCTACCCATTCGTTTTCTAAACCAGTGTGCCCGGCTTCCATAGCTTCATGTAATAACCTCATTCGATCAACTAACTTATTTATATCGTTGTAATATATTATATTGGTTTTATACAAATTTTTTAATAATCCCCTTCCAGATGTAGTAGGATCAGTTGTTTTTCTTTTTTTATGCAAAACATTTAATTCAGCAGAAGATAAAGCTCTTCTTTTAATTGGAGCTTTATTTGATTTCGAGGGGAAAAGACTAGATATAATGTTTGTGTATTTTATTGACCTGTTTCTATGAATAGGTAGGTCTTTGGAATATTTTTTTCTATGTGCATTTGTATACTCTAGTATATTTTTAAACAATTGTAAATCCTTTTTAGTATATTTACCAGGATTATTTTTAAAGATGAGTTCAAACAAACCTGTTGTACCTTTATATTTCTTATCACCAATAACTATATCATCATTTTCGTTTATATCTAACTTTCTATCTCCAATCATTAATCCTTTATCCTCTATTCTAGCTCCATATGTATGATAATTTCGATTAGCATGTGTGCCATGTAACATTTTTAATGTATATTTTCTTCCAAGTGTTCCTTTAAACATAATATCTGTGCCTAATTTGCTTAAGTTGGATGGGTTGATATCCTCTTCTTCTGCTCTTGTATCTTCCGCACTTGTATCTTCTGTACTTGTATCTTCTGCAATGTCCTTTTCCTTTAAATCCTCTATATCCCCGCTTTCTTCATACTCGTCGCTTTCTTCAGATGTATGTAACTGGCCAAAACTTTCATCATTTTGAAATTCTTCTTCATATTTGGAAATTGGTAGCATTTTGTCTCCTTCGAAGCGAATTGAAGGTTTTTCCATATTTTGTGCTAATCGCCTTAAAGGTTCAGTAACAGGTTTGAATGTTGTTTCTAAAAATTGCTCTCTTTCATTTATACCTGATTTTAAAGCTCGGTTTTTTTGTCTAATAGAATCACTAAGTGATTTTATTTCCTTTAATAGCTTTTCCTGGTTAACCATCTTCACGCCTTGACGACTTGTACAGTAATACCGCTAATCAGTGTATTAAAACGAATTTATCAAAACCTATTCTATAACGACCATCTTTTATAGCTTGATCTTTCATAATAACCAAAAATCCATACTTTTCCGCCCATGCTTTTCCGCAAAGCTCTTTAAACTTTTCAAATGGCATATCCGCATTCACATGATCGCTATATATATGTTTTAGGTTAGTATCATCTTGTTTGAATACAATTAGAATATTTGCATTATCCCTGATAAGTTGTTTTGGGATTTTGCTATAAGTTTGTCCTATATATATGCTGTCGATGTTATTATGTCTTCCCATGGCAAAGTAGTTTCTAATAGTATCCTGATTTTCACAAGATACATCGTCAAATATAAATACAGAATACGGTTTCGCTTCGTTTGGTTGCATAATGCTATCACTAGCGTTAAATTTGTAAAAATTAACATCAGTCACATCAGATAGGATTTTATCCAGCAATTTATACTTTGGTTGATGTAGAGACTTTGAAAAAATATATAGGTTATTAAACCTTAATCCCTGCGGATTAGTGATCAAATTAAAGACAACATTGGTCTTTCCACAGTTTGAGGGACCACTTACTATACATCGAACAGTGTTTGGAAGTAAACTACCGTGTTTACCATTGTTGATTTTAACGTTATCCACAGTTAAATCATCTATGTTATTAATATTGAATCGATCTTTATGGTGAATAATCTCCATCCTGCTCAAAGGTTAACGATGAAATGAGTTGCTTGCATTAAACCAAGTCCTTTATAGGTATCCATGAATCCTCAGTTTTGTTAAACCCTAACCACCGCACTTTAACTGCGTCCTTTTTTCTTTGTAACACTTTTTCAACAAGATATACATCACCTACTGTTGACTTTAACATTTCATGTCCATAAAAAGCACCTTCCAACAAATCTCCTTTGTTATCTTTTAAGATATACGTTTCAGGTACAGTCGGTTGCACTTTATACACTGTAAAAACTTCATTCGTCCAATTGGGAAGGTATTTCTTGGTAAACACTTCCTTATATTTACTAATCCGTACTTTATCACTTACATTAAATTTTCTTGGCTGCATTTTTTCTACTTTAGGCTTTGTATTTTTCTTTATGCGTTTTAATACATCTTTTGCATTTCTTCTATTTACTTTGTTAGGTTTCATACCGATAGTTCTATGAAACCTGTTGTTATAATCATTTATTAATTGTGGTAAAACATCATACCATACGTAAGAACCTCTTTTTGAAAATTGTTTATACAGTGCTCCTTTTAAGGTTCTATTGAATCTTTCTACAATAGCTGCTTTTTTCTCTGAATTTGTAGAATAATGATTTATTTTATATTTATTCATTAACTGTGCAAAGTTTGTATTAAAGTATTCTGTTCCATCATCAGTTTGTAAATGTTTAATTTTGTTTTTATCTCTTTTTATGGCTATTTCCATGGCTTCTGTTACGCTTTTACCAGTCTTGTCCTTTAGAGGCAAAGCGTCTGCAACTTTTGTAAAACAATTAATAATTGTGAGTATATATTTAAATCCTTTGTTTATCCTGCTATGCGGTCGCATTTCAATTAAATCCGCTTGATATAGATCATTTATCCCTTTTATAACAGTATTTCTTCTTGGAAACTTTATTCTTGCAGATTTGTGTAGTTCATTAATAATCTTCTCCTTCAGGTCTGACATGATGGTTTCACGAAGGCAGCTGATATGGTATTAAATATTCTTTTGTATAAATCTGCTTATATATACATATAGTTCAAGGTTTCAAAACTTGTGTAAAAAAAGGGGAAACACAGCTTAACATTGCTGTGTTTCCCCTTTTTTTACGGAAAGGAAAAGGATAGAGGATCTAGGACGATGAAAGGGTTATTAGTCAATAGGGTTGAGGGAATAGTGACCGAATGGTAAAGTGTGGATGTTGTCTGGAAGGGTTTGTCTTTTGTCGTCATTACAGGATAGCGCTTTTTTAACTTCAGTCACGCTGTACAGCTGATGGTTAAAACTTCTGATGGTGTTGAATTTAGCTGTAATGATGTTATCCTCAAATAAGCATTGCTTGTAGTGTTCAAAATGCACTTTCTTCTTTAAATATAAACTCTTTACACCTTTAGCTTTCTTAATATAGCTATTCTTCTTTTCTTCTTCTTCTTCTTCTTTTTCATTATAGAGTTTCAAAGAATATAGTTTAGACATCAGTGCAACAATCTCTTCAAGTAGAACACCATTAGCCTCATCCTTGAATTTGCCTAGTACTTTTTTGTGTCTGCCATTATCGTAGTTTGGATGATCTTTTGGATAATCGGAGAAATCAAAGTCATTCTTGTAAATAAATGTACGTAAATCTTTATACATGTCCAATGTTACTATGCGATATATGAAAGCGTCAGTGTCCATATATGTAATAGATATATTTTCTCTTCCGTAGAACGCCACCATTTTGTTGTAGTGAAAATCGTACATGTGTGTTTTTGAGATGTCCAAGATTGACATGCCTATATACAAAGGACGATCCATCTTCACACTCGTCTTCTTCATGGACACTGCTACAAGTTTTTCATTAATAATTATAGATGTTCCAAAATTTGGCTGCTGTACTAGTTTCTGTAATTTTTTTGCGTCGGTAACAAGTTTAACATTTTTGTGTCTTCTTTTGTTTTCCAATGTTTTTCCAAATATTGCATTATTCATTAATTTAAAGAAATCTTTTTGAAAGTCTGATGTAGCTGCTGCTCTTCTGATGGTATTTGAATCAATGTAGGGTTTCAACCAGCATGATTGAGAAAATTCCAAAACTCTATTAATTTTTGTTAGACGTAGTCCTAATTCGATAGCTTGTTGAACTACCCAAAAGTGAGCCACGTAACGTTGTTTATTATTTAATGTCATCATTAATTTGGGGTGTTTTCCAATTGGTGAAATCTCTGTTTTAGCAAGAAGTGGAAGGTCATAATGAAGATCATGTAAATTTTCAGGGTATTCAAAATCGCAATCCAAAATATATCCAGTGTCACCATGTTTCGGAATTTGTAAAATATCGTCAATAGAGTCGGGATTAATCCATTTAAAGTTATCAAAAGGAAGTGGGTTTGACATAGCCCATCCGTACAGGTTATTTGCATCGAAATATCCTAAATAGGTCGACGGTTTGGTTTCATCGTAATCGGGAAGGTATTTGTTGTTGGCTTTGACATGTCTGGTAACACTTTGGGTCAATCCGCCTCTTACTCCAGCTTCAACCATTAAAACCATGTCAATGTCTGTTAAAAGTTGGAGTTTGCATTTTGTTTCTTTTAACATGGCTTGCCAAGCTAATCCTGGTGAAGTATACGAATGTAGAGGGTCCAAACCGTATGCAGCAAAACAGGTGTTTCGGAATTCTTCCATTACATCACAAAGAAGAGTTACATCTAGTTTGACATAAAAGTCCGAGTAATCTCCTAAGGTCTTCATATCTAACTCGTTCCATACTCGACGTGCGTGTTGATAGTCCTCAAGTGATAGTTCCGAATCATTAAGTTTGTTTCTGAAGTGTTCTGGTGGAGGTAGTGATGTTTCATCAAATCTATGCAGTCCATCGATGTAATCATAGGGGAAGACTCCTTTTCGAAGAACCAAATCCATTTTACTATTAGGTACAATTTTGCTTGTTTCTATCAAATCTGTTCTTCTTAGATTTTCAGATAATTTCATGAGGCTTGAAGGCATAAATCTAAATGAATCAACAAACCTTAATTTAATTCTACCCACCTTTTTTGAAAAGCTTATACATTTTTCCATTGTAGTAGCCAAAACGTCTATTGCTCCATTATCTCTTCCTAGTTCGGGGATTATGAAGTGCGAATCATAACCACTCAGATTGTGCAGAACTACGGGGATGAAATATGGTAGTTTGTAGTTCAAGTTGCAAGCGTTACAGGCTGCACCTCTGTACGCTCCCGTAAGATGATCGTGGTCACGAACTTTAACGTTATCCGGTGTAAAGGTGTTATTACACAGATAACACGTTGTTGTTGAATCATAATGTTGAAGCTCTTCTTCTTCCATAGGTGACATGGGCACCTTTGTTCCATACAGTTCTTCTACCTTTGCAGCTATGTCATACAGATCATCGACAAAGTATTTGGCTGCTTCTTCACCGCGATAAATCTTTGGAGAAGATGATAGTCCATATTTTTGAAGATGGTCTTCAGTCAACGTGGATTTAATTAGTATGCAATAACTGTTTGGTGAATGAAGTTGGTATTTGCTTCTTCTTGTAACGTCCTCTTCTTGTTGTTCAAGTGGATGTAAAGAAGACTCGAAATCAGCGTAAACAGCAACAGGTACACGGTATTGTTGTATTACTTTGTCAAATTTTATCTGCGCCTTGCTGGAATGTGGCAATTTAATTCTAACCTCATAGTTTCCATTACATAACCTTTGATGTTCTACTAACCATTCTGAACCTCCCCTTCTTAATGGTTTGCCTACATGACAAAAACATCTTTTACAAATGGTTTTCTCTCCGTGTTTTTTTGATATTTGTTTAGATACAAGAGCTCCAAAGTTTTTTTATATAGACATAGTGGGATATGTCCCCTTTAGTGATCAATAGCAAATCCGTATGATCTCTGCGCTCAATAGGTGTTATGCGCAAGGGGTACGCATTGTTTGACGAATCTAAGCCGAAAATGTTGACAGAAGCTGAAGGATTTCGCTTTTCAAATTTTGATATATCAGTAATTGCAACAGGGTAAGTCATTCCCTGAAAATTATACTTATGTTGAACTTCTTCATATGCTTGATTTGGTCTTTCAGGATGGTTTTTTACATATTTAGCCAACATAACGTATTTAAAACATTCATTATCTTCATTTTGCACATTAATACAGGATTTGGTATCACTAATCTTTTTTGGTAAAGGGATATAGCTACTGCCACGAATTCCATAACCGTGTTTGTGCACTCTTAAGTCTAGCCCTGTGATGCTTAACAAACTCCATCCAGATCCTCTTCCTTCGTGTTCTTGTATTTTTGTCATTAGCTCTTCAAAACATTCAGATACGATTGAATCAATATCTGACGAAAACATAATAGTTCGGTTTTTTGTTAAGAAACCTCTCGGTGAGGTTTCATTTTGAATGTTTGAAAATAAAGCATCCAGTAATAGTCCAAATTTAATAAAATTTAATCTTTTTAATTCATTTTTCAGAGTTTTGCTAACCAATCCTTTTGCGTTATTTAAAAATTCTTCAAGTTTCAATTTTGTATTGTCAATTTTAAAGTGGGTTACAACATTACCCGGAAGTGCTCGGGCGTGTAGTTCCACATTTACTGATGGTCCAGGCGCATAATGAATGACACTTGGTCTTGAAACTTCATTTTCTTCTTTTTCTTCATTTTCTTCTTTTTCTTCGTTGTGCTCTTCTTCATTTTGTTCTTCTTGATGTTTTGCTAATTGTTGGTCGATTGAATCTAATTCTTCTTCATTTGGTTCTTCTGTATTTGTATTGATGTTATGTTTCAATTCTTTATGAATGGTTAAAAGCCATTCATCTCTGAAAGAAGCTTTACAAATATCGCAGCGAATCATAATGTAGGCGTGCTCTTCACAAGGGTCAACGTAATAATGAAAAACACTGCAAATGCACCCCTATTTATACCCTAGAAAAAGTGGTGGGGGTACGTTTTAGGTTAAGTTTAAGTTTTTAGCTGGAGGCTACAAAATTCTGTATTTGGGTCAAGGACATTGAGCATATTTGCCAAAACGGGGAATAGAGCAGGAAATGATTTCATTTTAAACCATAAACTGATCTATTCCCCGCTTTGTATTTAACAAGGACAATTTTCTCCAACAGGAAAATTTAATATATTTTAAACTGGTAAATATTTTCTGTCTTGTAACTAGAAGGCATAAATCTAAACGAATCAATAAACCTAAGTTTTATTTTGTCAACCTTTTTAGAGAAGCTTATAAATTTTTCCATTGTTGTTGCCAAAACATCTATCGCCCCATCATCTCTTCCTAACTCCGGGATTATGAAATGAGAGTCATATCCGCTAAGGTTATGTAGAACAACGGGTATAAAAGATGGTACTTTGTAATTTAAGTTGCAAGCGTTACAGGCTGCACCTCTGTAGGCTCCTGTAAGATGGTCGTGATCGCGCACTTTAACGTTATCTGGTGTAAATAGGTTATTACACAGATAACATGTTGTTGCCAAATTGTGATGTTGAAGTTGGTGTTCTTCCATAGGTTGCATCGGTATTTTAATTTTGTAGAGTTCTTCCACCTTAGAGGCAATGTAATACAAATCATCTACAAAGTGTTTCACTGCTTGTTCACCGCGATAAATCTTCGGAGCAGATGTTAGTCCAAATTCTTGAAGATGTTCTTCAGACATCTTCCAATATCTTACCAAACAAAGATTTTTCTAAGTCCCGAAGTGGGTCAAGGTCATCTGAACATGTTGCCAAAACGGGGAATAGAGCAGTAAGTGATTCCCACTTGGACCACAAACTGCTCTATTCCCCGCTCTGTATTAGGGAAGTGAATTTTGAAGAAAGGTCACAGTTATAGGCAATAAACCTGATAACAGAACCTTTTGTTAATTTATCCAAACAAAAGGAAGTTACAAATGGTTTGCAGGGAGTATTTGCAAAAGTTTCTCAAGGGTAAGATGGGTAATGTCAACCGGTTTGCGCGCCGTATTGACATAAGGTCGGTTTGCGCGCCATACCTTTTTGTAAGGGGTTAGGAAAAGGATGAGAAACATACTGATCAGTTAAAATTAATTTTACAAAGACCAACCAAGGTCGGTTTTACAAAGGTCAACAGCATCCTGAAACCCAGTCGGACGTTGGTCAGTAACGGGCGCCAGGCAACTGTGAACCAAAGTTTTGACCAAGGTTAGTTATAGCGTGTAAGAAAAGGACATACCAACCAAGGTCGGTTTTACAAAGGTCAACAACATCCTGAAACCCAGTCGGACGTTGGTCAGTAACGGGCGCCAGGCAACTGCGAACCAAAGTTTTGACCAAGATCAGTTTTAAAGCGTGAAAGAAAAGTACATATTTCATTAGTAAATAAAACACTTCAAAGACCAACACCACAAATAATTACAAACACCAACACTAACTACATTTTCTAGCAGCAAACTACAAGCTATAATCTAAAAAACAAACTAACATGCATAACATACAAACATGCTAAGGTAGAATCTTTAGTATACAGGGGTACCACCTATATACTAAAGATGCTATTACAGACAGCTAAGGCGAACAGCTAGCTAGGCTGTCAGCCTGAGACTGTGAGACCTCTGCGGTCAGCCCCCGCTTTTATAGCCGACGATCCGTGGTGGGAGGTAAATTGAAGAAAGGAAAGGGGGGGGGTGGTAGTGATAGGGAAGGGGTATTATTGTAAGAGTAAATGTTTTTACCAAACAATAATTTTCTCTAAGTCCCGAAGTGGGTCAAGGTCATCTGAACATGTTGCCAAAACGGGGAATAGAGCAGTAAGTGATTCTCACTTGGACCACAAACTGCTCTATTCCCCGCTCTGTATTAGGAGAAGAGGACTAGTTTAAAGCTCGCAATTATAGGCAATAAACCTGATAACGGAACACTAACCTCTCCCCCGAAAAATTATTCACCCAACAAACAAACGATATGGTCAGTTTACAACAGTCGCGCACTCTGAAACCGCAAGGACGTTCATCACTGTGTAGGCGTCAGAGTACTACGAACCGAAGTACAATAATACCTGACCAAGGTCCCCTTAAGTTTATTTCCCCGAAGATGTATCCCCCCAAGATAAGCAAAATGGTCAGTTAACAACAGTCGTGCACTCTGAAACCGCAAGGACGTTCATCACTGTGTAGGCGCCAGAGTACTACGAACCGAAGTACAATAATCACCTGACCAAGATCCCCTTAGATTTAACCAAGATAAGCAAACTAACTGAATCTGTTTCTCGTAAGTGAGGGCTAAGATAGGTAAAAAAGTCATCCGGTTTTCATGCCGTAATGACTCAAGGTCGGTTTTCGTGCCGTACCTTTTTGTAAGGGGTTAGGAAAGGTGTTTATTTGAGAAACATAATCCCCCCTGAGATATTTAAAGACATAAGGTTGGTTTTCGTGCCATACCTTTTTGAATGGGAGCGTGAAGCGTGAAAGAAAAGTACATATTTCATTAGTAAATAAAACACTTCAAAGACCAACACCACAAATAATTACAAACACCAACACTAACTACATTTTCTAGCAGCAAACTACAAGCTATAATCTAAAAAACAAACTAACATGCATAACATACAAACATGCTAAGGTAGAATCTTTAGTATACAGGGGTACCACCTATATACTAAAGATGCTATTACAGACAGCTAAGGCGAACAGCTAGCTAGGCTGTCAGCCTGAGACTGTGAGACCTCTGCGGTCAGCCCCCGCTTTTATAGCCGACGATCCGTGGTGGGAGGTAAATTGAAGAAAGGGGGGGGGGGGTAGTGATAGGGAAGAGGTATTATTGTAAGAGTAAATGTTTTTACCAAACAATAATTTTCTCTAAGTCCCGAAGTGGGTCAAGGTCATCTGAACATGTTGCCAAAACGGGGAATAGAGCAGTAAGTGATTCTCACTTGGACCACAAACTGCTCTATTCCCCGCTCTGTATTAGGAGAAGAGGACTAGTTTAAAGCTCGCAATTATAGGCAATAAACCTGATAACGGAACACTAACCTCTCCCCCGAAAAAATTATTCACCCAACAAACAAACGATATGGTCAGTTTACAACAGTCGCGCATTCTGAAACCGCAAGGACGTTCATCACTGTGTAGGCGTCAGAGTACTACGAACCGAAGTACAATAATACCTGACCAAGGTCCCTTTAAGTTTATTTCCCCGAAGATGTATCCCCCCCAAGATAAGCAAAATGGTCAGTTAACAACAGTCGTGCACTCTGAAACCGCAAGGACGTTCATCACTGTGTAGGCGTCAGAGTTTTACGAACCGAAGTACAATAATTACCTGACCAAGGTCCCCTTAAATTTAACCAAAAATAAGCAAACTGACTGAATCTGTTTCTCGTGAGTAAGGGTTAAGATAGGTAAAGTCATCCGGTTTGCGCGCCGTAATGACTCAAGGTCGGTTTTCGTGCCGTACCTTTTTGTAAGGGGTTAGGAAAGGTGTTTATTTGAGAAACATAATCCCCCTGAGATATTTAAAGACATAAGGTCGGTTTTCGTGCCATACCTTTTTGAATGGGAGCGTGAAAGAAAAGTACATATTTCATTAGTAAATAAAAACACTTCAAAGACACTTTAAAACCAACACCAAACTAACTACAGTTAAACTAACTACATTACCTAGCAGCAAACTACAAGCGTTATCTAACATGCTTAAACAAACTAACTAAACATGCAAGGGCGCGGATCTCTTAATTGCGCGTCGGGCCCAACGCACACTTAACAGACCTACGCTGCAGCAGGCACTGCAACCCAGTGGGACGTTCATCGCAACGGGCGGCAGGCTACTGCGAAGAGACGCTCGAAATCTCGGGTTATATAGACGGAGAATGGGAAATCGGGATATTAAGGGGAAAGCGGGATAAGGGATAATCCTGCTTCGTTGCGGGATTTTATCCCGCACTTCCAAGAACATTTTTCCCTCGACCTTGACCTTGACCTTGAACATGACCCAAAAAGGGGGGGGGGGTTCCGTCAGGGGGGGGGGTTTCCGTCAGGGGGGGGTTGTTCCGTCAGGGGGGGGGGTTCCGTCGGGGGGGGGGGGGGGGGGTCCGTCAGGGGGTGGGGGGGGGGGGTCCGTCAGGGGGGGGGGGCGGTTCTAAACCAGTCCTCAGCTTTCTACCCATATATGGATAGGGCAAGGTTTCACTTTACGACCTGCTTCACTCTGCCAGCCGCCTCATTCCGGCTTTGGATTGCAACCAGTACACACGTGCTCTATCCAACTCTATCTTATCCATTTTCTCTTCCATCCTATTTACACCATGTCTTCTCCTCTGACTCCTGAAAAACTCCAGCGCTTAAAGGAATCTTTGAAGAGGTCGACGGAAAGAAGGAGCGGGTTTAAGAGACCTTCAACTTTGAAGTCTCTCAAACGGAATCTCCATGGTCATCCGCTGTATTTTGAACAACGACCCTCGACTCAGCCTCGACCTTCTACATCGGCTCAGCCTCGGCCTTCTACATCGGCGGCTCAACCTTCGTCTCCAACACCGACTGTCGATGAGGTGATGCAACGGACAAGGGTGATGGGGCTGAACGACTTGGTGACGCCGTTTGAAGTCTCCAAGGTCGAGTTTCGAAATCTGAAGCGGATGACGGAGTATAAATATGTGGCAACCAACGGGGACCACGTGTTCCTGTTTCAACACACCATCCACTACATCGAGGTGCGTCTGCCGCAGTCTCTCCCACCGCCACCTCCTCTGATACCTGATACACAGGAGTTATTCTTAACCAGAAAAGATGGGAGGGTAAAGTGGGTTTTGAAGAATAAAGTTTGAACTGATCCTTATCCCGACCAACCTTCAGCACGCAAACGGTCCTTTTCAGGACCACCCTAAGCATTTCAAGTTAGGGACTTGGCCTGTACATAGGCAGGAGAGTTTGTTTGTGCAGCCCACTTTGTGAAATTTTCTAAGTCCCAAAGTCCTTGAACTTGACCTTGACCTTGAACATGACCCATGTTGGCGGGGGGGGGGTACAAAGTTTTTCCAAAGTATGTCATGTGGGTACTCAAATTACGCGAATTGATCAGACGAACAAGGAGGTGCAAACAGAATTTTTGATCCGGCCAAGGGTATAGTAGCAGAAGCGAAAAAACTACAAAGTTTGTCCAAAGTATGTCATGTGGGTACTCAAATTACGCGAATTGATCAGACGAACAAGATGGTGCAAACAGAATTCAGATCCGACCAACGGTATAGCAGAAATAGCGAAAAAACCAATGTTTTCAAGGTTACATACTAATAGCTTCTTTATTATTGGGTTAAAGTATAGCGAGTGGGTACTCAAATTACGCGGGTTAATCGGACGAACAAGATGGTGCAAACAGAATTCAGATCCGACCAACGGTATAGCAGAAATAGCGAAAAAACCAATGTTTTCAAGGTTACATACTAATAACTTCTTTATTATTGGGTTAAAGTATAGCGAGTGGGTACTCAAATTACGCGGGTTAATCAGACGAACAAGATGGTGCGAATATAATTCAGATCCGACTGAGATTAGGGAAGAAACAGCGCGGAAACAACACTTTCAAGGCCTGACATTAATAAATACTTTGTTTATGGATTAAACTACGACAAGTTATTTATAGTTTAAAGTATACCGAGGTAACGTTGTTGTGCGGGTAGGTCGGGTGGGTATCATACACGCTAGCGCTATATCATTATACTTTTAGCTCTTGCAGGATTAACATCTACCTATAGAGTTTGTGTTATTCTAAAGATGTCACAGTTTTACAGAAATATGACGAAGGTGTCCTTCAACAGTCCGCCTGCCACCACCTTCTACTTCTCCGACTGTGAAGATAGAAGGTCTACGCTGTTAGTGGATTGTGAGCGATTTCGCCGTAGAATACTCCAGGCTGAAACATTCTTAGCAAGTTGTCTGCTACGCAAGATGCATCATATGAGTACATGCAATAAATTAGATCACAGTGACTGTTATGATTGCGTAAAAACAGTGTCGAGCAAGAATTGTTAATGTTTTCAGTTACGGAGCTCCGATCCTCACAGAGTCAGAGCTAGACCCTAACTAATGCATGTCCCGTAGTTATTGTGCGATGTGAAAACTTGGTGGGGGAAACTGGTGTGGTGGGGGGTAAAGGCGAGTGTCTATCCTACATGCTTGTATCACTTCAGTATACCTGCGGCTCTTGCATAGTTCACATGGATTCGCAAATACAAGGCACTACTGTTTCTTCCACATGTTCTTCTTTTAATATTGAGCAAGCTGACAATACAAATGATGAAATACAAGTACATGAAGTTTCTAGCACAATATCTACTGATGCAGAAGCAATAATGGCATCCCTAATAGGGTTTGACTAATGATGGTGGATGTAGTAGCAACCATCTGCCGCGCACTTGCCACCTGCCGCCTACCATCTGCCGCCTGCCATCTGCCGTCCGCCATCTGCTCCGCCCCACCACACCTTTACCCCCACTATTTTGTTTGATACCAAAACGCTAGCTAGCGAATAGTCAGTACACCTCCGGCTCTTGACCAGTGTACATCGAGCTCTCTGTTGAAATGTCCATCAAAATTAGGTGTATTCATTATGACTCTATTCATCTGGCGACTTTCCAAGACCTCGAGGTTTTTAATGAAGAGTTAAGACTTCTCATTGCGTCCGGTTACGATTTATCTTTGGAACTTTACGCATCAAAAAACAACATGGACTCTGCGCAGGAATCGAAGTATCTACCGTCTTTCATCAGAAAGCGAAGTGATGGCCGCAACTCGTCCGGATCAACAACATCGATGACAACGAACAACGGGGAACTATTGTAAACATAAATTATTGTAAACATAACTTATTGTAAATAAAAAGAAAAGTAAAAAAAAGTAATAAATGAAATAGTACTACCTCGCACTCGTATCATTCGATTGCTTCATTCGATTTTTTCATTCGATATTTTTATCGAATTAAAACTATCGAATCACAATCGGATTTTACGCGTGCGAGGTAGTACTTTTTTAAAATTACCTCCCCGTGACCTTGAACTTTAACCTTTCACTCATTACGTCACAAAACCGCCTACGTCACTGGCTCAGCCTCAGATGACGTATTTAATGACTCAGCGCTTCCGGTCACGTGACCGGAAGCTGTCAATCACTTGGCCCAGAAGTCCCCTTCCCACACTACTGGTTTGGAAACTTAAACCATGCGATCATCCCTAGTATGCATAAGAATCGAGGTGAACAGTGGCATAGCCATAGTGATTTTGTCATTATTAATACAGATGTAACATTAACGGCAACACAATGACAGAATTTGAATTAATTTGACCTTGTACTTTTTATAGATATTGTGTGGAATGATGGAGATGGCTTCCTCCTCTCCAAGAAGTGGAGGAAATATTATCGAAAGGGGTTTAGTGGGGTCTTGGCTATAAATATAAAGTGTGTACTGTAAAGAAAATATTTAACTCAAATTTAAATATATGATGTAATAACATCACTAGATACAGGTTAAACGAAAAGAAAATGTATTTGTATTATTGCTTGATGTCGACTTGGTGCTGAAAGATTTGGCAGAAAATATATTTGATAATTCCTTCTTATTTGAACAATTTGAGGTTCAGGCAATGTAATACAGATTCACATAAATTATATTGTGCATTGGATTTTTATGAAATCATATCTTCTGAAAATTGCCTCAAAGAGGTTGATATGTCATGTGTGATTACTCTACCAAAACCACGAGTAATATTACTTAAAATCGATCCTAAATAAGTTGTTCCAGTTTTACCATCGTGGAACCCATATATGTTTAAAGACTTATTATAAAATAAGTTGTTCGATATTTATTAGCAAAATAACAACTTTTTTATATTTCTAGTAGTGACCACTTAGGAGTTTCAGCTCATTTGATTGACAGCTTCCGGTCATGCGACGTATGTATGACGTATCCGATGACGTATCTGATGACGTCATGGTGTGGGGGTAGGTCAAGGTCACCTGAATGAGTTTTTAAAAAGCTATCTTGAACAAGTTTGAATCGATAGCTTTGTTTGATAAAATTTATAAAAAAAACTATCGAATAAAACCTGTGCAAGATTTCTTCTTTTTCCTTTTCATTCTTTATTTACAATAAAATATATCAAATAAAACATGTTTCTTAATTTACAATATTGTACACCTCGCCAATTATGGTTAGATATTCACCGATTCTGTTGTGCCCGTTGCTTCTGTAGATGTGTAGGGTTCACGTTCTCCATAATAATAATACTTAATTCTCGGTGCGGGTGGAAGTGATGATGGTCGACACGATGACGTCTCTGATTCCGTAGAGCTGCTTACATTGAATGAGGCGAGAGGTTCATATTCTCCAAAACTATGGCTCGTTTTTGGTGTAGGTGGAAGTGTAGTTGTGCGTCCTCCCCAGGATTCTTGAGGTGAAGAGTTTGTTGCAGAAATATCCATTATTAGTTTGTACCCGTTTAAAATCAAAACTTTTAAGTCATCGGAAAAAATTTGCAAATCATGAACTGTAGAAAGATGGACAGTATTGTAGTGGACACATTTAATTTGGAGAACCATGATGTTACCTCGTGTACGGCTACTCGCAGAGTGTGCTACCCTCCTCCTCGGCTTCCTTTTATACACACCCCCCTACACCTTTTCTCACATCTACGATATGAATATCTTCATTACGTAATCTATTCGAGCTCTACATATAATGCAATTGCTTTGCACCAGTCCACAATCACTGCATGTACAACAGTGTCTAAAAGGTAAAAATAGTAAATCTTTCTCAGAGGATAAACATACTACACATTCGTTTTCTTTGCTTTTATTTTCTTCGGTTGGTGTGTCTGAAGTTATAACAGGACGAGGTTTATTCTTATTCTGATGTTTTTGTACAAACACTCTTCCTTTTTTAAGTAACAGATAAGCACATCTGCTAAACCATCGTGCATGTTCTTCCCATGGGTTATCCGTCGCTTGCCAATCCTGCAGTCCTCCTCCGCAATTGTAACAAATGGTCTTATCATCTTCTCCCATGTAGAAGAAACCAGCATCAGCAAACTCCTTTCTAGACTTGTACAGAAACGAGTCTTTTGATGCTGCGTTAAATGTCTCCAATCTCGATTGTAACTGTGCATTATTCGGAAATGCCATCCTCTTCTTGACTATCAAATGTTCCATTCTGTTTTGTAGGTTAATAAAGTATGACGTATCAAGGCAAGAGTCGGAGGTATACTAACGTGGCGCAACCGTGTAGCACAAGTACCCGCCCTTCCCCCCACCACAATGTTCCCCCACCACAACGCTCCTCCCTCCAACCCATCGATAGTAATTATAAAAGAGATAATGTTTTAACCAATACAGCGCAGTTTATAAGTTCTGAATCTAGGTCAAGGTCACCAAAAAATGTTTTTAAAAAAGATAAAATATCAGTACTTGGAGTTAATACTGATATCTTTTCATTTATTTACGTTTCAAGTTTTACATAAAATACATAAAATACATTTCAAGTTATACATGACATTTTCTTAATCTAACAATGTGAAGTTCCCGTTGAGGTCAAATGCAGATGTAGCTCGGTAGAGTTGTTCCCGCTGACTCCGTGTGATACTATATACAGGGATCCTGGTTCGATGTTTTGCAAATCTGCATTTTGCAGCAAGTGAACAAATCTCTTAGGTAGAAACATCTGAAATTTTGCTTCATCTCCTACTGTGTATGGAGCATCGCTTAAAGATACTAGAATAGCGTCTCCCACTGATGTTTCAATCTTCCTCATGTCGTGCACGATGTAATGTTTGTTTTCTTTAATTTCTGAAGTTTTTCTTGTTGGCAGTATACTTGATTTAGATTGGGTGTTAAATTGATCCACCAATGTCTGCAGAAATTTCTGTGATGCCATCTTGATACGTGTTGTCTCGTTGGAGTCTGGAGTACTACTGATGGTGGGTCTCCTCGCTCTCCCCGCTTTTATACCCTCCGGTTCCCCCTCCACTTTCTATTGCACAAGAATGTAGAAAAGCAGCTAAACGATAAACGTTCTTGACAGCACAATGAAATTGTGCGTGTTTGTCGTTCTTTGTTAAAATACAAATATTATCGATCTCAAAGTTGAAACACTTATCCATTTCAACATCTATTACATTTTTCGTAGTATAAAGCTGTATCCAATTGCGCTTTTCTAATCCTTTTGTATAAAGTCTTGTAAATTTACTGCAGTAGTGATTCATAATGCTTTCCACTTCTTCATAACCCGTATGACCTTCAGTCCAACCGATATGATGCAAGTTCCTCGTTAACCACTTATTGATCCTTTTTGATTTTGAGTTTAATTTGTTAAAGGGAAATGGAGGTTTGAATAAAAAATTATAAATAACATATGTTTGCAGGTCTAAGATGATTAGTTCTTTAACAATGTATCTATCATTGTTTCCACGAAAAGCTTGAAATTCAATTATGCCTGACCTCTCCTTTACTTGACTAGAACATGTTACTTTACTCTCCATCTCTATGATGTCTAATGAACTGTTTCCACACCACGATAGAGCTTTTATAGCTCAGGTCGTACAGTTCTCAGCGCGTTGGTGTATATTTAACGTGGGCACCATCCCCGGTAGGCCTACCCCACGAAATTATTTTAGTGTTTTAATCCGTTTCAGTTAAAACGTTTTCTGTTTCTTCATTTTGTACAATTTCTTCTTTTTGTTTAACAATTTCTTCTTCTTCTTTAATCTTTTCTTCTTCTTTAATCTTTTGCTCATTAACTTTTTGTTCATACTCCTTTAGACACCTCCACATTTCAACCTCATACGGTATTCGGTTAAAAATAGATGTATCTATTGGACTGTAAAGAATTTGAGCTTCGGGATTTTGTTCCATCGCTTCTACCAAATAGTCTTTTACTACAATGTTTGAAAATACAAGTTGTTTCATATACCTGGTTATAGGTGAAGCTGCACAACTCAAAACGTAGAATTCTTCTGGCGTCAGTTGAATTTTATCATCATGTTTTGTCAGGTCTCTAAACCGTACTTGCTGTTCTCCGCGACATTTTAAAATGTCGATTTCAATGTCACATTCTAATAGACGAATAGCTGTCTTCTTTCCAAACATGTTCTTTGCCAAGTAGCATTCGATGAGGTGTAAATGTTTAAGAAAAGAATCCCATGCGGCATCTGAAAAAAATAGCATTTTAGGCCCTTGGTTTAAAATTGCATTAGGTGTATAACCCAAGTCCTTTACCAAACCTATTGCTATGCCTTTAGTCATACATCTTGAGATTGGATAAAGTATGCGAAGAAAAATATCTGTCAGTATGTTTAAAGGGATGTCGTCTTCTGGTCTTCTCTTCCTCTTTAATGTCGACTTAGATGTTGAAACGTTGTCTGACTTTACCCCTTCATTTTTAAACTTGAGAAACTCGTCCAATTCTTCTTCATACTCTTTGATGTAAGAGTCTTTGTTTTGCACCAAACCTTCCACTTCTGCATTGTTATGCTCCTGTACTACAGAGGTCATCTCGACTGTAATAGATGTTGTTTCAACCGCAAACGCTGATCAACTGAATCCCTCTTGTAGTGCGCGCTATTTATACCCTTCCCCCTCCATAGACCTATAGAACCATCTTTACAATACCTGTTAGAGGTGTGTACGTTACAATTTTATCGTGAAGAATCAAGCAATACGCAGTTGTATTATCGGGTATGTTAGATTCAAACTCCATTTCCAACTTAATATCTACACTTGATGACTTTACAGATTCATTTTGTTTAGAACAATCAATAACCACGATAGGAGCTTTTGAATTGAACTGCGTTGGTGATAATAGCGGTGTGTTCGTTTTACCGTAGTAAGATGTTTGAAATCTAGCATACATATCGTATAGAATGCTATATCGGTTTTTATCGAATGATATGTTTAAATTGTCATATGGAAAGAATTGGGAGTTAAGGTATAATTTACAATTCTTAAGTTTACAACTATCAAACGATGTCGGATCAGCTGTTATTTTACTTCTTCTATCTGTTTGTAATCCAAATATAACATATCTAGGTTTTTCCAAGTGTGTTGAAGTCTTTATAGTCCATGTATGTCGCTCCGTTGCGGGTAGAATAGGATATTCGTGTAACTCCCAGCTTCTAAATGCTAAAACTATATCGCGGTCCGCCTTTAATTGTCTCAACAGAGTAATCCTATGTTCATCTGCAAGTTTTAGGTGTGGCACCCTCTAAACAATCTTCTTTAAATCCAACTTCCAGTCCAGGTTGGCTTCAGTCGTTGTCCCTGGAGCTAATATTATATCTTTATCATTTGAAGCTCTTAGAAGAACCAATTCTTGTTTGAC
The DNA here is from genome assembly GCA_963675035.1 of Allygus modestus. NCBI lineage: Eukaryota > Metazoa > Arthropoda > Insecta > Hemiptera > Cicadellidae > Allygus > Allygus modestus. The sequence goes on from OY776111.1 coordinate 509,185,782, forward strand.
ATTAATTAATATTTTATTGTAATCTTCTGCAAAACCTAATAATAATTTTAAAGGTACGTAGAAGTCGAAATATCCCTTGTCATCGGGTTTTATAGTGGATGAATCTGGTGTAACCCATCCTGCGACTGCTAACAGGTTTTTCTCGTTTGGTGTTATGGAACATAATCCTTTTAATGTACTGGCTATTCCAACCTTTTTTGTAGAATCCACAGTAACACCTGAAATTTCATACCTTATTTCATCAAAAAGAAAAGCCATTGGATTATTAATAAAAGGTATAGTTGTTCCTTCATTTCCATCTTTCTTTGTTACTCTTCCTTCGATGTATAAATAACTTTCGGAAGGTAAGGTGTAAATATCTTGTTGTTGAATAGGAATCCTGATTTCATCGTTATTTTTTAATTTCGATGAAGCGTAAGGGTTGTGTGTGTGATATTCCTTTTCCCATAAGGTCTCGTCGAACGTCGGTCCGTGCGCTATATCCAGAATATCCATTATTAATAACTTTAAAACCAATCTCTTTTAAAAATCGAATGTTTTCACTTGTTAACTCTTCTGACGCTGATATGCTACTGAGCTTTTTATCACTCACTCGATCCTTTTTAAACGTCAATCCCATTATTTATAAAATCGATCGTATATGTATTCTTATAGTGACAGTTTCACCTCTAAAGTCAACTATGTTTCCGTCTTGATCTAATACGTTCAGAACAATGTCTGAGATGTAACTGGTGTTTAAAGGTAAATACACTAGGTTTTGTGGTCTTTCAATTATTTTAAATCCTGGAGGCACAGATGGGTAAAATGTATGCAATATGTGTCGATTTTCACCCTGTCTGTACGATCCTTGTATAATGTTACAAGTTATATCAATTGTGTTCAATGTAAGTATGCTTACAGTATTTGAACTTGTATGTTTCACATTTCTCTCTAATATCGGTGTTGTAGAAGGAAATCCTAATAATCCTCCAACTGAATGTGGTTTGGTAAAATCTATATAATACTTTGATTTAATTTCTGTTTTTAGAGTATTATTATTTCCTTCTATAATAATATTATCTTCTCCCAGCTTTTTCTGTATTTCCTTGCATATATCATCTATTTCATAAGACCCCGTGGATAGATCAACTTCGTTAGGCTGGAGAAACTGTCCCTTTGCATCCTTTGCTTTATAGTAGTGAAGTTTATTATTTATGCCTTCAGTAATATTTGGTATAGAATTATAAGTTGTAAAATCTAGTAATGCTGCTTCCCATTGTTTTTCTTTATGTAAACTTAATGCGGGGAATAAAGTGCTCCGCAAGGTTGACGTTGTACCAGTCAAAGAGACCGTATATGAAGACATCTTAAAGCTGACTTACACTTTTTGCTAAAAACTCCAAACATAAATGTCCACAGACAGATGTATCGTCAGGTTGCACCCTCTCATAATTGTATAAAACTTGTTTAGCAGAACGAAAATACTTTTGAAGTTCCTTTGGAGGTGGTAAATTACCAAAACTGTCAAAATAGTAAACTGTTGAACCGAGTTTTTTATAACATACCCAATGTGTACCCGGTCCCTCACTATTATCTAGATTTACTATACCGCTTTCATTTTTCCACATTTCTGATGGTAAATTATCTTTCATAAACACTCCTCTGAAGAATGGTATTTTTAAACAAGAAACATATCTAAAGAGATCTTGGTTACTTAATGCACGATTAGGAACTATTAACTGTTTTCTTGTATTTAATAGGCACGATACGGTCTTAGGTAAAGTCCTTGTCCTTTTTTTATCATGGACCATATTGATGGTTTAGCTTTTTTATTAGAACGTCTAATGTTTCGTTTAATTCTTCCTCCTAGTTTTCGAGTTGTTTTTCTCCTTCCCCCTCTTCTCTTTTTCCTTCCACCACCAATCGCTGTTTTGGTTTTCATTGCTGCTGCCACTGCTAATGCTGCCGCTCTTTTGCCAAGACTAACGTCACTCGCTTTAACTCTTTCCCAAGCTTTTTTTGCAAGTATTCTATCGGCCACTGATCTGTGAGCAGAATCACTAAATTTTGAATAGGCTATATCGTGCTCTTTACAAGCCTGATCTAATTTATTGATTCCCGGGTCTCCTCTTGTCAATCTTTTTTTCAATTTAGTTCCAGGTCCACAATACTGATAACCGCCAGGTAGATGAAGTTCGATAGGTAACAAATCTATGGATTTATTAACTAAAGCTGAAATCGGTTTTCCGAGCAAGTTTAGTGTTGAAGAGACAACACCGCCTCCTTTCGTTATAAAATCTCGATGAGAACTAACACTGCTCCTTTTCCCCATTGATATTTATACCTTTGTCAGGTGACGGATTAACAAAGAATGATCCTTTCTATACTTTATCATCCATTATATACACCTTCATCGTTCGATTATACCTCTATTTAATAATTCAGTAATTAAAGCAACCCATTCGTTTTGAAGACCTGTGTGACCCGCTTCTATTGCTTCATGTATCAACCGCATTCTATCTACTAATTTATTAACGTCATTATAATAAATTATATTTGTATTATAAGTATTTTTTAATAATCCTTCTCCAGAAGCCGTTTTGTCATATACCTTTCTTTTTTTCCTTTCAGTATAAAAAGGAGTAACTTCTTCAGTAGACATAAACCTTTTTTTAGTTTTTTCCAGTTTTGTTGGAAATAACTCTGAAATAATGTTCCTATACTTTATAGATTGATTTCTATGTATTGAAGATGTTGGTTTATAATTCTTTCTATGAGTATTTGTATCTATACATATACCTTTAAACGTTTCCAAGTCTCGTGCAGTATATTTGACAGGTTTGCTTTTAAATATTAATTCAAACAATCCGTTTGTTCCTTTGTACTTTTTACCATTTATTATTATATTATCCTCCTCATCCACGTCTAACTTGCTATCACCAATCATTAAACCTTCCCCTTCCAGTCTAGCTCCGTATACATGATAATTTCTATTAGGTATAGTAGACTGTAACATCTTTAATACATATTTTCTACTAAGATCACCTTTAAACTGAATATCTAATCCCAATCTGCTAATATCTGACGGGGCACCCTCTTGTATTTCTTCTTCTTCCTCTTCACTTATATTTTTACCCTGTTCATATTGTATTTCTTCTGGTTCATCTTCAGTTTCTTCAATTTCTTCTTCAGTTTCTTCAAATCCTTCCGTTTTATCATCAGATTTAAAAAAGGGTAAAATTAAATCGCCTTCTGAAACATTTTTAAGTTTTTGAGATACTTCTCTTAAAGGATCAATAACTGGTTTAAATGTAGTTTCAAGAAATTTATCTCTCTCACTAATTCCTAGTCTTAATGCTCTATTTTTCCTTATAATAGAATCGCTTAGCGATTTTATCTCTTTTATCAACTTTTCTTGGTTAACCATGTTCACCCAACGGAAACCTTGTTCATAATGCAAATGTATTTTTATCCCTCTGTCTTTTGGCTATGAAAGTTATGTATTCACTCAACATTTCGTAAGATTTTTGTTGCAGGATTTATAAAATATTTGTTTACAATATTTGTTTGAATCCAATCATTCTTCTTATTTTCTTTAATTTTAGTTTTAGCAAAATTATTATAAAAATCAAAAAACATTTCACTTAAAACTCGAACAAAATCATTCTTATTTGACATTATTTCAGACTGTAAAGTTTGCAAATTTATAGCATCATTTTTATCTTGAGGATCATTAACATATTTTAATCGCTTATTACTAATATTATAGTCACCCTCTGGGGTAAGGGACAAACCGGTGTACAATTCTTTGTCATTTGATCTTGATCTTACACCGAATTCGGTATAGCGTCCGAACTTGTCCACACTCATCTTATGAATGATTAAGTCCTTATGTATGAAAATATATATAACATTTTTAGCCTTTCCTTGTTACCATTTGATCACTTTCTGTAGTTCTAAAAGGGCTACCATCAGCATCAACTAATACATCATCTGTTATTCTTTTAAATACATAATCTTTTGGTATATATGGTCTATTGTCTATATATTTAAACCCGCTAACAGATGTGGGATCACCAACCAACAAATCACGATTGTACTCCATCAAATCAAATTCTACACCAGCATATTTTAACTTTTTAACTTCATCATCATACCATAAAGCCTGTGACATTAAACAAATATCATCCCCAAATTCTCCCTTTGGTAAATTCCTTATAAATTGATTTTCAGCATCCCAACATTTTTCTTTTTTATCGAACATTATTACATTGTACACTTTATCCCCCTGTTTAATTATGCTTTTCTCACCCTTTGTTAATATTTGTCCCACCACTGCTACATCTGTTGGCAATACACCTTCTTTTGTATTTGTTATTTGTTTACTGTTAGCATTAAACTTATCCCCCTTTAATGTAATAGTCTGACTTTTTGTAACACAATCATTATCACTTACACCATGTTTAACATTACTCAACTTTTTATAATTAAAATTCCATTCACCGATATTTGATTTGGGTATTTGTGAGACACATACAGCATCATAAGTATTTGTACCACATAGTAAATTTACAATTTTTCTCTTTTTACTATCCCACTCATTTACTTTAGATTCCTTATTTTCTTTGGATTCTAAAAACTCGTATTTGTTATCACCCTGTTTTAACAAACCATCCTCATATTTTAATATTTGATCTACAATTGCTACGTCATTTGGTGAGGTTCCCGCTAAAATGTTTGTTAATTGCTTATTTTTTCCATCAAACTTATGTTCATTTAATGTTATACTTTGATGTTTTATTACACAATCATTATCATTAACAGCGGGTTTAACACGAACTAATCTTTTATTTTCAAAATCCCAATATCCTTTACTCTTTGTTGGTATTTGAGAAACATTTACAGCATCACCGCTTTCTTCACCATCCTTTAGATTACAAATTGTATGGTGATTAGCATTCCATTTGTCTTCTTTCAATTCTAAGAAATTATATTTATTACCACCTTGTACAAAGCTGTCTCCTAGTCTAGTTAGCGTTTGCCCCATCACAGGTACTTCGTCTGGTTGTTCAGCTTGTAGTATATTATTTACTTTACGTTTTTTACCATTCCATATATTATCTTTCAACTCTAAACATTCATAATTCATTTTTCCTTGAACAAAAGCATCTCCTTGTCTAGTTATAGTCTTTTCCAATTTAGAGTCTAAATATATTTTTGTTACTGAATCATTTTCATTTTCTGGACTACCGATATTTGAAATTCTATGATTTTTTGCATCGTACACATCTCCCTTAAGTTTTAAGCTTGTTGATATTTCCGATTGTAAAGTTTTTAAATTTATAGCGTCACTACTATCTTGAGGATCATTAACATACTTTAAACGTTTATTACTAATGTTATAGTCACCCTCCGGTGTAAGAGGCAAACCGGTGTGAGCTTCTTTATCATAAAATCTTGATCTTGCACCGGATTCGGTATAACGTCCGAACTTGTCCACACTCATGTTACAAGTGACTGCATCATCGTTTCTGAAACTATTTATATACGTTACAAAATAAAGGAAAATTTAGCAATTTTATCTAAGAATATGTATTTATGTTATTGAGTTAAAACGATTCGATCTAATCCCAATCTATATCTACCATTTTTAACACTTTGTTCCTTATTAATCACCAGGAATCCGTATTTATCTTCCCATGCTTTACTACAAATTTGTTTTAACCTTTCAAACGACATATCAGCACCAACATGATCGTTGTGTATATGTTTTAAATTCATATCGTCTTGTTTAAATATAACGATAATATTTGCGTTATCCCTAATTAACTGTTTTGGGATTTTGCTATATGTTTGACCAATGTAGATACAGTCTATATTGTGATGTCTCCCCATCGCGAAATAGTTTCTAATGGTGTCATGGTTTTCACAAGAGACGTCATCAAAAATAAAGACTGAGTAAGGCTTTGCTTCATTAGGCTGCAAAATGTTATCACTTGCATTAAATTTGAAGAAATTTACTTCCGTTACATCAGATATTATTTTATCTAATAACTGATATTTTGGTTGGAGCAGAGACTTTGAAAAAATGTATAGATTATTAAACTTTAATCCGTTAGGATTAGTTATTAAATTAAACACTACATTTGTTTTCCCACAATTTGAAGGTCCACTCACTATACACCTTACGCTGTCTGGTAATAAGTTTCCATGTTTCCCTTCTTTATGTTTTACACTATCCACAGTTAATTCGTCTATATTCGCAATTTTAAAGGAATCCTTGAGTTTTATAATCTCCATGTCAGCACTCTTCGACGGTTAACGTGATACTAGTGAAATCCTATAAAAGATCTTGTTTAGGTACCCACGAGTCAGCACTTTTATCAAAACCCAACCAGCGCACCAATACTTGATCGCCCTTTCGTTTTAATATCTTTTCCACAAGATAAACATCTCCGACATTAGACTTTAACATTTCATGCCCGTAAAAACCACCTTGTAAAAGTTCTCCTTTATTATCCTTAAGTATATAAGTTTCTGGATACGTCGGTTGTACTCTATATACGGTAAAAACTTCATTAGTCCAGTTGGGTAAGTATTTCTTGCTAAATATTCCTTTATGTTTGCTAATACGAACTTTATCCCCTACGTAGAATTTTCGTGGTAATCTCTTTTCCACTTTTGGTTTGGTGTTCTTTTTAATATTTTCCAAAACTTGTTTGGAGTTCTTTTTAGTCACCTCAATCGGTTTCATCCGGATAGTTCTATGAAACTTGTTGTTATAATCGTGTATTAAGTCGGGAAGTATGTCATACCACACGTGGGAACCTCTATTTGAAAAAGCTTTATACATCGCTCCTTTTAAAGTTCTGTTAAACCTTTCGATAATAGCTGCTTTCGTTTCAGATTTCGTAGAATAATGGTTTATATTATATTTTTCCATCAGCTTTGAAAAATCTTTATTAAAATATTCTTTTCCGTCGTCAGTTTGCAAATGTTTTATAGTGTTTTTATCTCTACGTATAGCTATCTCCATTGCTTTTGTCACGCTCTGACCTGTTTTGTCTTTTAGTGGAATAGCATCTGCGACTTTTGTAAAACAGTTTATAACTGTTAGTATATATTTAAATCCTTTGTTTATCTTACTGTAAGGTTTCATTTCAATTAGATCTGCTTGATAAAGATCATTTATACCTTTTATAACAGTATTTCTTCTTGGAAAGTGTATCCTTGCAGATTTATGAAGCTCAGCAACAATTTTACTCTTTAGATTCATATTAGTTGATGGTTCTACCAGCACTTCTAGAGGAGTATTAAATATTGATTGTATATACTCGTTATTAATAGTTCAAGGTCATCTAAAAATAGTGTAAAAAAGGGGGAACACAGCAAAATACTGCTGTGTTCCCCCATTTTTACGGAAAGGAAAAGGATGTAGGACGATGAAAGTGTTACTCGTCAATAGGGTTGAGAGAATAATGCCCAAATGGTAAAGTCTTTATGTTGTCTGGAAGAATGTGACGTTTGTCGTCATTAGAGGAAAGTGCTTTTTAACTTCTGTTAGGCTGTACAACTGATGGTTAAAACTTCTAATTGTATTAAATGTTGCTGTCATAACTTCATTTTCAAATAAACATTGCTTGTAGTGTTCAAAGTGTACCTTCTTTTGTAAATACAAATTCTTTACACCTTTAGCTTTCTTAATAAAGCTATTCTTATTTTCTTTTTCCTCTTTTTAATTGTATAGTTTTAAAGAATACAGTTTAGACATAAGTGCAACAATCTCTTCGAGTAGAACACCATTGCACTCATCCTTGAATTTGCCTAGTACTTTTTTGTTTCTGTCGTTATCATAGTTGGGATGATCTTTCGGGTAGTCGGAGAAATCAAAGTCGTTCTTGTAAATAAATGTACGTAAGTCTTTATACATGTCCAGTGTTAGTATGCGATATATAAAAGCGTCGTGTCCATATATGTAATACAGATATTTTCTCTTCCGTAGAACGCGACCATTTTATTATAGTGGAAGTCGTACATATGTGTTTTAGAAATATCCAAGATTGACATTCCAATATACAAAGGACGATCCATTTTCACACTTGTTTTCTTCATAGATACTGCTACAAGGTTTTCATTTATAATTATAGATGATCCAAAGTTTGGCTGCTGTACGAGTTTCTGTAGTTTTCTTGGGTTAGTAACAAGTTTAACATTTTTGTGTTTTCTTTTGTTTTCCAGTGTTTTACCAAATATTGCATTGTTCATTAATTTAAAGAAATCCTTTTGAAAGGTTGATGTAGCTGTTGCTCTTCTGGTAGTATTTGAATCAATGTAAGGTTTCAGCCAGCATGATTGGGAAAATTCCAAAACTCTATGAATCTTTGTAATACTTAATCCCAATTCGATAGCTTGTTGAACAACCCAAAAGTGAGCTACGTATCGTTGTTTGTTGTTTAAAGTCATCATCAATTTAGGATGATTTCCAGTTGGAGAAACTTCTGTTTTAGCAAGAAGTGGAAGATCGTAATGAAGATCGTGTAAGTGTTCGGGATATTCAAAATCGCAATCCAAAATGTAACCAGTGTTTCCATGTTTTTGGATTTGTAAAACATCACCAATAGAGTCTGGATCAACCCATTTAAAATTGTCAAATGGAAGTGGGTTTGACATAGCCCATCCATACAAGTTATTGGCATCGAAATATCCTAAGTATACCGATGGTTTTCCTTCATCATAGTCGGGAAGGTATTTGTTGTTGGCTTTAACATGTCTTGTAACACTTTGAGTCAATCCGCCTCTAACTCCGGATTCAACCATTAAAACCATGTCGATATCTGTTAAAAGCTGTAGTTTGCATTTTGTTTCTTTTAACATAGCTTGCCAAGCTAATCCTGGAGAAGTATACGAGTGTAAAGGGTCCAAACCATATGCAGCAAAACAAGTGTTTCGAAACTCTTCTATCACATCGCAAAGAAGAGTGACGTCAAGTTTCATATAAAAGTCTGAGTAATCTCCTAAGGTCTTCATATCCAACTCGTTCCATACTCGACATGCGTGTTGATAGTCTTCAGGTTCTATTTCTGTATCATTAAGTTTGTTTTTAAATTTGTCTGGTGTGGGAAGTGTTGTTTCGTCAAATCTATGCAGTCCATCAATGTAATCATAGGGAAAGACTCCTTTTCGAAGAGCTAAATCCATTTTATCAGTAGGTACAATTTTACTTGTTTCAATCAAATCTTCTCTTCTTAAGTTTTTAGTTAATGTCATAAGGCTAAAAGGCATAAATCTGAGAGAATCAACAAATCTTAGTTTTATTTTACCAACCTTTTTAGAAAAGCTTATAAATGTTTCCATAGTTGTAGCCAAAACATCTATTGCTCCATCATCTCTTCCTAACTCCGGGATTATAAAATGGGAGTCGTAACCACTAAGATTGTGCAGAACAACTGGAATAAAAGATGGAAGTTTATAGTTTAGGTTGCAAGCGTTACAGGCTGCACCTCTGTAAGCTCCTGTAAGATGGTTATGGTCACGGACTTTTACGTTATCAAGTGTGAATGTGTTATTACACAAATAACACGTTGTTGCCGAAGCATTTTGTTGTAATTCATCTTCTTCCATAGGTAACATCGGTAAAACGTTCCGGTACAGTTCTTCAACCTTTCCAGCAATCTCATACAAATCATTAACAAAGTATCGTGCCGCTTCTTCACCACGATACATTTTCGGTGAAGATGTCAGTCCATATTCTTCAAGATGTTGTTCGGACAGTGTGGATTTGATTAATAAACAATAACTGTTTGGGGTATGTTGCTGATATCGACTTCTTCTTGTAACTTGCTCTTCTTGGACTTCAAGTGGACGTAAAGTTGATTCGAAATCAGCATACACAACAACTGGAATACGGTATTGTTGAATTACTTTATCAAATGTTATATATGCTCTGCTAAGAGGTGGTAATTTAATTCTCACCTCATAGTTTCCACTACATAACCTTTGATGTTCTAATAACCATTCTGAACCTCCCCTTCTTAATGGTTTGCTTACATGACAAAAACATCTTTTACAAATTGTTTTTTCTCCGTGCATTTTGGATAACTGTTGCGAAAGAAGAGCTTCAAATTTTTTAATATATACATAGTGTGATATATCTCCTTTAGTAATCAATAACAAATCTGTATGATTTATGCGCTCATTCGGTGTTATGCGCAAGGGATACACATTGTTTGACGAATCCAACCCAAAAATGTTGACAGAAGCTGCAGGATTTTGCTTTTCAAATTTAGACACATCTTTAATTGCAACAGGGTAACTCATCCCCTGAAAGTTATACTTATGTTGGACCTCTTCATATTCTCTACTAGGTCTACACACATTGTTTTTTATATATTTGGCCAACATAGCATATTTAAAACATTCATTATCTTCATTTTGCACGTTGATACAGGATATAGTATTCATAATTTTTGGTGGTAGAGGGATGTAGCTACTTCCTCTAATTCCGTACCCATGTTTATGCACTCTTACATCTAGCCCTGTTATGTTTAATAAAGTCCATCCAGAACCTCTTCCTTCATGTTCTTGTAATTTTGTCAGAAGTTCATCAAAACATTCATTGACGATTGACTCAATATCTGACGAAAACATAATGGTCCTGTTTTTTGTTAGAAATCCTCTTGGTGATGTTTCATTTTGAATATTAGCAAACACTGCATCCAGTAACAATCCAAATTTGACAAAGTTTAATCTTTTTAATTCATTTTCCAAGGTTTTTTTTACCAATCCTTTTGCTTTGTTTACAAATTCGCCTAGTTGTAGTTTTGCATTGTCTATTTTGAAATGGGTTACCACGTTACCTGGTAGTGCTCGGGCGTGCAATTCCACATTCACCGATGGTCCAGGCGCATATTGAATAACACTTGGTCTTGATATTTGGTGTTGAGCTAGCATTTGATCTATTGTTTCTAATTCTTCTTCTTCTTTTTGTTCAATTTCATTGAAATTATGTTTTAATTCTTTATGAATGTTTAAAAGCCATTCGTCTTTAAATGAATCTTCGCAAATATCACAGCGGTGCATGTTGTAGAGGTGTCTTCCTCAAAGGTTAACCTGCTACAGATGACACCACCGCTAATGCACCTCTATTTATACCCAATTACAAAAAAAAGGTAGCGGTGAAGTTGGTAGGGAAGGGGTATATATCAATTTTATATTAACCGACGTTTTCAAAGTCTCGTCAGTGGGTCAAGGTCATGTGGACATGTTGCCAAAACGGGGAATAGAGCAGTAAGTGATTCTCACTTGGATTACAAACCGATCTATTCCTTGCTCTGTATTTTGAAGTAAAAAAGAAACTATTCTATTTTAATAATGTTTATTGTGTGGTGTAATAGAGACAGAGAATATACCCTTTTCCTAATAAAGAATACACCTCGTTTGCTAAAGGGATTTGGTGCACTTCTATTTTAATTTCTTCTTTTCCACGAACGCCCAGTCCTTTTACATGCACATTATGACACTCCATGAGAAGTTGGTACACACGTTGGAGGAAGATATCCGCTTCAATTTTTGAGGTGATAGAATGTATGTATACCATGGTAGGTGCTTGCAACCAAAGTGATACTCTGATCTGCAGCATCGCGCTTATATAGCAGCGATTCTACCCTCACTGTAAAATAAAAGTGGTGGGGGTAAGTGTTAGGGAAGAAATATTGTTGTAATAAAATGATATATCCTCCATTATTTTGCCAATAAGATTTTTCCAAGTCCTGTCAGTGGGTCAAGGTCATTTAAACATATTACCAGAACGAGGAATAGAGCAGAAAGTGATTCTCACTTGGACCACAATCTGATCTATTCCCCCCTCTGTGTTTAAAGTTCAGTGTTTAAAAAGAAATTAATCTGTTTCATCTGATGATGAAGATGATGATGAGATCATTTCGCAATAGAATAATTGACGCCGACAACTAAATTCCCCGCTAAAAACCAACCCATTGCTACTACCGCTTGTAGGAGTTTCAATATTATCAAAGTCTAAGTCCATGTCCTCCAAACAGAGCAACTGTTGATAATGCTCTGTGGCATCATCGTCATCGTCCGTCAAGAGCTCGAGTTGCTCCATCTCTCCACTGTATGATTCACTGGAAGCTATATCACTTAGTAACTCAAGGTCACCAAACGAATCATCATCTTCATTTACTGAATTATCTTCATTGGCATCGTTAATTTGTATAGGAATGTTGTGTAGAATTTCTAAGATATCATTTTTAGACGGGAAGACGTTGTTTGTGGGCGCCATGTTAGCAGAATGGATGCACCACTGATGGGAAACCTCCTTTTATACCCAATTCAGGTGGTGGAGATAAGTGGTGGGGGTGCAAGTGATAGGGAAGGGTGTTTTATTTAACAAATCTATACAATCCGAAAATTTTTAGAAGTCTTGTAGGTGGGTCAAGGACGCCTGAAATACCTCCCAAAACGGGGAATAGAGCAGTAAGCGATTCACACTTTGACCGCAAACTGATCTATTCCCCGCTCTGTAATTCAAAGGTCTTTAATTTGTTAAACTGTTCATTCATCCTGATCCTCATCAAGAAGGAACAGTTGTTTATACGATGAGGGCTCTTCATCAAAGAAGTGATGAACCGCCAAGTCGTCCTCTTCCAGAAAGACCGATTCAAACGGTGGATGGGTGTGTAAGAGTTGTCTTAGAATTGAGGGAGCCTGCGGTTCTTCAAATTTTTGAGGTGTCGCTTCTTGGAGTTGTGTTTGAAGTATTTTTATATACTTTATGCTCATATTTATAGTATCTATTTTTGATTCCTTTGGATGGATGGATGGTAATATACTTCTTAATTGTTGATAACCCTCATTGAGTCTCGCCCTTGTTTTCCGCTGTTTAGCAGTGTTTTTCTCGGTTTTAAGAGATCTCGAGTTGGATTCGTCTGCCGGAGTATTCATAGCTGACTAATATCTATGTTCCAAAGCGCCTCTTATATACCCGCTTACCCCCACCATTTGAATCATATCATTGACTTAGTGTAATATATTTAAGGTAAAATATCTAGGTAAGTGTGGGCAACCTATTTACATTCTACAGCATATACTGTAAAGTTTTAATAGGTACTAAAATAAAAGAAGGGTTAGAGTGAATTAATTATTTAACTGGGTCAAGGACATACTTAATAAAGCGGAAAATTTGATCCTCTTATGTTCTTAACAATAATAAGAGGATCAAATTTTCCTAAACAAAGAGGAAGAATTGTAATGATATTAATCATCCAAAAGATCATCTACGACAACATGTTCTATTGTCGTATTTGTCTGAGAACATAACCTATTTAACAGTTCTAGGAAAGTAAGATCTTTAAACGGAATGGTACCAGTAACAACACATTCCTGGATTGGTCCGTTAGCATTAGTTCTTGCATCCTGGTCAAACATTACAGACGTGTTTGATGATGACGAGATTTCATTAACTTGAACCGACATGTTTCTTGCAAGGGCAAGACTGCGAGTGATACGTGCAACACGATGCACACAGCTTTTATAGTCAATCCCCTCCACCAAATAGTAATGACGGTGCAATAAAAAGAGTTATTGTTAATTAAATGGTTAATAATATTTAATTAGGTCAAGGACGCCCTTCATCCCCAATAATAAGAAACAATAAGGTTTATCAGCTCAAGGGTTTCATGGTTTATATTTAGTTTAGAGAGAATATAATAGATAGAAGTCTAAGTAAAATCCATTTAATATTTCTAAATGTTTTTGTAAAGAGCAGGTAAATGTATTTCTTGTTTTTAATATTACATAATTATGCGGTCTTTAGTGTATCACTCAAATATTTAATCACAATCGCTTTAACACTCTGCCATGGCTTGGGAATGGCTAAATTATCTTCAAAGCGTGTTATTTGACTAAACAATCTTTGAACATATTCTCCGGGGTTAAGTGTTATTCGTCACTAGTTTAAGTCCTCGTTAAAGGAAAGAAACGCATAAACAAATAACACTCCCTCCCCCTTAAGTGTTATTACTTTATTTATAAAACGTAAACTGTTACAGGTTCCCACAAATCCCCCTACTATTTTTTTATATTTTCCAATATAATTTTATTTTTTTTTTAATCTATATATTTAGCAAGATATATGTTTCTAGTATTACATATTATGGCCACTATATGTAATACTAAAAGATCATATAATGTTTAAACAGATTTTATGTTTTTAACAATTTGTTGTGCATAGTAAATAATAAACAATAGAAAACAAATAAAAAGACTTGCGGTATAGACCTTGTGTGTTGGTTTCACGCGAGTCAGGGATTTAAAACCTTTATCAGTTATCCCTTACAGAATTTAACATTTCGTCCTCAATTACTTCTTAAGGAGTTTCAGACGAAATGTTTAAGTTGTGGTTATACCTCGTTTTGGTTTCACACAACTGTTAAAGAGATTAAACCTTCAACGGTTATCTCGATAATAAACAGATTTTGCCATGATTACTTCACAAAGAGTTTCTGGCAATATCTTTTACTGCATCTCGAATCCCTCAGCGTGGTCACACATCTTGGTAGGATGGAATCTTATTATGACAGCTGTGTTCGGTCTGCGCTCGGAAGGTTTCCCATTCCTCTATTGGTTGGAGAGTTGCAGTCTGACTGTAGTCTGTGCGGGCAAAACATACAGACAGTTAAACATAATAATAATCACAATAATAAACAGGTGACTCGCAATATAGACCTGGTATGATGGTTTCATGCGAGTCAGGGACTAAAACCTTAGCAGTTATCCTTACAGAATTAACATTTCATCCTCAATTACTTCTCAAGGAGTTTCAGACGAAATGTTTAAGTTGTGGTTATACCTCGTTTTGGTTTCACACAACTGTTAAAGAGATTAAACCTTCAACGGTTATCTCGATAATAAACAGATTTTGCCATGATTACTTCACAAAGAGTTTCTGGCAATATCTTTTACTGCATCTCGAATCCCTCAGCGTGGTCACACATCTTGGTAGGATGGAATCTTATTATGACAGCTGTGTTCGGTCTGCGCTCGGAAGGTTTCCCATTCCTCTATTGGTTGGAGAGTTGCAGTCTGACCGTAGTCTGTGCGGGCAAAACATACAGACAGTTAAACATAATAATAATCACAATAATAAACAGGTGACTCGCAATATAGACCTAGTATGATGGTTTCATGCGAGTCAGGGACTAAAACCTTAGCAGTTATCCCTTACAGAATTAACATTTCGTCCTCAATTACTTCTCAAGGAGTTTCAGACGAAATGTTTAAGTTGTGGTTATACCTCGTTTTGGTTTCACACAACTCTTAACGAGATTAAACCTTCAACGGTTATCTGGTTAATAAACGATTTTGCCATGATTACTTCACAAAGAGTTTCTGGCAATATCTTTTACTGCATCTCGAACCCCACAGCGTGTCCACAAGTCTCGAAAGGATGGAATCGTATGATGACATCTGTGTTTTGGTCTGCGATGCAGTTGGTGCCTGTCTCGGTTTAGCAGCAAGGATTTTTGTTTTACTAAACATTGAACAAAACAATTTAGTAAATACGCTATATATACTTGATTACAGTTTCAAGCGTTGGTGGCGAAACCTTTCACGGTTACCAAACCTCTGTTATATTTACTTCCATAGAGTTTCAAACGAATAATGTTAAATATTAAGTGTTAGGTTAGTAACTAAAATGGTGCAAACATGTCGTGCAAACACTAAGAGCTAATGCTACCATGCTGTCTGTACGAATGACCAAAACCAAGTGTGAATCTCTTCCAATGCTGATCTGCTTTTATAGGGCGGATTTGGGGTGGGGGTAACAGCTGATGTATGTGGAGACTTACAAACACGTATTTAACGCGTGGTAAACCCGATCCAGCCAGCACGGCGTCGCCTGTGTATTGTACAATACTGCACGAGTTACACCCACGCTACAGAATTGTGTTTAGCTACTTGCAGGCGCAAGAGCTATACTGAGTATTGGTGATATGCCTGATAAACACACACACACACACACACACACGCACACACACACACACACACACACACACACACACACACACACACACACACACACGTTGCATCGTTTATTTCCGAATTTAAAATATTGTAAAAACTTGTCTTTACAGTGGCTTGGGAACTGTTGAAATATTCTCTATTAAAATACCAGTTTTTAAGGTAAGTTGATAGAAAATATTCCCCGGGGTTAAGCGTTAAACCATAAATATATTACTTTAGTCCAAGTAATACATTTATTATTTAACGCCCCCTCCCCCTTTAGACAAGACAGAATTTAATAATTGAAGGGTTGGGTTGAGACTCTTTTTGAAAATTCTGTTATTGTTTGTTAAGGTTTACAACAAGATGCCAAGTTTTTATTTTGGAAGAATGATTTTGAAGCGGTTACACCAAGCTACATAAATAGCACATTGTAGCTTGTTTAACGTATTTAAACCTCCTGCCAAACCATCTGAGGAAGTTCTGCATCGCACACTAACGCCCATCGGTTGTTAGGTATGGGCCTTCTCATATACTTTGGTAAAGGTATTTGATATAGGCGGTTCTTATTAGATCGTACAATAGGCATCCCGTCTTTGTACCTTAACAATACGTAAGTTTCGTCTGGGTTCAGTTTATAGATTCTGATTTTTTGGATTTTAGTTTTTATGTTCTTTTTAAATTTTTGAGTGGGCCCGCTACAAGTGGTTGAAGCACTGTCCATCGTTTGAGTTTCTTTTGATTCGCACACCGTTTGAGTTTCTTTCGATTCACACATCGGTGATGGGGATTTTGTGTTTTTCATCAAACCCAGCACGATTGTTTCAAGAGTTTTTACTTTGGCTGTTGTTTCAGTCAAAGTTTTAGTCATAGCGTTTGGAGGTGTGCTCTCCACCGCTACCTTCTACTTTGGTTGACACAACGGCTTTTTTTAGATGTACTGAACATAGGTTTTTACCTTTAATGCATTTCTTACCACAAACACTCCCTTTGTTACCGCCTTTAACAAACCTGTGTTTGCAAGTAAACATAGCGTGCTGGGGTTGAATTAAAATAGTTGCAGGCCTTTTTGGTGGAAGTACTGATACAACTGATTCTTCGTCTTCTTCTTCGGATGATAGGTCCAGCCCCAGTTCCTTCATGGTATACTTCCTCCGCTCGGGCTGCAGCTGGTGGAGCGTAACCTCGGGAAGTTTCCTAGCCCCTGTCGCTGCAACGCTGTTAGACACGGGACGAGGTGTTGGAGAAATTATTGATGGTCTGGTAGGTTTCCGCTCGCAGACAGCAACATCGGTTGAGGAGGAGGTGGATGGGACACATTCCATATTCATAAGTAAATATTATACAGTTACACGTTTAAACTTCAAGTATAAATAAACACAAGTGTTGAAGGATGAAACTGCACGCAGGCGTTGAAGAAATACAAGTAAAGTCACAAGGATGAACGCTTTAAACGAAGGTATGACAAAACGCAGGTTTTAAAGAATGAAACTGCAAGCAGGCGTTGAAGTATAACACTGCTGAAAACTGTATTAAAGAGATATTTTAAAGGCTAACAGCTTAAAAGTAACAGTTTAAAAATACAAACAACGCACAAAAGTTTTAAGCGGAGGTATGAAGACACACAAGTTTTAAAGATTGAAACTGGACGCAGGCGCTAAAGTATAACTGCTGAAAAGTATTGAAAACAATTTGTAAAGACTGAAAGATTAATAATATTATATAAACACACAGGGAACACAGAGGTAAGCCAGGACCAGGTTGTCAGATAATCTGGAGAAGACTGGTATCGATGCATGTTTTTCTTGCATTATATATAGGTAGCAAAACAAATAAACAACGGTTGAGAAGGATGTGAGCTGCACCGCGCCCACCGATTATTTAGTTGTACTCAGGTGGACGGGCTGGAAGGTCGCCTTGGAGTGCACCACACCCATTAATTGCAGTAATACAACTGGTGCAGTCGCGGACTACCGTCTGGGGACCTTGACTCAAGGTTTATCGCGACTGCAGACATTCTGTTCATATTTTGAAATCCTCAAAGAAGTTTAAAGAATATTTGAACCGTTTTAACATCTTTCATTTTATCTTAAATGACTTTGCTAACTTTTATAAAGGTTATTTGTGTTAGTTATATTGTACAATATTCATAACGCTAGTTTAACAACTATGAGTTTTTGTTTCGATCTCTACTTTGTAGGGTTGTTTCTTATTAAATGCAAAGACAAACTTTGAACCTAAACTGTAATATTTAAACATGTTTAGTCGTGTCAATAATAAAAGCCGTGGTAGATATTGTAAGTCTGTGTTTTTGTAATTTTTAACCAAACTGTTGGTAGGATTCACTCGTTGGAAGTTGTAACTTAAGGTTGTAATTTACCTTAGATGATGTTGCTGACTTTCGAAACAAGAACTTATAGTTGTTATTAGCTATATAAATATTTTGCGATATAACCAAACACAAATAATCCTTATACTCTCTACTTTGTGGGATTATTTCGTATTAAATGCACAGGGTATACTTTGAACCTAAACTGGGATATTTAATCATGTTTTTCAGATCGTGACAGTGATAAAAACCCTGGTTGATAAAAACCCTGGTTGATATTGTAAGTAAGTAAGCCTTAAATAACTTTGATAACTTTCATAAAGGTTATTTATGTTTAGTGGTCTTGTAAAATATTCATAGCAGTTTTACAAAACGATCATACGGATTATTTGTGTTTCGGTTATATAAGGCAGTTTTACAACGTTGACAAACATTGGTTTTGCAATTTTGTTGGATGTTGTAACGTTTGTAAGTTTATTTGATGTGTAAAGATAATACATTCACGATGGTTTAATCTCGTGCAAGTATTCATATGATGTACTTTGTGTAGCAGACAACTGGCCAATTGTTGTTCAGCGTTGATTATTCTTTGACGGAACCGCATACAATCCAGTAAAAACGTATTTCTTCTGTCTTCATCGTTGGAGAAATGGAAGGTGGTGTCAATTGGGTTACTGAAATACACCTTCCTCATATTTCTGTAAAACTGTGACATTGGAGCTACGGTCTTCACAGTACAACAGTAAACACTCAACTACAGCATGTACAGTGGATATTGTTGGGGTTTGATCTAATGGTTCTTTTATTTAACGAATATGGATGGTTGTGTGGTGGGGGAAACAGTGGGTTCCCATCATGCACTGTTATGCTATGTCATTATACTTTCAACTCTCGCCCAGTACACATCGCTAAAATGAGTGCCACCAACAACGCATGGGGACCAGACTTTACTGATGAAGAGCTGTATGCAATTGCTGAGGCTTCAGAGAACGCTGCAATAGATGATCATTTAGAATTATCATCAGAGAACGCTGCAATAGATGATCATTTTGAGTCATCGTTGTCGCAGCAGTCGTCACACCAACCCCGTTCGTATGATATTATCTTGAAGGAATATCTAGAACACCTCCAGATGGTTGACGATTGTTTCTCCTCGCAGCCTACATGTGATGATGTGTGGGAAATGTATAACGATGCCTGGTCTAAACTTCACGATTTAGAAACTGAACTGCAACGAGCCAAGACAGCTATGTCTCAATAATTTTATGTTGTATATTGTATGTAAAGATACTATCTTGCACAGGTTTCATTCGTTAGTTTTCTTTTGATAAATTTTATTAAACAAAGCTATCGATTCAAACTTGTGCAAGATAGCTTTTTAAAAACTCATTCAGGTGTCCTTGACCTACCCCCACACCATGACGTCACCATGACGTCGTCAGATACGTCATCGGATACGTCATACATACGTCGCATGACCGGAAGCTGTCAATCAAATGAGCTGAAACTCCTAAGTGGCCACTACTATTTCTCAATGTCTATATTAAGTTGTATCATTATGTAGATATAAAAAAGATATGTTATTGATGTCTAGCATTATTTTTATATTTGTTACAACTATTTTTATTTAGTTCTAAAAGGTAATGTTTTTCCTAAATTATTGTTGGAATTGTTTGAAAGTTAGTACAACTGTTAAATCGCTATGTATTAGGCACTGAAATGATGTATAGCATTTAATGATTTTTTTATAATCTGTAATTTGTCCGGGAGTTTCTGGCACGCTGCACATTGCACATTTCTTATAACCTAATGCCACCTCTGCACAGCTAATGCTAAAGAGGTTGCTATCCACAATGTACTGGCTAAGAACTGTGTTAACGTAAGGTATTTATTACTTAGTATGTATTTGAAAACTATGTAATTATAGTTTTCTACTGTATAGTTGTAATGCTTATTGTATTGTAGATTTATGGAAATAAATTATTTATTTATTTATTATTATTCATCGTAAGCTACTTGTAAGCCATTATCACCATGTCTACTACTGTATTACAATATTTATTACTGCTTTTTCCAAAATCACCCAACTTATTAACCCGGAATCCCACCACGACACCAAGAAAGTGGATTTTATTAATACGTATAACCAGATATAATAGCAAATTCGTTTTTGGGATACTTGTAAAAAAATCAAAGAAATGCATTACGTGTTCGTTTAAACAGGGCGTCCGTGAACCATCAACGGAAAAATCACCGTCTCTTCGCAGTTCTAAACAACTTTCTAGACACATTTTCCGTTGTATGATACTTAAGTCTATTGTTAAATAACACTATTAAGTTAGATTACCCTATTTAAGTCCTTATCTGCTTTAAATGAAAATGAAATTATTGGCTTATAAGTTAGAAACTACGAACATTAGGTTTGCAGGAGATACGTTTCCTAAAGATTATAAACCTGTTTTAACCTGTAATGTATTAGTTTAGGTGAACTACCACAACCAATTAGTAACAAAGTGCAGCGAGCGTAATAACGTGACGTATAACCTAAACACAAAATAATGATATTTACCTTTTGTTGTATTTTTTAACATAACCTCAATCAATCGAGTTAAACATATGCAGTGTACGTCTTGTCGACTCAAATAATCAATTGCCTTTTCTGGTTATTGCTGTCTAAACATATTAGAATGGTACTTAAATAACTTTATTATTGATCCGTTTACAAGTATTATTTGTTCTGGTACATTATAATCAGAGCAACAAAACATAACTGTTGCAACACATCAGAATTGTCCCTCTGCATTAGCAATGGTGAATAAGACGGGAATAAGGAATAGTCAACGAGAAGCTAACAACAGTAATGCTTAAAATGTATTATTATTGATCTCTGGATTGGGAACTCTACTGTGGAAACGAAATACATCATACATGTTTAAAATCATTTATATTGAACTAATCAACAAAGCAATTGCCATTCGAAATTAATTAAAGACGTTTATTGTATAAAATATAATGAGGACGTCTTAAATATTTTAATATTTTCAAAATTGTTAAACGTATTAGCATTACTTATGTATTTACATTTTCTAAAATTATTAGCAAATGTATTTGTTTTAGTGACCACGATGTTTTTAATCTCGAGGTTAGAAAGTCCCACAGTGTGATTAACGATGGAAATTAAAACCCAATCCTGTCGAATATATTTAGATCGCCCTATTAATTTAGCATCGTTATCGGTGACGCAACATATTTTACAGTTACCTCCTTGGTCGAATAAATTAGCTCTATTCAATATGGACTCACTATACTATACGGTTAGCAAAGCGTGTTGTTGTTAAAACCAATTTTTGTTCGGTTTGTTGGCATTAATTCTGGTGGGACGATGTCAAAATCTCCTAACAGATTCAATGAAACCATTTTGATATTCAATGTTTTTGTATATCAATATAATAATTGATTCCGGTATGTTTTTTTGTGATATTATTCATAGTATTATAACTTAATTCGTTTCTCATCACTAGTATAAATATAATTCCAATTATATTCCAAAAGGTATATTAATTTTTAAAATATGTTAAACTAGGAAGATGAGTTCATATTTGAATTTTAAATATACTTTTTGTAATATAATTGGTATTTGATTTATAATAGTGTTCAGAAACGAATTATGGTATGATAATATTAATATCTTGTCGCTTGTTAAGTGAAACTTGGTGTTAAACTAAACTTTAAAATCTTGAAACATATTTCAGACGGAATTTGGTTGTTTATTTTGAAGCAGAGTTATTATTTGAATTAAATAAAAACACCCTTGTAATGTCGTTTTAGAAATAGTATTGTAATCAAGGTCAAATGACAGCGTCCCTACAACAAGTGGCCACCACAACAGACCAACATACGAAATACGATGGCACTTTTTTAAAAGGTTATTTGCCAGAGAGTAGTGACTCCTGTTAACATTTAACATATTGGTCAAAAGTAACTTTTCAATCAAAGTTTATTTCCCTAATAATTTTTAATATACTATGGTAAATAATCAAATTAATTGGAATGGTCATATAAAATTTATTCCAAATTGTTAGCCAGATATTTAATTTTAATTTAGTAAAATTTAGAACAGACGTCCCTTCAGATTAATTAAAAAATATTTACTGTCCATTTTGCAATTTAAATTAACGTATGGAATGGAATACGCGGAATTACATCAAAGCGTGTCATTAAAAAACATTAAAAAAGTGATTTACAAGACTGTACTTAAAAAAATTTTTTTAAAAGACATTTAAACTTTACCGTTACCGTTACATACTTACTTACCGTTACTTTACTCCTTACCGTTTCATACACCATTATTTTATAAGATATTAGTACATTTCAAGATAACACAGACTAAACAAATTGACCATTATAATATTATAACACTTTAGAGAGAAAGTTTTAATATCAAACATAAGGGAATTTAATATTCTTTTAAATTAATAAACAAAGTGTATAATGAAAACTAAAATTAAATTACAACTTATAATATTTATATTATTGTGTTTGTATTTAATTTTAATATTGGCAGACATAACCAAAGACGGCAATCTTTGGAAAGCTTTAAGTTATTGTCTTAAATTTTGCAGGTCCAGGTCCGCTTATTGAGAGTACTGGGAGTCCGTCATCTGGGATATGACTACCTTGGTGTACCAGTAGTGGAGTTGGAGTGGCGGTTTGAGTTTAATCCTCTACAACTCAGGCGTAAAGTCAATTATCTGCTTTTTCTCTACAAGCTGGTCAGTGGCGTGCTGGGCTGCTCGGATCTCCTTAGACAGATAAACCTAATTATACCAAGAGGAACAAGATCCATGGCTATTTTTGGACGGGCATATCACCCAACCAACTATGCATACAACTGTGGTCTGGCAAGGACCCAGCGATTGGAGAGTGTGGCTGCTTCCAGGGCAGATTTCTTCTTTGGAACGCTGTCATCCTTCAAGAGGGAGAT
This sequence comes from Allygus modestus, assembly GCA_963675035.1. Classification (NCBI taxonomy): domain Eukaryota; kingdom Metazoa; phylum Arthropoda; class Insecta; order Hemiptera; family Cicadellidae; genus Allygus; species Allygus modestus. The sequence continues at coordinate 509,209,094 of OY776111.1, forward strand.
CACCAGGATATCTATTCTAGTTTACTTTTTTCTGTTTCTATGTACTATGGTTGGTTTAGCTGTGTTATTTATTATCGCTGCTACACTGTTATTGCTGTTCTGTTGCTATATTTTCGATTAGTTTATTACTGTTCTTTTCTTAATATTTATATGCCTGTTGTTATGCAATATTGTTATGTTTTTTTACTGATTATCATTGTGTTGGTTACGTTGTTATAGTTTTCTACTGTTCACAACTACTAAATTGCTGTCTAGAAATTGTTCAATTATATATATGTCTAGTATTAAAAAAATGGTTTAGTGCCGTTGGGTTGAAAAAATAAGTAAATAAATAAACTTATTACAAACTACTTTTACTATAAATACCCTTAAAAGACATAAGTAGACCATCTTGAATGTAATAGACCCATAGACTAAAATTCTAAGAAAAAAAGTATTGAAACTCATGCGTAAGTAAAAGTGTCACCTAGAATTGACTAGTAGCCAACATGGTTGACAGACCAACGAAAGCAATTGCAAGGGATCTTAGTGGAATGATGCAAAAATTAAAATGACTGGACGCAGCTAACAAAAGCTACGGACATTCACGACAACACATTTACTAAACATAATCATAGAGCGTACCACTAGCAACAACATGTATTCCTAGGTAGTTCGGTACTACTCAATTCAATAATTTTAATGCTCAAACATGAAGCGAAGCAAATCCAACCTAATTGTGGTGTCACAAAAATGTAAATTGTTTGGGATGGTTGGTTAGTGGAATGGCATAGATGATTGCGCTGTGATGGTCAATCTTTTTTTAACCTATGTAATCTGGTTGGGATGATTTTGTGCCTTTGGCCTAGCCAATGACTATTACTGATATTTACTCCTTTGTTCTATTTTACAAAATATTATAAAGTTCTTAACATTACCTTGTTTTTATTGCCAGAAGAACATAACCTCAAACATATTATAAAATTAAACTTGATCAATAATAGTTCTTTGGTAATACTTAAGGGTGTTTGGTCAAAAAATAAATTTCAGATTTTTATGTATGAATGTGTTTGTTACAATGTACTAAACACGAAAATGAAGTTTAAAAAATTTTAAAAAAATTCAGGGGTATATTACAAGGGACTAAAGGGGCGATTTTTGGGTGTTTTGTTACCAATAAGCAAAGCAACTCGTTGATATTTTTTTAAATAAAAATACATTTTTTGCTTTCTGATTGCTTCCTTTATGCGTTAAAATAAAAATAATAAAAATCCGAAAAACAATTTTTAATTTTTTTTGTTTTACACCTTATTTTAAAATTAAGATTTAAAAAATAAAAAACGAATTTTGTTTTAATAGATGTGGGTTTTATCTGATATTGTATAGGCGTTTTTAAATCTTTTCTATGTATAACAGTTCTGCTTCCTTATTGGTAAAAGTAGCACCATGTAGGGTCGGCACGCTGCACTGCAAGTGTAGTGGTGATCACCTACAGTGCCCGCACGCGTCGAGGGGCGAGGTGCGTCGCCGCTCAAGGTCATACCGTACTCCGCGCGCTTTCTGTGTTTCTCTCTCTCTCTCTCTTTCTGTCTCTCTCCTCTGCACTCCCACCACTTCTTCGGTTTCGCGCGTATAATTCCGGTAAAACGGATTCTGCGACCCTGCCGCAAATTGACAGATTCACCTGTTTTAGCGAATTTCCCCTCTAGGGAAGAAGCTATTACCGTAGTCGGCATGGTAAGACCTAGGCCCGGGACCATGATAACTTTTCGTTTTGAGGTCCCCAGACCCCAAAAACACCATTCGTTCGAAACTGTATATATATATATATATATATATATATATGTGTGTGTGTGTGTGTCCGTGAGCACGATAACTCTCGTAAAAATAATCCGATTTTGTTGAAATTTGGTATAAACGTGTAAAGTAACATTTATGACTTTAAGTTCGAAAACCAGCCAGATCGCTCTATCCGAAGGGGTATTTTGGGGGGGTTTTATACCCCCTCACCTAGTTGAGATATATTGATGTTTGCTTAAAAACCAATTGTTTATGTTCCTAGTTTCAGCAAACCTACGTACTTATCCCCAATGTTATTCTTATGGAAAATAATTACAAATGTATATTTGTGAATATATTTTTATGAAATTTGGTATGCGGCTTTATGTGGTATTAAGACATATATTATGCATTGGAAATTTTCTGAGTACGCAGGTTTGCTGTGACGGGGGCATTTGATATTAATTAAATGTAACCTCAGTAATATACCTCTGGGATTGAGTTTCTTATGCCTTCAGACGGTCTCGGTTGCGCAGTTTTCGCTCATTTAGAGCGCGGTCCATTTATAATTCAAGAAAAATTATAGGTTCAAGAAAATATTACGTTTTTAAAATTTTAAATATTGGTTTAGTTTCAATTTTATTATTGAACGTTATTTTTACATTTATGTTAGCCGCTTTATAACCGCCTTATTTATTATAAAAGGGGGCTGTTACGTATAAAATCGGGACTATAAAAAGTAATAAAGCGTAAACTTTTTTAATTTTTAGGGTAGAAAGAAACTTCCAGCTGCAAAGTTGTAGCAAATTAGTTGATCTACATGTTTTACTTCAAAAATTTTTCAGTCAGACGTTCGGTTTGTTCAAAAATGTCTTTCAAACAAACGCAACAGTAGGTGCTACGCTTGTACACAGTCGCACCGCGTAGCTCTGTATGTTCGTCATTCAAACTAAACAAGAACTGTGACAGCAATGTATTTATTTACACCTTCCACGAATCTCGCCACTCGCACACTACGAGCACCGCGTGTCCGCGTTTTTCAGTTTTCATAGTATTATGGTATTACTGCAACCGTAGCAATAAATGCCTTGTAAGAAATATAGGCATACAAGATATAGAAAATCAGTTGCCAGTAAAACATTGTTGTGTGAAACAAGTTATAGAATACCTGTCATATAACTAAAGATCCAGCTTCTTCTGAAGATGTATATAACTGATATAACTAAGTGATAGGAAAGTGTAAATTTACGATTTACTTCATATTTCGAGAAGACATTCCTTTCTATAATCAGTTGGACAAGTTCATTTTGCAAAGCAATCAGAAAGACCCTAACTTCCTTTTTTGGAGGATATAAAAATTACGAATGTTGTGTTTTTGGCTCCCAAAACCGGTAAAAAGAGATCGGGATGTAAAATTAATGCATCCCGACATGACGTAAAAAGCCAGAAAATGTAGGCCTAAACACTCTCCCATAACTTTGGCACAAATATTTATAGCCAGATAAGGTATTAAGCTGAAGTGTAAATTCTGATATTTAATTTAATACATAATTCTAATAATTTAATATTTTAATTTAAAATTTTCTAAATTTTAAATATTCTAATTTAAAATTTTTTTAATTTTTTTTAAATAAATAAAGAGAACCATAAAATCCAATTACTTTCCAAGCAGTGTATATTTTTGATTTGAGTGTATATGTTTTATAAATCAGTAAATAGTAAAAATAGGCGTTCATTGGTGGTACGGGGTCGAATCGCCGATTGTATTTGTAAAATATACGTTCCGGTAGTCGTTCGGGCCTATAAAACGGAATCCGGCTTCATTTTTCGCTGGGAAAATGTGGTCCGATTGCCGTTTTTGAGCGAATAAGTACATTTCCGGCATAAAATACGGTGTGTACTCAATTTTCGGCCGATAACAAAGTTTGCGGTCGTATTTATGACTCATGTATATAGTCAATGGTAATATGCTGTAAAATGAATTTAGCTACCTTCGTGCCCTGTTCCTTGCTCGATCCGATGTCTTGTTCGGGCAAAAGTCCGATGGTGAAAACTATTGCGGTTTTCTTTGGCCGATTAACTAAGTTTATGCGTACTTGTCGTTTTTGGTTTAAAAGTTACGGCGACCATGAATTGCGGCGACCACGATTTTGGTCCATGAATTCAAGACAGTCGTCTTTTTAGGCCGATAACACAAGTGTTGGTCAATAAAGCGCGTTCGGCTATTCTTTACAGCCGATCAAATTATTATTGATATGGAATGTTTATCAAATTTCCGGGGAGGACTCCCGGACCCCCCACCCCTGAGGGGTATTCTATACCCCCCCCCAAAAAAAACCGGGTATTTCCCCCACCCAATGTGACTCCCTGGATCCGCCCCTGATCGTGCCTGAATTTTACTTTGTAACAATAAATAACAAATTCTTCTTTAGCTTTAACAACAAACGGATACTAAACTCCAACAATAGCGGTAAAAAATACATCTAACAAAGGTTAGTATGTTGGTGATTGGAGTAAAATATTCCACAATTGTATATTTATGGAAAAAAATTTTATGGAATAGTTCCGGGACACCCTATACATTTATTTAATACAGTATTTGTAGAAATTAACAAGATTAATGTATTATGATTAAATATATTTTTAAAATTGTAATTCATAAAATTAAAAACCATTTTAGCGAATTTCCCTTATAGGGAAGAAGCTATTACCGTAGGTCTCATGGTAAGACTTAAGCCCGAGACCATAATAACTTTTTGTTTTGATATACCCAGATGTCAAAAACACTATTCGTTCAAATTTATATATATATACACAGGGTTGGTGAAAAGTCCCGGGACGGCTTAATATTTTTTTAACCGTTACAGATGGAGCTATACAAGTTGGTACACTGTTACTGGGCATAAAACACTATTTTACTAAAATTTCAATGAGCCGCTACCACCTCAGGGGGACGGCTCACAAGGAGTCGGAAGAAAATCTTAAATAGAAGCATAGGTTGATATTCACATCATATTAAAGGTCTTTATTAGTAGAATACAATGCCACAAATCCGACTTTAAACGGACAACCGAGCCCAAAATGGCAGCTATTCAAAGATGGCTTGAATTTGAAATTTTTATGTGCTGAAGTTTTGAATCGGTTTAGTAATTTATTAGCTAGGAGAGTAAATTTTTGCAAATTAAATTGAAATGTATTACATTAATGTAATTTTACATTTTAATGCAAAATTTAAATGTGTTACATTAGATTACACACAGCTACTTATCAACATTTCAAATTTCAGCCATCTTTTAATAGCTGTCATTTTGGGCTCGGTTGTCCGTTTAAAGTCGGATTTGCGGCATTGTATTCTAATAATAAAGACCTTTAATTTGATGTGCATATCAACCTATGCTTCTATTTAAGATTTTCTTCCGTCTCCTTGTGGGCCGTCCCCCTGTGGTGGTAGCGGCTCATTGAAATTGTAATAAAATAGTGTTTTATGCCCAGTAACAGTGTACCAACTTGTATAGCTCCATCTGTAAAGGTTAAAAAAGTATTAAGCCGTCCCGGGACTTTTCACCAACCCTGATATATATATATATATATATATATATATATATATATATGTGTCCGTTAACACGATAACTTGAGTAAAAAACGTCCGATTTCGATGAAATTTGCAAAAGTGACATTCATTACTTTAAGTTCGAAAACCAGAAAAATCGGACCATGGGAAGGAGGGTTTATGGGGGTTTTAAATTTTCCAAAAATCAGTTTTTTGCACTTTTCACCCTAAAATTTTTAAAACACTCAATTTTGGTTTTGAGCATTTTATAGAGCTTAAAAAAAATAATATAGTATTTTGAATTATTAACCTAAGTTAAGTGGTTGCGGAGAAAATCCAAAAAACGTGCTCATAAAATCTCCCATGTTAATCTTATGGGAAAAAGGTTTTTGGCTTTTCCTCAGTTCATTTTAACGTAAACTTCACATTTGCTTTTACAAATCGATTCAGCTATACAAAACAATCATTTCGGTGTTTAAATTGTGATTCTGCGTCCAACCGTTGCAGAGATATTCAAAGTGCTAAACACAGTACGTTGTCCAATGTTATCCTTATGGAGAATAAATAAAATTTGATATCTCGATTATTTATGAATGTATATTGATGAAACTTGGTATGTGACTTCTCGTAGTACTGTACTGGTATATTGATATTTGCACAAACAATTGATTTTTTGTTGATTATCCCAGGAGCAGCAAACCTGCATACTCAGCCCTAATGTTATTCTTATGGAGAATAAGTAAAGTTTTTTATCTCCCTTAACTATGAGCATAAATTAATAAAACTTAGTATGTAGCTTCACCTGGTTGAGTTATGTTGATAATTGCATAAAAACACATATTTTGTGTTCCTTGTTGCAGCAAATCTGCGTACTCAGCCCTAATGTTATTCTTATGGAGAATAAAAAAAATGTTATAGATCAATTATTTATTTATGTATTTTTATGAAACATGGTAAGTGGCTTTATGTGGTAGTGAAACACATATGTATGCATTGGAAATTCGCTGAGTACGCAGGTTTGCTGCGACGGGGGTATTATATTCATAATTAATGGTTATTATAATAAATAATGTTATTTGTTTTTAATACAGTAAAGATAGGATAATTCGAAACTCTATAATTAAAATTCAATTTGTTGGATAGTTCGAATGTTATTACTGCGGTCCTTTGAGATTCGAACGATCTGAGTTCCACTGTATTTAAATGTGCTCACAACCTTGTCAAACATTTTTTATGATAAAATCTGTACAGGCTACAAGAAATGTACTCATCAAAACTATAAAGCGAACGCTCAAAATAAAAATATATTTAAGATTAGTTGTTGGCGACATTGAAAGGCACATCAGTGGAAAATAGTAAGCAACCCAACCCTACTACTACTGTTTACTACTGTACCAATCGAGCCGCGGGCCGGGGCCGGGGCTGTGTACCGTGTGCCTCGGACCGACGAAGAAGCGAGTAGACGGAAAGACAGTGCTGCGTGGGGGGAGGGGGAGAAATGAGGAGAACGCGCTCCTCTCTCCCCCCAGCCAGATCACACACACTCACAGCACTGCCCGAGTTGTCTTCCTAGCGGCGCGCGGTGGCGACTTGTAGAACTACTGCTCCTCACCGCCAGACTAGCCTAGCGGCCAAACACCCTTAATATTCTCTTTTCAGATTAACTTTTCATTATGATCAGAAAATAATACACTAATTGATTTAATCTTTTAACATCCAAAATATTAATTATAGTTTTACATTAAGTTGAATGTCTGGAATCTTTATTTGTTTAACACAGCTTCTATTGTCATTGTTCCTCGTGTCCAAGTTCCAATATAGTTAACGAAAAGCTGATATCTATATATAGACGACTGAAAATATTGTATTTGACCATGTAAATGTAGGCTAATATTAGTTATTCTAGTTATTCTAGGGGTCGCGGGTTCAAATCCCGGGGTATCCACACAAATTTGAGGGGTTTGGACCGCTTTCTTTAAAAGAGTTCAAATAGTAATGATTAAATATGTAACTATAACAATAACGCTATATGAGATCAGATTATATATTTAGAAACTCGTTTTTCTTTAATGACAAAACTAGTTCTACATTAATATATATTTGTTTCTCTTTTGATAAAGACTTTCTGTTAGTTTTAATATGATGTTACCGGTAATTACATATGAGTTTATTGTTTTCGGCGAACTAAATTAATTTAAATGATTTATTAACTAAATACACGGACATAAACCAAATCGCTAGCATCACTGAAGTAAGATCATCAACAGTGTTTAGGTGATTGGTAAATTGTAGCTTCATTTTCGTAAGTGAAATATAGATTAACTATAAAATGGCAGTAGCATTTCGATTTCTTCTTTCATTAGTAAAAATAATTAGATATACTAATACTGCGTATGGGTACAGTTAGTGTTGCAATCATGTTGCCATTGGTTGTATTCTGGGATTATGACCCTTAAGTTACCCATAAAAACACAACAGTTTCAGAACACAATATGTACACATACTTAATCGCATCGCTTTTTATCACAAAATCTATACATGAAATCATATGTATAAAAGAAGGCATGGACTATCAGATGAATGCAATAGGAACTTAAAATATTAAATGAAAGGCTATATCATAGAATTCGCTTAGACCTTTTTTACATAGGTCGTAATGATGGTGAACCTTCTAAAAATATCCTTAATTTTCAAAAGTTTTAATATTAAACCTAAGGGAAATTAATATTCTTTTAAATTAATAAACAAAGTATATAATAAAAACTAACATTAAATTACAACTTATATTATTTATATTATTGTGTTTGTATTTAAACATATCCTCAATAATCCAATCCCAGCGGTAAATAATTTCACCCATTTAAAACAGCAGTCAGGTATAAAGTCATTCATAACAAAGTATTAAACTCTCATCTGAAACTGTTATAGGTCCCCATTTAAAAATCCCCTTCATTAATTATAAACAAAATTGTCTCTGAGATTTAAGCCTAAGCAATAAATATTCTTCTCAACTACTGTCGTATTATCTTATACGGTATAGTTGACGAGCAGTCTACGCCAACAATAGCTTATACAAGAAAAATATTACCTATAATTTATATAGATTGTAAATTAAAACTGTGAACGTACGTGGGATTGTATGATAATTTAGGCCTAGGTTAAAATTTTGTCAGAATTGGAACAGGTGATCTTTATTAACTAATGGCCACCCTAGGAGACTGTAGTATATCTATGGTTGAATACCAGGCTTGGGAGATAGACATTGATTATACTGAAATATTTATATCAGTTCTCAAAAATGGTTTCCGTTAATCATATACTAATTAAGCAAATTGGGATAATATTATAAGAATAATAATAATATGGATAATAATATTTTCAGATACTTGACAAATTTGCAAACCAATATATATTTTTTTCAAGGAGGGCTTAATCCGTTTACGGACAAAGTGTAAGACTCTCCAAAACCCTACCCACTAAACCCACCCCCTCATGCCACACTTTTCTCTACCTGGAATCGTTTGTCGCATTACTTCGGGGAGAGAGAACCGTACTACTTATCCAGCGTGCTGAGGTCCGCATTACTGAGAGAAAGGAACTACTTCCTTTTCTTCGATGGCGCTCTCTTCTTCAATTTTTTAGGGCACCCGGGCTATGTTCAGTCACCGCTATCACCGGAGGAGCCTCCGCCACGGTTCTTTCAACCTTTCTTTTGTTGTTTTTTGTTCTTCTTGTTAGCCGCCTTTGGATGGTCACTAAAGCTCTCACTGAGGCTCCGCTCCCGTTTGCCAGATGCACAGGCCGCAATGACGGCATCCTTGAACAAGCGTCCCTTGACCGGTACATCTTCGGCATACTCTTGCCTCTTCTGCCGCGCTTCTTATCAGTTGTAAATTGTCCTTGGCCTTGTCCTCTTTCTTACTCAGGTCCTTTAGGCTCTCGGCGTGACTGAACTTACCGACCAGATAGATAAAGACAGATAGAATAGATCAAGTGAGCCAAACAAAGTTTCTTGGTCTAATTATTGATGAAAAACTTTCTTGGAATGATCACATCAATCATGTGGTCAAAAGATTATCTTCTGGTATTTATGCACTGCGACAGATGTCTAAGATTTGCAATTTGGAAACTCTAAAGACAATTTATTATTCATTAATCCACTGCCACATATCTTATGGTATTGCTATTTATGGAGCAACAACAAAAAAAAACTTAGATAAAACACTTATCCAACAAAAAAGAGCTATCCGTGTAATGATGAAGCTAAAAAGAATGGTTTCAGTTAAAAACTTATTTTGCGAACTGGGGATATTAACAGTTTACAATTTGTATATTTATGAAACAATTATTTATGCAAAACTGCTTCAGTTGTCATCCACTTCTGGCGAATATAACACACGTTTCAAAATTAATCTACCTAGACATAATTTAGAATTTTATACAAAAAAGACCTCTTATGCAGGACTTAAATTCCTTCCGCATCTACCAGTACCCTTAAGGCTAGAAAGCAATTTAAATAGATTTAAACGGCTACTAAAAGATTTATTAATAAATAACCCCTCCTATTCAATTCAAGAATTTATAAATACCAAACGCTGATCTTTTGAATTCCATCCTGCTGTAACCTTTTCATAAGCATCCCAACAAGTGACAGGTACAGATATGTCTGAGAATTGACCTTTGTAATAGAAGTTTATTTTCTTATTAATTTAATAATTTGCAATATGTTTAAGTTGCAATTTAAATGTTATTTTTTCTTAGTTGGAAATTTTTCAGACTTAAGAATTGCAAATTGAAAATTTACTATTTTGGACATTGTAAGAACTTGTTGACATTGTTTGATTTAATTTCATTTATAAGTTTATTTTATAATCATAATTTGAGACCCTATTCAAAACATGTAATGTGTTACTTATTGAATAAAGAAGATTTGATTGATTGATTGATTGACCATGCTGCTTGCCAGGCTGTGCTACGACGTGAATGCGGAACACTTAGCAAATATAGATCTGCGTTATTTTCTTTTCCCGGTTCGGTTCTCTGCTCACATAATTGTCAGTGGTATCCATCCGTTTTAGCCACTAGCACATCGTGTGGCATGTGGCGGCAAGGAGTAACCAGGATCGGGTATACCCTCAGTTCCGTCGCCCCAGTTCCCTGAGGCCCGGCCTCCGTTTGCCTGGCACCGGTAACCTTACGTGCCGAGGGTCACCCCTGGCAATGCTGGTCCGACACCATGCATCCATGTCGCACTCCCTGATCAGGGCCCAAAGTGGCTAGCTTAGTAGTGGGGAAAGGGGACTTTTGGCTCACTTGATTGACAGCTTCCGGTCACGTGACCGGAAGCGCTGCGTCATTAAATACGTCATCTGAGGCTGAGCCAGTGACGTAGGCGGTTTCGTGACGTAATGAGGGAAAGTTCAAAGTTCAAGGTCACGGGGAAGTTTAAAAAAAAAAATCTACCTCGCACTCGTAAAATCCGATTGTGATTCGATAGTTAACCGATATAAAATATCGAATAAAACCATCAAATGAAACAATCGAATGATACGAGTGCGAGGTAGTACTATTACAAATATTACTTTATTTTATTTACAATAATTCATGTTTACAATAGTTCCCCGTTGTTCGTTGTCATCGATGTTGATGATCCCGACGAGTCGCGGTCATCGTGTTTTTTCCCGATGAAAGAAGGTAGATACTTTGATCCCTGCGCTGAGTCCATGTAGTTTTTTCGACACCGATCTGTTCTGATAGGTGTTTCCATTTCATTACCGTCAGGTAGAAATACTACCTGACGGCAATGAAGTGGAAATATCTATCAGATCTCGATGTTCAACGGTCAAGAGCCAGAGGTGAACTGACTATTTTTAGCTAGCGTTCTGGTATCAAACAAAATGGTGGGGGTAAAAGTGTGGTGGGGCGGAGCAGATGGCGGACTGCAGATGGCAGGTGGCAGGTGGCAGGCGGCAGATGGCAGCTGGCGCGGGGAGGAAGACTTTGAATAAAATATCCATTAGTTAAAACCCATCAAGGATAACGTAATTGCTTCTGTATCAGAGGATGTTGTGGTAGACACTTCTTGTACTTGTATTTGATCAGTCGTTTCATTAATGTCAGCTTGGTAAATATTAAAAGATAAAGATGTGGAAGAAACATTATTGTCTTGTATTTGTGAATCCATGTGTACCGCGCAAGAGCTGGACATATAGTGATTTAGCGTTTGCACGTAGGTTAGGTACTCGGCTCTTCCCCCACCACACCATTCCCCCACCAAGTTTTACATCGCACAATAACTAGTTTACATGTGTTAGTTAAGGTTTAGCTCTTAGACTGTCAAGACCTCAGCTCCGTAACTGAAAACTTCAATAATATTTGCTCAACGTTGTATAATTATAACAGTTACTATGACCTAAATCAGTGCATGTATTCATATGGTGCTTTTTGCGTAGCAAACAACTGGCTAAAAGTGTTTCAACCTCGATTATTCTTCGACGAAACCGCTCATTGTCCACTAAAAGCGTAGACCTTCTGTCTTCATTGTCAGAGAAGTAGAAGGTAGTGTCAAGTGGACTACTGAAGGTCATCTTCCTCATGTTCCTATAAAACTGCGACATCTTTCATACCCTCTAGGTAGATGTTCATCCGTCAAGAGCTGGAAGTATAATGATGTAGCGTTATCGTGTATGATAGGCACCTACCCCCCACCACAACGGTTGCTATACCGTTGGTTGAATTTAAATTCCAATTGCACATTCTTGTTTGTCTCATCAAGCTGCGTAATTGAAGTACCCACATGTTATACTTTGAACCAAAAATAAAGAAGTTATTTAGGTTTGTCCTTGAAAATAGTGGTTTTTTCGCTGTTGCTGCTATACCCTTCGTCAGATCTGAATTCTGATTGTACCTTATGGTTCGTCTTGCTGAGCCGCGTCAGTAGAGTACCCACATTTAATACTTTAAACCAAAAATAAAGAAGATATATAGGTTTGCCCGTGAAAATAGTTATTTTTGGCTATTACTGCTATACCCTTGGCCGGATCTGAATTATGTTTGCACCAACGTGTTCCTCTGATCAATCTGCGTAATTTGAGTACCCATTTGGCATATGTTAAACTAGAAATAAAGAAATTATTTAGATTTGACCTTCAAAATAGTTATTTTTGGCTATTACTGCTATACCCTTGGTCGGATCTGAATTATGTTTGCACCAACTTGTTCATTTGATCAATCTGCGTAATTTGAGTACCCACTTGGCGTATGTTAAACCAGAAATAAAAAAAGATATTTAGATTTGACCTTCAAAATAGTTGTTTTTAACTATTACTGCTATACCCTTGCTCGGATCTGAATTCTGTAATAACTAAACATTAATCTCTCCCGAAAAATCAATACATATCTTCCAGTATTTTAAGAAACGAGAATTTTCTGAATTTTCTAAGTCCCCAAGGTCATCTGAACATGTTGCCAAAGCGGGGAATAGAGCAGTAAGTGATTCTTACTTTGACCACAAACTGCTCTATTCCCCGCTATGTATTAGGAGAAGAGGCCTAGTTTAATGCTCGCAATTATAGGCATAAAACTGATAACGAAACGCTATCCTCTTCCCCGAAAAGTTATCCCCCCAAGAAAAAATAAATAAAAGCAAAATGGTCAGTTAACAACAGTCGCGCACTCTGAAACCGCAAGGACGTTCATCACTGTCTAGGCGTCAGAGTTTTACGAACCGAAGTACAATAATACCTGACCAAGGTCCCCTTAAGTTTATTTCCCCGAAGATGTATCCCCCAAGATAAGCAATATGGTCAGCTTACAACAGTCGCGCACTCTGAAACCGCAAGGACGTTCATCACTGTATAGGCGTCAGAGTTTTACGAACCGAAGTACAATAATTACCTGACCAAGATCCCCTTAAATTTAACCAAAAATAAGCAAACTGACTGAATCTGTTTCTCGTAAGTAAGGGCTAAGATAGGTAAAGTCATCCGGTTTGCGCGCCGTAATGACTTAAGGTCGGTTTTCGTGCCATACCTTTTTGTAAGGGGTTAGTAAAGGTGTTTATTTGAGAAACGTATTATAAACCCCCCTGACATATTTAAAGACTTTACCCACTTGTAGAGCGTGAAAGAAAAGTACATATTTCAACAGTAAATAAAACACTTCAAAAAACCAACACCAAACACCACAATCAGATACACTAACTACATTTACTAGTACCAAACTACAAGCGTTATTCTAACATGCTTAATAATACACAGACATGCCTTAAGCTAAGGTAGCATCTCTAATATATAGTGGTACCAACTCTATACTAGAGATGCTATTACGGACAGCTCCAACAAACAGCTAGCTAGACTGTTGGCTTGAGACTATGAGCCCTCTGTGGACAGCTCCAGGTTTTATAGCCGGAACGGCAGGTGCAAAGGCAGATGGCGCGGGGGCAGATGCACTCTACTATATTCGCCGCACCGCAAAAGTAATTTAATACGGCGTCGCCGTAATACTCTTGTATTTTATTTTGTCGGTTCATTTGATATGTTTTACACTTAGATATGCAATAGCTGAAACATTCGCACTTACGACAAGCTTTCTCGTCAACTTGATTTGCTGGTATTTTATAATAACTAGAATGGGTTTCGTTAGGTGTCGCAAAAAGATCTAGAATAAAGAAACACAATAACTTATACTTTATGTCTGGTATATAAGTTACAATTGTTCATAAAAAATAAAAAACTAAAACAAACTTTAAAATGTTTTGAATTTCGGCCAGGTAAATTAATAAATTAATGAAAAAGTACATCACAAATACTGCTGTATAAGTTTGTGTCTTCAAATTAAATGTACAGGGCATAACAAAATTATAAAGTATAAATCTTGCGTTATTTTACAAAATCTATGATCTTAATAAGTATTAACGGTTGACACGTTAAATGACAGAAACACTATATATAAATTTTCCAACATCTTAACAATACTTTGATTTCAATATGTTCCTTACCCCACAGTAATTTTCCAAGTTATATCGAACTTATATAAACGCTTTTAATATAACTTTCTATCACCAATGAATATAAGCTTGAAATTGACGTCAAGAAGAGTCTTTAGGAGAGAATAGTGACAAATAATCAGTCTTAATATATTTCTGGAGTTAAGAATAATCATACATTAATAATTAAGTTTAGATATATAGTGGTTATTGTACTGCCGGCTAAGAATGCACTGGCGACTGGCCAGGCATCAGCAACTCTGCGTGTGAATAAATATTGGGGTAGAATTTATCACGCCATTCTTGTATGTCAACTTACGCTAAGCTTAAAAAGTATTTGCAATGCAAATGCAACTGAATGAGTTGAACAAAAAAAACAACTTTGTAGACCCTACTAGGATAAATCATTTATGGGGACAAGCGCGCATGAGAAGGTTTCCCACAAAGATAACGGAAAGTCAACTTTCATTGCATTAATCAAGGATGGGACTGTTAAATCCACTCGTGTTACAGGATAAACGTGAGAGCATAAATCTTGACAAAGGTCAGTCAGAAGAGACGTGACTTGGGCAGGAGGGGCCAACTTTCGCTATAAAAACATCCTTCGCTCCCCACCTCCTTGGCTACCTTCTACGGAAATATTAGATACCTAGCTTGAGAAAGGTCTGATTATCTTTGTAACGATGTAAAATATGTGAGATTTAGAATGCGTTTTCTTCAGCCTTTTTAAAACCAGATTACAATATTCTAACAAAATATATTACTTATTTAACATAAAAACCACACGAATTAAACCATGAAAAAAAAATGAAACATTATTTGTTATAGTAGAAGTGAAGCATACTAAATACAAGTTCTTGACAGTTTATACAGGGTAGGGAAAAGTCTGGAATACAGTTAATAACTCTTTAACTAACAGTCAGAATTTAATAAAACGTAGTGTATTTCTATTTGATATTGTTATCCAAGTCTATACGTATTTTACTGACTTTTTGCATGACCAGGGGATGGCCCACGGAAGAAGTAGTTAAATTAGTGCAAACCTATTAGTGAAAAACAGCATTCTTTGTTTAGTTGTTTTAAAATCAGATGTCTGATTTAATTTCAAACACGAGTATCATTGTTGTTCACCTATTTCAATTTTGATGTTTATATTTTTATATTTGGAGTTGGATCGTTGTATTCCATTAAAGCAATACTTTTAAAATTAGGTATAACTCGACATATACGCCCATATAAACTTTACGACTTCCATCGTGGGTTGTCGTCTGGATTTGGGTAACAATATTAAATGCAAAAACACTACGTTTTATTTAATTATGACCCGTAGTTCAGAAGTTATTAACTATATTCCAGACTTTTACCCAACCCTGTATAATATTCACAATAAAGCAAATGAATTCCATTATTCCTTTCTAGTCCTCATACATTGCAATTCATAAAAACCAATTTCGAGTTTCAAGACTTTAATTCTTTAAGCACTAAATGATTCGAGCAACTTTTATTTATTCATCAAAATAAAAAAATAAAAATTTGTCCTGTTTATATGTGGTGCCACTGAGTAGATAACATTGAAATTGTATCCTCAATTGTATTACTGTCGTAGTCGAAACTAGTATTATAACAGTAATTTAAAGTTAAAGGAGCCGTAAACAAAACTCGCTTGTACCATAGAAAGAAGGTTCACAGTAATATTTGTTTCTGCTAATATCAAAGTGTTACACATGATTGTTTTAAAATTAGGTATAACATGACATATACGCCCATATAAACTTTACGACTTCCTTCGTGGGTTGTCGTCTGGATTTGGGTAACAATATCAAATGCAAAAACACTACGTTTTATTTAATTATGACCCGTTGTTCAAGAGTTATTAACTATATTCCAGACTTTTACCCAACCCTGTATAATATTCACAATAAAGCAAATGAATTCCATTATTCCTTTCTAGTCCTCATACATTGCAAGTTCATAAAAACCAATTTCGAGTTTCAAGACTTTAATTCTTTAAGCACTAAATGATTCGAAAACTTGTATTTATTCATCAAAACGAAAAAATAAAAATGTGTCTTGTTTTACTGAAATTCATCAATTTCTATTTTAAATGTCTTTTACTGAAATATTTATATTTAATTTTTTATCAAACTTGGTGAATGGCTTTATGTGATAGTGTGAAACAAACGCATGCATTGGAAATTCGCTGAGTATGCGAGATTTCTGCAAAGGGGGGGTATTTATGTATGCAGCTAAATTTACATATCAACTTTATATATATATATAAAACATGTTTAATAATTAGAACATTAGAGAGTTATAACAGCATGGCATGAGAAGTCAGTTGTAGCTTGTCAACCAATCAGTGATTAATGTCACCACCTACAAATACTCGTCCATCTTTGTAGTGTACCAGAAGGAGAAATTTTAATACTGTAAAATGTATATTTTAAACTGTAATTCGAGCAGTAGTTGAATGCCAAATAGATTTCGGAATTGCGTGAAAGGGCCAGCTTCATTGTTGCGTTCAATTAATTTAAGTTGGCAGTTGCAGCCTATACATCCATTTAAGGCCGCCATTTTTCAATATAGCGCCTCGGTAGTGGGATATACAAGGTATAAATGGTAAACTCCAAAGTTTTATATAATCACATGATAAAGACATTCACTTTAAACACTTCTTTATAAACGCAACAATTAACAAGCAGTTAAGATGTATAACAATTTCCAGCCGTAATTTCCCAAGATTGTTGACAAAATATTATCAATTGATCTATGGCAACGTCTGAATATGTTAACAGTTCAATCAACCTTACTTTTAAATTGACAGGCATATATGTGATATTGATATACAAATATCCATAAGTAAAATCATTTTTAGAGTTTTATATTTTGGGACCATACTAGACAAAAGGTATTGGATGGAACAGCGGAACAAACATTTAGAATAGATTTTCCCGAACGTTCTACATTCCAAAGAAAGTAAGTCTATAAGAAGCGGTTCATTTTGGCACATGTCGGTGTCACTGCCCTGAACCAGTTCCGTTACGTCAGTGACCTGTTGTAACAGTGACCCAATAACTGGAGGGGTTGCGTAACCATGACGGTGGAACTGCTGCAGTCACGGTGAAGGACGCGTCGAAGCGTCAAGGCCTTTCTAGACCTGAATTATGTTTACACAAACTCTTTTTGGGATGTAATTAGTAATTTCGGAAGTAAATTTAATTTGTTTTAAGATCACATTTATAGATATAATGAATATTTTATCCCTATATGTTAGGCATTGCACCCTTTGGATATGGTAAGGACACAACTGCTGATTTATGTGGAATCCGCCACACTGATCTTTTTTAAATACAATGTTCAAGCGATATTCTTGTAACACTAGTACTTAGATCTTCTTCAACAGCCGAAAAAGCTGATAATGGTAATGGTAATTGTAATGATATAGTTACCATAAGGCAAGTTTGACATACTTAGCATATGAAGCAAATGAAAAGGGAAACGGGACATCCGTATCCAGTGAACTCCGTAAAGACCCTATAGGTCGAATAGGTTTTGTTCTGCTGGTCAGCAGTAAATTTAACACTTTGATTGGCTTATTGGATCTGTCTCAGTACCGATAGCAAAAAAATAGAATGCATTTATGTAATAATATGTTTATACAGATACTTAAAATCTTCCTTATTAAAAATTTAATTTTATCTTAACAAATTAAACATGATAAACCGAAACAGGTTCTATATATATATATATATATTTATTGGCATATGAAACCGGTGTCCGTGTTTTCAGAACATGTTTGCAAGAGCTTGTTATGATAAGGGATTTCAATCATATATAATCTTACTTGGATAAGGATGAGTCTAATTTTAACTTGTAATTAAAATCAAAAGTGTTGCTATAAGATGAGTCAACTGGTATACAGCATTTCAATTAATACAACAATGGAATCAACATCTCAGTCTTAATGTGCTGTATACGTAAGCAGGATGTTTTTAGTTTGTTGAACTAGTCGCTGTAAGATGGTGACACCAGTAATAAAACGTTGAAAAATAAATATGTAAGAATAAAAGAATAAGTAAAATAATATTATTATTTTTATGTTTTTGAGTTCTTTGTATATTTTTCATATTTTGCATTTATTTTGAATTTAAAAACTTCAACTGCCCGTCACCATTGGCTATTAACCTATGTAGTGAACTAGAGACAGCGAGGTATGCAAGACTGAGACTGAGTATGCAAGTTTAATGAAACAAGGAACACAACAAATGGTTTTTAATACAAATATCAATATAACTCAACTAGGTAAAGCCACATACCAAGTTTTATTAATTTATCTTCATAATTAACGGAGATAACCTTTTACTTATTCTCAACCTTTATTTGAAACGCTCCTCCTATCATCAATAATAAAAGAGTTATAAGCAAAAAAGATAAAGTTGGCCGCCATTTTCCAACATGGGGGTCGTAGCACAAGTTTTCGCGGACATTTAGTATGTTATTCCTGAAGTAAAATTCAACATTTACGCCAAGTCTTATGCTTATAAGAGTTTTTAAGGTAATTTTTATAATATGACCAGACTATCAATACTATAATTCGCATTTGTCTGTGGCTCCGTGTGTCCGTCCGTTCGCGGCTGTGTCTCGAGCTGTAATGGTTCCCAAGCTACGAAAATATATTTTTTGGGGTGATCGAGGTCGGGGAAGCTGCACGTGTCGTTTGTTTTTCTTGAAAAGCGACCTTATTTGAGTTACGGTAGCTTAAAGTTTTATGTTTTTAGGCCATTTTAGCATATTACTGGAGCCGGGAGTATTCAGCTGTGGATTTCTATTTCTACAAGCTTTGATCCTGAAAAAGCTGATTATCTCCTGCGGTTGCGATAGCGGCCGTCAATACTAGTTGGTTTAAATTTTAAAATTGATTAAAACATACATTTTATAGTATTTAGGACGTTATGCGACAGCTTGTCACATCTCGCAGCATCTCGCTATAGCCTAACGGCTGGCGTCTTGCACGTCGGTTCAAGGGGTCAAGGGGGTTCAAATCCCGGGGTGTCCATACAAATCTGAGGGGTATGGACTGGTTTCCCTAAAAGCGTTTGTGTGTTATATTAATAGAAATGCCGTCAACATTAAAATAAAATTTTAAAAACCACAAAGATTAATAACTCAATACATTTTCTTATCTGACCTCAACTGTACTGAAACTGTATATGCGGTTAATAATATCTGTTGTTTACTTTTGTGGCGGTGTGTGGTATGTGATTTCTTTGTTAGTTCCGGATGCGGTTTAGTTTCATATATCGACACTGGGATTTAATTTTCTTGTTTTGGCTATTTCATTTTTATTTTCTCCCCCTATACAGAAAGAATTGAGAGAAATAATTTTTATCCCCCTATGAGAAAGAATTGTTTTCGTAAACATTTTCGATTTTGTTTTATTGGTGATGATATTCATTTTAGTTCTCACCTGAAAAAAAAAATATTTTTTGGGGGTCTGTCTAACTGTGTACAGACCTAGAAACCACACCAGTGAGACGATTTTTATTACATTTTGTTATGTAGTTGGGAATCCACCGTATCTCCAAGATATTTTAATTTTTAATTTTAAGGGCAAGTATTCCCCCAAGTATACTAACAAATAAAAATTCACCAAACACGGGTCTAACGATTTTATTTAAAATTTGGTTGTTTATAATGCTTGAGGTCTCTAATAAAATGACACCACCTGTATTTCACGAAACATTCTTGGTCATAAATTAAAAGATCCCCAACATATTTTTTTCATAAAACAACCAACTTTAAATCAAAAGAACTTATTACCTATAAAGAAACCAAAAAAATTAAATAAATCAGTATTTGAATTATCATTCTACGACTAATGGTTGGGGAGTAAACTAAAATTTGCATTTAGCCTAAACACAGTACGTTGAACAATGTTGTTAACTTGGTAAGTAGGTCAAGTTAGCATTGACCAATAGAGGATATTCGGAATATGTTGCCGTTTAACTCCAGGGGCAGGAGAAGGGGGTATATACCCTATTGAAACCACTGTGTGTATAGCAGATGATTCGGTTGTGTCTCCAAAAATGAATTTATGCGGATATTAAAAACAAACAATTTTGTACTAGAAGATTTTCTATACAAGCTAACGTACTTTATACTCTAAATTTAGCCATTAAGATTTAGTCTCATTAGATTTATTGATTAAAATTGGGCTAAATGGGAGAAAGTATATTTGTATTTAGCTATAACTTGTTGTTTATAGATCCGATGATTTTATTTAATTGCTTCTTTAATAAAAATGTCTCAACTGTTACGATGACTATGTCAAACACCCGCGCCGCAGGTAGGTTCAAACGGATTGCAACGATTATGATTTTGAACAAATTAATGATAAAAATACCTACCTTTTACTCATAAAATTACCAATTGTATACGGAAACGTTTTGTAAAGACACACATTGTCCTGCACTAGTAAATTATTGAGATTATGCCACGGTCGCCGGCCTATTCAACGAGGTTAATACATCTAGAGCTCTCTCCTACATGTTTACCACCATTTTTCCCTCTGTTTCCATGGTCTGACAAACATATCACTTGTGAAGAGTGGATTTTATTGGTAACCTGAGGAAAATGGCGGTTACCATGTATGTATCACTTTTTACCCAAACGATAGCTCTAGATGTATTAACCTCGTTGGGTCGGTGAAATAACTTACTCGCGTTTCTTTCACCTTTTGAAATAAATACTGTAAATAATTACTTAAAACAAGAGCAACAGTTAGTAGTTTCATAAAAAAAGTTAGTATAAATTTACAAAATAAAATTAGATTCGAGCACTTGAAAAATATTGCAACTTTGAAGGCTTGTGGGGTGGAGCCCTGACACCAATTTGAAACGCAAGTAGACCCAAGTTCTAGCCTAGTTTACCGTTTGTCTGTCTGTATGCGTTTTTGACGTTAAAGTCAATGTTTTTTTAAATACGGAACAGAATTAAACCGGACTTAAGTCAACTGTTTGCGGTGATAGGGGTTTTCAACAACATAAAAAGCTCTTGTGTGGTTATTTTGACGATTCCAAAATGGCTGCTATTTACAATTTTCTATCTTAAATGGCTCGAAAAAAGCAATTATCAACATATTTTCAAGCGAATTGACCTTTACAAACGGCACAAAGCTGCCAGATTATAACATAGCTCTTTAACGGAAAGTCATTAAATGCTCACGAAAATCAAATTCGAACAAATTTATTGTCTCAGGGGACTTCAAATTGGGGAGGACCCTATGCAAATTCCGACATGGATTTACCCCGCCGGGGTTAATGGAAAAGTGGACACGTGGACACACCCGGTTAAACAAGTTTCTCAAAGGATTAGCTATTAAGTAAAATTATCACAATACCCCTTATAAGTTTATAATTATAACTTAGGATGTTATATACTCTTTAAGCTAACAGCCTTTAGTAGTCATGTAAATATATCACAAAAATTCAAATTTTAATATAATTTAAACGTACAAGATTTCAAGGAGACGTATGGAAACGTAGAGATTCAGTCATGCTATTTTCCATTGTTTTCACTATACAGGCCAGACTTTAGACCAATGGTTGGTCCAGAGTAGAGATGCCCTAACAAGATGTAGCCGCTGACACACATTTTACCGCGGCGTCTCATTTCAATCCGAACAAAGCGTATAAAACGGGCCATAACAATGTTAAACCACAAAGCAAGTTAGTAATTACCAATTAAAAGTGGTAATCGTGATATAATAATCATAAAGAAACTTGATATTAAGGTTACTTCCCCAATAAAAATGGTGTTGAACGACTTAATTCAAGGGCTCAACTGATTTATTGCAACTGTCGATTGCTGTATGTCATTACAGATCATAAACCGCATGCAATCATCGGATACAAGACGCTCAAGTCCTGCAGTTTAGTAATTCATTTGATTATACATTATTATCATAATTATTTACAATGCCTTCACATTTATTACGTGTCTTAATGTGTTAATTCCCTCTTATAGGGAAAATTGTTGTAGACTTATCCAAAACATATTGTTAATCCATCTTTATCACACTTGCTTGTTATTTAAATAAATAGATTCGTTATTGCTACGAATTACAGTATAAGTGTGTCCAAAATAAGTTATAACCCTCCGTCGACGGGTTTTATTGGAAGTATGTAAATTATTTACATATATAAAGAAAATAAACTTTTAATATAAAATATGAATAACTAAAACTTTTAATTTTATTGAAAGATCATACTACAAGTTATATCAATACTGTATGTACTTGAATGTAGTAAAATAATTAACATTACTTGAAAGCATTTCTTAATTTAAGTGCAAATTATATAATACATTAAGTTATAATATTTATATTCTTTAGATTTATTAGGCATAACAGATTGAAACCTAATACCTAATGATAGCAGATAAGTACCTTATGCTAGCGATATTAATTTAGTTTGAAAGACGATACAATTGTATAAAAGTATACCAGATACTCTCAGAGTCATATAATCCATAGGCATTACACCACCATTTATGGCGTTTAGAATGGTTTCTAACTAGCAAGAAATTGCAATTCTACTCATTTGAATGAATCTTATTTACATTTGTATTGTATATTAAGATATAATAATAATATATAAAACTATTGGTCAAAAGCGTAAAATGGCTGTATGCTCAAACAACCGTCCAAAACACGGTTACAACTTCATAAAAACGCTCAATGTTAGTCTGATCGACCTCCGAGTCGGCGTATTGGATAGCTAATTTTGATTACAATATGAATATATAAAAACCTCACAACCCTCCGATACAATGTTCTAGTCAGTTTACTCGGCTTTGGATAGCCAAAGGCGTGCCGCCGCGTCGCGCCCCGGCCACTCGCTTTTTAATATGTATAAAAAAAAACTACATATTAGCCACGGCTCAAACTATAATATAATGTAGGTATTTTGTTATCGGAACGATTTTACTATATAGAATACTTTCGTTTATTAATTATTATGTATGATTTTATTACCTTTCGTACTTTTATTACACGTAAATACTAATTTACTAACTTACTATTTATCAACTAAAGTTGTTGAATTGAACTTGTTAAAATCTATGTGTTTTTTATTACTTTTTATCTCTTTTGTTGAAAAAGACAACATTGCAAAGTGTTATAAAACGTAGTTCAAATAAATATGTCACAAAATTTGTATTTAAACCCGAACAATAAACACTATATATTTAAACTTAATTATTAATGTATGATTATTTTTAACTCCAAAAATATATTAAGACTGATTAATTGTCATCATTCTCTCCTAAAGACTCTTCTTGACGATATTTTCAAGCTTATATTCATTGGTGATAGAAAGTTATATTAAAAGCGTTTATATAAGTTCGATATAACTTGGGAAATTACTATGGGGCAAGGAAAATATTGAAATCAAAGGATTGTTAAGATGGATATTGGAAAATTATATAGATATTGGAAAATTTATATATAGTGTTTCTGTCATTTAACGTGTCAACCGTGTCATTTAACGATCTTAATACTTATTAAGATCATAGCTTTTGTAAAATAACGCAAGATTTATACTTTATATTTTTTCTATGACATGTACATTTAATTTGAAGACACATACTTATACAGCAGTATTTGTGAAGTACTTTTCATTAATTTATTAATTTACCTGGCCGAAATTTACCTGGCTGATTGAATCTAGATCAATCAGTTTATAAACCAGATCTTTTTCGCGACACCTAACGAAACCTATTCTAGTTATTATAAAATACCAGGAAATCAAGTTGACAAGAAAGCTTGTGGTAAGTGCGAGTGTTTCAGCTATTGCATATCTAAGTGTAAAACATATCAAATGAACCGAAAAAATAAAATACAAGAGTATTACGTCGACGCCGTATTAAATTACTTTTGCGGCGCAGTGAATGTAGTAGAGAGCATCTGCCCCGCGGCATCTGCCTTTTCACCTGCCGTTCCGGCTATAAAACCTGAGGCTGTCCGCAGAGGGCTCACGGTCTCAAGCCCTAGCTAGCTGTTTGTTGGAGCTGTCCGTAATAGCATCTTTAGTATAGAGTTGGTACCACTGTATATTAGAGATGCAACCTTAGCTTAATGCATGTTAGAATAACGCTTGTAGTTTGCTGCTAGTAAATGTAGTTAGTTTAACTGATAGTAGTGTATGGTGTTGGTTTTTTTAAGTGTTTTATTTACTTATGAAATATGTGCTTTTCTTTCACGCTTTAAACTGACCTTGGTCAAAACTTGGGTTCGCAGTAGCCTGATGCCGCGCTGGGTATTTGGATCTAAGTCCCACTGGGTTTCAGCGATACTGTTGACCTTTGTAAAACCGACCTTGGGTGTTCGTTGTAAATTAACTTAATCTTGAAATATAAACTCGGTCTTTGTAAACTACCTTGGTCAAAACTTGGGTTCGCAGTAGCCTGACGCCGCGCCGGGTGTTTGGATCTAAGTCCCACCGGGTTTCAGTGATACTGTTGACTTCTGTAAAACCGACCTTGGTTGGTCTTTGTAAAATTAACTTTAACTGATCAGTATGTTTCTCATCCTTTTTCCTAACCTCTTACAAAAAAGGTATGGCACGAAAACCGACCTTATGTCAATACGGCGCGCAAACCGATCAACATTACGCACCTTAGCCCTTACTCACGAGAAACAGATTCAGTCAGTTTGATTATTTTTGGTTAAATTTAAGGGGATCTTGGTCAGGTAATTATTGTACTTCGGTTCGTAAAACTCTGACGCCTACACAGTGATGAACGTCCTTGCGGTTTCAGAGTGCGCGACTGTTGTTAACTGACCATTTTGCTTTTATTTATTTTTTTGGGGGGGATAACTTTTCGGGGGAGAGGATAGCGTACGGTTATCAGGTTTATGCCTATAATTGCGAGCATTAAACTAGGCCTCTTCTCCTAATACAGAGCGGGGAATAGAGCAGTTTGTGGTCCAAGTGAGAATCACTTACTGCTCTATTCCCCGTTTTGGCAACATGTTCAGATGACCTTGGGGACTTAGAAAATTCAGAAAATTCTCGTTTCTTAAATACTGGAAGATATGTATTGTTTTTTCGGGAGAGATTAATGTTTAGTTATTACAGAATTCAGATCCGACCAAGGGTATAGCAATTATAGTCAAAAACAACTATTTGAAGGTCAAATCTAAATAATTTTTTTTTATTTTTGGTTTAACATACGCCAAGTGGGTACTCAAATTACGCAGATTGATCAGAGGAACATGTTGGTGCAAGCATAATTCAGATCCGATAAAGGGTATATCAGTAATAGCCAAAAATAACTATTTAGAAGGTCAAATCTAAATAATTTCTTTATTTCTAGTTTAACATATGCCAAGTGAGAACTCAAATTACGCAGATTGATCAGACGAACAAGTTGGTGCAAACAGAATTCAGATCCGACAAAGGGTATAGCGGTAATAGCTAAAAACAACTATTTTGAGGGTCAAACCTAAATTACTTCTTTATTTACGGTTTAAAATATATTGAGAGGGTACTCAAATTACGCGGATTGATCAGACGAACAGGTTGGTGGAAACAGAATTCAGATCCGACAAAGGGTATAGCAGAAATAGCTAAAAACAACTATTTTCAAGGACAAACCTATAAAACGTCTTTATTTTTGGTTTAAGGTATAACATGTGGGTACTCTACTGAGGCGGCTCAGCAAGCCCAACAAAAAAGTGCAATCAAAATTTAGATCTGACCAAAGGTATAGCAGCAACAGCGAAAAAACAACTATTTTCAAGGACAAACCTAAATAACTTCTTTGTTTTTGGTTCAAAGTATAACATGTGGGTACTTCAATTACGCGGCTTGACAAAACGAACAAGAAGGTGAAATCTAAATTTAAATCTAACCAACAGTATAGCATCCGTAGCGTAAAAACAATGGTTTGAAGGACAAGGTAACTTTGTGGTGGGGGGTAGGTGCCTATCACACACGACAACGCTACATCATTATTCTTCCAGCTCTTGACGGATGAACATCTACCTAGAGGGTCTGAAAAATGTCGCAGTTTTACAGGAACATGAGGAAGGTGACCTTCAGTAGTCCCCTTGACACTACTTTCTACTTTCCTGACAATGAAGACAGAAGGTCTACGCTTTTAGTGGACAATGAGCGGTTTCGTCGAAGAATAATCGAGGTTGAAACACTTTTAGCCAGTTGTTTGCTACGCAAAAAGCACCATATGAATACATGCACCGGTTTAGATCATAGTAGCTGTGATACTTATACAGCGTTGAGCAAACATCATTGAAGTTTTCAGTTACGGAGCTAAGGTCTTGACAGTCTAAGAGCTAAACCCTAACTAACATATGTAAACTAGTTATTGTGCGATGTAAAACTTGGTGGGGAGACTGGTATAGTGGGGGGACTGGTGTAGTTGGGGAACTACCATCTGCCGCACACTTGCCACCTGCCGCCTGCCACCTGCCGCCTGCCATCTGCCGTCCGCCATCTGCTCAGCCCCACCACACTTTTACCCCCACCATTTCGTTTGATACCAGAACGCTAGCTAGCGAATAGTCAGTACACCTCGACCGGTGAACATCGAGCTCTCCGAGACGCTCTTCACAAAATAATAATATTATGTCACTCGATCTGATAGATGTTTCTCCTTCATTACCGTCAGGTAGTATTTCTACCTGACGGTAACGAAATGGAAACACCTATCAGAACAGATAGGTGACGAAAACACCACATGGACTCTGCGCAGGGATCAAAGTATCTACCTTCTTTCATCAGGAAAAACACGATGACCGCGACTCGTCGGGATCATCAACATCGATGACAACGAACCACGGGGAACTATTGTAAACATGAATTACTATACATAAAATAAAGTAATATTTGTAATAGTACTACCTCGCACTCGTATCATTCGATTGTTTAATTCGATGGTTTTATTCGATATTTTATATCGATTAAACTATCGAATCACAATTCAAATTTTACGAGTGCGAGGTAGATTAAAAAAAAAACTTCCCCGTGACCTTGAACTTTGAACTTTCCTTCATTACGTAACGATTCCGCCTACGTCACTGGCTCAGCCTCAGATGACGTATTTATTCACTCAGCGCATCCGGTCACTGACCGGATGTGACGTCACTTCCGGCGCAAAAGCCGCAAACCCCCACTACTCCTGGGCACTGCCCGAATAGTTTAATTAAATTTAATACAACTTCGTCAAGTATTCTGTGCAGGTAGCCAGTAGTGTACACGTTAGATCGCCGAGCCGGCCCCGATTACTCGACTAGGAGTCGTGGGCGTTGTTACCGATAAGGTTAAGTGACACACGGTGTTGCAGGGACTCTGGGCTTTTTCGTCGGTGCGAGCGGTCGCTGTGGAGGACGTGACCCGAGCTGCACTGTGTGTCAACCCCACGTCGTCTAGCCCCCACCGCGTCTGGCGGTGATTAGAAGCTACTTCTGTGGTGAACTTGTTTCACGTCTGATTGTATGAGCCAGGCTCAAGCCAGCGTTGAGGTCCGGTCCGTATACCCTGAGTGCCAGTGGAACCCTGGAGTAACCCAGCCATCGCAGGCTGAGCCGTCCGCGGCGAAATTAAATATCCTCTCTTGCGGATATTTTCTTACAGGGGTAAAATACGTCACAATAATATATATACGAACAAGTATTTTCGATCCTCATTTTACAACCATGACAGCAGTTGGTATTTTGATTACCGTTACACTTCATTTAAGCCGGGGCAGCGGGTTTGACAGGTTATTATCATTTAATATTTCATTTGGCAAACTTTGTTTAAAATTGAGTCATTCGGTTAGTTTCCAAAAGTCTGTCACTATGTACGGGATGTTCATCCAACGTAATAATATATTCCGTGAACTTAAAAAAAATCAAAGTACAAATTTAACACTATAAACTTCGTTGCAATTGTAGAAGGTCGACCACACGTTTTCTGATTCAAATTTTAAAATCGAAACTAAACGGGACACTCAATTTCAGGAAAAGGGGTTTATCTAGTTTAATCGGCAACAGTGATTCAAGTATATCTAAATTTAGTTAGTAACGTGTCAGTATTCGTGCAACTTTGTTTACACAATCTTCCTGCAACTTATACTGTTTACTTTTAAGATTGTTGTATATTAATTTGACATATTCCAAGAAATATTATTCATTTAATTGTGTGTTTCACCGATTATGTTTCTGATAAAAGTAATTAATAAAATCGTTATGTAAATTAATGCATTTTATTTGTTAAGTTTAAAATTATTTACCACTGTTATACTGTACTGTCAATCTCAAGACCATTTAAGAGCCATGAATTTTGAAACACTGTATTTACTTTTTAATCAATTCATTTGTGAGTACCGGAGATTTGGATAAGTCGTAACAACATTCTAGGGGTAATACACCAAACATAAAAGATTAAACTCATTGCTTAATTGATCTCACCAAACATAAAACACATTATATAAACACAGGTTTATGGTTGTGAAATGGACTGGTTATTAAATTGTTTAGACTAGCATCAATAGAAGGTTTTGGAGGGTTAGGGGTTAGGAGGTGTGATTAAGAGGATTTTGACATATTGATTTATTCCTAACCCTTCATAATACGTAATATGTGTAGCAAATTGGTTTGATGAGACTTGATCAGGCGTCGAGCTAGATATATTAATCTGCTATATGTCTCAACAATTTTCCTGTGTAAATTAAAATTCTAGTAAACTTACAATAAAAAAAGAAAAACGTTAAAAGGCCAAAACGAGATCAGTTAAAACAGTGATTTTCAAGGAAATCTGTTATCAGAAGAACTTAATAGATCCAAGTCCCTTGTTCATTGAATAAAATAATGTTTTGTATTTCACTCAATAAACAATTGAAAATGGCTCAACAATTTTTTTATTATTTGGCAACCCACATTTATCTAGTGAGCAGATGTTACTAAATCTTCATCTGCTCACTGTGAGAAAGAAGATAAAGTTATTCCCGAAACAATTGACCTTTTTTTCATTACCCAATTGGGTATACACTGGAGTGCCAGATGCCCAGGTGTAGAACCGGACACTAGCCAGTAGTTTTATAAATTTGTGGATGTATATTTTGCATCGTTAAATTATAACAAGATATGCAAGATAAATATACATATATCGGAACTATAAAAGAAACCACTCCATTACAGTACCCGGAATGTAACATAATAAGAATAAAGATGATCCCTTAGGCTTTAAATAAATGAAACCAACATAAGACCTAATATTGTATACTTAACAAAATATGCATAAACAAATCCAAACCTTTCCACAGTAATTAATTGTCTATATTGAACATAAGTGCCTCTAGCTCGCATGTGTAAGGTTTATATTATCTATTTAATTGATGTATTATTAAATTAGTTTTCAAACCAACTGAAAAAAACCGTAGAAAAAATACAGAACCATAAAAAAGGTATATGGTTTTATCAAATACAGGGAATACCCATTAAGAACTACTTCGATAACAATGGTACCACAAATGTGTATGTATTTAAAATTTGAAAATTATAAAATAATTGATTTCCAAAAAATAAAATTATTTCGTTCGCAATGATGTCTACCATGTTCTAACCTAATTATAATCATTCAAACATAAACATTTGTCATTATTTAAACTGAATAACAATAAGAAATGTATTGGCAATATTTACTCTGCACGTTTAACTATTTACGATTATCAAACTAGAGAATGCATAACACTAGTGGTATCCAAGTTAACTGAACGCATAATATAGTTAGTATGCACAAAAATTAGTTACAAAAAACACTATTGCATTACTTCTTAAGTCAGCGAATTATGAAATTTCACTTAGTTACAATTTTTATTACTTCTTCAGACAGTGAATTATGAAATCACCGCTGTTTATCCATACTCTTGTCAATCAATCTTACTTAATGATTTGTTTATAATAATCAGGAATTCATTCTTTCAGCTACATCTTCTTTATATTCTCACAGATTTGCTTATCTCCTCAGGTTGCTGTATCGTGTTTCTGTTTCATACAGCGTTTTAAAATAACATAACACGGCAACACTTTCTGACACGATAGACATTGATTTGGACGAAGATCATCTGATGCTTCAGGAAGGGGTTTCTTGCATATAACACACTTCGGTAAACAAGTTAGCTTCTTCCTGTGTGGGAGCTCACCAGTATGTGTCAGCATATGAGTCTTTAGGTTGCCTGACTGTGTAAAGGATTTCTCACATATAGAACAAATGAAGGGGCGCTCACCAGTATGTGTCAGCATATGAGTCTTTAGGTGGCCTGACTGTGTAAAGGATTTCTCACATATAGAACAAATTAAGGGGCGCTCACCAGTATGTGTCAGCATATGAGTCTTTAGACTGCCTGACTGTGTAAAGGATTTCTCACATCTAGAACAATTGAAGGGGCGCTCACAAGTATGTGTCAGCATATGAGTCTTTAGACTGCCTGACTGTGTAAAGGATTTCTCACATCTAGAACAATTGAAGGGGCGCTCACCAGTATGTGTCAACATATGATTCTTTAAAGTGTTTAAATGCGCAAAGGAATTCTCACAGCGTGGACATTTGAAGGGGCGCTCACCAGTATGTGTCAATATATGATTTTTTAAAGTTTTTAAATGCGCAAAGGAATTTTCACAGCGTGGACATTTGAAGGGGCGCTCACCAGTATGTGTCAGCATATGAGTCTTTAGATTGCCTGACTGTGTAAAGGATTTCTCACATCTAGAACAATTGAAGGGGCGCTCACCAGTATGTGTCAACATATGATTCTTTAAAGTGTTTAAAAGCGCAAAGGAATTCTCACAGCGTGGACATTTGAAGGGGCGCTCACCAGTATGTGTCAATATATGATTCTTTAAAGTTTTTAAATGCGCAAAGGAATTTTCACAGCTTGGACATTTGAAGGGGCGCTCACCAGTATGTGTCAATATATGATTCTTTAAAGTTTTTAAATGCGCAAAGGAATTCTCACAGCGTGGACATTTGAATGGGCGCTCACCAGTATGTGTCAATATATGATTCTTTAAAATGTTTAAATGCGCAAAGGAATTTTCACAACGTGGACATTTGTAGGGGCGCTCACCAGTATGTGTCAATATATGATTCTTTAAAGTGTTTAAATGCGCAAAGGAATTCTCACAGCGTGGACATTTGAAGGGGCGCTCACCAGTATGTGTCAACACATGAATCCTTAAAGTGTCTGATCGTGAAAAGGATTTCTCACATCTAGAACAAATGAAGGGGCGCTCACCAGTATGTGTTAGCATATGAGTCTTTAGGCTGTCTGACCGTGAAAAGGATTTCTCACATCTAGAACAATTGAAGGGGCGCTCACCAGTATGTGTCAACATATGATTCTTTAAAGTGTTTAATTGCGCAAAGGAATTGTCACAGTGTGGACATTTGAAAGGGCGCTCACCAGTATGTGTCAGCATATGAGTCTTTAGGTTGCCTGACTGTGTAAAGGATTTCTCACATATAGAACAAATGAAGGGGCACTCACCAGTATGTGTTAGCATATGAGTCCTGAGGCCCCCTATTTGTGTAAAGGATTTCTCACATCTCGGACATTTGAAGGGGCGCTCACCAGTATGTGTTAGCATATGAGTCCTGAGGCCCCTTGACTTTGTAAAGGATTTCTCACATCTAAAACAAATGAAGGGGCGCTCACCAGTAAGAGTCATTGTATGATCCCTTAAAGTGCTTGATCGTGAAAAGGATTTCTCACATCTAGAACAATTGAAGGGGTGCTCACCAGTATTTGTCAGCAAATGAGTCTTTAAGCTACTTGACTTTGTAAAGGATTTTTTACATCCTGCACACATGAAAGGGCGCTCATCTTTATCTGATATTTTATCACAATGTGACTCAATGTAAGGGGCGCTCACATGTATGTATTAATATATGATTCTTTAATGTGCTTGAATGTGTGCAAAGCATTTTTCACAGTTTGAGCAATCGAAAAGGCACTTTCCAGTATGTGTCAGCATATGAGTCTTTAAATTGTCTGACGGTGTGTAAATGATTTATCAAATATTGTATACTTGAAGGGGCGCTCCCCCATATGTATTTCAATGGGACGTCCTAAATATCCTAATGTGGTAAAGGATTTAATGCATTCTGGACACTTATGTGGGAGTTCACTGATATGTTTAAACATATGCTCCTTTACAGAGTCTGCTCGTGAAAAGGATTTGTCTTGGACAATTTAAGTGGTACTTACTTGTGCACAAGTACAAATTTATAACACTAACTAATGTGTGTGGGCACTTGAGAACTTATATTCATTTTCTTGTATAGGTTTTCCTAGTTTTAAGTATGGTAGCTTCAAAAACACTCAACTGTTTTGTTTTTTCTTGATATACTGCCATTACTAACGTTTGCTGTTGCATACAACTGGAAACAAATGTTTCACCGTTGATATCACCTGATCTGAAAAGAAACATAAAAAGGCTACAGAATTATAATTGTCAATGGAAGTTACTTTGTTAATTGCGAAGGTAGTAAATTTGTATCGAATCAATAGATATTATTTTACACCTACACATATATACATTTGTTACGCATAAAACAAAATATGTGTTCCAGTTGTTGAAACAAGTATAATTGAGTTAATGGGTTACATTAATTAATTATGTAACCAAGCGAGTTTTAGAACTTCTTCATGACTGCTCCTAATGAGCAATATCCTTGTAACTGCGATCCCCTATGACCTACGATAATGACCAACGTTTGTTTTTTAGTGTATGATAAACTGAGAGCTGTACTTTTAGAGCGTACTATCAGAACTGTATATTAATAAACGGAGCGAGTACTCAGTCCTCATAAATATCAGACTCCTGAAATTTAAAATTTGTGATTCCTTTGTTTAATGGTACTGTGTGGGTTAATGTTGACACTTATCTTATATATCTAAGTATATCATATTTTACTGTAAATATCTATATAAATAAAAATAAAACACCAAATGTCAACTAGGTACCCTATAAAGTTTAAGTACTTAGTCAGTATACTTATACAAAAACCTCGATTTCTCGAAAAAATTCTAATTCTAAACAGATTATAATATAGAATTAATTTCTGTAGTAAAGAAAAAACTACGATAACAAGTTTAAGATAGGGAAAGATTAGTTAAAATTATGTATAAGCGTAATTTCAATTGCATAGAAAAAGTTATTTAAAATGTTATCATGTAAGACAAAAGCGTTCATTGGGCTGTGATACTGTGGTATGAAAATGTCCGCCCCTACATTTAAAACCCACTATCTACAGACTATTTAATGGTTAGTCATTTAACCTTTACCTCATTTAAGCCATCGTAAGCAGATGTGTTAGCTAACATATCAAGGATTGGGAGATTACCAAATCATTTTATTTTACGATCAGACCGCTCATATTACAAATTGGCTTATTAAAATCCAACATGGAAGTAAATATTAAACGAGTTCACAATATAATAGCTAACAGAATAGCCAACTAGTCTGTTGTGAGCTGAAGGCTACCCGAAACATGAACGTTGGATATCAACGAGTTTACAATACGATAGTTCACCGAATGACCTACTAATGTGTTTTGAACTATACGAAACACGAACGTTGGCTGGAAATCAACAACTCAAATACCACTAAAAGAGCTCCCAGTGTTAATCTTGTGAGAAAAATCGAATTTTTTAAAGAAAACGTTATTAATACTTAATAGAATCATTAAAATAAGGAACTCAGCCGAGATTTTGCACCAAAAAGTTTAACTGCTAAATATAATGTATATCTGTAAAGGAATTTTCGACTTATCATTATGTGTAAAGACACTTAAGATGTTTTCGTTAGTAGTGCAAGCATTGGAGAGCCGCATAATCACTGCATAAGACACCGTTGCAACTTTCACGAATTATAAGGTAAATATGAATGAATTATGAGTGTTGAACGTGTAAAATGCTTGTTGTGTTACAAGTATAGATTCAATTAAGTAATTTCAAATTTTCCGCCGACAGGAAATAAAACTAGAAGCGTCTAGAAACTTCCAGCTTCGAATATTCTTCGATTCTGGACTTGAACCGGAAGGTGAACCCAGCGCGGTCACGTGACAGGGAAGCGAGATAAAACCGTCCCCGCGTCTCAACTCGTCCTCCTTCGTTCTTCACAATTCGTTCTAGAAACATCTAAAGTTTTCTAAATTAATATAGCGTGTTTTCAGCTAATTCCTAATTCGTCGACTTGTTTACGGGGTACACCCCAAAGTATTCTATTTCGCGAAATATAACCCGGGGGAAAATAAAAATCCGCGATAAATTATTAAATAAAAAAAGCGGTCTTTTATAAATTTCGTAAATTCAACTCAAACACGGAGAGCAGCTTTCGACTAAATATTCGGGAAGGTTTTTAGGGGATAATTAATTTAATAAAGGGAAAGCACTAATTTTTAAAGAACAGTGTTATATCAGTGATTATATATTGATTAAATTCAATTGTGTTCCAAGGTATTCTACAATGTTCCTGAAAGTAATTATAGCTCATATATTATTATAAGATTCGTCACATTTCAGGAGTGTATATGTGCTAAATTAATTGTAATAAAGTAACATTTTGTTAAGTTTATAGATATTAATTGCTGTTGACATTTTAATTGATTTTGCATTCCCTAGCTGTTTCAAATTAACTATCATTGTTGCTATAATTGTAAGAGCTTTAAATTTGGAAGATTAAGTAAATACTAGGAATTATCAGATTTAACAATTAAGTGTGCCAATGAATTTGGTTGATTTAAAAAAAGAAAGTAAAATAATCTTACACAGTTTATGGTAGTTCTTCTGGATGAAGCATTAAATATTATAATCAATTGTGGCATAGTTAGGAGGAAAAGTGTGGTTGGAGGTTAGGAGGTGTGAATAGGAGGCATAGTGGTATTAAAACGTATCATTCCCAACCATTCGCTTTTGAAATAGCCACAAAATAAGTTGCAGCTTCTCATCCTGTTCTCACATTAAGCAAACATACTACCATCGCCAGCTCATACATGACTGTGTTATAAATAAGTTTAAAAAATTACAAACAAATATAAAATATAATGGTCTAGAAGTCTACCAAACAAAATGTCATTCTATGGTGAAAAAATTTTAGTAGATACATTTATTCCTTATTCTGAGCTCTAATTCATATTTAAAACAAATTGTAAGCTGCATTTACAGCTCAATAAAGTAATATCTAATATCTTGGTTCTTATTTAAAGCAACCCACACTCATCAGAGATTCACAAAGTGTTTTGGGCCCAGCACACTTCCACAGATCTCTGAATAATAATTCAGTTCTGGAAATGACTAGTGTTTGTTAACTCTTATAGTGAATTTTGAGGTAAATCACTGTAACTTTCAGCGGTAATTAGTTTTGATAAATAATAGTAGAGATTGTTTAAATTGTAATAAAGAGAATTGTTTAAAAGAGTGTAACAAGTAGAGAAGCAAACTGTTACAAGTGCTAACATTAGCGAGGAAGAAGCGTAACATTTGTAGTCTTGTTACTAACTAAGATCGGCTGTTTCTTGAGCCAGATTAATGAACTAATCAATGACCAATGGCAGCTGGATCCAGACGTGAGGTCTGACTCACTTCGTGAGCTCATCCAATTAGCGTTATATTAAAATAATATAAAATTGTAGATAGTTCATAAGTATAAATCAGTTTGATTTGGAATGTCAAGTACACCAAACGCATCATAATTAAATTTTATTTCCGAATATAATAAGCAAATAAAAACACGTTGAATATAGTCTGTTTTAAAACTTAAATATTATTTTAAGGGCGTGTTTGTGTAACCAGCATAACAAAATAGCATAAAACCAGCATTGGACATTGCACCATTGATGGGGTTAACTTTATTTTCATTCTAAATATATATATATACCAAAATGTCTCTTATGATTGAAATAACTGTCAGTAAAAATTTTATATAACCTATTTAATTATTGGTTTTGAAGAAGGATGACTACCCTGTTAGAGTGCTTAGAAAATTATAATTTTTAATTCAGTAACAGAAAACACTGTCAATACTGAACAAAAAATATTCCATAGATTTATATATTTATCATTTTTCACCCAGTTAGCTGCTCATTAGCCAATGAAACTAGGAAGAATATATTTTGGACATATTTCAATCTTCTACACCTTTGTATACTATTATGTGTTATTTGTAA
Source organism: Allygus modestus (assembly GCA_963675035.1). Lineage (NCBI taxonomy): Eukaryota > Metazoa > Arthropoda > Insecta > Hemiptera > Cicadellidae > Allygus > Allygus modestus. The sequence goes on from OY776111.1 coordinate 509,245,620, forward strand.
GAAATCCCATCGATTACATGAACCGTAGTTGAACTTTGTGAGAGGGAATGTGTAAAAAGGTGAAAAGGTTTTTATTTTGTAATATTAAAAAAATAATAATAAATAAGCAAACCACAAATATAAACTAGCTTGCAGGCATACTAGTTAAAACCGATTAAAATAATTTAAATTACAATTTCCTATAGTAACCCTAAACTAAAAATTGTAATACTATTACATATTCCAACTATGATATTTTGTTCTGAACTTTCATTAAAAAGTTAAACGTTAAGATTTAAAACTTAAAAGTGCAAATAAATCGGTAATTGTTCCGTATTTTGTAGCCTCAGTAATATTGTTAAACGTACAAGAACAATTCAGTCAAACTAGGGGCCGGTGGGATTCCGGGGTAAAATATGGGAAGAAAGTAAAATGTAGAGGGAGAAACTGGTAATCTTGTGAAGGAACAGGGAAATGTCTTTCGATGAAGTGTTAAAATAGTAAAAATATAGTAGTAATGTAAAATTATTAATTTTATACATTAATTTCACGTTTTTTACTACCATATAACTTATTTGCATGATTATTTGTTCACAGAAATTGTCAAAGAAAGAATTCTCGAGGAAAATCCTAACAGAGCAAAGAAAGAAATTGAGCTTGGAAGTGGCAGTATCAGCCAGTACATCACTCAGAAAATTGCCACACTAAACAAGAAGATCAAGGAAATCAGTGAATATTATATAGGTCCAAATTTTAGTGTTGGCTGTGTATTTTACTTACGGTATGTGAACAAGTAAGTTAATAAAGGCCCTGATTTTAGTGTTTTTTGGTGCATTTAAAAAAAATTGTTTCAACAAGTAAGTAGGTAAATTAGTCCTATAGGTCATAAATTTACTGTTAATTTTTTTATTTTTTTGGAATATACCTGTTAGTAACATTGATTTGTTGTGTTTTAATTACAAAATACCAGTTAAAGACTCAATAGAATTTCTTATTGATGGCTAGTGATACGTATTGATGTCTAGTGATCCAATTACGTAGTGATATCACTACGTATCACTAGAGATCAATACGTATCATTAGACATCAATAGAAACAATTTTCTATTGATTTCTAGTGATACGTATTGATCCAATTACGTATTGATATCACTACGTATCATTAAAAATATTTCTATTGATTTCTATTAATCATTTCCACTAGGGTTATTATTAATATAATAATGAAATAAATGCATAATAATATTATTATAATTCGTTGATTGTTATTATTATTATTTATGGGTAAATATTAAAAAAATAATTAAATGCAGTACATCCTTTTAACCACAATATATTTAGTATTGACATATAAGACTTAGAAAACAATTCTGAAGTTAATTAAGGAAAATGCCAGGTCTATCATCAGTTAGGAATGGACAAACTCGAAATATATTGAGACTTATATTGAAGAAGTGAAATATATTGAAATATATTGAAGTTCCAAAGCATTCTTGATGCACTTGAAAGTTAATATTATCAGTAATTAACAGTCACAAGAAAATAATGCATTTTACTTAACGCCTATCACGTCGTACATTGTAGAATTTTTGAAGTTCAGATAGGGCTCCAGCCAAAAAATATTATGCTCCTTTATCTTACTTCTGTTGTTGAACAGTTTTAAGTTTTAGAAAAATAACTTTACCTGGTTTGTATTATCTGTTAAACTTAACCTCAACCATTCAAGTAAAATATAACTTGAACACACATAATTCTACTGTGATATTTTCTATTCCCTATTCAAATTAACTTTTAATTATATACGGATAATGATAAGTTGATACATTTTATTATAACTCTAGAACAAATTTGTAGAAATTAAGTTAGATGTCACAAAATATCATATTATTTTAACACTGCATCCATTTGTTCTCCGTTGTTGAGCTCCGAGTTAGCTAACGATAAGTTGACATCTAGATATAATAAACCCATTGAACATCTTCAGCTATAGGCCTACATATATCAATTTATAATAAATGTAATGTACATATGGTAAACCATTATTTTATCCTCTCCACTCCGTTCCCATTGCATCAGAACTGACGACAGGCTAAAATTGTGCAATCAGCTAACTATGCTAAGCAGTTTTTCATACAGAAAACTATCCAAAGTTAAGATAAAATGTATTACAACAAATAATCAAATTTATACAAACACTTCTTACGGAAACATCTTTGAGAAAATCTTTAATTGTTAATAAGTATTTTCTTGCTAGAACGTATTCATGAAGTTTCCAAATAGAGTTCGGACAAAATGTGTAAATAATAGAAACGCGATTTTATATAGAAGCTCTTCAATTCGAAACGATGACAAATTCAATGATCAATCTGTTATTGCAAGGTACAAATGCTTTACAAAAGAGCCCTAAAGTTATTAGCAAAACCTGTATTAAGAAAAGTATAACACTTTGCCGTTCAAAGCTAGGCTATTCCTTTTAAGAATTAGGCTCAAGACTTCCTAACCCAGGTAGTGATAATGCACTTTCTCAATCTACTTCCTTAATCTGTAATTAGGTTTTAAAAGTTATCGATGGGATAATTATTATTAACAAAAACAACCTTGATACACATTTGTTTTATTAGAATAAAACTCAAATGTTCGGCTTAAGCCTTCATCAGGAGTATAAATTTTGAAAACGATAAGACCATTAATAATTGTCTAGTGAAATAATTAAAGTATATGAACCATTATAAACATATTATATTTAATTTATTACCAAGTACCTGGTATTTGAATCGGTTAAAAGTAAGTTAACCTCAATAATCCAAACAAAGCTGCAAATAATAGAGGCAATAATGGATGGAATACAAAATCATACAAGGTAAATTTTAAAACACGAATAGGAAATTGTTAGTCACATTTACTAACCCATCCGTTAAATTGTAAACGAAATGTACTAGCGTTTAAATGCTAAGCCATAAATATATTTCTTAACTTCGTATTTTATGCCATAGTCAATGAACAGTTAACGCTAACAACAGACATGCACCTGAGCATAAGTACCAATTACATATCTGGTTTGGAATCCTAAACCATGCGATCATCCCTGGGACTGTATAAGGTTCGAGGTACAGAGTATCCTAGGCCAAGTGCTTTTGACATGATTAAACGCAATCTTTCTAACGATATCATGAATGCAGAGGGTGACAGTATCAGAGTTTCTTGAAAACAGATTTAACACTAATGGCAACTCAATTTCAGAATCTGAATTATTCTGACAGCCACATTTTTATATATATTGTGTGGGATGATGGGAATGGCTTCCTCCTCTTCAAGAAGTAAAGGAAATATTCTCGAAAGGGGTTTAGTGAGGGTTAGGGGTGGGGTTTTAACCATACAATTTTTCCTGTAAAAAGAATATTTTATTTTATACCATTGGATTCAGCTTAAACGAAAAGCCAATTATTGTGTTTGTATTATTGCTATTATTTATGGTGTTTGTATTATTGTATTATTTATGTTAATTGGTTACTAAACAAATTGGCAAAAACCATATTTGAATAATCATTCCTATTAGACAATTTATGAGATTCCTAGGCCATTTAACACATACCTTCAACATAGAATATATTGTGAATTGTATTTTATGAAATAAAATCCTCTGAAAATTGCTTCAAAAAGGATGATATTTCATGTCGGATTTCCGTATCAAAACTACGGATAATATACCAAGTTTACCATAGTGGAACCCAATTATATATCACACCACTTATTATAAAATACCTTTTTCGATATTTATTAGCAAAACAACTTTTTATGATAATAAATTACTTTAGTCTTTATCGTAAGCTATTCGTAAGCTATTTTTAGATTCCTACTGCATTACTAGATTACTTCGTCTTTCTAAATCTTCCCACTTTTTACCCCGGAATCCCACACCATGCCACCAAGAAAGGGGATTTTAATACGAGATATAGTAGCAAATTCCCTCTTAGGATACTTATAAAACAATCAAAGGAAGGTTTTACATATTCGTTTAAACAGGGCCTACGTGAACCGCTAACGTAAAAGTCAACAACTCTTCTTAGTCCTACACAAATTTCTAGACACAATTTCCGATTTATGATTTTTAAGACTATTAAGTTAAATTACACTAAAAAGTCCTAATCTATTTGGAAATTCAAATTGAAAATATTGTCTTAAGGTAAACTAGGAATATTAACTTAGGTTTGCTTCAGAAACGTTTCCTAAAGATTTATTCAACTGGTTTAGCCTATAATGTATTAGTTAACGTGAACAAATACAACCAATTACTAATTAAGTGCAGCAAGTAAATTAACGAGACGTATAACCTGAACACAGAATAATGATATTTACCTTTTGTTGTATTTCTTAAACATAACCTAATTCAATCGAGTTAATGTATGCAGTTTGCGTCATGTCGACTCAAATAACCAATTGCCTTTTCTGGTTATTGCTGTCTTAAAATATTACAATGGCACTTCAATAATAACTTCATAATCGAACCGTTTAAAAACATGTGTACCGCTACATCAATAAGCATAGCAACAAGACATAACTTTTACAACGCATTGGGATCGTCCCTCTGCTAAGGTCCTTGACGGAACGGGAATTAGGAATAGTCAACGAGAAGCTAACAACAAAAACGGTTAAAATAAATTATTATTGTTTGCCGGATTATTAACTCTACTGTGGAAACGAAATACATCATAAATGTTTTAGATTGTTTATGTTTAACTAGTCAACAAATCAATTGTCATTTGAATTTATATAAGGACGTGTAGGCTAATAATAAAATATAATGAGGACGTCATCAGCTAATACCGGTATACTTGACACCAATAGGAAGGTCGGGTTATATTTTCAATTAAAAACCCTACTTAATTTAATAGTTTCAATATTTAAAAACGTAATTACATGTTAATAGTATTTGTTGTTAATTTCTAAAAATACTATCTTGGTATTATGTTTGTTTTAGTGACAACGCTGTTTTTGTTCTCAAAGGTAGATAGCCCCACAGTGGGATTGACTGGGATTTACGATGAAAATTAAAACCCAATTCGGTCAGAAATATTTAGATCAGTCCTATTAATTTAGAATCGTTATCGGTGACGCAACAATATTTTACAGTTACCTCCTTGGTTGAATCAATTAGCTCTATTTACTAGCGAATTTCCCCTATAGGGAAGAAGCTATTACCTTAGGTCTCATGGTAAGACTTAAGCCCGAGACCATGATAAATTTTTGTTTTGAGGTCCCCAGATGCCAAAAACACTATTATTTCAAATTTATATATATGTATATCTATATATGTGTCCGTGAATGCGATAACTTGAGTAAAAAACTACCGATTTCGATGAAATTTGGCTCAAATGTGTAAAATCACATTGATGACTTTATGTTCGAAAACCAGAAAAATCGGAACATGGGAAGAGGGGTTTATGGGGGTTTTAAAATTTCAAAAAATCTGTTTCTTGCATTTTTCACCTTAACATTTTTTTAAAACTTAATTTTGGTTTTAACCACGTTATAGAGCTTTAAAAAAATAATATTATGGTATTTTGAATTATTAACCTAGGTTAGTGGTTGCGGGGAAAATTCAAAATACCCCCGTTGCAGCAAACCTGCAAACTCAGCAAATTTCAAATGCATAATATATGTCTTAATACCATATAAAGCCACATACCAAGTTTCATAAAAATATATTCACATATAAGCGATATATACAATTTTAATTATTCTCCATAAGAGTAACATTGCTGATGAGTACGTAGGTTTGTTAAAAAAAAACACAAACAATGTTTTTTATGCAAATATAAATAGTATTTAACTAGGTGAAGCCACATACTAAATTTCATCAATATTCAATAATAAGTAATCACTATATTATAACATTTTAATTATTCTCCATAAGAATAACATGGGGGCTGAGTACGCTGGTATGCTGCTACGGGGATTATCAATAAAAAATCAATTTTTGTGCAAATATCAATATATCAGTACTACGTGACGCCACATGCCAAGTTTCATCAATATACATTCATTAATAATGGAGATATCAAATTTTATTTATTCTCCATAAGGATAACATTGGACAACGTACTTTGTTTAGCACTTTGAATATCTCTGCAATGGTTGCACGTAGAATCACAATTTAAACACCAAAATGATTTTTTTATAGAGCTGAGTTGATTGGTAAAAGCAAATGTGAAGTTTACATTAAAATTAACTTAGGAAAAGCCAAAAACCTTTTTCCCATAAGATTAACATAGGAGATTTTATGAGCAGGTTTTTTGGATTTTCTCCGCAACCACTTAACCTAGCTTAATAATTCAAAATACCATATTATTTGCTTTTTAAGCTCTATAACATGGTGCAAGCCAAAATTCAGCGTTTTAAAAATTGTAGGGTAAAAAATGCAAAAAACAGATTTTTGGAAAATTTAAAACCCCCATAAACTTCCCTTCCTAAAGTCCGATTTTTTTGGTTTTCGAACTTAAAGTCAAAAATGTCACTTTACACATTTGAGTCAAACTTCATCGAAATCGGACATTTTTTACTCAAGTTATCGCCTTCACGGACACACACACACATATATATATATACATATATATATATTTGAACGAATAGTGTTTTAGTCATCTGGGGACCTAAAAAAAAGTTGTCAAGGTCTCGGGCTTAAGTCTTACCATGAGACCTACGGTAATAGCTTCTTCCCTATAGGGGAAATTCGCTAAAACATAAACCTGAACTACACATTTTAATTTAGACACGTTTAATTCATCTTTGTGACTTTGGGAGAAACACCTTGGTGTTTACAGTGCGTGTCTTTTATAAAAAAAATTTCAAAGACTATTTGAAAATAAAATACAGTTAGAACATTAGAATTAGTCGTTTATTTACGAGCGAATTTAGTTTATTTCCTTCTCAATCTACAACGTAGTTTAACAAATTCAGACCCTGACCTCAACTAGATCCTTCTATACATTAAACATTTTTCAGTCCGGAATAAGCTTTGATAAGAATGCCAGCTTGGCATAAACTCAAAACTCACCATTTCTATGATGCATTATTAATACAAGTTAAAAAATTACTTTTTATGATATCGTTCCAATAAGGGGTCATGATTTAATCAATCATTATTACTCACAGTATTATACATTACATTTTAATGACACTGTTTTATAGCAAAAGAAGAATTTATCCTACCAGAAGGTTGTAAAGGATTGGTTCGATATGCTTCACTTGAGATATCACCCATAGAAGACGACGCTTTAATAGCGATAAACAGCACATTAATCAAGTTGTTGTAGATAAAAGGTTTTATTAACATGATTCACAAGGGGGTATACTTCTTGTTTATAGGCCGTCAATTTCGTATATACCGCACTTTATACATCTTACGCTGTAAAAACAAATAGTGGTGTTAAAAACCTCTGAAGGATTAAGAAAACTGTTATTCAAACTGAGTGTATGCATTTTAAATTGGATACGAGTCACTTGAAGAGTTAAGCCTAATATGTTTAAAACAGGGTTAATGATATTCAGTGAAAATAGTCAGTAGTAGTGAAACCACTGACAGGAAATAAATTATAGAAAGAAAGGGCAATCCTATTGAAGTTTTGGGAGAGGGGGTTAAAAATTATCATTTGATGCAGTTTTATAATATTTTATTTTAGTTTGCATTTAGAGTAAAAAACAAACGCTTTTACCTAATTTTAGCGAATTTCCCCTATAGGGAAGAAGCTATTACCGTAGTCGGCATGGTAAGATATAGGCCCGGGACCATGATAACTTTTCGTTTTGAGGTCCCCAGACCCCAAAAACACCATTTGTTCGAAACTGTATATGTGTGTATATATATATATGTGTGTGTGTGTGTGTGTGTGTGTGTGTGTGTGTGTGTGTGTGTGTGTGTGTGTGTGTGTGTGTGTGTGTGTGTGTGTGTGTGTGTGTGTGTGTGTGTCTGTGTGTCCGTGAGCACGATAACTCACGTAAAAATGATCCGATTTTGATTAAATTTGGAATAAACGTGTAAAACAACATTTATGACTTTAAGTTCGAAAACCAGCCAGATCGCTCCACCCGAAGGGGTATTTTTGGGGGGTTTTGTACCCCAAAAATGGGTTTTTGAATTTTTCACATATAATTTTTGAAATTTTCAAACTTTAATTTTCCCCATTGGATTCAGCTTAAAAAACACACAATGTAGTATTTTGATCATTTCTCTACGTCAATTGGTTACCGAGATATTGAAAGTGCTAAACACAGCACGTTGTCTAACGTTATTCTTATGGAGGAAAAGAAAAATTTTATATCTAGCTTATTTATGAACGTATACTGACGAAACTTGGTATATGGCTTCATCCGATTGTGGTCTATTGATATTTGCTCAATAAAATAATATTTGCCAAAGGATCCCGTAGCAGCAAACCTTCGTACTCATCCCCATGTTATTCTTATGGATAATAATTAAATGCTATCACTCCCTTAATTATGAACATAAATTAATAAAAACTGGTATATGACTTCACCTACTTCGGTTATATTGATATTAGCATAAAAACCCATTTGTTGTGTTCCTTGTTGCAGCAAACCTGCGTACTCAGCCTCAATGTTATTCTTATGGAGAATAATTAAAATTGTATATATCGCTTATTTGTGAATATATTTTTATGAAACTTGGTAAGTGGCTTGAAGTAGTATTAAGACATTTATATCTACATTTTAAATTTGCTGAGTATGCAGGTTTGCTGCGATGGGGGTATTTATTATTACGTTAGCTTATTTATAAAAAAAATTTCAAAACTTAGAGGTACGTGGTTTCATCAGGTTGTAACCAATTGGCTTTTTTATAAAAATCCATATTTGTGGTCCCCGTGGCAGCTTTGTGGCATTCAGCTACGCTTGCCCACGGCTGACTTGCGAGACCAGCGCTCTACCTCTGATTCTAACTCAAGCGTAACTCTGACAGCATATTACGGTCTAATTTATTCTTATCTGTCATATATAGACGCAGAGACTGGTGTGGGAGCGTTCGGACAGGACTTTTGTTCCGTTCGTCTTCAGGAGAGATCTCTTTGCCACACTTCTTGCAAGTCACTCTTAAAAGAAAAGAAAATTCGAACCAATCTTCCAAAATTCGCAGTTATTTTGTTTAGACTCCCTGTAATATTCGTATGTTTGTATGTATGTATGTATGTATGTATGTTTGTACGTATGTATGTATGTATTTATCAGTATGTATCAGTATATTCGACCACCATACTAGCAAGCGGAGTACATTCTTAGAATTCCAATAACAACACCACGTAAAATTATAACCAGCTTCTTTGAAAGTTATTTAATAAAACGGATATACAATGCTCTACCAGATCTATCAAGTTGGAGAAGGACGCTGGGTGATTTTGGAGACAAGTTTTGGGTGTTTATAGAGTGGGCCTGTTTTAGAGTGGGCTAGGGACTACTTAGTTTGCTAGTTTAGCTAAGAAATGGAAAAACTTAAGTTATTATGTTGTTAGTGTTGGCCATCGTTGTTTATACACAACTATTGTTATTTTTATTATGTTGTAGAGATATTCCGTATTTCAATAAATATTTTTCATTTGATCTTCGTGAAAAGTAATGTTATTAAGCAACTGACAGTAAATTGTATGCTATTAAAGAGTTTGGGAGATGGGTATTGTGCAGTTAGTTGAATTCCGCTTGGTAACTTGTGTGAAGAAATGTAATGACAATGTTTTAGTTTCAAAGACTGGTGAGTTAGAGGATAATATTGTATAAAAAAACGGTATCTATTCACTTAACAAAGATCTTGTACCTTGTACCTGATGTCAAATAAGTAACACAATTTACGAATAAATTTTTAGGAAAGTCTATGTGATACATTGCTACATATCCACTCTTTGACTTACAGATAAAAAGAATACTTCAAGATTACAAAATATGTTTTTAATAAACAAAGCAGCAATCATGACAAGTCTATTATAATAGAAATACCACCGTCACAGCAAACCTGCGTACTCAGCGAATTTCCAATGCATAATATATGTCTTAATACCATATAAAGCCGCATACCAAGTTTCATAAAAATATATTCATATATAAGCAATATATCCAATTTTAATTATTCTCCATAAGAATAGCATTGGTGATGAGTACATAGATTTGCTGGAACAAGGAACACAAACAATTGGTTTTTATAAAATATAAATATAATTCAACTAGGTGAAGCCACATACCAAGTTTAATCAATATTCAATCATAAGTAAGTACTATATAACATTTTAATTATTCTCCATAAGAATAACATGGGAGATGAGTAAGCAGGTTTGCTGCAACAAGAAACTAAAAAAATGGGTTCATATGCAAATATCAATATAACTCAACAAGGTGAAGCCACATACCAAGTTTTATTAATTTATGTTCATAATTAAGGGAGTCATTACATTTTACTTATTCTCCATAAGAATAACATGGGGGCTGAGTACGCAGGTTTGCTGCTACGGGGATAGTAAAAAACAAATCAATTTTTTGTGCAAATATCAATATACCAATACTACGTGACCCCACTTGCCAAATTTCATCAATATACATTCATTAATAATCGAGATATCAAATTTTATTTATTCTCCATAAGGATAACATTGGACAACGTACTGTGTTCAGCACTTTGAATATCTCTGCACGGTTGGATGTAGAATCACAATTTAAACATCAAAATGATTGTTTTGTGGAGCTGAGTTGATTGGTAAAAGCAAATGTGAAGTTTACACTAAAATTAACTTAGGAAAAGCCAAAAACCTTTTTCCCTTAAGATTAACATAGGAGATTTTATGAGCAGGTTTTTTTGGATTTTCTCCGCAACCACTTAACCTAGCTTAATAATTCAAAATACCATATTATTTGTTTTTTAAGCTCTATAACATGTTTTAAACCAAAATTAAGTGTTTTAAAAATTTTTGGGTAAAAAATGCAAAAAACTGATTTTTGGAAAATTTAAAACCCCTATAAACCCCCCTTCCCATGGCCTGATTTTTCTGGTTTTTGAACTTAAAGTCATTAATGTCACTTTACACATTTTAGCCAAATTTCATCGAAATCAGACGTTTTTTACTCAAGTTATCTTATTCACGGACACACACACACAAACACACACACACACACACACACACACACATATATATATATATATATATATATATATATATATATATATATATATATATATATATATATATATATATATATATATATATATATTTGAACAAATAGTGTTTTAGTCATCTGGGGACCAAAAAAAAAAATTTGTCATGGTCTCGGGCTTAAATCTTACTATGAGACCTACGGAAATAGCTTCTTCCCTATAGGGGAAATTCGCTAAAACACTGTAAATCCACAACAATATAGTGATAATTTAAAGTTTTGTACTTTCACTCTTAAAATATTAGTATCAGACAGGATTCAAAAACAATAAATTGCTGTTATTTTTAATTGAAGACGAAGTTTAGTTACAACTTAAATAAGGCATCAAATGAGTCAAGGTATTGTGTAATATTTTATCTGACTTTTTAGATCTTATTTTTTTAAAGGGAGATGTATGGCTGAGTCTTTATTTGTATGGTACTTCTTTAATTAGTGGATTTTATAAAGTAATCTTTTTAGACATGAAAACTGGGCAAATTATCCTCCTTCATAGGTAATAGTTCCTCTAGTTACCTGTTTAACACCCTATATATATATATATAAACATACGTTATATAAGCCCTTATTATTATCATCATCAACCTGGTGAGATTTCTTCCAGGGTGTCAACACTGCTGTAGGACAGGATGAGTGGATTATTTCTTAAGGAGTAATTCTAAACTGTCTTTCAATTAGATCCTTAGTTTACTATAGTGCTTTAGCACCACAGGTTAAGACATACATGGTGAAGAGACATAACTACGTAATTAAAACAAACAATAAATTAAACTCCAACACCTTTATTTCTTATGTAACTTATACAACACCCTTTAGCAGTCAGAAACAATAATACACCTTTTAGAAATCTTTAAGATGTGTGATGATAATATGATGTGCTATATTTTATTGTTTAATACTCTCTATGCTACAACCAAACATTGATAGGTTAGTTGCTAAGGTTCATGCCTACATTTGTTAGGCCCGTGTTTTCGGTCTTCTTATACTCGGACATTATACTAGTTAAACAATTTACAAGCAAACATAGAGCTATCAGGTCCTTGAGGATTCAGTAGCATATTTCTTGATCCTAACTCACTCATTATCCCACAGTATAGTTAGATTGTTGTTTGGAAGTTTGTGTAAGAAACTGTATTTAATGAATAAAAAACATAAATAAAAAAGTGCCTGTTTTAAAAACGATCCCTGTTTATGTAATTCAAGAATCTGTTATATTTGTATGATTGTCCACAGCTTTGGTTTTCTCAAATCAACTTATAATGTGAAAATGTAATATTCAGAAATAGTAATTATTGCAGAATAGAAATTAAATTATGCTAATATTACGTAAAATAACACATTATAAATTACATATTAATACAGTAATATATGTTTCACATATTTTTCACTATTCTGTCTACGCTTGAATAAATGCGCCGAAATCTGTGCCTACAAATGTCCTGACTCAGGGAATGATTGTTCACAAACAGTACACTTATGATTACGCTCAGAGGTATACATCAAAATACGACTCTTTATTGATCCTGAGCTTTTATAAGATTCCTCACCTCTTGGACACATAAGAGTGCATATACCTTTGTGGGTAACATTCTTCTTCTTTAATATTCCTGAGGTTCTAAAGGAGTTCACACACCTTGAACAAGTATATGAACGTTACCACTATGACTCAACACGTCAATCTTTAAAGGTCTTGCTTGTGGAAAAGATTAATATAAGTTTGGACACTTATAAGGACGCTAACCTGTATGGGTCAGCATATGACCTTTTAAAGTTCCTGACATTGAAAACGATTTGTCTCATCTTGGACACTGATGAGGGCGCTCTCATGTATGAATCAACATGTCAAGTATTTACATTAAAAAAATAGTTTAGTGACGACATATAAACTGATCCATTAGGTGATTCATGTTTAATTAGGTACCTACCTCAGAATATTTTAGGTTAGCAGTTGAGTTATGTTAAAAAGACGATAAATGGTAATTGTGGTTGGCGTTTTTGATGTTTGAAAGAATTACAAATGTCAAACATCTCAAATGGTAGATTATATACTCAGTGTTGGTAGCTTTAAAAAGTTATGGTTGTTTTATTGCCAGCTACACAGAAGATTTCAAAAGTCTTGGAGCATTAAAGATGTCGGTCTTCTTTGACTATGCCTAAGTTTGTTAACTATGACCAGGGACTAACTTATTACAAACAACATTATACCATAACAACCCTTGAAAGATATACATAGCTTTCATAAATATAACCTGTGTGGACAGTATTTATAGCTACAGAATTAAAAACCAGTAAACTAACAATAAAAAGCAGATAACATAGTTCTCCACAGATTATCTTTCATCGTCTTATTGATTTTTCCTATATTTATTATTAGTTTCTGATTGGTCAGTTCCGAAGTAGTTAGAGTAGGGGTAAAGGACGCTTGCCAGATTTTAAGTGTTTTTCGCCAGTTCCGAGCTAAACTTCATGACAAACTCCCGCGTCGCGCGGAACATTTAAATTCTCGTGGTTTTCCACAGTCAGCTTTAGATTAATATATAAATATCGTTCGTTCTAATTTGCGCTACGTCAAATTACGAGTATAAGCTCTCCTTGTTAAATTTAGTGTTAAACTAAAAGCAATTACCGATACCTCTTTATTGTCCATACGCACTATTGACAGCACGTTGTAGTTATATTTGTCGTGGGAAAAGTGAACTTCATTTTAACTTATGTGAAAGTGCCGGACTGTGACCATAAAGTGCGCATCTTCATCCTGTGAACCACCGACAGACGTCACGACTCAGCTCATGCCCACCGACACCTGTTCTTGCTCATCAGTCCTCTGGCCCTGGTCCCATAGAAGGCGCCTTCTCCCCCTGGCTCTGAGGCCCTGATTCCTCGTGCAGAGAGGCCTCAACCCACACCTAGACGACAGCTCGCCACTACTACCCAGGTTCATCGTATTTTACCGCAACTGGTAGTCTTCGTTATCCATTATTTCTCTTTTTTGCGATTCTTGTCAACTCGAGTGCAGTTTAGGCATACCTACATCATAAACTATAATGGCCCAAATTGTCCGATGTAGCTTATCCCGTGTAATATTATATTTGGGTTTCGCACTATACAGATAACAGGTTCGCAGGTGCGTATATCGCGCAAATGTTAAAGATGGACAGTTATTTCCCTTTTTGTAAGATACGCACCGTATTGTTCATTGTGAAAAAAAACTTTTAAAAAGTAACGACTACGGCTTTAGAATGCCTATGTTTAGCAGTGTTACCTTAAGTATTACTAATAGTCCTCCTTATGTGCATTATATAAACATTACATCTAGCAAGTCCAAGAAAAAACCCCTAAAGGATTTTTGAACGTTTTCTAAATATGGACACATCAAGCATCATAACGAACATTTATATATAGCCTACTGTAGGGAAGGTTTTCTTCACATGCAGATGGATTTTTAATTTTACAGAAAGGCAATTGATTAAATATACTGGTTTGAAAAAAGTTTTAGTACTACACTTTACCTTGGATTGTCAAGATAAAATACCTGCATAACCTCTTACATAACATTACATAACCTCAAATATTGAGAGTTTAAAATAAAAGCCACCTTGGCCTAACATCTATGAATACTACTTTACGATATATTACTTTGCAAAATTATTCAAATATACCTATAATTATAACAAACCTGATTACGATGTAGCAAAAATATAATTTTTTTCGGATGGTTAGTTGGTAAAATGGCGTCGGTGATTTAACATTGATTAGCATTGTTATGGGCAATGATTAAAACCGATATAGTCTGATGAGGATGTGTTTGTATCTTTGGAAAAGCCCATGACTATTGCTGATATTTGCCCCACTGATCTAGGTTATAGGACAATATATTCGTTTAGCTTGTTTAATTCATGAAATAGAACAAAGTTACGTGTTTATGTGACGTACTTATTTAACCTTGCGATATAATTAAATTGCAATTTTATTAAACATTTGTACGAATAAATAAAAACAAAATCTTACTTTGTTTTTTAACATTACCTTGTTTTTATTGCCAGTAGAACATAACCTTTACTGTTTTACAAAAAATAAAACTTTGAATTTTAAAATGATCATAAAAAGCTAATCGATTTCTTATTTAATTATTCAAAATACCAATCATAGTTTGACATAAGGTTATGGGACACGAAACTTCATTTAATTTTTAACACGGCAGCTAGTATTCTGGTATAGTTAACGAGAAGTTTACATCAATGAAAACACCAGGGAATGAAAACTTTGTACTTTTATTTATTAGCGTAATTTTAGTTTATGTTACAATATGGTACAGACCACAAAACCATGCACATAGACATTCGTGTTACTTATATTTAGTTGTGCTAACGTTAACGTGGCAGCAAATTCAAAGTTCAATTACGGAAGATTTTTATAGTTTTACATATATTTGTTTATCTTTTGCTCAAATTGTACTGTAAACATGCAGTTACACATATAAATTATTGTTTTTAGCGAATAATTTTGGTTTAAATAAATTATTAAACTGAATATATGGTTATAAATATAACCACTAGCATAATTTAAGTAAGATTACCGATAGACTGGTTAGGCGATAGGCAAATTTGCATTTTCTCAAGTGGAACCTTAAACTAACTACCTACAATATTGTAGCAGTCTTTCGATTTTATCTTTCATTAAATAAGGTTAGAGCTACTAATGCTGTGTATAGGCAGAGTTGATTTAGCAATCAAATCAGGATTGCTTGTATTTCGGGATCATGACCCATAAGTTACCCATAAAAACACAACAGTTCCAGAACACAACATTTACAAATACTGGATAATTGCGTCGGTTTGTATCACGATATCTATACATGAACAATCTGACGAAATTACTAGGAAATTAAAATTTCAAATGATAGGCTATCCTGATTATGGAATTGGCTTAGACCTTTTAACATAGCTCATATCGTAATGATAGTGAACATTCTAAACCTACATCCTGAGAACAATTTATAAAAAGTTTTGAATATTAACCATATAGAAAAATAATAATCTGTTAACTAAACAAACAAAGTATATAAGAAAACTAAAATTACCTTTCAAGTTATAGTAAGTTTATTGTGTTTTTATTGATCCAAACATAACCTCAATAATCCAATCCAAGCTGTAAATAAATGCAAGCATTTAAAAAAGCAACCACATAAAAAGTTATTCATAACAAACATTAAACTATCACCCAAAATTGTTATAGGTTCTTATTTAAGAATCCCCTTTACTAATTATTAACAAAACAACTCAGCATCTAAGCCTAAGCGATAAACACTATTCTCAATCTCAACTACCGTCGCGTTGCATCATCGTATAGAGGTTTTGGTTGACGAGCAGTTTACGCCAACATCAGCTTACCCAAAACGTAATACCTATAATTTTAATAGTGTGGAAATAAAACCCTGTGAACGTCCTTGGGAGTATATAATAATGTAGGTATGTAGAAGCCAAGGCTGAGAGTTTTTGTCAGTATTTGAACAGGTGAAGATGCTTAGAAACACTAGGAGGCTGTAGTGCATACTGTAGATGAATACTTTGGTTGGAAAATAATAAATGGAAACAAGC
The DNA here is from genome assembly GCA_963675035.1 of Allygus modestus. Taxonomy (NCBI): domain Eukaryota; kingdom Metazoa; phylum Arthropoda; class Insecta; order Hemiptera; family Cicadellidae; genus Allygus; species Allygus modestus. The sequence goes on from OY776111.1 coordinate 509,262,397, forward strand.
ATCACTAATTTATTTTTTTATTTTACCAATTATTGTTATAATTTAATTGGATGGTATTAAAATCATAAATAATGGGCGCATTATTTTCAGTACACCTCTCAACCCCAATATAATTAGTATTGAAAAATACCACTTACAGTACGTGTCTAAAGCTACTGAGAGACAAATTGAAAACCTATCGGTTTGTAAGATACGAAGGCTAAATATTTTAACACTTGGAGGGTTCTAGAGTAATCTTGTTGTACTTTCAAGTTTATATTATTGGTTGTAAAAGAGTGAAAACAAATTTAAAAAAATAATGCTCCAGCCAAGACATATTTCGCGCCTTTACCTAATTATTTCAGAAAATTAATGTAGACGTTTATGTCCCGTCCCTGCACATTGAGCTATTAGAAATAACTTCTTCAAGATTCATTGAAAAAGAACAAAATGCATGCCTATCGATTTCAGGAATCAAACTTTTGAACTTACCATAAAAGTTGTTCCAAAAATCCAAAATAGTAAATTTTAAAGTTAAAAAAGTTAGATTTATACCTACATTTTTGTAATTTGTGATATAAAAACTCCCTCAGTGGAATCGCAAAAAATTACTTTTTGTCTTCAAAATTAGTTATGATATGCTCTAGGACAATCCCTTGAGGAGGGGCAGGACTTCAACGTTAAAATCGGTTTTGTGGGAGAATTAGGAACGAACGCGAAATATTTTGGGACCTGTAAACTTCTAAAGTATTTTTGTTAGCCTAAACATTCTTCGAGAGTAAGAAAATATTCTGTTTTTATTCTTTTTTTTATACATTTACAAATTAAATTAGCGGCCATGACAACGCAAAGTGGCGCTAATTATAAATAACCCATTCAGTGTGTTACAATTCCAGTAGTCAGTCATATTTTTTATTTATGAATCATCTGTTCTTGTTGTTGTGCTACATATTTATTTGAGTACGGTAACTCAGCTGTTTATTAAATGAAAAGCAGGACGCATGTTCCCATAAGGGTAACATGTAAACTTTGAAAGCCAAAAGGGCATAGCCCTACCTACATACCCAAATACAAAATTCATATACTCGACACATCTTCTAATAGTTCCTACTAAATAAGCGTGCCAATCTAGTGGAAGACGTACTTGTAAGATCTACGTGGGGGGGAGATCTAGTGGAGCTAGCTTATTAAGTTCAGCCACTGAATTAGTGGTTTTAATTCTTAACACAAGTTTTGTAATCTTAATGATAAAAAACTACTCTTATACTGATTAAGTGGGCAAACAAAATTTGTGAATTTTTACAATGTGAAGATATATTTGCATGATATCATTTTTTTTCCTAAAATCTGTACACAAACTCTGTAATGCTGTGTCAATTATATTACCCTGAGAGATTGATTGTTCTACACTGATCATGTCTCCTACAAGTGCTGTACAGACGATGCATAAAGGGACAGTCGACACGGTTATAAAGGGACAAATTATGGGGTTTTTAAACCAACCCCAGACAAGGGACAATCGGCGTCGATTAGAACCGATGAATGTATAAAGAAACATCACATCGGCTGACTGCAGCACAGTGCTCCAGCTAATAAGAACAAGTGACTGGAATCTAATATTTGTTTACATGTAATATGTATTTTCCTTTTAAGGAATTAACTTTAATTATGTGTACGATTCTCTTTTGTAAGAAACTAAACATAATCTTAAAGTAATACAAATGTTTAACTATATTATAAGTTTTATACGTGTCATAAATATGTTAATTAAATGTTTTGTTTTAGTACGCAACTTTTAAAGTTGTTTTTCTGAAAACTCCCCATTTCCATTTCTATGGTTTAAATTGTTTATAACTTTATCAGTTTTTAATATAAAATTATGGTTATCTATTTATACTTAGTAAGTTAATTTTTTTGTAATAAAGTGTTAATCATTGTACAGGTTATACTGACGACCATTACAAACAATTTGTGATAAAATTTAACAGGATGAGACTTACAGTGAAAATTACCAGACAGCTTCCAATAAATCTTTTTAGAAAGCTTCTAATCAAAGTTTTCAGAAAGTTTCAGATGGAAGTTTTCAGAAAGCTTCAGATGGAAGTTTTCAAAAAGCATCCGATGAAATTTTTCAGAAAGTTTCAGATGGAAGTTTTCAGGAAGCTTCAGATGGAAGTTTTCAAAAAGCATCCGATTAATGTTTTCAGAAAGCTTTTGATGGAAATTATCAAAAAGTTTCCTATGCAAGTTTTCAGAAAGTTCTACATAGGGGGTTTTGGAAGTTTAAAATATAAAGTTTTTAAAAACTTTTGTTGCTATCTGGGTAGTCTATCTAGCTTATCCAGTCAATTTATTCTGCATACCATTACATACTTATTTATATCAGTAAATATTGTATAAAAGGAAAAATGAGAACCATCGGGAAAACAGGAGAACATGTTTTCGTAATTTTGGTTTGTGGGTACTCATATACTGCGGAATGTAATCCTGAGTAACATTAACTAGTTATTTTCTAGATTTTAAATTATCAAGCAAGATAATCTATAAGGATAATGACTTGGGTAAATACCCACTTAAGTGGGCAATTTTCCCGGAAAAGGGAAAATCCAGTCAACATGTAAGGTGCACGTTGCAATTCTGGAGTAATTATGTGAGTGGAAATTGTATGAGACTTAAATTGATTTAACTGAGAGTAAACACGGTAAATTTACTGTAAAATAGTAAAATTTGCCAAAATGAGTAATATTCACAGAAAGGACAGTTTTAATTTAACTTTTCCAGACAACGATTCGAAAAAACTGATATTCCCTAATAAAATGTGCACACGAGCCATGTAATGGGGTTTAAAATGAACAGATCTTATTTGGTTAATAACAAATACAAAGGCCTGAAGGATAAACTTATCAGGGTCTGCGACATAAACGAAATATTTAGTATAAAACGTGAAATTAACCTATTATGTTTTAGGTACAGTTGAAGGATGAGTATATCTCTATTAAGGCAAAATTCGCGTTTTCCAGTTCCATATCTAAACCTATATTAAACATCTTACTAAAATCTAAACATAACCTTTTTACTGAACATAACCTCAGTAACACGAATACAATGGTGCTCGTGTACTTTTAAATTCAACCGTTGAAACACTCTAGTAACATAATTTCGGACTTGAAAATTGTAGTTTAGGCTACTACTGGGACTACTACTTGCGCAAATCACTCTATGAGTAATAAAATATGGAACAATGTAATTCGGTTCTTTTCATTTATGTGTCTATTCTTGCTATGATATATGATAAACTAAACTGTGAGCAAATTAATACATATTTAATATAATTATAACAATAAAATATATTATATTGAATATGTCACAATTATGAAAGTACAAATTTAGAAGTTTGAGTAGAAACCAAACCAACACCACTGAGATATTCTGTCAGTCGACTAAGTATCAGCCAAGGAGTTATTGATCGTCTTGCCAGGGATAGGGATAGTTAACGAGCAGCTGACATTGACATTATTAAATTAAAACTTTCCGGTAGAACTTTGCGCTTTATGAAATTTACATATACACCACAATTTAATATTAACAAATAACACAATCGACTAAAAAATACGAAGATAAATAAAACGATCCATGTCACATCTGAAATCGGTGCCCAACTTTAAAACACAACATTCCACAGTCTACCGTCTACGGAATAATTAGGCATACCCAGCAAACTGTTTCTAAAAAATATGATATTGCATTTAAGAATAATATTTTAACCAGACACAATACACTTGCTGTACTCAAAATCTAAATCTTTTAATCCAAATAGGTTATATTTTCCCTAAAAAATGAATCAAAGTTTACAAGTATTAGGCCCTAAGGTATGCGGCATAAACGATACATTGACTACAGAAAACACACGACGGTTGTCTTCAAACATATTTTTATGTGATTTAGAGTCAGAGTATCACCCAATCCGAGTCAATATGTGCATTTTATCATCACTACACTTACATGTTATTGTCCTAGTAACACACATCGTTGGGCCAACGTTGGGAAATGGTTGGCACAGTTCGTTTGCCAACGGTAAGAGAAATGTCCGTAGGCACACCGTTGGGCCAACGTTGTATTTGCCAACCAAATGCCAACAGTTTATAATATATTATTTAAATGGTTATTTAAAAAACACGATTTCCAATTTAAAGGGCTTCATAAATCAATAATATAAATGTTAAAAAAGTATATTAATAGCAACAAGAGCCTACGACCTTTGACTTACTGTAGAATCGCCTAAACCCCCACGACCACTCTGACTCACGAAAGTGTATGGAAGGACTAGGATATAATAGATACTTACAGTCTACACCTACACGACTAAGACAATACTTTCCATTAATTCTTTTATAAATTAATCTACTTGCGCAAATCACTCTATGAGTAATAAAATATGGAACAATGTAATTCGGTTCTTTTGATTTATGTGTCTATTCTTGCTTTGATATATGATAAACTAAACTGTGAGCGAATTAATACATATTTAATATAATTATAATAATAAAATATACTATGTTAATACGGAATAATATAATATATACCTTAATGATAATATAGTATAGTATGATTTTCCAACAATAACTTTCAATTGCCCAACATCTGCAGTGGTCGGATTTGCCAACGCAAGTTACCCAACGATTGGTTCGTTGGCCCAACATCTCCTATGGTTGGATTTGCCAACCGACCTTTACCCAACCACTTCTAACCATACCAACTATTCCCCATCGTTGGGCCAACGACGCATGCATCTAGTGTTAAACATAACCTCAGTCTTAAAAGTCAGATGATTCTTGAGTAGGCTAACTTTAAAAAGTCCAATTGGAATACATTAGTAACTTTAATGGTCATGAATTTTATAATTTAGTCTACTAATGGTTAGTATTTTTTTCATAAAACACAGTTAGTTAAATTTAGAAAAGTCCAGTAGAAATTGATCCAAGGCCACACAAAACTTTACCGTCATTCGAAAATTAACATCGGGTTGGTTGTCAGAGAGAGATAGTAATTGAGAAATTGACAAAGACTTGGTTTACAACTGTCCGTTTTAATTCTGTACTGTATAAACCACACATTATATAACACATAGCTATACCCCGTCGTTTAGTGGTAGTGACAAAAATGACGTAACAGTGACGTCGGTCCTCGGAATGATGAGAGGGGGAGGGATAGAGACCGGGATACCGGAGCGGGGGCTTCTCCCACCACTAACCTACCAGCGCGACCCGCTGTGCGGTTTTTAAGCGGTCCCCCAACAAGTTTGAGCTTCATAATAATATGCCAAGCTAGAAACAAGTTTTATGTTTTCCGACAGTTATTTTCTTTGTTGGTTGGATGCCAAAGATAATTACTTATTCGTGTTCAGCTTAACGTTCCAAGTTTTGGCGTTCCCACTTTCTACAGACTAGAATGTTTTCCTTTTCCGACAACTTTTCAACGATTAAGTGCTTGATTAAATTCAGATAATTTATATTCGTGCTTAGGATGATATTACTGTACAATGTGAGTACCCATAATGCTATTCTGTTCTATCTCATTTTACATGTTTTTTTCAGGAGTTTTGTAACTTACATAAAGAGACTGTCATTACCAGGAGCATGAAATTAAAAGATTTTGGTAAACAAATTTCAGTTTTGGGAAAAAACCGAATATTGCAAATCGTCCCACCTAACATACTATTGATTGATTATGTTGCAATATTAACTCAATCCTTAACAACATATCAATAATGATATCAATATACCACTTCTCAGATACATTAATTCAAAGGCAATTTATTTAAACCATTATTTTCCAATTAAAATTCCTTTATTTAAAAAAAAACCGTCACCACAGGCAGCAGTTTGACGTTACCGTAGTTTCTCCCTAATCATAACCATTTCCCCCTACCTATTACCCCTGAAGTCTACCGGCCAACTTAGATAGAATGGATGGTTATCGTGCATGTTCAAGTTGTGTAAAATTATGGAAAATGCTTTTCCGCGTAACAAACTTTGATAAAACACTTATTAAACATTAAAAAGGAATTAATTACAACTACAAAACAAAACATTCCAGAGGTTACCGTATATGGAACCATCATGTTTACTCAACATTAACTTGTCATTAGTTATTGCATTTACTAATGTTTTAACATAGCGCAATAGGCATTTGTCCTTAAAAGCATTTAAAACAGTTTACAAGCTCTACAAATTAATCAATAACAATTTAAACATGTTTACTTTTAGAGTAAGAGGCACGTAAGCTGTCACACGAGTGTACTATTCATTTCAACTACTTTGTGTATACTAGTGACATTACAAACATCATTGGACCACATGTGACGGTTGTTTACAATTTTTCAAACTCCAAGAAGGTGTTAGTTTACAAATAAATGTTTGTTGTTTTTTTTTTGTAAAATTTTGTTAGTTCTTACTATGTAAAAACTGAATTATTTATAAAGAAAAATAACATTCAATTCAAGTAAAATCACCATTCCATAAACAAATCTATGACAAACAGTTAACACGGATAGTTAATTTATAAGGATGCATTTATTGCAAAACAAATTGCTATAGTTTGAATGCTAGTTGTTGTCTTTAAAGCTGTCGTAATTAACTTTGCAGGTGCAACTGCGTCAACAGCTGGTGCTTGAAAATAAGATAAAGAATCAAAAACATGGCAAGCATCTTTTGAAGTCTCAATTTTATGCTTATGTTCGCAAAAAGGTAATAGTTTGTTTATCTCTGTTTGTGCCAACTTACGTGCCTCTTCTATGTTTACCAGTGTGCCTAGCCCGTGGAAGTAACAATACACTGACTACGGAAGATGCACGAGAATAATTATTCTTTAAATGTTATTTTGTTAAAGAGTATTGTTATTGTTAAAGAGTAAGAGTATTTTCCCATAAGAGTCAAAATATGAGATTCCCAATTAATAAACTGTTTAATGTTACTAAATATTGGCCATTACCTTGTTTACTAATCCTAACCTCTAAACTATCATCACAGATTATTCTACATTTTAGACCATTTAAAAAAGTCTAAGTTAAATACTGTAGAAGGATCTGGTCTTAAAATGTAGACTGTAGAACTAACATATATTGTCAATGATTTTAGTAAAGTAATTGGAAGTACTAGTTAATAAGTCAACATTTAAAAACTCACATACATATTTACCGAGACAACTACGGTATTTTACCATTTTCCGTTAGTCGACATTAATCATTGACAGGTGTTGGTCGCCTTTTTAGGGATAGTTAATGAGAAGCTGACAATAGCTTTATTTAAAACTTTATGTTTGAACTCTGTAGACTACTATAAAAAGTAAACATTTTTCAACACATAAACGAGCTGGCAACAACATCAGTAATATTAACCGTACTGATAAACTAGTGATATACATTATACTATCCTCCATGAGAATGAAATTTGCTTTGCTGTTAAAAAGACGACCAAACAACAATAATTTTCATATATATATATATATATGTACATATGTATATATACATATATGTACATGTATATAATATAATATATATATATATATAAATAATACCACAACCACATGAAAGCATAGGCTATAGCAAGAACCATCAAGTTATATTTATAAATAAGGGAGAAATAAAATATGTCTTTAAATATTTTTATAAAAATAACATTGAACAACGTAGGCCTTCAGTGTTTAACACTTTCAATATCGGTAACTTATTAACGTAGAGCAATAAACAGAACATTAAATTATATGGTAATCCCACGAAACCAATTGCATATTTCATTCTACTATACACATATGCATAGTTAATCTGAAGGATTAGTTCCTTTACCAACTACAGTCATTATAGCTCGAAAAGCCAAAGTAAATTAAGACAGTTTTTTACATCGGGAGTCAATATTTTTAGACCAGTTGAATCATCCATAGTAAGGCCAAGAATATATTTACACTCGATTGTCAATCAAGAGGGATTTCACTAGGGTCTATACCACAATAAAGGCCGCAGCCGTCGTTTAAGTATTCTTTACATACCATATGAACCATATGATGTCCAAAACACATTAACAGAAAGGTAAAGAAATTGGATGGAATATAGTAATAAGCTACTTTAAATCATTGCTATGTTAACCCTTTCTTGTTACCCTGAAGGAGAATGTATATTAACGCTAACAGTATTGTAAAAAGACAAATTATAGTCCACATAAATATAAAAGGTGTAACCATGGTTATTTTTTGTACTATTTGTGTTCATTCTTCATTAAAATCCACTTAATAGCTGAAAACGCACGGAAAACCCATTGGCTGAAAGTGGAATAAGTATTTAAAACGTCTTTTTGGTTTCAGACTTAATGTCTGAATTTCCAGGTTTCATTCGGTTGCATAAATATATTCAAGGTTTATTGCTTGGGGTTCTCTGTAAAATTTAATAAACTGCATCTAAATGTATTTTATTACAGCCCGAATTAAATTCGTGTATTGTTTAGGTCTCCATTCCAAAAATCTAAGGATTCCCCAGGTCACATTGCTGTTATTGTTAACTGCTCGTTACCTATTCAAATATGGATTCATATCATTACCTAATGCGAAGTGATTTTGTGTATTTGTTCTTAGTGTAAGTGATTAGTGTTAGTTGTAAATAGAATAAGTCAGGATCCCGGATAGTCACGTTAAATGATTTACCCAAGTATTGTTTGATCAGAATAAATAAATATAGAATTTATTTATTCTATATTAGAGTATTAGCCTAATACACTTAAATTTTAAAGTACATCAATTACATTAAAACACGTTAAGTAAGATGAACTGTGTCAGCACTATTAAAGTAACTCTTTATTTAGTGATGAAAATATATTCTGATTTGCTTATTTTGTTCTAAGGACATATTTGATCGATGTAAAAATAGTAGATAAATAGACAAGATTTGGATCGCAAAAGGGGATGTGATGTCAAATTACTCAGAGCCTACCTACAAAACACGTAACACAGTATTTTCTTGGATGATCTTCTCACTTACAGGTGGACTTCATGTAACTCATAAATTTGCGTACAACTTATAATGAAAATACTTTCTTTTTTTTTTAAATATACTGGTATATCACGTTCTGGTATTACGCCAAAAACGTAAGACAGACAGTTAGTCCGTATGCCTATAAATTAGTCTAATAAGATTAAGCAGCAAAAGTAAATTTTTCAATATACGGCAGCCTCTAGAATGTTATATTTAGTAGTTGTAATGGATTCCTTTCAATGTTTAATAAAGGTTTTAAACCCCTTTTATTCAGGGGAATAGCGTGTTACAGACATGTTGTCACGACTTAAACATACAGGATAAACATCCAATCTATCTAAGAGGCCCGGTGCAATTCCGGAATAATGGCTGAGAGAAAGAGTTATGTGTAGGGAGAAACGGGAAAATGAGTATTCAACAACACAATGTAAGTCACGTTTTGGGTCGCACAGTCGTCGGCACGACATAACTGCACCTGTGTTGTAGAAGTTATTGCAATGACTATCATTGTCGATCCGAAATTGGGATATTGTAGGTCACAATATGAAACATCTAAGAACTGATGTTGTAGTGGTAACGATAGCCTGGCTACCGTTTTCATTCCAACAAAAACCGTCACCGAAGGATAGAGGTCGTTACCGTAGGTCATCCCTAATCATAACCCTTTCTCCCTACCTATTACCCTGGAATTTGACCAGGCCCCCTGGGTGACTGAATTGATAACGTGCATGTTTAAGTTGTAAAATTAACTCTGTTCCGAGAAAAATTATTAATAAAACAATTATTACACAGTAAATAGAATCCAGTAGGACTTCAAAACAGCATATTTTAGAGGTAACCTTATACGGAATAATTATCCAGAACACTTTTTCTAAATACGTTGTTGCATTTACTAATATATTAACCTAGCGTAATGGACCTTTGTACTGAAAAGCCTTTAAACCAAATAATTTTAAATTTAAACCATACAAATAATTAATTAAACCAGTATTAAGGTCAACGGAAAAAAAGATACACCTACTACAGAACACGCGCGAAGGTCTTCAAATACGTTTTTGATTTAGTTAAACTCAGAGAATTACTCAATAAGAGTCCAAACGTTTGTTTTACCGCACTGTGCTGTGTGGAATACAGTGCCAAACTACACCTGCATGTTACTAAAATATAGCATTACTTCTTTTACATAAAATAACCTCAGTCAAACAGTTCAGATGATTCTAGAGTATCGGCACTTTAAAAGTTCCATATAAATTCTTAAGTATCCATCTTCAGTGGTCTAGATATTTATAATTGAGTCTAAAAATGAGAACTATTATATAATAAGTCACAATTCAATCAATTAATATTTAAAAGCTTCAGTAGAAACTTACACATTTCGCAACACATAACAATACTTCTATCACAGCAAACCAGTGTACATAGCGGACTTTTAATGTAAATATAAACTAGCCAAGACATTGCCTAACTTTTAAAAAACTATATTATATATTTAATTGAGTAAAATGTAATGATAAAATAGTGAGATATAAATTTTATTACCCTACAGGAGAATAACATTGAACAAAATACGTATGCTCTAACGAGGTCTTCCTCGTTAGAGCATACGTATTTAAAAAGGTTTTCATGCAAGTATAAATAATACCACAACCACATGAACGCACAACAGTTTGATCTAATTGTCATTTATTTAAATAAACTAACTTAATGTAAGCTAACCCTGTCACACATGTAAAAATCTTACCATATCCAAAATTGTGCTGGTTCATACAGGGTATAGTGTTTGGGACAACCCATCTTATGATTACATTTAACTAAACATTGCTAAGTTAAAGTAGACGGTTACAACAAATATTACCTCTTACGTATTATTTAGGCTCCGGCAAAGGTTATATAACCTCAAATATCTAGTCCTTTGACGCTGTATGATGATTTACAAATTAAGACTGATTCCGACTACATTTAATAATCGTTTTCTGTACTAGGATATATCGGTCAAGCATTGTAACAGTAGTTGATGTAATTTAGATAACCAACTTCACCAATACTTCACGATAAGACATACTAAGTTATTGAAATGAGATGAGACTGAGACTGCGAACTAGAAAGATTGAAATTGCGAGCTTACAGAATGTTGCCATTTGAAAAAGAATACTATAAAAGACGTCGAAAGATACAGATATTTTCATGTTTACGCGGTACTGGAAATAAAATGGACAAAAAAGCCAATTTCCACAACCTTTCTAAATATTGTGGTCGTATTGCGCATACAAGAGAAAAAGATGATCTTGTCTAGGCTCTAGGCATTGATCTTTGTATTTAATAGTCGATTGTATTATTTTCATAGAATAAATTAGTGTAAGTAAACTTTTATGACTTGATGCATATGTGTATTGTAAACAGTGTAAAATTCTAATTGTACGTTCATTAGAATTGTCATTGTCAGCTGCTCGTAAGCTATCCGTGGTAAGACGACCATCGCGAATGCTGAAACTTAAATCGACAAGTCGACTAATAGTATATCTTTGAGGGGTTGGATTAGTTTCAGCTCAAAGTTTTAAATTTTTACTTTTATAATAATTGTGACATGTTCAATGGTACTTACCAGGAGAACTAAATTAAAAATTTCAAGTCGATAGTGGTATTTAAAGTGTTTCATCAGTTTAATTTCAAAGTACTCCTGAACCATTTCATTCGTGATTTTGAGGTTATGTTCAGTAAAAAGGTAACGTTAAAGTTTTAGATAAATGTTTCATGTAGGTTTAGTTATTTGACCGGAAAAAAGAAAACCTTGTCCGCGATAGAGAAATACTTACAATTCAACTGGACCTAAAACTTATTTATAGAACAATTTCGCGTTCTATACTAATTGTATCGTTTATTTGCATACCCTTTTTTAGGTTAATTATTTAGGCATTTGTATTTGTTAACAACCAATGAGATCTGCATATTTTTTACCACATTAAATTGCTTGCATATGCATAATATCAAGAATAAAACAGTTTTACCAATGTGAAAATTCAATTAAAATTTCCCTTTTTGAAAATATTACTTATTTTGGAAAACAATACTTATTACGTTAAATTTACCATAGTTACTGGTACTTTTAGTTAGGTAAACTAAGTATAATACAATATTCACTCACCCAATTACCCCGTAATAACATGAGTTCCCCTATTGGTTGACAGAATTTTCCTTTTTTCGGGTAAATTACCCGTTTCATTAACCTTATGGATTAAAAAATTTACAAAATAACTATGAAATCGTATACAGGATTAAATTCCGCAAAATATGATTACCCACAAACCAAAATTACGAAAAAAATTACAAAATATATGCTGCTAAATAGGCTATGTAGATAATAGGATGCCGAATAAATTTCCGTGAGGAGTATTGCTCGTTTATAATTTCTGTTGGTACAGTAGAAGAAAAGGCCTAGGGTTAAGTTAAATCTTAACCCTAGGCCTTTATAATTTTAACTCGTGGTTACCATTCGAGTGTTCTCGTGGTTACCATTCAAACCCATGAATTTTCACAATTAACTTAACATTTAATAAAACCCACTAGGGGATTTTTTTTAACTTAAAAGTAAACTGCGCAGTATTTTCACATAGATTTTTACAACTCTTCCTTGTGTTATCACGAAATAATAAGTAGGTACTCTTAAATGAAATTATTACTACCGGTAGTTCGCTTTGTCAATAATATCGTACGCTATCACTGATTATCATGATGATGCATTGAATACACAAAAGTTAATTATTTTAACGCTCTTTAATTACTATTGTTATTGCTAGATTAGGAAACACCAGGTTAGCTGCTAGACACGCCTTCCACAAGCGGGGATTTTGCACAGGTTACCAGAAGGATAGGAAAGAGCAGAAAAGGAAAGGGTGGGATGGGACAAACAGCCAAATTGACTTTCAGAAGGCCATAGTTAGCCAATTACCATGGATATGTTAGTCATTCATATCTTGTTGTTTCGAATCAGTGTAGTAGGTAACATAATTTACTTGACTTCCAGTAATTGGTTACCATTGCTTGATTGCTAACAGAGGAACATATTTACCCAAGATCTCTCTCTTGTAGACATGATATTTAATATGTAAAGTTGCCATTTCTAAGCCTATATCGATATAATTGAATGTAAAGTATAGTATAGAGGTAAACTTTTATTACATACCCAAACACCAGCAAACACACAATAAAATAGTGGAGACAAGCTTGCCGTTGAGTGAGGTAGGGATGGGACAAAGCAGGGAGGTTTATTGTATAACTGGAGGTAACACTGCTTCACTTTTTGTCGAAATAGCGAGCCGGTGGTTTTGTCTGGTTGTTACACTGGTGAGGCAAATTTCTAGTTCTTTAAACCATCCTGATTGGTTGTTTTATTTCCATAAGTTTGTTTATTTCATGCAAATCACTGGAATAAAAGTATGAAAAGTTGGAACAAATTCATTTTTTCGTTTGATTAATGCATCTACTCTTGTCGTGAAATATGTTAAATTATGAGGAAACAAATACAAATTTATTAATGTTAAAATCATAAGTAGGTATTTTTTTTATCACTTTGCCAACTCGTTGGATTTCAGCGAGTAGTTCTTGGCCTCACCAAAATTTGGAAAGAATAGCTCACAGTTTTGTTCATCAGTTTTACCTCCAGTAATACCAATAGTACTCCTTGGGACAAAGTAACCACATCAGTTAATTTGCATCGCTTACAGCCGTGTACCTGATGCACAATTAAACTGATGCGGAAAATTGGCTGTTGCAACAGTTTAGCCTCTGAGTTCATATCGCGCCACAAGCCGTCTTGAAATCTGTAACTATTCTGCTGCCTGCTTAAAGCCTACACTGCTCTAACCTGTTTTCTCACCAGTTTTAGGTGTGTAATGAAGTAGCAAGGTTGTCTGTCTGAGTTTTTTTAGTAATAGATCAGTTATTGTGTGCATTCATTTATGCATGCTTTAAAATTGTTTATACAAATTTGTAGAATAGTTGAGTACAATAGAAACTAGGCTAGGCTATACGATAAAAATCACGGATGTTTAAGTAAAAACAGATAAGGTTGTGAACAATGCACTTTTCCTATGCTGTGTTTATCTGCAAAAACAGGGCAGTGACCTAAATTGAGATTTATTATTTGTTACTAAGATGTAAATGATATATAAACATATTCAAAAGACAGTTACTTTATCGGTCGAGTGCCAGAAGGTGGATATTAATCACTCTAAAGACTTTAATTTATTTAAGTTTTATTTAAGATATTATTGAGGACTCTTGTCATCTCAGATTAGAGAAAAAAGTGTTCACGTTTCGGGATCTGGAATCTGCTTCCGTTTCAAAGTGACCGATTCACAAAAGCATATCCGAACATCAAGCAAGACAATGAGGCACCGGCACATACCTGCAAAGCCCGAGATTTTTTGGTTTATTTAACATTCAAAATTAATATTTTATAAAAGTCCAATTAAGTTGAAAGCTGTTAACCGGACAAGGAATTATCCAAAACTCAATAATTAATTTAAATAAACTAAATAATGTTATCTAACTTCATCACACAAGTAGAAATTTTGCCATTTCCCAAATTGTGTAGGTTCATATAGGATATAGGGTAGGTATGGAGCAATACATCTTTTAAGTACATTTCATTAAACATATATCATTGGCTAGATAAAGTAGACGGTTGTATAAAACAACAAAGATTATCTCTTACGTATTATTTAGACTTCGTCAAATGTTACATAACCTCAAACATCTAGTCCTATCGATAGTTTGGCTAGATGATTCACAAATTAAGACAGATTCCGACTACTTTTAATAATCGAATTTTTAGGACTTATCAGTCAAGCATTGTAACAATCGCAGATGTAATTTTGAGAACCTACTTCACCAATACTTCGCGATAGACATACGGTACTATTGAGATGAGATGAGACTACGAAGATTGAGATTATGAGATTATGTAATGAGATTGCTAGCTTACAATGGTTGACGTTTGAAAATGAATTCTGGAAAATACGTCACAAATTTAAAAAAAATTCTTATGTTTACGTGGTACTGTAAATAAAATGAACATATAATCCAATTATTACAACCTTTTTCAAAATGTTTGCCGTTTTGCACATATTAGAGTAAAAGATGAACCTTTCTGTGCTTAAGGCATTGATCGTTGTATTTATCTTCGTATCTTATAGTTGATTGTGTTATTTTCATAGAACAATTAATGTAAACTTTTTATGACTTGACGCATATGTATATTTTACACAGTGCATAATTCTACAAGTACCATAGTTAGAATTATTGTCATTGTCAGCTGCTCGTAAGCTATCCCTGGCAAGACGGCGTTTGCTGAGCTTATACTTTAGTCGAGTTATAGTACGTCTTTGAGTTGTTGGGTTAGTTTCTGCTCAAAATTTTTAATTGTTACTTTTAAAATTGTGACATATTCAATAGTACTTACCAGTAGCAGCCTAAATTACAAATGTCAAGTCCATAATGGTAATAGAGTGTTTCATCAGTTGAATTTTAAAGTACTCTAGAACCATTTCATTCATAATATTGAGGTTATGTTCAGTAAAAAGGTAATAATAATGTTTTAGTAAAATGTTTCATATAGGTTTAGTTATGTAACCGGAAAACGTAAATCTTTTCCGTGATAGAGAAATACTCAAAATTCAACTGGACCTAAAACATATTTATAGAACAATTACACGTTCTATTCTACCCCACCAGCACACATCGTTAGGCCAACGTTGGGCCATCGTCGGCATTGTAGGATATGGTAGGGAAATTGTCGGTTCGAATTAACGCGGTTGGGCCAACGAATCAATCGTTGGCTAGCCCATGTTGGCAAATCCAACCATAGCCGACGTTGAGCCATCAAACGCTATTGTTGGCAAATCCTACCATTATATTATTATTGTCAGCTACTTATTAACTATCCCTAAAAAGCAAAAACGACCGACACCAACGATTACTGTCGTCGACGGTAAAATATTGCGTGGTTTTAGTTACATTTGTACTTAAGTTTTAAAATGTTGACTTATTAAGTAATACTTCCCATTAGAAGACTTTTTAGGACCGGAAGCTGCTACAGTTGGACTTTTTAAGGTATTCTAGAGTCATCTTACTTGTGTGATTGAGGTTAGGTTTAGTAAACAAGGTAATGACCAATATTCATTAATATGTTGAGTAATTATATCAACCTCCAGACACCAACGATTTAGAAGATTTTTTAAAGATATTCGCCATAATATTTTCATTTCGAAAATGGTACACATTTTTTGCGGAAATGTCGGGATAACCGGAAAAAAGGCTGGATAGACATTGAAGATCGGATTTGATGTCCTATTACCTGTTACCTCCGCAGGTAACAACTAACATTTTACTGATAATACGGTAAATTATGATTAGAATTTAATAAATAAATGTTTCACTTAACTTAGAACTAACTTGCACTTTGCAGCCGATGTAAATAAACTTTCATCTCTGGAACTACAAAACGAAAACAATGGTGACGGCAGTAATGGCGTATACAGAAGCCGGGTGAAATGTGGGTTAGTTATCGTGGACCCCGATAATTATATCGTGCGCGCGCTTGCGATTTGGGTTTTTGGCAACGTTGTGCCATAGTGGTTCAGATAGGTTTCCCAGCCGATTCTTTGACAAGTGAAACTCAAAGCTTTGCTTAAAGCTTTCGTGCTATCTGTGAGGGTATGTTCAGGCATACAAATATCCGATGATTAACATATAGGCCTACGAGAACTAATTACTAAATGTATAACTTGAACTGAATATATGATGGGCTCTGCGTCACGCGTATTGTTTTAAATTATAAACAAATGCATGTTCCCTTTGCAATAGATACTATTTAGATTAGACTAAACAAGACCTTATAAAATAATTGCCAAATGGAGTGTGTTTGGTACCAAAGTATAAATATAATATTACTATTAAAACTTGGTTAGCTAACTAGATCCTGCTGAGACTGGAAATCTGGAAGAAAATAGTATTCCTTGTTGACAGTTCGTGAGCTTGGCAATTATATTGGATATTACTGTTGATGAATTGATGAATCATTAATGGTATTATTGATCGAATATTATTTATATATCGTAATAGCAGCAACACAAAATATATAATTTTACTTTATCTTTTGAGTCATATACAATTGTCCTAAATTTATTTATCAAAGATAAAACAAATTCCTGATCATCCCTACTGTAGTTAGTCTATCGTATGACAGTAACCATGGAGGTCTATTAGCAATACTGGAGGCAACACCAATGAATTCCCTACCAAATCTTTTTAAGGCAAATAACCACTCCCTAAAATGAAACGAGTCAACAAAGTGGATCAAAACAATAATTATTCTTGTTTACAAATTTTAGAAGGCGTGGTGTTTGTTATTTTGTTTAGTCTAAAATATTTCATGACTATAATGGATACATAAATCAAATGAACCAAATTAATTTGTCTCGACTGTGTTTAGTTGTATTCCAGTGATTTGCAAGAATTGATTAATTTTTAAGCATAAAACAACCAATTAGAATGGTTCAAAAATGATAAATTAGCCTCACCAGTGTACCAGTCTGATAAAATCACCAGCTCACTTTTTCGACGAAAATCGTGATGCGGTGTTTTCTCCAGTATTATCATTATACCTCCTTTCTATGTATTAACAGTTCGTGAGCTAGCGTAATCCTGCTGAAGATTGGGAGCTGGAATCAAGCATTCCTGTGTGACAGTCGAATTTATTTGATAGGCAACTAAAACTAAGTTTATATGCCTATCTATATTGTATAACACTAAAATAGGTTATAGGTATTCGAAATGAAATATAAATGAATTTTAGTACTAAGACTTACGCTATTATATTTGGCGAAGGGTTTGAGGTTATGTTTATCTACTAACATATTAAGTAAGGTGAGTTAGGCTATTATGTTATAATATTTTTAAGTTGTCAGTAAATAGTAGTAGACCATTACATTTCACTTACGAAAATTGGGGTAACAATTTAAAATCTTTCTGTACATCCGTATTATACTCAATACCCCTATTTTAGCGCATTTAGGCTAGGTTAGACGGCGGCTTGGCTTGGATGGTTGATCATAAATACGTAAGATAAACTAACCTAGCCCCTTGCTCAACTCAGCGGATTATAATACTCCTTATGCTTCCTTAGCTTGTCCAATTAAGGTAAGTCACTGTCTATTTTTGAATTTAGCCCAATGGGAACTCTCTAAGTATGCGGAATTGAAGAAGTGTAACATCCAGTCAAACAAAGGGAATTCCAGGGAGATTGTAGGTAATTTTTTTGTTAAAAAAAGAATTGATTTTATATAAAAAAGGGGTATATCTCTTGCAAAATGATAATTTTCCCAAAAAAGATGATTTTAATATAGGTCTAATTTGAGTTTTATATATCTATTGATCATTTCTATCAGAGATAATGAGATATCTCTTGTGATTTTGTTACCTCTTATAAATAGGTTTGGGCATTTAATAGACACAAGAATAATAAATATAAAGTGAAATGTATTCAATAATTGAGTTTTTTATTGCTGCTGTCATTACGCTATACGAAATACTGTATATCACATCAATAATACCACTAATGGGTCTGTAACATTAATACCCAGTTTAATTTTCTAGCTTATGGATCAGTGGTACCTAATAATACTAGTTTTTGTTTATTTTATTACTTAATAGCCATTTTAGTACTAAGAGATTGAAATTGTGGTTAATTTAAACACTTAAACTGAAACTCAATCGTGTAGGTTAAGTTTTGTTTAACTGGAAATAAGTTAAATAGTAAAAGATTTAGTGTTACCTGAATAATGAAAAAGAAAAAAGAGTGGATGTTAACAGTTCGTTAGCTATCCAGAATCTGATATAGATAGTTCAAGTTCAAGAGATGGAGGTAATAGTACGTATCTTTAGTGAAAGGTGAACTGCGTTATTTTAGCAACAATACTTTTACTGATTCGAAAGGCAACTACATTAAGTCCTTAAGATGCTATGCATCTTCATTATAACACACAATATTAAATACAAATTAAAGCGGATGATTTTTAGTCAAATGACTACGGTATGTTTTGTAATGTGATTGAGGTTATGTTTGTTAACCAACAAAAAAAGTAATTTAAATTAACAAGGTAATGTTTAACTCTTAATTTTCATTTAATTTAAGCCTGTCACACACCTTTCACGAATACCCCTGAATATTCAGCTAGCTGAACCCCAAATGTTCGGAACTTTCGTGAAAAGTGCAGCTAGTCCTAGTTCATATGAAGTATGTTCCCTGTTTGTGTGTTTACTGCTTTATTTTAGCAACTATACATTTAATTGATTGGATAAGCAATGTTATTTATATCTATAAAATGCTACTTAAATACGTTTACAGAAGCTAAGTAGAAATAATTGTTTTACAAGGACGTAGCCGGTTTCGCTAAGTATAGGATTGAGGTTATATTTGTTAGCTAGTATAACGAAATTAACAAGGTGATGTTTAATACTTCGTATTAATTTTATTTTCTTCAAACCTTATGATTATATTTTTATTAATCACTTAAACATTATTTATTGAATTAATAACGTGACAGTTTATTTGTAGAGGTTAATCAGAATTCAGATTTAAATATGTCCATTGAAACACAGATTAAAATGTTATAACGTCTATAAGAATTATTGTCGTAGTGCTCTGATGTCAACACCGTAAGACGAATGCCTAAGAAAACTGCCTAAATTACCTGGAACGGTTTTTCCATTAATTTTTAATACTGTCGTAATAATTTGTGTTCTAAATACCGTTTAACCTATGTAAAGTCTTGGATACATGTATAATTTAAAAACGAAAAAACACTGATTTAATATTTTAATATATCCAATAGGTCTTTGTATGATAGGATAAAATAATTATTAACTACTAGCGATCGCCCAAAAATAATTCTACTTAAACCCAAAGCGACACATACTAATAATGGTGGTTTGCGTGAATGTTTTGCCACAGCCTGCGTCAGCAGTTAAATAAATTAATTTGAACCAGTGTCCTTTTGCTGAACTTCACGAATTACCACTCTTTCTTTCCATCCCTATCCCTCTCCATCACCATCTACTCCCTAACAAACAGGGTTAATTTTGTTAAAGGAGATTAAACGGTTAAGAGAAGGGTGTTACCATTCCAGTAGTCAGTAGAATGTTGTATTTGCATTAGTCCTAAACCATCTCGTCTTGCTCTTTGTTATTATATCAGCTGTAAAATATACAATTTAATTAATAACTATTCTTCCATTTGATTAACATTGAAACTTTGAAAGCCTGTGGGGCTTAACCCTGATGGCCGATATAAATTGTATTAAGTTTCTGCTCATCCACAGGACAATACCTTTATAACGGTATGCGTGAATGTCTCGTACGATGCACACAAGGTGAGGAAAAGGAGGGGGAGTTTTGTGCTTGCCTATTAATATAAAAGATTTTTTATTTAATTCACAGGTGCTTTCTAATTAATGTGGTATTGTAGTGCCTATTTACAATGAGTTATAGATGGATATAGTGCAATGAATGTATAAGTTAATTAAATAAAGTATCTGTTTAACACTCTAAAGGTCTGAAGACTAAGACTGTTATTAATTCTAAACACGCTAAACGGCTAAAACCTTCTCCTAACGTAAAGTGGTGCGTGCCATGGAAACCTTATTTCAGTGACGTGTGCAAAGTATAATACGTTATTTCACAACCATCAAAACTGAGATATAGTTCTTTAAAGATCCATTGCAGTTTTAGAAAAATCAAGCAAATAAAATAATTAATGTTAAATTTTGAAATTGCGTTACAATATTTTAGTTTGTTAATGAGAGAAACTCGGTAGATTCTATATAGTTTGTAAATATGAATATTATTTGTTGAAATATGTTTGTCATTACGTTTCATGTTATGAATTTTCTATACTAAAACTCTAAGTTATATGTTACTAGCTGGTCCTGTCCTAATGCCATTGAATTTGTTTTATGTAAAATACTAATTCATTTTCATAGATGAGCTCGTTCACATCGCTCACTCACCTTCCGGATGAGCTCGTTCGCTACGCTCACTCGCCTATTTTTATATGGTGGTAACTTCGGCATCGAAAAAAGGGTTCGTGTTGCCATTCAAGTAGATTTTTTATTTCCATTATGAACATATATTATGCCTTTCAAGTATGTTTAGATATAATCATTGACTATAAATACTGAAGTAGAGTTATCATTGCCATTGTAAAATCTGTCTCAATTTTGTGAGTGCCAGGATTCAAAGAGGTCGTACTTTACACTATTCACCAACAGAGTATACTGCTGTCAACTATTACTTATCCTCTCAAGGAGGGGATAATCCAACAGTTGGTGTGTCTGGAAGCAAACATAAGTTGGTTATCGCTTGCTTTCTGGGGTAAAAATATTTTAAAAGTTAACGTAAACAACTAAAATAAATAGTTGACGAATAATTGTATAATAACATCGTCCTGACATTAACGAACACACCAAAAAATAACTATTCAATTTGGTACACTCATTCTCAAGTTATGGAATGACAAAGGGAAATATTGATTCATTTTTAGCGAATTTCCCCTATAGGGAAGAAGCTATTACCGTGGTCGGCATGGTAAGACCTAGGCCCGGGACCATGATAACTTTTCGTTTTGAGGTCCCCAGACCCCAAAAACACCATTCGTTCGAAACTGTATATATATATATATATATATATATATGTGTGTCTGTGGGTGCGATAACTCTCGTAAAAAAGGTCCGATTTTGATGAAATTTGGTACAAACGTGTAAAGCAGCATTTATGACTTTAAGTTCGAAAACCAGACGGATCGACTTATCCGAAGGGGTATTTTGGGGGGGTTTTGTACCCCAAAAATGGGTTTTTTGAGTTTTTTACATACAATTTTTGAAAAAGTAAACTTTTATTTTTTTCCCATTGGAATCAGGTTAAAAATACGCACAATTTGATGTTTTAATCATTGCTCTACGTCAATTGGTTACTGAGATATTGAAAGTGCTAAACACAGTACGTTGTCCAATGTTATTCTTACGGAGGATAAGAACAATTTTATATCTCGCTTATTTATTGACTTATCCTGACGAAACTTGGTATATTGCTTTATTTCATTGTGGTCTATTGATATTTGCACAAAAACCCATTTTTTGCCCGATAGTTCTCGTAGCAGCAAACCTGCATACTCAGCCCCATGTTATTCTTATAGAGAATAATTAACGTGTTATCTCCTTTAATTATGAACATAAATTAATAGAACTTGGTATGTGGCTTTACCTAGTTGAGTTATATTGATATTTGTATAAAAGCCCATTTTTAGTGTTCCTTATTTCAGCAAACCTGCATACTCAGCCGCCATGTTATTCTTATGGAGAATAATTGAAATGTCATAAATCGTTTATTTATGAATGTATATTGATGAAACTTGGTATGTGGCTTTATGTGGTATTAAGATAAATTAATATGCATTGGAAATTCGCTGAGTATGCAGGTTTGCTGTTACGGGGGTATTATATATTAAGATTATATAAACCCGTTTGGTAAGCCAAAAGCGTGCAATTTCATATACATCAATACGAAACATGATTAATGTTTTAGCAGTAAAATAATATACACACTACGTGTGTCTCTTCATTTAATTTAACTTTAAATGTTCGTAAAAATTCAATTAATTTTTAACTAAGTAAATAAATGTAAATTTCATTTTGTGCACAACAGTAATGTTATAGTTCCTTGAATAGTAAATGTGCATACTCATAAATACATTTATGTTATAATAATGTATTGAATATGACATATCCGAAAACCTTTCCTCTTTTTTAACAGGCCCTTAATCAAACGTAAACTACAGTCATTGTGCCTATTAGTAGGGGGCATTGGCCGATACAAAACCAGCACAGGCGTGCGAGGAGGAATGAGGAATCACCCCCCCCCCGTGACGTCAGCCCCCCCGTGACGTCAGCCCCCCCGACATTCCTCATAGCCAAGCTCGGACCCCCCCCGGTCGCCAGCGGCACTTTCCGTGATGACCTTAGTAGTGGATAAACAGCAAAGAGGGGCCACTTCCGGCGTTTTTTTCCCATGTTATTCTTATGGGGATCAGTTTTTGCGCCGACGCCCGATCCTGCCTTACACAAGTTTCCTTGTTAGCCTATACTAACGTCCAACCCTTGCCTATATTAAATATATTTTCCCAATCCCCATCCCTCCTCTATATTTTTTAAAATTAATTTTCAAATTCAGGCTAAAAAACTATCTTTGGTGTTTATGGTCCGATTTGTTTAAAACTTGGATATGTTATTGTCGTAGGCAAGTGTTTTAATAAATTTCACTTACATTTCCCAAATTCACTATAACAGTCAAATTAAAAATTTTTGAAAAATACTGCCGCCAACTTCTTTATTTACTGTCCGATTTGTTTAAAATTTAGATATGTTATTGTTGTAGGCTAGTGTATATGCACCATCCACATTTCCCAAATTCACTATTACGGTCAAATTAAAAATATTTTTGAAAAATACTGCCAATTGTCAACTTCTTTATTTACTGTCCGATTTATTTAAAATTTGGATATGCTATTGACCTAGGCAAGTGTTTTAATAAATTTCACTTACATATCCCAAATTCACCATTACGGTTGAATTAAAAAAGAAATACTGCCAACTATTTACTGACTTTTGCACCCTAATTTCCGTTTTGACTCTTGCCATATTTTGACCCTAAAATTCATTTTAAGACATCCTTTGCAGAAATCCACGAGCCATTTGACATATAATAAATCACCCTTCCTCCTAATTACCTTCTCTACCAAATACATGTCTTTATATTTAGTCTTTAACAATTCTTCTGTATAAAATCCTCCTTTGATTATATTGCCATTCTCATCTTTCAAAATATAAGTCACAGGCTTTGTTTTCTTAACTTCTGCTATTGTAAAAAGCTCTCCCGTCCAGTTAGGGGTATATCCTTTACTAAATACATGTTTATATTTAGATATCCTTACACTATCCCCCACCTTATATCTTGGCTTTTTAACTTGTACTTTAGATGCTAACCTTTCATGTACATCTTTAGAGTTCTTAGCACTTACTTGGTTAGGCTTCATGCCTATGGATCTATGTACTTTATTATTATATATCCTTATTAACTTTGGAAGTAAATCCAACCACTTGTAACTTCCTTGTGCACTAAACTCTCTATACAACCAATTCTTTAAAGTTATCTGGAACCTTTCCACAATAGCCGCCTTAGTTGTAGAGTAAGTGTGGTAGTGATTAATATTTAGAATTTTCATTAGTTTGGTAAAATGTTCATTAAAAAATTCTTTTCCGTTATCAGATTGAATATTTTTAACTCCCTTTGGGAGAATAGTTTTTATAGCTTCTGTGACTACTAATCCAGTTTTATTCTTTAGTGGAGCAGCATAAGCTTTTTTAGAAAATGTGTCTATTAAAGTTAAAATATATTTATTCCCAGAATTCTCTCTAGCATAATTCCGCATATCTATTAAATCTATTTGAACAGTTTCGTTTATACCCAACACCTTAAAAGACCTTCTAACAAAGTTCTTTCTCGCGGGCTTATGCAATTCGTAAGCAATTTTTTCCATTTTTTATTCTTTATTTTTAATGTTAACGTATCTGCCAGTCTCTGTCGTTTCAAAAACACCTCCATTGCTACCAACTAACATACCATCACTCATTCTTTGATATACATAGTTTTTTGGCAAATATGCCCCTCCATCTAAAGTCTTAAATCCGCTTAAAGATGTAGGGTCTGCAACCAACAATTTAGGATTGTACATCATCAAATCGATTTCATTATTGTCTTGCATAAATTTATTAGTTTTATTGTTAAACCTTAATGCGTGTGATTTTAAACAAATATCAAATTTAATATTGTCTTGTCTAAAAGTTTTAATATTATCGTCATACCTCAAAACCTGCGACATTAAACAAACATCACTCCTATCTTTGCCTTCAGGTACATTTTTTATTAATTTGTCCTCTGCATCCCACATATCTCTATCTAATGTTAATACATTATAATATTTATCCCCCTGTTTTATTATGCTTTTCTCACCTTTTGTTAATATTTGCTTAACAACAGCCACATCATTTGGCAATGTCCCAGGTAAAATGTTTGTTAATTGCTTATTTTTACCATCAAATTTAAGACCGTCTAAAGTCACAGTCTGATGTTTTGTAACACAATCGTTCTCATCAACAGCGGGTTTAACACGAACTAGCCTTTTATTATTAAAATCCCAAAAGTTTAGATCCATTTTTGGTACTTGAGAGACGTTTACAACATCATCGCTTTCTTTACCAGCCAACAAATTACTAATCTTTCGCTTTTTGGCATTCCAAATATTTCCCTCCGATTCCAAAAATTCATAATTATTTTTGTCTTGTACAAAGACACCATCTTTTCTTATTAAAGTTTGCTCTAATGTGGGCACATCGGTTGCGCTTTCACCTCGTTTAACATTAGTAATTTTGCGTTTATTAGCGTTCCAATTATTATTCTTGGATTCTAAAAACTTATATTTAGTATTACCTTGTACAAAAGCATCACCTTTCCTGGTTAACGTCTGCCCCAAAGTCGATACATCATCAGTAAACTCCCCACCTTTAACATTACTAATTTTATAATTTAAAGCATTCCAACCATCATCTTTTAGATTTAAAGTAGTTTCTTTAAAACTTCTAGCTTCTGGTTTACTATACGGGTTATATACGCGATAAAATTTATCTATCATATTTTTATTTAATAAACAATTCCACTTTCCCTCAATTCTTCTATGATAGAATCTATCTCATTATCCACTCCAGAATTTCCCGCCAATCGGCTTAACCAAAGCAGTCTTAACCTATCTACAAGCTCATTAGGATCGTCCCAATAAACATAGTCTATTTTATTACCAGTTACCTGCCTTAAACCTTCACCAACAGTCTTAAACAGGGGTTTAATTATATTAAGATATTTAGTGTGTTTATTACTTGACATCGCCGCACCTGTTTTATAACCCTTTAAATGTGCATTTGTAGCTTCCAAAATCTCTTTATAATTTTGCAAATCAGCCTGACTATAGTTTACGGGTTCTTTTAAAGTTAACAATTCCCACAATCCCTTTGTCCCTTTATAAATTTTTTCTCCAACTGTAACATCATCATTGGCAATTTGAACTTCCTGATTCCCAATAAAAAATTTATTTCCTTCTCGCCTAATACCATATGTGGTGTCTGTCATACTACTTCTACTAAGGTAATTTCCTAAATAGTCTGATGCTAAAAGACCAAAATCTAATTTGTGTGGTGTTATCTGTGTTATTCTTGGTATTCTAGACGGGGTCTTTTCTAAAATCATTGGGAGAACCGGCCTCTCTGTTTTTGTGGCTAAATTTTTTAATTCTTGCAAAGGCTCTATTAACGGTTGGAATGTTTGGAACCTCTCTTCAGCCTCTAGAAATTTACCACGTTTTAACGCCCTATATTTTTCTCTTATTTGTTTTGCAGACTCTACCAATTCTTGTTGAATATTTGTTTTCATTTTATTTACATTTTATTTATCTCATTTGTCAAAGGATTATACTCAAACACCTTATCGTGTATTATTAGGCAATATGCAGATGTGTTTGAAGGGACGTTTTCTGCAGTTTCAATTTCTAATTTAATATCTACAACCCCCTCTTTGATTGATTCATTCTGCCTAGAACAATCTATTACAATTAGAGGATATTTCTTTATAAAGTCAGCTCTGTTAAACATAGGATCGGGGACGGTGTTGTAGTAACTCTCCCTAAACCTCACAAACATCTCATAAGCTTTAGAGGCATCTCCATTTTCAAAGTCGAGATTTAAATCACTATAAGGATAATATTCAGAGTTTAAAAACACTTTGAGATTTTTCAATTTACAGTGATCAAATTCATCAGTTCTTTTTCGTGCACTGTTGTCCCTACCTGTTTGGAAACCAAATATAACATACCTGGGCTTCTCCAAACTCGAAGACGTCTTAACTGACCATGTGTGTCTCTTGGTTTCGGGGTATGATGGGAGTTCGTGTAGCTCCAAACTTCTAAATGCAATTTGCAAATTTTTATTTTGCAATAACATCTTTTGTAATTGAAGCTTCTCCCCATCAGATGGCACCACGTGCGGCATCACCCACTGAATCGATTTAAGTGTAATTTTAGGAATAGGATCGACACCAGTTGGAGCATTAGATGTTGTTAATATACAATTTAAGTCGTTTTTGGATCTTTTCAACACCAATTCTTGTTTAACATTTACTAAAACCTTATTAAAATCCTCAAACACACCCATTAACAGCTCTAACGGGACACAAGTACTAAACTTGCCGCTTTTATGGAACTCTTTTAAATTTTCATCAGAATCAAATGCTACATTTGACAATTTAGTTGTTTTATTGTAAGAGCACAATATTTTCATAAGACTGGAAATTCCCGGATTTCTTACAATATCTATTTCTTTACCAGCAACTTCGTATCTAATTTCGTCAAATAAGAATGCAAATGCATTATTTATAAAATGTCCTTTATCATGATTCTCTATTTCTCCTTTAATATACAGATAACTCCTACATGGGAGTGTTAGTAAATCTTGATTATTTATGCATATTCGAATTTCATCGGAATTATTTATTGCTAAAGTGTTGTGTGGAACATAGGAGTGATTTGTAATTTTAACCAGGCTATCATCGTATTGGAATTTTGCTGTAACGTCTAGAAAATCTTCCATTTTTATTAATAGAAAATTTTAACTTCAACCCAATTGATCGCAGAAACCTGGCATTTTGTACACTCAGCCCGTTCTTGTAAATTCTCATATCTTTTTTATATGACAAGTAATTGTAGTTTCTTCTTTATTAAAGTCAATTGGCTTGTCGTGTTGATCTACAAATGTAATGCTAACAACATCTAAACTTCTCTTATTTACAGGGAAGTATATAATATTTCTGGGAACCTCAATAATTTTGTAGCCCGGGGGAGCTTCTGGGTAAAAACTGTGTATGGTGTGTGATTTGTCACCATTTAAATAAGACCCATTCGCAATATTACATTTTACTCTAATCACATTTACATTATTTATGTTGATTTTATTTACAGATTTAAACGCAATATCTGGAGTAGAAAATCCTTTAAATCCCAATAATTCAGACCCTAAACACGGTTTTGTAAAATCAAACACATGGCCAGAATGTAATGTGGCTTTCATAGTTTTATTATCGGCTATAAGTACAAAATCTGGGAGTTGCTTTTGAATTTCCTTCGCAAGCTCAAACACCTCGTATGTACCTTCAGCAATTTCAATTACATTTGGAGCTTTGTGATCGTAATAATACACATCCTCACCCTCGTCTATAGTTAATTTTGTGTCTTTAAGTTTATTTAATTTTGGAACTAGCCCTTTGTAAAATATAAGTTTGACTTTTGTATTAATTAATGCTACTTTATTTTGTATAATAACTTCAACTTTACCATCTAATGCCCGGTTTAATTCGTCAATTGTAACCTCCCCTTTTGGGGTTGTAATTTTGTGCATTTTGTAATATGTCAAAGTATTTAGAGGTTTTTTAACATTAAATATAGAATTATAACTTTGAAAATCTACCAGTCCAATTACATAATCACCATTTAATTCTATAGGAGGAAAGAACACCGACTTCAACTCTGGCTCTGTACCTGTGAATGTTATAGTAAATGAATCCATTTTTATAAACTAAAATTTTTCAGAAATGATAAACATAAAATTCCACAAATGGAACTGTTTAAATCTTGTATTTGATCAGTTGTATAGTAAATTTTAGATGGTACAAAATATTCAATTACCTCTTTTGGAGGCTGTATTCCGAAAGGGTCAAAATATATTACAATATCTTTATTTTTACGATATGCTGTCCAATGTGTGCCCCTGTCACTGTCTAAATTAATAATTCCACATTCTCTTACTTTTGGTCTCAGTTTTCTTAGCTCGTTTTTTAGGTACACCCCTCGAAAGTGAGGCACGTCTCTTGCTGCCTCTAACAGCTGAAAGTTGTCCATCTTTTTTATTAAATTTTAATCCCATTCCCATTTTTGCCTTAGCCTTCATCAAATTTGTCACTGCATAAGCTGCTGCTTTTTCGGCCAGACTGGCGTCCTTTGCCGAAACCCTAGTCCAAGCCTGGTCTGCTAATCTCATATCTGCCTTGTTCCGGGCGGCTGTATCAGGATTATTCATGTAGAATATGTCGTGCTCTTTACAATAAGAGTCTAGCTTATTTTTTGGAGGTACATTTCTGGCTAAATTTTCACGCACGTTAGTTCCGGGCCCGCACCATTTATAATTTCCAGGTAGGTGGAGAGGGAAAGGAAGGTTGTTTATAAGGGTATTTAACAAGCCACGGCCTCTATATGGCTTTAAGAATAATCCCTTACCTTGGACCGTTTTACACTTTCTCTTTGCCATTTTTATTATATAAAAAATGTCATTTAACACATAAAGAAAATACACCATTATATAAAAAATGTCATTTATTCAACAAAAGAACAAATTTAAAATTGCACATAAAGAAAATACACCAAAGAAGTTGGGCCTATTTCCTAATAATATTCGCTGTCTTATAATAGGGCCCAGTGGTTCGGGGAAGACTGTTGTAATTTATAACTTAATTGTAAAAAAACAAGGATTAAAGTTTACAAATTTATATATAATATCCAAATCTTTAGAACAAGAAAAATATAAAAAAATAATTGAAATATTCCGTCTGTGTGATGAAGTTAAATTACACACATATTCAAACTGTGAAATCACACCAAATGATGTAGAATCACACTCAATAGTTGTATTTGACGACATAAATAGTCCAAATATCACACAATTTTTCTCAATGGGCAGACACAAAAATGTTAACAGTTTTTACTTGTGTCAATCTTACAGTAAAGTAAACAAACATTTACGTGACAATGTTAATTTTCTAATATTATTTAAACAAGACGATTTAAATTTAAAACATGTGTATAACAATCATGTGGGAAATGATTTTTCATTTAACCAATTTAGAAATCTCTGCCATCAATGCTGGGATAGGTCTAAATATGGCTTTTTTGTAATAGACAAGGAAAGGCCAAAGAATAATGGCAAATACAGATTTATGTTTGACCAATTTTATAGTGACCAAGGGCAAGGGTGTTGATGCCATCCACAATAAACCTCTTGTCGTCATCAAAAGAGAGTACCTTTTTGTTCATCGTTAGTGTTTGCAGATGGTGGTTTGTGGATTTAATTCTTGTAACATTCTCGTAGTAATCTTCTCCGGTTGCAAGACAGTGTAAGTAGTGTTGGTGTCTTAAGAGATGTTTAACTGTAGCGCCGTCAGCTCCTTTTGCCTTTTTAACCTCTAGCTCATTTTGCTTTTCTTTTTCGTATAACCACTGTAGAGGAATGAAAGAGTATAATTTTGGCCTTAAACCACAATATTCATACATAATTTGACCATTTAATTCGTCTTTAAACTTGCCCGTAACTTTTTTGTTTTTATCAGAGTATAAGAAATGGTCTTTACTATATGCAGAGGTGTCAAAACGGTCCAAGTCACATTGTATTTCCTTGTAAAAGTCCTCTGTTACTATAGAATAAAGAAGGCTGTCTGTGTCTGTCATTAAGAACTTTTTATTCTTAAATTTTGACATATAATTATAGTGGAAATCATACATTATTACTTTGCTGATATCCAAAATGGTCATTCCTAAATATATTGGTTTATCAAACTTTACAATTAATTTATTTAAATGCACAGCGTGCAAGTTGTTATCGAACTTTTTGCTGCAGTCAAATCTTGGCTTTGTAACATACTTTGTTAACTTAGACTCGTCTACAAGATGTATATCACGAAACTTGCGTTGGTTCATAATTGTTCGACCAAAGAGACTGTTATTTAACAGTTTGTAAAAGTCTTTTTCAAAATCATGTTCAGCTTTTTGTCGCTTTTCAATATTAAAATTAATATAGGGCGCGAGCCATTTTGATTGTCTGAATTTTAAGATTCTGTGGTATTTTGTAACTACCAAACCCAGTTCTTCGTATTTTTTTAGTGCTTTATAATGCAAAATATATTTGGTTTTGTCATTTAAGTTTGGTATTAATTTTCCATTCATTTTTTCTGGTGCGAGCGGGTAGTCATTATGCAAATCGTGTAAACTTTTATCGTATTTTAAATCAACTTCCAAAATAAATCCAAAGTTTTCATTTTGACTGTATTTATAATCTTTCTCATTTGTCCATCTAAAGCCATCAACGGGCAACGACTCGCACATTGCTGTAGAGTATAGCGAGTTGCAGTCTAAGTATACAAGATAGGGGCTTTCTTGATTTGGGTCATAATGTTCGCCCATGTACTTATTGTTGGCTTTAGCATAGCGCGTGGAAATCATGCTTACACCGCCTCTAATGGCATGTTCTATAAACAAATGCATGTCAATGTCTTGAAATAATTCTAATTTTATGCCGGTCATTCTAAGACACGCCTCCCATGATAGTCCAGGCAATGAGTACATGTGGACAGGGTCGAGTTTATAATCCTTTAAACTCAAGTCCCTAAATGTCTCAAACACATCAGCCAATAACAACACATCTGTTTTAAGGTATAAATCGTGATATTCTTTTAAATTCTTTATATTAAAATGATTCCATACGTTTTTAGCATGTTCATATTGTGCAGGAGATATACATTCTTTAGTTAGACTGCTGTAAAATGCCTCTATGGGTGGGAGGGGCTCTAAAAACTTTTCTGGTCCTGTCATGTATTCGTACGGAAATTCGCCCTTACATTGTAGTAGTGGATTGTCTATAAATCTAAACGCATTTAAATTGGAAGCTAATTTGCTTAAGGGAAGAGACAGAAAGTTGTATGAATCCAAAAATACCAAATCATCAACAGAGAACGAAATATATTTTTCCATGTCTTTGGCTATGCAATTCAATTTCCGGTTGAATTTTCCCAAGTGTTGCATTATTAAATGACCGTCATAGTTTTTAAGATTGTGGAAGAATATTGGAATTTTCTTGGTTACTTTATAGTTTAAATTGCAAGCGTTGTGGGAGGGTCCTCGGAACTCGCCTGTTAGGTGGCAGTGGTCACGCACTTTATCACACAGTAACGGCTGGCTGCATATGTGGCAGCGTGTAGAGTTTTGGAAGGATGCCTCTTGCTCTGCAGTCATTACAAGGGGAACATATACTTCCATCTGACTTTTAATAAAGTCATAAGTTTTAAATAACTTTTCGAAAAATACATCCATTACATTTTCACCGCTGTACAACTCTTCGTAAATAATTTTAGAGTCTCTCACCACAACATAAGCAAATCCAGAAGGAGTGTGTTTGCCGCAGTTTATAAAACATTCGAAATCTGCATAAATCACAAAGGGAGCTTTAAGTTGATATTTGTAATTCGTAAATTGTAGTGTATCTTTTTCAGACATTTGTACTCTTTGAGCATCAAAGGTTTTACAGTGTGTTGTGTGACGTTCCAATATATCTTTGGTGCCAAAATGTTGCAAACAGAACTTGCACAAATATTTCTTATGGTCATATTTTGTAGACCGCAACATTAACTTGTCAAAATCACGAATTAAACAGTAATGTGATTTCCGACCTTGTTGTAGAAGAAGCAAGTTGACGTGCGTGTTACTATTTAGTTTAGTTATTCTCAGTGGATATATTAATTGTTCTTCAATTCCATATACATTAACACTTATGTTATTTTGTTTTTCAAATTTATCAATGTCGGATATTTTTACGGGATATTTTATATTTGAAATATTTAATTGGCCTTCATAGGGTTTGTAGTAAGATACTCGATTTGCATGTTCTCCATGATTCCTTGGATTCAGGCTTGCTAAAACACTCCACACGAAACATTTATTATCATCGTTTATAATATTTAAAACAGCGTGTTTTGATTTTATATTTTCAGGTGTAGGAATGTATGATTTGGGAGTTAGGGGTTTATATTTGTAAACATGCAGCTGCCAGTATTTGGTGTGGTCATATATCCATCCGCTGCCTTGGGCTTGATACTTGTGCATGGAGGTATCGATCTTAAAAAGTGCTTCTTTAATTTGAGTCTTTAATTGTGCTTTCTCAATTGATAAATTAGTTAAACTTCGAAAATCAGCAATACATTCTTTGTCAATGATTAAATCACCATTATTGTCCACTGTGTGTTTGATAAATTTCACTCTCCTAATAAGAATCCATTTGATAGGTAAAGGACAAGATTGAAGTGTGTCTAATACTTCCACAGATTCACCGTTAAAAATATACAACTTGTAAGGTCGTTTGTCACATCGTAGGTGGTGGCGTTTCTTGTCACGAGTGATGACTCTCTTACACACATTACAACTATTGTGTTTTTCTAGCATATGTGCTTTAAAATGATTGTTATTATCAAATATTTGATGGCATCTTTTACAAATTTTAGGAATAACTTTGTGAATGTTACGATAGTGTCTGATTAAATTGCTTCTGTTGGAGCAGGGCGCGGAGCACTGTGCACAGGTCAACATTTTTTTTGGAATGAGGGTGGTGATTTTGGGGCTTCTATATATAACCCTGGTTGAAAATTTTAAAATTTTATTTTCTTTAAATAATAAAAACATATTTTTTAACTCTAAAATAAGACATTTTTTGCAGTTTAATTACTGCAAAAATTAAAAAAATTTCCAATTTGGTCGTGCAATATTATTTTTTCATACACATTTTAGGTATTAATACACATTCATATATGGGTATCAAAGTGTTGAAAGTGGCTTTAAAACATATATTGAATTTGGAAATGGTGAATTAGAGATTTACAAATATTAGGCTATTTCACAATTATAGTGATGGATTAACAGTTGTCCCTAAAGACATCACCTACACCATTGCTAACACTCACACAGAGTCCTAGGTGGAGACGCGGAGACGCGGAGAGGCGCGGTGAGCCGAGTGTGGTAGCGTCCGGTGGTCGCTGGAGTGTGGTGACGTCATCTAGTGCTGGTGGTCGCTGGAGTGTGGTGACGGTGGTCGCTGGAGTGTGGTGTCTTCATGCGGTGCTGGTGGTGGAGGTCACTGTTGTTGTGTGTTGTCGGTGGCACCTTATATACACATCAGATTTTCAATTTAACCAGGAAATTGCGTTGGCTGGACTTTCTATTCTGGTCAATGTGACGCGTGCATGACTGACTTAGTGTGTTAGTATGTCAGCGTGTGCAGGCAGCGGATCGTTGCGTGAGCAAGCGGCGGATGTTTTAATCAGTTGGCAGTTCGACCGTAGTTGGGATTAAAACACTATGACAATCAAGAAGTTGGCGGTAGTATTTTTGGGGGAATTTATTAAAACACCAATAACATATCCAAATTGAAGACAAATCGGACAGTAAATAAAGAAGTTGGCGGCAGTATTTTTCAAAATTTTTTGACTGTTATAGTGAATTTGGGAAATGTAAGTGAAATTTATTAAAACACTTGCCTACGACAATAACATATCCAAATTGCAGACAAATCGGACAGTAAACACCAAAGATAGTTTTTTAGCCTGAATTTGAAAATTAATTTTAAAAAATATAGAGGAGGGATGGGGATGGGGAAAATATATTTAATATAGGCAAGGGTTGGACGTTAGTATAGGCTAACAAGGAAACTTGTGTAAGGCAGGATCGGGCGTCGGCGCAAAAACTGATCCCCATAAGAATAACATGGGAAAAAAACGCCGGAAGTGGCCCCTCTTTGCTGTTTATCCACTACTGACCTTGAACATGAGGAAAAAACTTTCGAAAATTAATAACTAGCCTATTTATCCACCGATTCCCACGGGACTTTTTCCAGAGTGTAGGCCTATCCCCAAGGAAGCGAATGACGTAAGAACCCCATAGATCCACCATTAAACAAGGCCGCTATTAATTTATAACCGCGTTTTCCTTATGGGATCTCAGCTGTTTACCGGCCGATTTTGTCGAAACCTCACCACATGTCGGGCCGTGACCTAAGAAAACCATCGCTTAAAGATAATTGAAAATCCACCGTTAAACGGGCCCGCTATTAATTTTTGAACGTTTTTTCCTTATAGGATTTCAGCTGTTTACCGACCGATTTTGACGAAACCTCACCACATGTCGGGGCGTGACCTAAGAAAACCATCGCTTAAAGAAAATTTAAAATCCACCGTTAAACGGGCCCGCTATTAATTTTTAAACGTGTTTTCCTTATAGGATCTCAGCTGTTTACCGACCAATTTTGATGAAACTTCACCACATGTTGAGCAGCGGCCTAAGTAAACCAACCTGCAAGCGGCTCCGCGATGTCACGTGTCGAGGCGCGTGCTAGGGCCTACGTGACTGTCCCAGCCTGTTTACTCATCAGCGGTCTTCAAGACCCCTCCGTTCTAGAAGGTTCCGGCAAGTGCGTCGCATGAGGCCTCCTCCCGACTGGAGTGCTATGTATGAGCGTGTCCTCAAGGGTTTCGTCAGTTTGTCTTTGGAGCTCTTACTGTGCGGACGAAGTATTGCTGTTTCTAAGATAGTCTTGACCAGAGCCCCTTTCACGATGGATATCGCTACGGTTGAGGTGTTTGTCGATGAACCCAACTTCCACCGCTACCTTCTGCTAGGACCAGAGTTCCTTACCCCCACGAGGATTAGGGTCGAGGAGGCGATGAGGAGAGGTGCACATATCTTCCTCAGGCTGGGGTGGTGGGGCCCAGCTGGACCCTCAATGTCCTTTCGTCGTTTCGACCTGGGCGACCCGGCACAGTGGGACAAGGTTTTACAAGGGTTGCAGTTCACCCTTAACCATGGTAGAATGGCAGTGCTGGATGTACAGGAGAATGTCAGAGGATCTGGACAATAACCGATTACCTTTAACCAACTACATGTTTTTTCCGGTAATAAAGACTTCTTTTGCCCTTAACCTCATTCCTTAAAAAGAAATAAAAATAAAAAGTTTACTTATAAACTCGAACATGAGGATCCACCTGGCATGAGGTCAGCGATAGACCACCTCTCACGTTTCTGGAAGCTTCTAGAAGGTTCGCTGAAGCGTGCAACCTGGGTATAAAACCGAGGCAAAGCCGCGCGCGCGACCTCAGTGTTGTTCGAGACGTCACCATGAACGGAAACGGAGTCAGTGCAGCTGAAGTGGACCAAACGATCCGCTCCTTCCTAGAGGAGCTGAACGCAATGAACGATGAGAACGCCAACGTACCGCCAGTACAGCAGGGATGTGCGTCAAAGAAGAAAAAGAACGATGGGTGGACTGTAAAGAGGAAGGAAGTGCCTATCAATTCCCCGACACTGTGCTGGTCCGCTGGCGGATATCAGTACACTGTGAAGAACCCTACCAACAGCGGTAATGTACTGTTGAAGATGAATGTGTTCAAAGGAGGTCGCCCCACGTTCAGTTGCGGCTTGTACTTGGACGAGGAGCGAAACGATGAAATCTGCATATGTCTAGAGGACCTGCTATCCAGATTGCAAAACCTATGGTTGGCAAATAGCGAGACGGGAGAGTCAAGATACGACGGGATCACTTGGACCGCTACTCCTCTACCCACCTGGCGAAAGACCGATTGCGTCATCTCAGGGAAAACCAAGAGGAATGCACACTCCAGGCGCGCTACCCAGTAAACGAGAGAGCATGGAAACTTCCACTAAGCAGTTGATAACCGAGGCGCTTCTAGAACAATCCACTTGTTTACGCAGTAAAGCTTTCCATTACGTCACCCTTCCTGGAATTGAGCGTGGAAACTTCCACTAAGCAGTTGATAACCGAGACGCTTCTAGAACAATCCACTTGTTTACGCAGTAAAGCTTTCCATTACATCACCCTTCCTAGAATTGAGCGAGTGACTATGTCATCATGTTGTTGATACGCGCGAGTCGGCACGTAGACACCGCCAATAAAAGGCGACTCGGTGGCGAGAGCCGGTCATTCTGCATCCAGCCGCTGCGCCATGCTCAACACGGACCAGAAGATGGACCTCAGGACAGCCCTCAACAGCTGCAAGGCCGCGGGTTACACCCGCATCGTAGACCTACAGGAGAACGAGGTGTATCCCATTCGCTCGTTTGAGCGAGTGGACACGCCGTACGGCGAGGTGCTGATGGCCACCTTGGAGGGTCTTGTCGGCGACGACCCGATCCGGATTTACATGCCCCGGCGGTACCTTGCAGTCCTGGACGATAACACCATCACGCAGTATAACGTTGGCGTGAGGCCGAGGATGAGCCTTGTGAAGAGGAGCAGCTCTCCAGGCAGTAAAAGTCCTCTCCTAGAATTTGTATAAATAAATGGTATTCCTTATTCCCTTATTTCCTTCAATATACAAAATTAAAAAGAAATAAAAAAAAAGCAAGAAAAGAATTTAGTTTTAAGAGCCGAGGTGGCGGTGCATGGTAGTCAGTAGACGCCATGGACTTGAGGTGGAAACACCCGTTCACTGCCATCGTGGCCGGGCCCTCGGGCAGCGGCAAGTCGCACTTCGTGGCTCGCTTCATAGAGCACACCGACCACATGTGAGATACGCGGTTCGCCCGCATCACTTGGCACTATGGCAGTGGTGGCGGCGGTGGCAAGAGCCGTGCGGACTCTGCCGTGCGCTACGTAGCCGGCCTGCCAGACCTGGACGACTACGACGGTAGCGAGCCCGCCCTGGTCATCGTCGACGACATGATGCGCGAGGCTGGCCCCAGCGTGGCAGACCTGTTCACCAAGGGCTCGCACCACCGCAACATGAGCGTGTTCTTCATCCCGCAAAACCTTTTTCACCAGGGCAGGGGTCAGCGCGACATATCGCTGAACGCTCATTACATAGTGTGCTTCAAGAATCCCAGGGACCGCGCTCAGATCAAACACCTGGCTCGCCAAGTATACCCGGAGAACCCCAAATTCGTGGAGGAGGCTTATGCGGACGCCACGCGTGATCCGCACGCCTACCTGCTCATAGATTTGAAACAGTCCACGCCTGAAGAGATGCGCGTACGTTCGGCCATTTTCCCAGACGACCCGGTGAACTACGTGTACCTGCCCAAGAAGAAGTGATAAATAGGCCGAGCGCGCGCCAGCGTCAGTCATCATGTCACACCGCGTGAAGAAGGACGCGGCGCTGCTGAGGGCCCTAATACACGCTACGCCCAAAGAACGCAAAGCCCTGTTAAAAGCGTGCGACAAGAGTCGCATCAAGTCATTGTGCGAGTGCGCCTATAACGTGCTACGCGGAAACGTACCGCTTTCCCCCTGTCTCAAACGCAAATTGAGCAAACACAAACAGGCGCTCAGACGGCTGGTGAAACGCGGCGAGGGTTGGGCCAAGAAGCGACACTACCTCGTCCAACGGGGCGGAGGGATCCTCCTACCTCTGCTGTTGAACGCTGTTCTGCCCGTTCTAGCGCAGAAGCTAATCGGACATGGAGTACGCTAGGAAAATGGTGGTTGTACCGCAGGAGCTCATCGAGAGATTGCGAGAAGGACCGGGACCAGGACCAAGAGGAGGAGCAGGTAGAGCCAATAAGCCAGCCAGCCTGGACGCTGAGATGCATCGCATATTGAACGACAAGCGGCTGGACGATACGGAGAAATGGAAACAATATCAGCAGGTGTTACAGCGGTTCCCGCACTTTTCCGCGGCTAAACGTCAACCCATAGGTCTGTCAATCATCGAGGGCGAGGAGAGGGAGGAGGAAGCGGTGGGGGGTCCGAGTCAGATGAAGCGCGAGTCTAGCGCCTCGGCGGAGGAGGACATTGTGGAATCGTTCTCAAAAATCTACAGGTCGGTGGCGCGCAACTTGTTGCGATTCATGACCCGGCAAGGCAGCCCCATCGCCTGGGACGCCAGTGGGACGGTGTACGTGGACAAGGTGAAGATC
This sequence comes from Allygus modestus, assembly GCA_963675035.1. Lineage (NCBI taxonomy): Eukaryota > Metazoa > Arthropoda > Insecta > Hemiptera > Cicadellidae > Allygus > Allygus modestus. Next base: position 509,301,342 of record OY776111.1, read on the forward strand.
CCCGATTCCAATATAGTGGACATCGCGCACAGCATAGTGAGAGCGCGAAGGGCGGATCGATTGCCTACCGGCTGGCATCAAGTGATGGTCGCCTTGAAGGACGTGAACGTGCCCAAAGAATACGTGAGCAATCCCACAGCGTTGCGTTACTTAGGCGTGGGGCTGGACTCGGCATCGAGCCCCTGGGGAGACACGACGGAGGGCCTCCTCAACACCCCTGTCACCGAGGTTGACGCCGATAGTGGACCGCCTGAGACCGCGACCTCCAGCGGCCAGGAGAAGGATAATACCTGAGGAACCCGACCGGGAATCGTCATTGGACAACTGGGAGCCGTTCTCACCGTAATGGAGAAGTTGTACTACGACCCGAGCCAGTCCGGTTCCCTCGGCGGGTTGGCTGCTCTAGCCAGAGCCGCGCGCCTACCGAAACGTCGGGTAGCCGACTGGCTGCGTGCCCAGGACACCTACACGCTGCACAAGCCGGCGCGCAAGCGGTTTCCTCGCAACCGCTACGTCGTGTTCGGGCCCCGGGAGCTGTGGCAGGCGGACCTGAACAACATGCGCGGCCTGAGCCGGTACAACGATGGAGTCAACTACCTGCTGACTGTGATAGACGTGTTCAGCAAGCGGCTGTTTGCAGTACCGCTGAAGAGGAAAAGCGGGCCCAAGGTGGCTGCTGCGTTCGAGGGAATATTCGCTGAGGCGACTCCTCGCTGCCTACAGTCCGACAAGGGGACGGAGTTCACCGGGGCCGCGACCAAGCGAGTGTTCAAGAGTCACGGTGTCAACTACTTCACCACGCAGAACCCCGACGTGAAGGCGGCGGTGGTGGAGCGAGTCAACCGCACGCTCAAGACCCGCATGTGGCGCTACCTAACCTACAAAAACACGTATCGCTACATCGACGTGTTTGACAGGCTTGTGGACGCCTACAACCGCAGTCCGCACAGGAGCCTGGGTGGTGGCCTGCGACCCGTGGACGCGGACAGCGGCGATGTTCAAACGGTGTATAAGGTGTGGCGTCACATGTATGGAAAGGCGATCCGGCGACGCAAGCCCAGGTTCGAGCCGGGCGACACGGTGCGCATAGCCAAGGAGAAGGGCACGTTCGCCAAAGGTTATGAGACCAACTGGAGTAAGGAGCTGTTCGTGGTGGACAACGTATACGGGTCGCATCCTCTGCCATTGTACGTGCTGCGCGACCTGAACGGGACGCCGCTGGAAGGGCGCTTCTACGAGCATGAGATGCAAAAGGTAACGGTCGCCCCGGACCGCCTGTACCAAATAGATAAAATACTGGACACCGAGGGGTGAGGCCGCAGTAAGCGCTACTTGGTCAAGTTGGTCGGTTACGGAGAGGACTTCAACTCGTGGGTACCCACATCCGAAGTGCAACAGCTGCTATGACTACAAAGCGCAGACAGCTGTACCTGACGTTGCCCAGCAACAGCTCAATGAACTATTATCCAAACAACACCGTGGCTAACTACATCACCCATCTACCGTCAGTCGTGCGATTGGGTGGTGATGGCGAATGGGAAGTCGCTTTAGTAGAGGCCCATTACCCGTGCTCGTTTGTCACAGTGGGGGAGGACGCGCGCGTGTATCTCTACACTAAGGATGACACCACCGACAAGCCTGCACTGACCGCTGTAAAGGTGGAAGCCGGAAACTATAAAGACATCGATGAACTGGTCAACGCCATCAACGCCATTCCAAAATTGGACTTGTATCAATGCCAGTTTGAGTACGACAAGGAGACTGGGAAGGTGGAATTGATCTCGATAGACCAGACTGTGGTGCAACTGGAATTTAGTCCCACCCTAGCGTTACAGTTGGGATACGATGTGCACAACGTGGATTTGATCAAACATAGAAAAGCTATAAGGCCGCCCAACTTACTGGCCGGGATCCCTTCGCACATGTACGTGTACTGCGACCTGGTGGAGCCTCAGCTAGTAGGCGACACTGTAGCGCCCTTGTTAAAGATTGTGAACATCGACGCAAAAAACTACATCTACGGTGCGAGTACCACCATACACTTCACCGACCCTCACTACGTGCCGCTGATGAAGAGCTCTTTCGATAGCGTGGAAATTGATTTAAGGGACAGCGTCGGGCGCCACCTGCCATTCCACTTCGGGACTACGTGCATGAAGCTTCACCTGCGCAGAGAGCAGCAGCAATGAACCCGAACGACCCCTATCTGGCGTACTACCGCCAACAGCAGTCTGGGCACGGAGTGTCCACGGTATTCAGAGGAGCCGCTTTCCAACGCGGTCACGGCATCGGCAGTTTCCTAGGCGGGCTGATGCGTACAGTGGTCCCATTGATCAGATCCGGCGCATCGGCGCTGGGCAAGGAGGCGCTGAGGTCCGGTGTGGGCTTCTTGGGCGATGTGGCGGCGGGCACAGCCGACCCCCGAGTCGCGGCCAACACCCGGCTCAGACAGTTTACCGGGTCGCTGAAACGCAGGGCTGATGAAAAACTGGATCGCGTGCTGAGCGGTGGTGGTGCCTATAAGAGGAGGCGTGTACAGCAGGTCACTCCTCAGTCTCTGGCGAAACTCCTAGGAGCGAGAAAGAAGAGCGCTACGCCCGAGAGGAAAAGGAAGACTGCAAAACGCGTCGCTAAGAATAGGAGAAGCAAGACCGTTGTGCGACGTAAGAAGAGTGAGAGTACCGTGAAGGACATTTTTGGATAATGTCGTTCATACATCAAAAGTCGTGCGAGTGTGTCAAGACCGAGTTGGACCTGTTCTCGCTACCGCCCACGCAGACCAGTATAGAGAGCGGTAAATGGGTGCAGTACAAGCCCATCTCCTCCCTGACAGACGACTCGCCCGTGGAGTTCATAGTTCCGGGTCATGGGGACGAGTACACGGATCTGTCACAGACGCTACTGCATGTGAAGGCTACCATTAGATCGGCTAACGGAGACGCTGTAACGGGCGATCAAGCGATAAAAGAGGTGGGTCCGATTAACAACTGGCTGCACTCGCTGTTCAGTCAAGTGGACCTGTACCTGAACAACAAACTGGTGTCTCCTCCGAACAACACGTAAGCCTATCGCGCCTACCTGGAGAACCTGTTGTCCTATGGCGGTGATGCCAAGACATCACACCTCACCGCGGAGTTGTTCTATGAGGACTATGCCGGGTATATGAACGATACTGAGGAGGATAATTCCGTGCTCAAGAACCGGAGGGTGTTTATCAAGGGCAGCCGGTACGCGGACATGGTCGGACATCTGCACGTCGACCTGTGCAACCAGGAGAAGTTCATGTTAAACGGCGTGGAGATGCGCTTTCGTCTGATCAGGTCAAAGAACTCATTCTCCATCATGTCCAAAACCGTGACAGACTACAAAGTGGACATCGCCGAAGTCAACCTCTTTATGCGCCGCTGTAAGATCAACCCAAGCGTGTTGTTGGCTCACAGCAGGACGCTGGAGTCGGGCACAGCCAAATATCCCATTACGCGCGTGGAAGTGAAATCCTTCACGCTACCTGCCGGTATCAGTAACAAGACTCTGGACAGCGTGTTTCTGGGTCAACTGCCGAAACGCGTTATAGTTGGCCTGGTCAGCAATCAGGCGTTCAACGGGACCTACAAGAAGAACCCGTTCAACTTCACCCACAGCCACGTGAACTTCTTCGCGCTGTACATAGACGGTGAGCAAGTGCCATGTAAGCCGCTTCAACCGGATTACACGTTCGGTCGGGAGTTGTGCGTGCTCGCCTACCACACGCTGTACACCGGCACCGGAATCAATTTCTCAGACTGTGGTAACGAAGTCAGTCGCAACAAATACGCCTACGGATACTGCCTGATGGCGTTTGATCTGACACCCGATATGGTGGCCTCTCAATCCAGCCATTGGAACCTGGTGCGCAACGGTAACCTGCGCATAGAGATTGGATTCTCCGAAGCCTTGGCGGAGGCGTTCAACTGCATAGTGTACGCCGAGTTGGACAATGTCGTGGAGGTGGACCGTCATCGCAACGTCACAGTCGACTTTGGCGGGTAAACGAGTTACCGCGCGCTCAAGGTCACCGCGCGCGGACCGTTAGGTGAAGGCGGCGCGCGCACCCAAGGTTATCCCGCCAGGCGCGCTCCCACCAGCGCTCAGTCGAGTTCAGTCAGCCGTACGGGATGGACGTGCCGCCACCGATCTACAACGAGCCACCGCCAGCGCGCTGTCATCACGGAAGCGTGGTGATGGACATGCAGTGCTTCAAGGACAGTGACAACGACTTTCTACTGAAAGAGGTTTGCGTGGTGGACGTGACTACCGGCACGCTGCTCCTACATCACATCGCCCACCCACCCTTCAGCAAGGACCTCCTGACTTCCGAGAAACAGCGCGAGAGCGTCTGGGTCACTCGTCACTGCCACGGCTTGGAGTGGGACCAGGGGGACATCGCGTACGTTGCCCTGCTGGACAAGCTGCGCTCCTGCCTCATCCACCGCCCCTTGGTCTACGTCAAAGGATCGCAGAAGAGGGACTTTGTACAACGCCACCTCATAACCGAGCCCGCCGCCACCACCGCTCAGGACATGGAGGATCTGGGCTGCGGGTCGCTCAACGGTCCGCCCACCTACCGGACCCTGCGCTGTCGCCACCATAAGAGCTCCCACAACCGTTGCGTCCTTCATAACTGCATAGTATTGCGGGACTGGCTCGTGTTAACGACAGGTCGGACTCGTCCGCCTCAAGCTGCCTGTGCTGCTTCCGTCCACGATGAATACCGTTCAGATCAGAGAATGCCTGGCGAGGATCCCCGGACTGAGGAACGTCGCGGTCTACGCCTCTGACCAACTACCGGACGTGCCGGTCAAGCCTCTCACCGCCATCGTGTCCAACACGGTAGCACACACTGAGGGAGGCGAACACTGGGTGGCGTTTTACTGCTCGGAAGAGGACAGACTCGAGTACCTGGACAGCTACGGAAGGCCGCCATACCAGGCCGACCTTCAAAGGTTCCTGAGGCGCAATCCTCATCACCGCCACTACGTCTACAACAGGTATCGACTCCAGGGCTACGATACTTCTGTTTGCGGCTACTACTGCCTCACTTACCTGTACTGCCGGGCTGTTCTCCGCACGTCACTCAGCGACTACGTCCAGCTCTTCGACCCTGCCGCTCCCGCCGCCAACGACGCTCTGGTCCGCAGGCTCTTCCACTCCATATTCGCTTAAAACTAGTTTATAAGATTTTTGTAGTATGTATATGTAACCTTATTACTGTACAATACATGCCTCATAATGATAAAGCTTGTGTTTTCATTTCTCCTTTCTCCTTACTAAATTAAAAAATAAATTAGCAAAAGTGAGGCAGCGGGGCTGGACCTCAGGTTTATATACCAGCGGCGCGTATCACTGGCTGAGCCCCAACCAAGCGGCAGTGAAGGTCGCCAAAGAGGGCGCGCGACGAGACCCCTCGGACATCAGCAAGCCGCTGAGCAATTCGAGGGTGCAACCTTGAGCGTCAGCAAACCGCTGAGCAACTCATTCCTCGGCAACTCCTTCAGGGCCGTCCCCGACACGCGCCGCCAACCACTCCCGGTTGGCGGGCGCTTTTTAAGCTGCACGGCTCGGGCCAAACGGCCCATAACGCCTTTCTCACACACTTGAGTTTTTTCTGAGCCTAACGGCTTGTGACTTTTGAGTGAGCAAAAGGAGGAAATAAACAACTCGGGTTCATGCTTTACATAAAGCTATTATATTTTCTTACAAAACTATTTACAATTTTTCTTAAAATTAATAATATAACTAGACCGGGAATTCTTCTTCTTCCTCGTCTTCGTCCTGGCACTGTCCCTCCTCCTCCTCGCCGTCCACCTCCATCCGATGCGGTCGATCTTCTCCTCCTCTCCTGGCTGGCGGTAGCGGTGGGACGTCCTTGTGTCCCCACGGCAGAGTGTGAATGCCGTCGGGGAGGACGCACCGCTTGTCGTCGGTCGGGCTGAGGCTCAGCTTGTCCACTTCCACGGTGTAGACCCGGTGCAAGTGGGACTGGAAGCGGACGTTGGTGGTGTGCTTCCGGACCCCGTCAAACAGGCACTCTCTGTAGTCGTCGGGGGTGAGGACGTTCTTGACAACGCCCTTCGCTTGACCCGCTTGAGAGCCTTGCTGCCGCCTGTCGCCGCGTCCTCGATGTCCATGAAGTACAGCTTGGACCGCAGGCCGAGGTACTCGTATAAGGACAGGCCGTTGCACTCGTCCTTAAACTTTCCAATGACCTTAGCGTTGACGGGGCTGTAGCAGGGGTGGGACCTCGGATAGCCGCTGGTGTCGAAGTCGTCCAGGTGTTCCTTAATCTCGGCGTAGACGTCCTGGGACACGATGTCAAAGACGAAGCTGTCCGTGTCCATGTAGTCCACGGTGAGGCGGTCACCGTAGCGCTCCTTCATCTTGCGCAGGAACTCGTACATGAGCCACTTGCTCAGCTCCAGGACTGTCATGCCTACGTAAACGGGCTTGTCCAACACGATGTTGACCTTGGACAGATGCACCAAAGCCACGTCCTCCGTGTAGTACGTCTGGTCCAGGAAGTTGGATCTGGCGACGTACTTGGAAAACTTCTCCGGGGTGCACACCAGCTTCACGTTGAGGCGCTTCCGTACATTCTCGATGGTCTTGCCGAAGACTGCGTTGTTCATGAGCTTTAAGAAGTCCTGTTCAAACTTCGTTTTAGCCTTCTTCCGCAGCTCCGTGTTCATGAGGATGTACGGTTCCAACCACCGCGACTGGCGAAACGAGATCGCCCGATGCACCGCGACCAGCTCCAATCCATTTTGCAGTGCCTGCTGCAAGACCCTGTAGTGACAGATGTAGTGCGTCTTGTCGTCCAGGGTCGTCAACAGTTTGGGGAACTTCCCTATCGGCGGGCGCTTCGTCTCGCAGCAGTAGGGAAGGTCATTGTGCAGGTCGTGTAGGCGCGGGGGGTAGTGGAGGTCCACTTCCAAGATGTAGCCTCGATCGGCCTCAGCGTCCAGCGCCGCAATGTCCAACGCCTGGATTTCCTCACGGCTGAGCCACTGGAAGTCTCCGGTCGGCAGGCACTGGGACATGGCCCAGCCGTACAGGTTGTTGGCGTCCAGGTACAGGAGGAAGCGCGTGGGCTCGTCGGGGCGGTGGTCCGGGCACCTGTTGTGGTTGGCCTTGGCGTAGCGGGTGATGGCCTGTGAGATCCCTCCCCGGATCCCTTGCTCCACGAACAGGTACATGTCGAAGTCCTGCAGCGTGACCAGCTCCACATCGCAGGTCTTGAGCATGACGTCCCACGCGTAGGACGGCAGGGTGTAGTAGTGGGCGGGATCCAGCCCGTACTCTGCCAGCGACGTATCGCGGAACTGCTCAAAGACATCGGTGAGCAGGGCGATGTCACATCGCAGGTACTTGTCCGCGTAGTCCTTGAGGTGCCGACACTCAAAGGCTCGCCACACGTTGAGGGCGTGCTCGTACTCCTCGTCCTTGATGTCCTCCAGGGTCATGGAGTTCCTGAACGCCTCCTTGGGCGGCAGCTCCCTGGTCCTGTACAGCGTGTCGTAGGACGTCACGAAGTCGTAGGGGAACACGCCCTTTCTGCGCACCAGGTCGAACAGCACACCAAGTTGGACGCGGCGGTGAGAGGCACGTTCTTCGTCTTGTAGGCCCGCAGACAGGTGGCTCCGTGAACGTTGGCAAATTCGCACTCCAGGAACATGTTGACCTTGGTGTTTGGGTGTCGGGTCCTGACGTCAGCCAGCAGTTCCAGGACGCTGTCGAAGAGCAACACCAGCGCGTCCTCCACGGTCAAGAAGTCCTCCATGGGTCGGGACAGGCCGAAGGTCAGGAGGCGTCCGCGGAACCCCCGTTGGATGGCGCGGAACGTGGGTAGTCCGCCACCCACCATCCCGTCAGGTGCCGTGCTGGGTCCGGGCTGGGGCTCGTGGCTGGGTCCAGGTCGAGGCTCGTGCTGGGTCCGGGCTGGGGCTCGCGGCTGGGCCGAGGCTCGGGTGACAGGACGGGCAGGCGCGGCATCTCGTCCACAACGAGGTTCCTCACGACGGGGCAGTTGTGGGCCTCATGCCGGTGCCGGTTGTAGCGTCGGGTGAAGCCTCGGTCACAGTAGGCGCACGCGAACCTCATACCGCGGTGGGCGCTCGCCATGTGCCGCTGGAGATAAGCGGCCCTGTGGAAAAGGGCGCCGCAATCGGGACAGCGGACCTCGTTGGGGTGCACCAGCTGCACGAGACGCCGGAGCAGGTCCTCGCGGGAGAATCGCCGCCCGCACGCGTCGCACTCGGGCCGTGGGTCTCTGAAGGGTGGCGTTGCGGCGGAGAAGGAGGTCGAAGCCGACGGGCTCGCACCGTGAACCGCTTCCATATGGTGGCGAAGATCCTCGAGACCCGCCAGGGCGACGGAGCACAACGGGCACGGATGGCCTGCGAACAGGAAAACAAGTCCTATTAGTGACCCTGATAAACACGAGGGTGAGGAACTGGCGACCTCTTCCTCATCTCGATCGCCAGTTTGAGCCTAGTAAATACGAGGGTGAGGAATTGCACATAAGACTGGCAACCTCTTCCTCATCTCGATCGCCAGTTTAACCGGGCTCGGTAAGTACAAGAGTGAGGAATTGCACAGAGGGATGGCGACCTCTTCCTCATCTCGATCGCCCGTTTGAGCCCGGTAAATACAAGGGTGAGGAATTGTACAGAGGCCTGGCGACCTCTTCCTCATCTCGAGCGCCAGTTTACCCGGGCCCGGTAATACAAGAGTGAGGAATTGCGCAGAGGCTGGCAGCCCCTTGTTTACTACTTGAGTCTGTTTGCTCGACTAAAGCCGTTTACTCTCTTGAAAACAGGTCATTAGTACTGGCGGTTTCTTGTTTAACATAAAAACCATGCCTGGTGCTTGATCGTGAGAATAGGTGAGGAACTGTAGAGAGGACTAGCGACCTCTTCCTTATCTCAATCGCCAGTTTACCTAGGTCCAGTAAATACAAGGGTGAGGAATTACACAGAGGCTAGCAGCCCCCCTTTCTTGTTTAACATAAAAACCGTACCTGGCGCTTGGTCGTGAGGAGTGGGAGGATGAACTGTGGCGAGGTGGCGTCGCAGGTTATCGCTTCGCCCGAAGCGTCTGCCGCAAACGTTGCAGTTGAGATGGCGGTCGCTGTGAGCGGCTGTCGTGTGGCGAGTCAGGTTTCCGGCGTTTGTGAACACGCGGCCGCAGACCACACACATGCGGGGACCAGCCATCTACAAAAACATCGGGTATCTGTATTCCCCGTCCACTACAAAGGCACAGTTGTCGCAGCAGAAACACTTTGGTAGCGATACCCCTGGGAACGAGGCGAGTCTAACCCTTTTAATAATGTTGGATAGAAATAGATGGCTTGAATCGCTCCTATGACATTCCCAACACGAGTACACGTCTTTGTCTTTGTTACGCTCACACATAGCGATTTCGCCCTCGTCTGTAATTCCGCTAGGCACTTGAAAGTTCGATTTAAAAGCGAAATCAAATTTTATTTCACTCAAAACGTTTTTAAAAAGGAGTGGAAGCGAGTCTATTTTGCTTTTTAAATTTGGTTCGTTAACTTTAATCGTTAGAAAACACAACTGTTCCAAGGTCATTACGGTTTCACTCATCTCCATCTGAAAAGAGACAAGGACAAGACTCAGTGTACCGAGATATGCAAAACATTAAATATTAATTTTAGCTAATAAGATTTTAGAGCATTGGTAAACTTTCTGATGAAAAAGTAAATTACATGTTACTTACGTTAACTTTTACGAGAATCCAAAGGTAATGAACAGCAAGTTGTGTAGGTGTATCGCAGAGGCAGCACTACTTCGTCCGCACAGTAAGAGTTCCAAAGACAAACTGGCGAAACCTCTGAAGACGCGCTCATAAATAGCACTCCGGTCGGGAGGAGAAATCGGTCGTGGAACTTTCCACTGGAACCGCTAATGGGTAAACAGGCTGGGACAGTCACGTAGGCCCTAGCACGCGCCTCGACACGTGACGCCGCGGAGCCGCTCGCAGTTTGGCTTAGTCAAGCTGGCATACAACGTGTAACGAAGTCACATCAAATTCGGTCGGCAAACAGCCGAGATCCCATGAGGAAAACGCGTTTAAAAATTAATAGCGGGCCCGTTTAACAGTGGATTTTCAATTTTCTTTAAGCGATGGTTTTCTTAGGTCACGGCCCGACATGTGGTGAGGTTTCGTCAAAATCGGTCGGTAAACAGCTGAGATCCCATAAGGAAAACGCGGTTATAAATTAATAGCGGCCTTGTTTAATGGTGGATCTATGGGGTTCTTACGTCATTCGCTTCCTTGGGAATAGGCCTACACTCTGGAAAAAGTCCCGTGGGAATCGGTGGATAAATAGGCTAGTTATTAATTTTCGAAAGTTTTTTCCTCATGTTCAAGGTCATCACGAAAAGTGCCGCTGGCGACCGGGGGGGGTCCGAGCTTGGCTGTGGGGAATGTCGGGGGGGCTGACGTCACCGGGGGGGTCCGAGCTTGGCTATGGGGAATGTCGGGGGGGCTGACGTCACGGGGGGGGTGATTCCTCATTCCTCCTCGCACGCCTGTGCTGGTTTTGTATCGGCCAATGCCCCCTACTCCTATTTAAATTACTTACAAGTAACACATAATTTTGTTTAAAGAAGTAAAATACCAACTCGTGTATTCTTATAACTCTCTTTAGTTAACGAGCAAATAACACTTGCCGATGTTTGGTGATTTTAGGTTTGTCTTCTACCATGTTAAAATGATATTTTTATATGCATTTCTTCTAAATCGTCCTTAAAACCAGATACTGACAAATGTTAACTGTTTATATTTAATAGATAGTAATTTTAATCATATGAATAATAAGGAATTTGTATTTGTAAGGTAACCAGTAAAATGAACCTTAATAAAGGTCCAATGTTAGTGTTATTAATTTAAATGATTTATTATTCTGGTCACTGAATCATGCACCTTTAAGGACTTTTTAGGTTTTAAATTAGACTGAAATTAATGTTTTCTTTATTAATTTCACTAAAATTAAATTAAATTATGACCAAAGTGTTTACTGTTGTTGGTGTTTATTTTAAACTCCTAATTAAACTTTAAAGTTCGTTTACTTTCTCTTTAAACAATTTTATATTGTTTAGTAGTATATCGCTAAAAATAAAATAGAACTTAAGAAAAAATAATATTTCTTCCATTTTTTTTTTATATAAAAATTAAACTTTTAAAATAACAGGCTTGTTCAAAAATACGATTACCGTATGTAATTGAAAGTAACACCTAATTACATATTACATGTATGTAACACGTTCCTATGTATTTAGTTCTAACGATTAGGCGCGAAAGTAAATCTTAGGACGAACTTGCACTATCCCGTATCTGTGAATCGTTTAAATGATTTGGCACTACTGGTCGGGTCCAAGACGCTGGTAGTGCGCGAATTTTGATCTGGCTTTGTCGAGTTATTTTTAATCTTGGGAGATATTTACATTGATTATCGAGGTATTTGGACTTGGCTTGGTAGTGAAAAGGCTACTTTTTCCAGTGAATGATATTAGTATTTCGATAAATTATTAAGTATATATGAGGATAAAATATATATATATATATATATATATATATATATATATATAAAACATTGCTTAGGGTGCCAATTCCAACAGTTTGTATACTTAAACTGCAATTCTTAAACTTAAGTAAGCCATTGTTATAATTACTAATAATAACGCTTTTGGCAGTTTCATTCTTACTTATGTTTTTTTTTTATTTTTACCTAAACGTTTCGATGCCACTTTGGACATCTTCATCGGTAGGAAGGTTATATGAACAAAACAAAATTCGAAAACAAACAATGAATCATATGATAGATTACTACTACATCTAATTTAAGTACATTAGTCAAACATTTAAATTTATAAATATGGTGATCCATAGTTTATTTCCTTTTTGAAAATTGGAAGCAGAGACTTGGAGAGCTTATATCCATCTTCCCTATTTATATTTTTCTCGTGTTTAATTATTTCTATGGATTCTCTAATTTTTCTTTTAAAATAATCTTCTTCTTTATTTATTAGATGAAAATGTCCAAAGTGGCATCGAAACGTTTAGGTAAAAATAAAAAAATATAAGTTATAATGAAACTGCCAAAAGCGTTATTATTAGTAATTTGTATTCATTGAGCAAATGCAATTTATTTTTCTTGTGTTTACTAAAAGGTAATCGAGATCAAAACGTAATGTAGAAGTTGGATAAAAATGTACTATTAATGAGCAGTTTCATAAACAGTATCATAAATTTTGATGTCAAATTGTGGAAAATCCAATACGACGGCGGAAGCTCACTTCAATCGAAGTAGAAAGCTTGGTATTTGGATAATGTGACCTTAGGTAACACTTTTCATTACAAATATTTCTGCTTGCAGTTTTTTAATTGTTATCAAAGTTGATATCCTAATTTCCCTGGCCAATAGTTATCATGATACGTGTTGTTATAATTGAATAAGATAACAAGTACGTCTTACAACACTACAAAATATATTCACACGATTACGGTAAATATACTCAAAAGATGGTTCAAGGCAATCAATTTCAACCAGTTACACCAATCATCTGGGCCAATCAGAGAATGACAGCGAAGCAAAACGGTGAACTGGTTGAAATCGATCGCCTTCTACCTTATTTTGCCGCAAATTTACCGAATTGTATGAAAGGTCAGTATTATTGTAAATTCATCTTTTAGTGTTGTGAGACTAGTTTATTTTATAGTTTTTAAATATTTGAAAAATAAAGTAAATCGATATCTATTATTTAATTATTATGTAATATTTTTATTTATAATCACGTCACAAAGATCGAGTTTTAATTGTATACCGTAAATGATTAATGCGTGATGTGGAAATAGTTATAGGAAACATTTTTATTTAGTAAAGTGGCATAAGAAACCTAAACTAATTTTATGTAATGAAATTAGTGCTGCATTAAAACTGTAGGCATCATTTCATAACAAATTGGTTTATAATTTATTATTATTTACTTAATCATATCATACATCTTTAAAATTATTTTTTATGTTGTTTGGTATAAAAAGTTATTTGTATCAAGTATTACTCCTAACTTCACTGCTCTATAGAGTTGTGAAATGTCTTGAAGAGTTTTTGCCCCAATTTACGGGTATCTATTACACCGTGCGAAGAGTCTACGTTCGTTAAATTGTTTCCATGTTCAAATTTTGGTGTTGAAGCAAATCTGCCTAATCAGCCCGAATTTATTCTTATAGATATTAAATACAATGTTATACCTCTATTATTTATAAATATATGTAGATTAAAATTGGCAAGTGGCTTTATGTAGCAGTTAAGTGCATATTATATGAATGTGAACTTCCCTGAGTACGCAGGTTAGCTGCGACAGGGGTATTTAATAAATGTTTTAATGACAAGCTTCTAAGTTGTAAAAAAAATCCAAGTACACTTATTTTCATAACTATTTTCCAATTTTATAAAGACTTTTTCTTATATAATAAACAAAATCTTAAACTAAGAAAAGATTTCAATAAAATAATTGCTTATCAGCACTTGGTGTTTTAGGTTATGTTCCAATTCACATCAATAAGAATTATAAAAGATAAGCTTAGTTCTTAAAACAAGCTTAGTATTCATTGAGTCGTCTAATCTTATACTCTAATATGAAGAAGGTTTGCTTGTATGTTTGCTTCCTTGCTTACTTGCGACACTGATCTCAAAAACGGCTCCAACGATTTCCTTCAGATGATCGAAATAACTAATTTCTGGAATAAAAATAAGTTCTAGACGGGCCTCATCCCTAGAATAAATCAAATAATGTAAACTACTAAAATAAAAAGTTAAAAAATTAACATTGGGCGTATAGTGTTTCAAATAAAAACAAAATAATTTTAACAGCTGTTAATAATCAACCAGGGAACTGTCAAAGGAATACTCATGTTGTTTATGATTATTAACATGTTGTTTCCTGAGACCAGAGATTAAAAGATTTGAGTGAAGATTACATATATAGAGTAGAAAAATAAGTCAAAGGGAGATTGAGCTAAAAATAAAAACTAGAGGGACCATAAAAATGTATAAAAAAGGCAAATGAGCTATACAAATCTGATTATCAGTAGAGGGAAGTGGTGAAATATTACTCCGAGTCATCTAAACAAACTGACTGGCCTTCCCCGAGCAAAGCTAGGCCACCCAGGTACTAATTACTTATTTATCAAACTGGAATAAGCCAATGTTTGTTACGAACGGATTTCATCTTATTGTTAGAATACCAATAGTTTGTACATATAAATCCTTGTTATGATCGCTAACACTCCAGCTTAAAATGAGATCAATGACAGAGAATAATTAATAAACTTTCAACACAGAATTCAACCAACGACGACTTCACAAAACGGAAATTCAATTTTCATTTAATCATTTCTTAATATTTTATCACAGCCCAATAAACGTTTTAGCTGTCTCATCAGTTAACGTTTTTATTAAATTTAAGTATTGTAACCGATGCAAGTGGAGGATTACTGATCTTTTATTTTGACTAAACTTACTGTATTTAAACCTATAAGCTTTATTTTTACTTACAGTGTTCAAAACAAATATTTTATGCTACTATATATGGTTACCTATTAGAATTAAAGACCCATGTATATACAAGGGCCTATCTCATAATAACTTCTAGTATTAGGGAACTTAATACATTTGTATTTACATAGTTATTTACTTTATATTATAATAAGTTATTATTAATTTCCCAACAGTAAGTTCTCAGTAAATACTTCTGTAGCCTATTTATGTCTCATTTCAGATCTGAGGATATAAACATATTCAATGATTTATGTTCCGGTATGTATAGAAAACGGCATAGATGAAAATCTCAAAAGAATGAAAAGTAACAAAGGAAGGCTGCAGATACATTACTGATGGTCTCACAAGATCTTACATTGAAAAATAATTAAAAAAAAAAACATAAATATGAATGTGCTTGGGTCCATGCACATTAGTAAACAGCTTACGTGCTCCACTTGTAACAAATCCATAAAAAACAAAAACTGTTGTAAAAAAAATATACTGACACATTCTAGTGAGCGCCTCTTCCAGTGTTCAAGATGTAAGAAATCCTTTACACAGTTAGGCAACTTAAAGTCGCATATTCTTACACACACTGGTAAGCGCCCCTTCCAATGTCCAAGATGTGAGAAATCCTTTATACATTTATGCAACTTAAAGACTCATATGCTGACACACACTGGTGAGCGCCCCTTCAATTGTCCAAGAAGTGATAAATCCTTTACACAGTCAAGCAGCTTAAGTACTCATATGCTGACACATACTGGTAAGCGCCCATTCAAGTGTCAAAGTTGTGAGAACTCCTTTACACAATCAAGTCACTTAAAGACTCATATGGTGACACATACTGGTGAGCGCCCCTACAATTGTCCAAGATGTGATAAATCCTTTACACGGTTAGGTCATTTAATGACTCATAAACTAACACATACTGGTGAGCGCCCCTACAATTGTCCAAGATGTGATAAATCCTTTACACGGTTAGGTCATTTAAAGACTCATATACTGACACATACTGGTGAGCGCCCCTACAATTGTCCAAGATGTGATAAATCCTTTACACGGTTAGATCATTTAAAGACTCATATACTAACACATACTGGTAAGCGCCCCTACAATTGTCCAAGATGTGATAAATCCTTTACACGGTTAGATCATTTAAAGACTCATATACTGACACATACTGGTGAGCGCCCCTTCAAGTGTCAAAGTTGTGAGAAATTCTTTGCACAATCAAGTCACTTAAAGACTCATAAGATAACACAACATAATAGTGAGCGACCTAATGTGTGTTCGAAATGTGAGAAATTATTGAAAAACTCATCATCTTTGAGAACCTATATTTTGACACAATCTTGTGAGCACATTCAGAAGTGTGTTACATGCCAGAAACCTTTTACTTTAGCAGCAAATGATCGCTGTCCTAACCAATGTCAAAGGTGTCAGAAGGTTTCGCCGTGTTACATTCTTGTAAAACGCATTTCCGATATATAATAATCAATTTAGAACTGTATATTGATGCATAAGGTACTGTGATTAGTTTTACAACCCTGATGTTTGTGCAGAGCAAGATGTATGTGCGCAGCCAATGACATGGCTGCAAACCTTACTTATTTAGTCTGCTAAAATGTCAGTCTTGACCTCAATATGATTATAAGATCAAAAGTTAGAATCATTGTTTGTTTTAAATTATTGTGAGCCTAAATTATTGTTTTAAATTATTGTAAATCTATGTTACATCAGCTGATCATGAAAACATATCTCTTTTTAGCAAATTTCCCCCATAGGGAAGAAGCCATTACCGGAGGTGGCGTGGCAAGACTTATTCCCCAGACCATGATAACTTTTTGTTTTGAAGTCCCCAGATGCCAAAAACACTATTCGTTCAAATTTATATATATATATGTATATATATATATATGAATAAATATATATGTGTGTGTGTGTGTGTGTGTGTCCGTTACCGCGATAACTTTTGAAAAAAAGCGCCCGGTTTTGATGAAATTTGGCACAAATATGGAGGGTAAAATTTATGATTTTATTTCGAAAACCAGATCGATCGGTCTATGGGAAGGGAATTTTATTGGGGTTTAAATCTTTCCAAAAATCTTTTTTTTTTACCCTAAAATGAAAAAAAAACTAGATTTTGGTTGTAGCCATTTTTTAGAGCTTGAAAAAACAAAAACATTAGTATTTTTAATCATTAAGCTAGGTTTAGTGGTTTTGGATAAAAGTTAACAAATGTGTACATACAATTTCCCATGTAAATCTTATGGGACGGCTTTTATATTTTCCTCAGATAATTTCACTAAAAACTCCTGAGTTCTTTCTACCAATCAGTTTATCTCTAGAAACAATCATTTTGGCGTTTTAATTGTGGTTTTACATCCAACCGTTGCAGTGATATTCAAAGTGCTTTACGCAGTACGTTGTCCAATGTTATCCTTATGGAGGATAAATAAAATGTTATATTTTGATTATTTATGTATGTATATTGATGAAACTTGGGATGTGGCTTAAACTAGTTGTGGTATATTGATATTAGCACCAACAAAGTTTTTGTTTATTTTCCCCGTGGCAGCAAACCTGCATACTCGGCCCCCATGTTATTCTTATGGAGAACAAGTAAAGTTTTATATTTCCCTTAGTTATGAACCTAAAACAATACAACTTGGGATATAGCTTCACCTGGTTAAGTTATGTTGATAATTGCAAAAAACACATTTCTTATCTACCTTTTTGTAGCAAACCTGCGTAATCAATTATAATGTTATTCTTATGGAGAATAAATAAAATGCTATATATCACTTGTTCCAGGACTACCTTAAAACTGGTCTATACCAGTTTTGAGGCTGACATTGGGTACAGAAAATTAAGTTGTCATTACATATGGTAAGTCTTTTGGCTGTCTATTATGACAAACTTCCCTTTCACCTTTGGTCTTTCTATTTGCAGGCGCTAGGGACAGAATCTCCGGGTTTGATCCCCGCCTGCCAACCTGAGAATGGATGGTCCCTGGCTGTTGTACATGGATACCCTGTAAGTTGAGTTGAACAGTTGGAGGGCAGAATGTTTGAGAGCCTCATTCCAGCTGACACAGGGGCATGGGAATTGGCCCCCTAAAGGGTCGATTTGGCTGCCGTCCCATCCTAACCTCTCCTTTCCTGCTATATCCTATCTTTCTGGTAACCTGCGCAATATTCCCGCTTGTGGAAGATGTGACTGGCAGCTATGTTGGGGTTTCCTAATCCACAACAATGATGATGATGATATATATATCACTTATTAATGAGTGTATTTTTGTGAAACTTGGTAAGTGGCTCTAGGTAGTAGTGATACCCATACATATGCATTGTAAATTCACTGAGTACGTAGGTTTGCTGTGATAGGGGATGCTATACATATTGGGTAAACAGACTATTAGTATTTTTGGCCACCGGAATTTATGACTTTGTTTGTTAACTCATATCTTTCTTAACATAATTTCTCAGTTTTAAATGAACCAATTTTATTATTTGACACTGTTATACAACAAATCTTGTATTTTACGAATGGTTTATTTACGTTCAACTGACTTAGGTATGAATGAAATGTTTAAACCTAATATCGTAGTGATACTTATTTATAATACTGTTAAATTATCTCCTTTAGAAATATTGGTGATGAGTAATTATTAAGCGTCTTGTCAACACCTGCTACTCTGTGGTACTACAAACAATTCCAAAACAAAAACACTCTAAAACCTCTGAATAAACCATTACTCCCAATACTTAATTTTGGGAGATATGGTTCATTCAGAGATTGTGTTCTGATATAAGTTGCCTTTGTATATTTTAAATTTTATCTAAGACATTTTTAATTTATATCCCGAAGAAATATTGAACTGCTATTATCGTTTACTTATAATTGAAACAAATCTTTCTAGTTACTTAGAAATATTTTGTTTCTGATGGACTTTAAATACTAAAGTAAAATCATATCGACTGAATTAGTAATACAATGTACGTGTAAAAAATGTTGGAGATTATATCATATATTTTTTCGCATGCACTTTCTATACGATTATTATATAAAGGATCTCAAACTAGTTATATTCCGTGAAGTTTATGTTTATTTGTTTTTAAAATAACAAGAATTATGTTTTTCTGTAACTGTTTTCTTGGTTTGTTCCTCAAAATGCTAAGTTGGATATTTTGTTATTTTAGTGTATGACTTAGCCTAAATGAATATGTTATATTTCAAATGTTTGATACAGTGAATTATTTCTGTAGAATAAGTTTTGCTTTTCTTGCATATTATTATGGATTTCTTTTACAAATATAGAATAATAAGTTTTGGGTTTGCATTTATTTACGTTCCAGATTGTCATCTTGATTGATGTCACTTTACAGCAGTATAATTAAAGTGCTTCTTCTGCAATTATGAATTAAATATAATTATGTTACATATCTTAATATAAATTAACGAAACATGCGAACACAAATCTATAAAACAACTAGCTGGCGTCCCGTTCTTCACCCGGGCATCTGACAGCCCCGTATCACCTTCTAACTGGCTGGTGATAAGATGTATTTTTTCGGGGATGGCATTGCCTTTCGTCTCACTGTGTATCGAGCTGTTGCAGAGTTAGCAACATATAGTATTTATCACAGTCAATAAAAGCAAAATATTACCTGATATCGGAAATAATTCCCCTGAAGCTGGATTTTTCACAAATGATAGAACACGATAAGACATTAATCTGTACACAAGTCTCCGGTTTTCCCCCTTGTGCTTCACTTCCCATCAATCTTTGAAGAGCTTCCTAGGGTTATGAGGCGACATTGATTTTTCGTAATAACACTTATATCGGAATTACGTACTCTTTTTAATTATAAATTGTAGACTTACCGTCAATCACAGCAATCCAGTTCAGATTTTTTTATCTGTACGTGTTTCAAAGCACATCAGGCTGCATCATAAGCAGAGATGAGATTATGCTACATCTATTTGATCCATGAAGATCTCGTCAGTTGTTTGTAAAATTCAGTTGAAACATTCGTTTGACACAAAACATACACGAACACGAACTATACTTACACCGATCCATTTTCCATAGTGAAAGAGGACGACTGAACATAACCTCTACAGTTGGCATGAGGTCGTTATTGACAGCCGGTACCAACTGAATGTCTCAGTCCCATTGGGGTATCGCATTTTTCAGCCAAGGTATTAACTTTTAACTCTATAGGCGACTTCATTGTGATCAATGTTATATAAGTGTAAGACACATAACTTATAGTTTAGGCATGTTTTATATTTTTTACTGAATATAAAGTAAAAATCTACAAAAGTATAAAACAAAAGCCGCCAACATGGGAAATTACATGCGCAAGTACTAGGATTAAAATAATAGTTAGGTAATGTAAACTGCTAACTTCTTGGTCCCCCAAAGAAAAGGTTATTTAGGACATACTTAACATATTCGTTCCAAGATTTGTTAATCCGCTGTTAAGGTACAAAAGAAGACAAAATTATAATAATATTAGTTTTAAATTTTAGTAATCTTGTGTTTTTGGGCTAGACCTGCTGTCCGACTTTTATATTGGTTATAGCGTATAAATTAATGTGGTGCAACATTTTCTTTTTGCGGTACAAAAAGGTACAAAAGTGTTACAAAATTCTGATATAAGTTTTATCATAAAAAATCAATGTTGGCTCACAACCCTAGGATACTTCTTTGAAGTTGGGTTTGCAAGCGTTTCATAATAAGCAGATATTTCCCCAACTACTGCACCAAATCGAATAATCTTATTTTCTTGTGTTTTTCATTAGTATGCCTATAGTAAAGGCTATTATCATTATTTTGATGGAAGCAATATTTTCTTTGCAGTGTCTCATTAAATTACAATTATTAATTCTTATAATAATATTGTATTCATTATTTTTGCAAATAAAAATGTCTTGAGACTATTTTTCAGGAACAGTTTGATTTGCTGAAGAATAGCTTTAAAACGATATATAAATCAATTTGGTTTATAGAAGGGAAACGGGGTACAGTCGAGAACAACCGGTGGAGCGCTAAACTATGTTTGGCGGTTTGTACAACTGAGTAAAAACAAATGAAAAGCTAAAAACATTAGGACAACCTATGATTTTGGTTTAGTTGTCCTTTTCTTCATGTATAACATACTTTTAAATAAAATGTCTACATATCGGAACTATACCATGAAACAAGAAGCAGACAGAGATTGGCAATAACAATTTCTAGATTAAACCACTTTTTTTTATTCACCTCACAAAGTACACCACAACACCACTCCTGAAATAGCTAAGGTTGAGGGTGACTGCATTAGTTTATTCAAAAGAAAGGTCTCTGAATGGCTTCATCGGGGTGGAAGGGGCAGAGGCACTGATACAGACACAGTACCGCTAATGTTATTGTTAGTAGTTATGAAATGATAAGATTTTATGGTAAATTAATATATTTGATTTTAAAGTTTTTGAAAGGTTTATGGTAGAAGTAGAGTGAATTTCGTCTATTAAGTGAAAAGGTTACAAGTGGGAGTATTTGGAGTGATTGCGAAGGTAGATGGTGGGAGTAAAGGTAGATAGTGGAATATAAGGTATGTGGTGGGAGATGAGGTACATGGTGGGAGTATTTTTGATGTGATTATATCTGATTGATATGTGAATATGTACAGGTAATGGTGGGAGTTTTAGTTATGTGTTAACTGACTTGGATAAGATGATGGGAGGTATTGAGAGGTTAATGTGATTTTAGAGGATTTTAGAGATTTATTTTGTGTTACTTGGCATACTCTTTATATATTACTCTGTTATAGTAAGCGTATATATTTTTAATTATCTATACAGGATATTATATTTTTATAATTTTCAAAACAGAATGATTGGGGAAGATTTTTTAATCGACAATCTTTTAGAGATCTGTAACAGTATGTTTTACATCTTACTGTAGCAAAGTCTAGAATGGGGTAATTAGGAGATATGTATTTGAATAGACCTAGACGTGAAGGGTGAATGAAATCTTGTTTTGTAAACGAATCGTTTTTAGAGAATGTGTGCAATGCGAATGAATCGTTATCTGTGTATATGAGATCGAAAGGAGGAAAGGTTTTCTATAATTTATTGTAGTACATATCGTACATGTATCTCTTACTTAGATCTATAATTGAAAACCTATACCTATTGGCTTATTAGAACGAACTTTTCTTTTATACATAAAGATTACGTAGTTATTTTCATTTGACATTAATCCGTCCACGAAATTGGGTTGATTTATTAATGTCATAAGTTGTCTAGTATTGTTGTATAGGAAGTGTTTATTTAAGTTATCAGGAAGCAAACTTTTCTATTGATTTACCGTATATGAGGTTTGATTGGAGTTTGAAAAGATTGGATAGGGTTTTGTCTTGTGACTAGTGCATTCTCAAGTCTGTGTTTATTTTTATGTAAGGTTCTAACCAACATGATTCGTTAAATGCAATAGCTCTGTGAATCTTCTCTGATATGAGTCCCATTGAAAGAGCTTGTTTAAAGTCTCGTAGTGTATTACGTAATGTTTTCTGTCTTGAAAAGAATTTATTAATTTACCTTCTACGTGATGAGGATATAGTGGATAGTCTGTGTGATCTGAATTAAATGGATATTTTTAACCTACTTTTAAGATGTAACCTGTACCTTCTTGTTTACTTTCTAATCGAACAGAGTCTGGAGATATCCACCTGAAACTGTCTAGAGGGAGTGGATTTTTCAACATTACAGTGGCGTAAAGACCGATGATGTCATAGAAATATATTAGTGAGTCGGGTTTAGAGGGGTCGTAATTGGGGAATGAGTGGTGATTTGAACTTGCGTACTTCCTTAGTACACATGTAAATCCACCTCTTATACCTCTCATTATCATACTTTACATTTAATTATCGTTTAAAAGTTCTATACGAGCTGTTGGAAATCTTGAGCCTGACGTCAAAACTGTATGCCCCCATTGATAGATTGTAAAACATGTAAAGCTTATAGTTTTCAATACAGATTGATCTTATAATTTCCAATTTATGAATTTATGGATAGAATTGAGAAGAGTCTAAAAATTTCATTGTGGTATTTTTAAATCTCTTTGAAATGCATAGAAACTTTTTTATTTTACCCTTGAAAGGTATGGATTTTGCATTGGTATTAACGCTAGTTAAGTAATTTAACAGTTCTATTCCTAGATCTTTTATAACTATGGGGGCAAAGTGTGGTAGTTGGTAGTATATATTACAATTCGAGTTGGCGTAACCTCTTATTGATCCGTTTAAATGATTATGATCGAGGACATAATCATTGTTGAACATCCCTTTACCACAAATATGTCAAGGAGAACCGTCTGTGGGTGGATGTGGAATTTGCTTGGGGGAAAAGTTCTCTTGTACAATCTCCCGATTAATTCACACTCTCTTTCTAAATAGTTATAAAAGCTGTAATATCTGAAAAATGTTTAGTTCTAATTATTTTACTGCTTTCATTGACAATACTGTATGTTAGACATTTTATACTGAATGTGTCAATACAGTGAACAAAAGAAGTGTTTGGATCTGGTTCACAAGCATCTTCTCTGTTCAATTGTTTTTCAGATGGCAAATGGTACTTTCAACTGTCTGCTGTAGTTTTAAAAACAAAAAGTTATTTCCTTCTTTTAGAAGGGTGACGGTTGGTATTGTAGTATCACAGTCGATTTCGTGACTGAGGAGTTGGTCTTGTTTGTAAAAGTGTTTGAAACACTGACGACAAACGTATAATCTAGTATTTGTTTTGACCAGCTGTTTACCGATAAAGGCTTCAGAGTTTTTGATCCATACATAGTAGTTTTTATAGAATAATATATCTCTGTGATCAGTTTTTTCTCTGAGATGTTACTTTTAAAGGAGGAAATTGATTTTTTTACTCCTATCGTCTAGGGAGTAAACATTTATAGAGATGTTACTAACGCTTTCAACTATTTGTATTTCGTCAAGTTTTACAGGAAACGAGACGCATGACCATTTGTACTTATCGTACAAACCACGTATTTTAAGTAATTTAGAATGTTGTAGTAATTCTTCTCCAGAATCAGCCAAAAGTTTTCCCATTATGGCGATTTTGAAACTGAGATCGTTGCAACATATCCTTCTACTACCCTTTCTGCGGAATGGATTTACAAGAGATTTTTTCCTCTAAGAAAGGTTGGTAGTTTTAATCTGGTGGGAGAAGAGGTGGATGAACCCCAGACAGGTTCGTATCTGTTGATGCGGAACTCTAGTTTGACAATCGTGTATATAGCCCACCCCGAACCTCGCAAATCCAAATTGTACTTTTTCAATAAAAATTTCTCTGAACTGGAAGAGGACTTCTGGTTTAAATCAGTTAAACTAAAAACAATAAATTTGAGTTTGAACAATTTTTGTTTGCAATTCATCGTTAGATTTTGAAAACTTACACTCCAAAAACATATTATACTTTATACTATCGTGCATTTGTTGGTAGTGTTTTAATAAATAAATAAAGTTATCTCTTAACCACTCCATATAGGTTTTAACGCAAGAAAACCGGTAGGTGTTGTCCGCTTTCAGTGTAACGAGCCTGCACCTTGCAGCTGATTCAATTTGAACAAAAATGGTTTTCAAATAAATAAATTATCTATTTTGTATTGGTATTTTTTTAACTTTATTATTTTTATGATGCGAATATTCTGTAAGAAGCCTCCCTTTTCCATTTCACACATACTCACTTTATCACTTTTAATAACTTATAATTTCAAATGTTATATTATGTATTCCTCTTAATAATAATAATAGATATAGAATAACATTGTTTTTATTTTGTTTATTTTCTGCAAATGTAGTAGTGTTAAGAGCAGTGAAGAGACTGATGGACTCATTCCCACACGTAGACCAATAGCCTATGTGGGAATTAATTCAATTTTCATAATTGTATTGTATACTGTATCAATTGTTTTTACTCTTGTGGAATAACCAAATTTAAATTTAATTGAATACTAAAAGTCTTACCCTAAAACTGGAGCTGTAATACGGCCGCCATCTTGGAAAGTGGCGACCATATTTACTTATTACTCTTTTATTATTGATGATAGAGAGACGTGTCTCAAACAAACGATGCTAGAAATTAAGAGATGCACAATAATTGTTATGAGTGTTTTTGCAATAAACATAACGGTTTTGGAGTTATCAATGATTTAAAGTTACAAATATATTTAGAGGGTGAGTCAGACTACACTTTCGGCATGTATAACATAAGAACAGCTTAGACTAAAGACATAAAACTATTATCTATTTTTTTATATAAGTCTGTTATATAGGCAACTATTTAAAATTTCAAAAAATATGTTAAACAAAAATGTTTGAGTATTTATTATTGTTTTAATAAATCAGTTTTTCGTTTCAGAGTATTTAAACAATTAAAATTAGTGCATGTTATTCAAATCTTTTCATCTCCCTGATCCAATATACATGTATTATGTATATGAGTTTCAAAATGTACTGTTGAATAATCATAATTTAACTTTTTATTTTTATATATTAAATTACAAATAACTTTGCATACAAATATAATCTTGCAATAAACAATTTTGTCTAGTGTAAGTATATTTAACTTTTTTCGTCTTTTAGTATACCTAATCAAGTTTTTTAATTTATTGGTCTGGATCTGACTGATTACATATAATTGATGTTGCAGATGGTAATTTGAGTTTCCAGTTGTTTGTAGAACAGTTACAAAATATAATAAAGGTTTCAACTAAAACTATAAAAAAAACCTTCGAAATACTGCAAAATCATGCTCTGGATTGAAACGGGGATTGTCAGTTCAGTCAGAATCAGGGATGTGATGAGTAGGCAACTTTAAAATCAACTCTTGAATACAGCTTTCAAATTACATTTTAAATTGTACAGGAATATCTAGAGTAAAACCATTAACGCAGCAAAATATCTACATTACCATAAAAAGATAAATGAAGGCAATAATAACATAACAAATATATGGAAGAATATTGCAGAAATCATGGGATTAAATAAATCTAAAGACACTTTTCCAGTTGAACATTGTTGGGGTGGAAAAGAAAATGTTGAAGTATAAGGCATTAAAATGCTGCCAATAGTAGTTATGTAAGTGTAGTGTTTCATGGTTATTTGACATGTTAGTTAAATTTTATATGTATGTGAAATTTCGTCTCTTAGTGAACTGGTACTTGTATGGGTGAGTGAACGATTCAGTGTGAGTGAACGATTCAGTGTGATGGAGTCTGTGAGTGTGGGGGGGGGTGTTAGTGTGAGTGATGGGGTAAGGGTTACTTGTATAGGGGTATTGTAAGATTACTTGGCTAAGGGTATGACAAGGTTACTTGGATAAGGATTGGATAAGGTAGGAGGAGAGGTGTGTGATGGTGTGTGTTGGTTTTTATATGGTATGTGACGATGGAGGGTAATGAGGGAATAGTGTAATTTTAAGAGGATATGAGTTTTTTTTTTTTGTAAAGTATAAGCAAGTGTGATATATCAATGTTAATGTGTCCCCTACCTGTAAGAGAAGACTATGCGGAACGTGGAAATGTGTGACAGATTGCGTAGGTGCTTTTGTAGGAGCGTTATGTCTATGTGTTTGTTTTTTGAAAGGAGAGGAGTAAATAGACGTGTACATCACTAGAAAGAGAAAGGTAGTGTGGGGGTATGATTTAATTGTATGTATATTTGACCCTAACTTAGTATTCCAATACTTAAAAAGTTATATTGTGTGAATTTTTGTGTGAGGATTATATAATGAACAAACTCTGTTCACTAGATATTGTGGAGGATAATGGACAGTTCACAAAAGGAATCTAACGTGTATACACTCATTGTTCATTTATATTTGCCAATACGTCTAACATAAATGGGGTGATAATCTATATATTTTAATGTGTATAAAATAGTTTTATAACTGGTTTTATATGGGCTGTGAACCCCTTATTGTATCCGTTTGTATCCGTTTTAGCATAGTCAATCAATACAGACCATGAGTCTGATGTTTTTGTAAGTCAACTTTTTTGAAACGACAGATAGCGGTTGAAAAAAAACGAGGCCAGCTTGACTTCTAACAGGCGGGCCACCTTCGCATGTGAAACTTGTTTTTGAAAGTTCTTGTTATACAACCAGACCAGAAGTTTCGTTTGGAGATCCCAGAGTCAAAAATATTATTCGTTCAAGATTGTATATATTTTTACATAATAACATTGGGGCTTAGTACGCGGGTTTGATAGTACGGGAGAATTGTGCAAACAATTGTTGGATCAAATATTAATAGACCTCAACGAGATGAAGCCGGTTACCAAGTTATTTGTTCAGTACAACACCAGGAATGCTACCTCGTTCGTTCTCCACAACCAAACAAGGAACAACAATCTACTACAGTAAAACTAAATACCCCCGTAGCAGCAAACCTGCGTACTCAGCGAATTTCCAATACACATATATGTATCTTAATACCACATAAAGCCACATACCAAGTTTCATCAATATACATTCATAAACAAACGATTTATGACATTTTAATTATTCTCCATAAGAATAACACGGCGGCTGAGTATGCGGGGTTTGCTGAAATAAGGAATACAAAAAATGGGGTTTTATACCTAATATCAACATAACAACTAGGTAAAGCCACGTACCAAGTTCTATTAATTTATGTTCATAATTAAAGGAGATAACGCGTTAATTATTCTCCATAAGAATAACATGGGGCCGAGTACGCGGGTTTGCTGAAGCAAGGGACACGATAGAGCGATCTGGCTGGCTTTCGGACCTAGGGGCATAACTTTAAGACGAAAATTTTAAGCCCCCCTCATTATTCTAGCGCTAATATTTACCGCGTTATTAAAGAAAATAAAAGTTGAGCAAACACAGTACGCCGGCCATCTACAAAATACATCGGGTATCTGTATTTCCCGTCCGCAACAAAAACACAGTTGTCCACCGCGATAGTAATGAAAATTAAAAATAACGAATAATTAAAATAGAAACGCTAATTAATAAATATGTTGTTACTTGCGTTAACTTTTACGGGAATCCAAATTCAATGAACAGCGGGCTGTGTAGGTGTATCGCAGAGACCATTAAAATATATTCATAAATAAGCGATATATGCAATTTTAATTATCCTCCATAAAAATAACATTGGGAATGAGTACATAGAATTGCTACAACAAGGAACATAACCAATTTGTTTCTATGCAAATATCAACATAACTCAACTAGGTGAAGCCACATACCTAGTTTCTTCAATTACATTCATAAATAAGCGATATATTCCATTTTGATTAATCTCCATAAGAATAACATGGGGCTGAGTACGCAGGTTTGCTGAAACAAGGAACATAACCAATTTGTTTCTATGCAAATATCAACACAACCCAACTGGGTGAAGCCACATAAGAGGTTTTATTAATTTATATTCATAAATAAGTGAGACATAGCATTTTAATTGTTCTCCATAAGAAGACAGTGGGGGCTGAGTATGTGGGTTTGCTGCTACGGGAGCCTTTGGCAAAAATCTTTTTTGAGCAAATATCAATAGACCAGATAAGGCCGTATACCAAGTTTCGTCAGTATACGTTCATAAAGAAGCGAGATATAATTTTGTTCTTATTCTCCATAAGAATAACATTGGACAACGTACTGTGTTTAGCACTTTCAATATCTCGGTAACCAATTGACGTAGAGGAATGATCAATACACCAAATTGTGTGTTTTAAGCTGAATGTAATGGTGAAAACTAAAATTTTACTATTTTAAAAATTATATGTAAAGGGTTCAAAAACCCCATTTTTGGGTACAAAGCCCCCACCAAAATGGTATCAATATTTTAAAATTACTCGAGTCACTCTAACGCCAATTTTAAACCAGCAGGTGCGAGGCCGGCCGTGGTGGTGGAAGGAATCTATTATGTAATCCACTCTAACCATTCTCAGAAATGCGCCTAATGTGACCCAATGTGACCGCCAAACGCCAAGCAAAATCGCCGTCGGGTGATTAGTTTTAGAGTACAGTATTATATAATCATATTTTGTCTGTCGTCGGCCGCTGTGAGTCGGCTGCCCGGCCCGTGTGAGTGGGGGGGGGCTTGTAAACCCGTTTCCAGTTTCCAGTGGGTTAAAAGGGGCCCCACAATTTGGCCAGTTCTCACAGTTGGATAACACCACACCATCGTCGGCGCCGTGGTGAAGATTGCGCCAAGAACATCAAATTGGCCTCGCTGCGGTTAAATAGGGTGAGTTATTTTAATTTTGTTAAGGCCTTGTTACACATTTTCACAGAGTTAATACTCTGAGAGTTAACTTAATACATTCTTTAAGTCAAGGTAGTATAATAACAGCCAGCAAATTGTGTTGAACCTATTAACATTTATTACAAAGGAGTTCTGTGTACTGTACCGTAATTACATTTGATACATTAATTTAATTATTATAAAATATAGAGTTTTAATTTAATTTTTGCCAATATTTTAAAGGTTCAAGAAAACTCGGTAAGCCAGCAACGTATGCAAGACTGAATGATTGTGATACGAATGATTGTATGAATGTAGACTAGAAATGTCAATATTTAGAAGTGTCGTGGCTAAAGAATCAGTCTTAGTAAGTAATAAGGCTGGAGGGTCCGTTACGTCATAGTATTAATTTTTTGTTATCCTCTAAAAAATGGGGCTGAACGTTGAACACTGTAAAATCGTTAAGTTGGTTTTTCATAGAATATATTAAGTGTTAGTTAAAAATAAATTAAACTGATCTATAATCACAACTATTTTACAGCTTTTAAATATGAAATACAGACGATGATAGTATAAACTAATCATGACATATGATAATACTGTACTATTCAAAAGAGTCGTTCCAATTCAATTTGGCTTATATAAAATGTACTATTAAAAGTAATAATGCATTAAATCATTTTACATTGAACTTATTGTTAATAACATTACCAGTGCTTTTGAGATATATAACATTTTAATTATTCTCCATAAGAGTAACATAGGGACTGAGTACCTAGGTTTGCTGCTGCGGGAACCATAGGTGAAAATTTTTTTTGTGGAAACAACAATAAACCACAACCAGATTAAGCCATATACCAAATTTCGTCAGTTTATGTTCACAAATAAGCGAGATATACATTTTTTATTTTTCTCCATAAGAATAACATTAGACAACGTACTGTGTTTAGCACTTTCAATATCTCGGTAACTAATTGACGTAGAGCAATGATCAAGATACCAAATTGTTTGTTTTTTTATGCTGAATTCAATGGTATAAATTAAAATTTGATTTAAATTAAAATTACATGTGAAAACCCCAAAAAACCCATTTTTGGGGTACAAAACCCCCCAAAAATCCCCCTCTGGATGGTGCTATTGGTCTGGTTTTCGAACTCGTTCAAATAAATGGTACTTTACACATTTGTACCAAATTTCATTAAGATCGGACCTTTTTTACGAGAGTTATCGTGCTTACGGACACATATAAATACATATATAAAAATTTGAACGAATAGTGTTTTTGGCATCTGGGGACCCCAAAACAAAAAGTTATCATGGTTTAGGGCTTAAGTCTTACCATGAGACCTACGGTAATAGCTTCTTTAATTTTTTTATAAATTGCAGGATATATAAGATCCGTTATAGATCTATATATCTCTAAATAATTCAATTATAATTTAATTAATTATTTTAAATTACTTGTCTTCTGGAGTAGTTCTCCCATTTGTATAATTCAAGTTACAAACCCAACATGTCAACCGTTGAGGAAGCTATTTACAATCGCCACTATGGAAAATTAAAAAAATCACATTGGGCTTTTGTAGATTAAAATAAAAGCAAAAGAGTCATAACAGCTGTTCAAAATCTTTCAGCGAACTCTTAAAGTTATACTCATATAGTTTAAGTACTACCTGGGACTGAGCTTTGCTAGGGAAAGGTCAATCTTGTTTATGACTTGGAGTAGTTTTTCACCATGTACCTAACGAGCATGTAACTAACGAGCATTTTTGAGGTCACAACAGTTGTTATTATAATGTACCTTTGAGTCATTCTGGATATGACCACTCTACATGTAATCTTCATTCAAAGGTTTTATTATCTGATTTTATGGAACCACATGGAACTCATGTTGTTTATGATTATTAACATGTGGTTTCCTGAGAGCAGAGATTAAAAGATTTGAGAGAAGATTACATATAGAGTAGTAAAATAAATCAAAGGGATATTGAGCTATAAATAACAACTGGAGTGACCGTAAAAATGTAGAACAGAGGCAAATGAGTTATACAATTCTGATTATCAGTAGGGGGAAGTGGTGAAATATGCTCCAAGTCATCTAAACAAACTGACTGGCCTTCCCCCGAGCAAAGCTTGGCCCCCGGGTATCATATACTCTAATATGAGTAAGGTTTGCTTGTATGTTTGCTTGCTTGCTTGCGACACTGATCTCAAAAACGGCTCCAACGATTTCCCTCAAACGTTCAAAATAACTAATTTCTGGGATAAAAATAAGTTCTAGACAGGCCTCATTCCCGGGAAAAATCAAATAATGTAAAAAAAACTAAAATGAAAAGTTAAAAAAATTAACATTGGGCTTAAGGAGTTTTAAATCAACACAAAAGAATTTTAACAGCTGTTTATAATCAACCAGGGAACTGTCAAAGTAATACTCATGTTTTTTATGATTATTAACACGTGGTTTCCTGAGAACAGAGATTAAAAGATTTGAGTGAAGATTACATATATAAAGTAGTAAAATAAATCAAAGGGGCTTTGAGCTTTAAATAACAACTGGGGGGACCCTAAAAATGTAGAAAAGAGGCAAATGAGTTATACAAATCTGATTATCAGTAGGGGAAAGTTATGAAATATTACCCCAAGTCATCTAAACTGACTGACTGGCCTCCCCCCGAGCAAAGCTCGGCCCCCAGGTACTGTAGTGTTAAAACGGATATGAGAAGGGTGTTACCACTCCAGTAGTCAGTAGTATTTTTTATTTACATTAGTCCTAAATTATCTGTTCTTGCCGTTGTGGAGTTATAACGGATAAGGGAATGGTGTTACCATTCCATTAGTAAAATGTTTGGTTTATTAATTATCTGTTCTTGCTGTTGTGGAGTTTAAACGGATAATAGAAGAGTGTTACCAATCCAGTACCTGCCTACATATCTTTAAAAATTCAGTCTTCGTTCATCCTCTTACGGGAAGAATGAGCGTACACCTAGTAAGGTTAGGAGAAGGTCCATATGAAACGTAAATAATGGGTTGCGTATCTCAGTGGAATATCCCTCCCCATACAAAATACTCGTGTTGGTCTTCAAATGCTAAATAGCCTGCCCCGTTCCGTCCTATCATTAAGATACATTAAAGTTACTTCACTTCCAGTAGTCTGCGAAAAACTGTGTATTTATAAAATCGTAGCAGCTCTACCATTTGTTGTAATCTTAAAGCCTAACCACTAATATATCCCTCGTAAAAAATGTATAGAGAAACTTTAGAACGTTATACACAATCGTGTATTTATTAGTTTTTATCTTCTTCAAGTTTTGAGTAATTTTCCATACTGGTACCCAAAGTTTGGAATATGATATATAGTAGAGGGGGAGCCTGGGGTTGATAAAGGTCCACAATTTTAAACAATTTAAATTAAAAATAGGGTTTGTCAAACACAACTGGCCAGAAATGCTTTCGGTTGAACGGTTGCATTGTTTTAATATGTTCGGCTCCCAGAGCCAGAAGCGGGTCTGCAGTGAAAGTTATCTGCCCGTATACTAATTAAAGATAGGGTGACAGCCAATGCTACAGCCATGGAGAGGCGTGTTGAGGCTTATCAATCAGCCGTTTGTTATCACTCTTATCGCGTCCAGCTTCGTCGGAAGTGCGGAACAAGTTCAAACATTCCCCCGCCCTTCGCGTGCCCTTCACATTGGGTTTGGCGAGGTGAACTCATCGTAATGGTTTTTGTATTCCGCCGAATATCTCCGCACTGATTATAAGGCTGGTGGATGGCATATTGGAGATAATATGGGTTAAAAGGATAGTCATGGGTTTAAAGTGCGCCTAGTTTGATGCAAGGAAAATTGGTATTAATACTAGTTTTCCTCAAAAAAGCTTTTGGAAATTATAAATTTGCTCATTTTCGATATAGTTTAGGTTGACCTCTTCCAGTTGGTATCGTGTTGACTTTTTTAGTTGGTCGTATCTGCACGAATGGCATGTTTTACTAGGGGACTTTAGCAGTAAGTAACATTTACTAAGCATTAAAATTCGCATCTGCCGTAGATACGACTTTTTTTCCTTAGTAATATGTACATACGACATTTATATCTTAGTAAAGTAGCAGTTGCCACTACTGCTAATAATACTGCTAATATTTCAATAGGCATTAAGAAGCACCTTTAATTGAATCAATTTTAACCCACATAACTTATTTTAAATTAAAATTTTTAAAAATAATTTAAAATCATTATATTTACTAATTACTACTTAATTACTTACTTACTTCATTACTAATAAATTTTTTGTAACTCAATTTTCAGCAATTTTAGGTATTACTGTAATTTAAATTTATCATACAGGCTAAGGTACCTAGTCTATTTAACTCTACAATTATACTGTCATTTTTTATAGTTATAGGTAACTTCTACAGAGAAAAATATAAAATTGAAAATTTTTAAATATTTGGATTACTAATTGGATCACGTGGAACTATACCAAATTCTATGTTAAATTTCTGGAAAACTTTCAAACTCGACCAAAATAAACTATATGTTATTGCAGTGACAGCAGTGAAACATTCGACAACAATCCTTAAAAATCATTTATATGGTAACAAAAATTCTATGTATTAATATTCTTTGCTCTGCAGCAGCCTACACTGGTAGGAAGATTGTTAATTTATTTTGTAAATAAATTATCTATATAGATCTATAATACTATAAAGAAGAGGTGGTTTCTGTCTGTCTGTCTGTCTGTCTGATGTTCCGGGTGAACGCAAAAAATACTGAATCGACTGGGCTGAAACTTTACACAAAGGTAGATCTTGAACCCATGCAACGCATAGGCCTATTCGATTCCTTAAAATCCCCTCGGGCTACACCCCGTGAACGTCCAAAGTCTCAATGTTTACATTTCAGAAGAAAGTAAATATTCAGGAACTGTAATGTGAACAGCTGAGGACACTCCCATTAGACAGCTTAAAGAGCAGAAGCAAGAACAGCTGTTTCAAGCTAACTTACCTTTCTAACCCGTGCGAAGAACGGGTACGTTCTACTAGTATATATATAAAACAGATAGTTTTGCTTAATATGCAATCTTTATAAATATATCTGTAATCAATCCTATAAGCTTTTAAAAGTGTTTTTAAGAAGGAAGTTTCCTTGTTAGGTTGCAGAGTAATTAAATAAAATTTAAGTGAAGTGAAAAACCATGACAATTATTATTGTTTTACCCATTATTAAGCCAATCATCCAATTTGTTAATAAGTTGAATTGATTTACGACTGTTTTTTAAGATAGGCCTATAAGCTTTTAAAAGTATTTTTAAGAAGGAAGTTTCATTAGTTAGTTTGCAGAGTAATTTAATAAAAGTTTTTTATACAAACAAGTTTTACCACATTTGTGTAAATAAATTCTGGTTTTCATCTGCTGTTTTATTAGTATTGCTCCTGAAATAATTCTGATGATCAGGTCAATAAGTTGTATAAAGTACTTTTAGTTTTATAAAATTATGTTCAGGACTTGGCAAATACAATTTTATGAGTAGATAGTTCTACATACATTACTAAGCTTTCCTAGTTGTAAGTGTCAACTACTAATGTAATTTAGCCGTAACTACTGCAGATACTACTTAATCAGCTTAGTAAGTTGTACATACGGCTAAATAACTTAGTATTTTAAGTTTAATCAGTTTTTCCAATTATCAATATCTGCTATAAAAATGTGTTAAATAGGCATTTTTATGTAAATGTACTATTTTTAGATAAAGACAAAAAATACAAATTCAGTGATTATGGCTATATTATTCCTAGGCTCATAGTTACCGAAATTAAGAGGTTTAAACTTTGAGCCTCTTTTTCTCAAAATCAGCTCAAGTGCAGATACCCCCTTTGTGCTTAGCACGGCAGAGATATCTGAATAATTTTAAGATAAGAATGATGTTTTAAGATAAAACCTCATAGCATTGTTTGTATATAGTGCCCATAAAATTCATATTTTTATTGTTACATTGTTATTGTCACCTTAGCTAAATACCCAAGTAATGAATAGGCAGAGGTTTGTACAGTAGGGCAATCACTGTCTAATTAACCGGCACTGAGAAAGCTAATTAATATTGAGGAAACTCTGAATAGAAAAAGCCTAGACAATGCCCCTCGTGCGTCTCTTTAATTAGTCACCGACGTTCTCGAAGCTACGGCGTAATATTTCCCGCTTAAACGCATTTAGTTCCCTCCGTTTTACAAATTATAATTACAATAACGTGACTCTTCTCGCACCCCGTTTTTATTAAGTAATATAACCCCTTTAGACTAACTTTAACCCAGATTAGTTTCGAGTCCTGATCTTACTTCTTACTAATATTATGGATTTGAAAGTTTGGATGTATGTATCTATAGATAGATGGATAGATGATTAGACTTCCATCACGCAAAAACTACTGGACCGATCAAGTTAATTCGTAGCATGAAAATAGCTTACAAATCACATTAAATATACGCCCGAAAATGTCTATATCCAACCTTAGGGCTCCCCCGGGCCTTGTGAGCCTTAATGCAAATATTATGCGATTATGTAATTTATAAATAACCCCGTAGCAGCAAACCCGCGTACTCATCGAATTTTCAATGTATATTTACATATCTTAATACCACATAATACAAAATACCATAATACCAAATGTTTCGCCCATGGGTCCCGTAGCAGCAAACCTAGGTACTCGGTCCCCGTGTTACTCTTATGGAGAATAATTAAAATGTTATATATCGCTTATTTATAAATGTATATGGATGAAACTTGGTATGTGACTTCACTTAGCTGAGTTCTATTGATATTTACATAAAAAACCATTATTTTGTGTTCCTTGTTGCAGCAAACCTGCCTACTCATCCCCAATGTTATTCTTATGGAGAATAATTAATATTTTAAATATCGCTTGTTTGTGAATATATTTCTTATGAATCCCCGTTAAGTGGCTTAATGTGTTATAACTCATTGGAAATTCGCTGAGTATGCAGGTTTGCTGCGACGGGGGTATTTAATATCATGGTTCTTAAATAAATACAATCGTAGCAAATGAACATGTGTCTCAAATAAATACAATTGACATAATTATTATGCTTCTACATCTAGCACTACACAAACATAGCCACCGTGGATGATATTCACCCTAAATGTTTCACCTATTCCTGTAGTACCATAAATTAATTTTTAATCTATAAACTTGCTGTAAAGCGTCACCGATATTTAATGTAGACACCTGCCGCATGTGTTAATAGATACTAACTAAGAAACATTTACATCCTGCGATCCTTCAATATTATCTTTAATACATTTCCCAAAGCATTTTTGAATTATAAGAAACTAGTTGATGTGCCCGTTCTTCGCTCGGGTTAGATAAGTTAGCTTTAAACGGCTGATCTTGCTTTTGCTCATTTAATTTTAATTTAAATCAAATTTTAATTTATACCATTGAATTCAGCTTAAAAAAACAAACAATTTGGTATTTTAATCATTGCTCTACGTCAATTGGTTACCGAGATATTGAAAGTGCTAAACACAGTACGTTGTCTAATGTTATTCTTATGGAGAAAAAGGAAAATTATATATCTCGCTTATTTGTGAACGTAAACTGGCAAAATTTGGTATATGGCTTGATCTGGTTGTGATTTATTGTTGTTTGCACAAAAAGATTTTCGCCTATGATTCCTGTAGCAGCAAACCTAGGTACTTGGTCCCCGTGTTACTCTTAAGGAGAATAATTAAAATGTTATATATCGCTTATTTATAAATGTATATGGATGAAACTTGGTATGTGACTTCACTGAGTTCTATTGATATTTACATAAAAAACCATTATTTTGTGTTCCTTGTTGCAGCAAACCTGCCTACTCATCCCCAATGTTATTCTTATGGAGAATAATTAATATTTTAAATATCGCTTGTTTGTG
Organism: Allygus modestus; assembly: GCA_963675035.1. Taxonomy (NCBI): domain Eukaryota; kingdom Metazoa; phylum Arthropoda; class Insecta; order Hemiptera; family Cicadellidae; genus Allygus; species Allygus modestus. The sequence continues at coordinate 509,338,148 of OY776111.1, forward strand.
AATATATAAAACAAATGGAGAGAAAACATGAGTTGGTAACTAGTACTTACATGTCATTATTTTTACAAATCGATATGTGGATCGTTGCTAGGGGCTCAGAGAGGAAGCCCCTGCCATCTAGTGGCAGGCGCCGGAACTACGTAGTACCAGTGACATTTGCAGGACGACACAAGGCACTATGAGGTTTCCGCTTCCGACACCATGGGTTAGCGCAAGATTTAAGCATGTATTGTTGATAACGGGGCTTTTATTTACATATAAAAACTCTGTATATTTTTCTGTAACAGGTGATTAGGCTCTCGGGAACAATCACAACCGTTTACACACGTTCCGCTCTAATCAGGGCAGTGTTTTTGTCATCTGGGACCTAAAAAACGTTTTCATGGTCTCGGGCTCAAGTCTTACCATGAGACCTACGGTAATAGCTTCTTCCCTATAGGGGAAATTCGCCAAAAACTGAGTTTTACTGCACAGCAATTTAAGAAATGAATTAAAATTTAGGCCACGTTATCCTTTGAGGCGGCCAGTTCTACGCAATGGAACTTACAAGTAATGAAATCCACTTTACACAAATATGGATCGAGGACATATTTTTAACTCCTCAATCATCAAAATAAGTTAAAAAATAATGGAAGAATTATGTTTATATAAAGTGCCTTAGCATATTACATATATAGATACCCCCGTCACAGCAAACCCGCGTACTCAGCGAATTTCCAATGCATAATATATGTCTTAATACCATATAAAGCCGCATACCAAGTTTCATAAAAATATATTCATATATAAGTGATATTTTAATTATTCTCCATAAGAATAGCATTGGTGATGAGTACGTAGGTTTGCTGAAATAAAGAAACAAACAATTGGTTTTGATGCAAATATAAATAGAATTTAACTAGGCGAAGCCACATACCAAGTTTCATCAATATTCAATCATAGGTAGGCACTATATAACATTTTATTTATTCTCTATAAGAATAACACGGGAGCTGAGTAGGCAGGTTTGCTGAAACAAGGAACACAAACAGTTGTTCTTTATGCTAATATAATTTAACTAGGAGAAGCCACATACCAAGTTTAATCAATATTCAATCATAAATAAGCGCTATATAACATTTTAGTTATTCTCCATAAGAATAACATGGGGGCTGAGTACGCAGGTTTGCTGCTACGGGAATAATCAACAAAAAATCAGTTTGTTGTGCAAATATCAATATATCAGTACTACGTGAAGCCACATACCAAGTTTCATCAACATACATTTATAAATAATCGAGATACCAAATTTTATTTATTCTCCATAAGGATAACATTGGACAACGTGCTGTGTTTAGCACTTTGAATATCTCAGCAACGGTTGGACGCAGAATCACAATTTAAACACCAAAATGATTGTTTTGTGGAACTGAGTTGATTGGTAAAAGCAAATGTGAAGTTTACATTAAAATAAACTAAGGAAATACCCTTTCCCCATAAGATTAACACGGGTGATTTTATGAGTAGATTTTTTTGGATTTTCTCCGCAACCACTTAACCTAGCTTAATAATTCAAAATACCATATTATTTTTTTTTTTAAGCTCTATAACATGGTCAAAATCAAAATTAAGTTTTTAAAATATTGTAGGGTGAAAAATGCAAAAAACGATTTTTGGAAAATTTAAAACCCCATAAACCCCCCCTCCCATTGCCCGATTTTTCTGGTTTTTGAACTTAAAGTCATGAATGTCATTTTACACATTTGAGCCAAATTTCATCGAAATCGGACGTTTTTTACTCAAGTTATGGCATTCACGGACACATACATATATATAAATTTGAACGAATAGTGTTTTTGTCATCTGGGGACCTAAAAAACGTTTTCATGGTCTCGGGCTCAAGTCTTACCATGAGACCTACGGTAATAGCTTCTTCCCTATAGGGGAAATTCGCTAAAACTAAACATATTTGATTTTATTCCCCCTAGATCGTGAACACATCACACTGTGCGACGGTGCGAGCGGGGGGCAGGTGCGCGGGGAGATTGGCCGCGGCGTGACCAGCTGGCCCGGTTGTGTGCATCTCATTACCGCCCCCATGCCGCTAGACCCGTCTTGGCGGGGTTTGCCACGATAAAGATGTGTTTTAGTGGGCACAAGAGTCTCTCGAATCTGACAGGATGACGTGTCGTTATATTGATATTCGTGTTCCTTGCTTCAGCAAACCTGCATACCCAGATATTTTTGAGATCTCTGTGACACCTCACGCCCCCCGTGCCCGGTCGTCTTGTAGTTGTGGGACCTCAGAAGATGGACCCAGAAGATGGACCCAGAAGATGGACCCAGAAGATGGACCCAGAAGATGGACCCACCAGTTCGAGGAAATGGGCGTGTCGCTGACCGTAATTATTTTATTCTCGTCCGATACACACTCTGGCCGCATCACCAGCCGCATTAGTAATCACATTACTAGCCTCACTACAAGCCAAGTAAACGTGACTTAAAACTACGATGTAACCGTAACATATTATCTTGTAGTTAGTATTGTAAATCGTGCTTCTCTGAAAAATATATGACCGGAAATTATATTATTTGGTTCATAATCAGCAAGGACAGATTATTTATTTATAAAGGACAATAAATCAAGTTTTAAGACATAATGAATCTAATTATTTTAAATAACAATCATTAAAGAATAGCAATACCACGTTAGTACCAAGTTAATCTGTAGAAGTGTTTTAATGACGAGCAGTACAGATCAAAGTACAACATTACATAAAATTATTAACTTAATAAGTTTAGGTGGCTTAATAAATCAGTATCCCACGGATCCAATATGAATGAAAGGCTCTAAAGTTTGTGTTACGTTATTGTGTGATAAATACACACAGTAAATACAACTAACTGAATACTCGTCATTGATTAAGAACCCACAAACTACAGAGTTAGATTTTTAGCTGAATGTAAAGATAGGATATATTATAAGCTTTACAATGATATATAACACGGGGGGGTGACACTGACGAGCAGCTGTGCAATTTACTGTAACGAATGTCACGCGTTCTAGAACACCCCGCATACACGGACAAAACGCGCGAAACAATAAACCGACCGGGGCCTTTCAGCGGGGAAATGTGTCTTAATTATCATAAATGTAAATAGAAGTTCATTAATCATCGGGGCCGGTGCGACAATGAGGGTGTCTTCTAGAGGTGGGTCCAAGTATCTGTAATCGCTACTTTGTACTTGTTACTAGCCTCACAAAAAGTATCCGGATACTGTAGTTGTCGAGTACCAGATACAAAGTAATCGCGGCTACTTTCAGTAGTCGTGTTCGGTCGGGACGGGATACTTCTCACAGGTACTAGAATTGTTCTATTATTCGTGGTACTTGTAATCAAGCCGAAGTATACAAACGACCCATAACGTAGGAAAGTGAGACTACTAAATCGTTACAAATACAGTGTAAAGTAATCAGAGTGGCAGTGGCGAATTATTACAAATTAAATTGGGATTTTGCTTAGCGGGCTGTTACGTTCTGTAAGTAGCATTAATTGAAAACCCATATGTTTTGTTCACCATTCAATAAGTTCAGTAATATGATGAATCATTACTTTTAGATACCTGATTATAAACTTAAATTTAACTCTGTCATGATTACATATTTGTTTTAATATTTTAGCATTGTTGTAAAGGAGAGATAATACTATGTCTGAAATGTTTATTTAAATGCTGATTGTTAGGACTGAGTAGAAATATTATGTACTCTGTATTTTTGAAACTCATAATAGCGATGGATTTGAATTTATTTTTTGATTTATTTGGACTTTACCCATCGCTTCTAGTGTTTAAAACTACACTACGTTTCGGGAGGTAAGGAAACTCCTCCCGTTACAAATAGTGTACTTTTAATAGTGTAGTGTAGTTTTAAACACTAGAAGCGATAGGTAAAGTCCAAATAAATCAAAAAAAATAAATAATAGATAAATTATGTACTCCTTGCTATGCAATTTACTCAGTAGTGCCATTAAAAAGTATAAATATTCGTGTTGTTTAATTGTAATCAGGAGTCGTTAGTGTGCATGGGATACAGGTAGGAAAGGCGAGTGTAGGAAGTACCAGAACTCGATAGGAGTCGTCGCACAAGTAATCGCGATTACAAAGTAGTCGCTACTCGGTACTCGGTACCAAGCTGTACTCGTATCCGTTGTAACCGGTACGGCAAAGTAATCGTTTAGTACATCTCTAGTGTCTTCTGCTTTCGGGCTTTGTCCCCATGTCACAACTAGCCTCGCGTATTGAGAGCTGCTTCTCAGAGCTGTCTTTGGGACTGAACTGATACGGCGAAGAGAGGCGAAGTGCTTTGCATAGGGATTATTACTAGTATTTATACTATTTTTGAAGTCATAACTAGGAATTGAAAATTAAGCTGTCGTAATGAAAATAGAAAAACTATGGTCATGGGAATCAGGGGTCATAGATAGACTAATAAATGTCTGTGCGTCTTCTGTATTGCTGTAAAAATTATAATTTGACCTTATTAATTTTAAAGTTAATGAACCAATTGATAATTGGAATATAGAGAGAAGAAGAGTTACTAATGTTAAAATAACTATTTAAAACTTAAAACTAACAAATTAATTGTTGGATTTCAAGATTGTTTAATATATATTATGTAATAATCGGATAATGGCAATGTCACCTTCAATTAATTACAAGTATCCCATTAGATTAAAATTTTAATGATTATTTTGCATCTAACATTACATTATATTATTATTTATTAAGCCTTTGGGATGTAGTTCTAAAAGAGGTTTTTTTTAGAAGAGGAAATCGGTAGTTTCCTCATGATTCGTGTTGAAGGGAACCGCTGGTCAATTGTGCTTCCAAACCACCACTCGGTGGTCAGTGTCGGTGTATGCATGAATCACACCGATGCCATGGATTTCAAGATATCGAATTTCCCAGTAGTGAGATTACGGATCGGCCATCGGAAGTTCCCCCGGGTGACGCAAGGGGCGGAGGAGACAAAAGTGTTTCGCGTCGCGTAACTTTCAGCGAGAGGGCACAAGACGCCATTGACCCAGATTGGCAGCAGTGACTGGTGGCTGCCGCGCCTCTGGACTGAGATTGCTGTCACTTCCCCGTTTGGTCGGCGGCGAGTCGTAGTAGACTTATATTTAACGGACAATGCCGGGTTATGCCTCACGTTAAGGTTTTGAAATTTTTAGAATAATCTTTGTAAATAAACTGATCAAATAACCCGCTCACCAGATGAGGCCATTTGCTCATTGATGCTCCACAACAGTATTAACCAAACTACAGGTAATAGCGCTACACATTGCTAACGATCATTGGTTGGTAGTGGTAGAATCAGAAACACGGTGTATTAGCGTTACTGATTGGAGCCGCACGATCACCTGACCTGTCTGAGCGTTGCGCAGTGGCACTACGAACGCGCCTAAGAAAAGATGCACCAATTGGTCCCAAAACAAGATATGCAGTATAAGACCCCATGAAACTAATAACACTGTTTGAATTAATTAAGAAACTGTCGTAATTAGATTTATTACTCATTATTACTTCGTTTATCACCAATCTTGTTATCATAGAAGCGGTATATTTTCCGTTTAAATCTAAACACATCTTTAAGCTTGACTGAAAATAATAACGTGAATAAAATGTGTAATACGTCTGGTTGTTTAAGCAAACTGAATCTGTATTGAATTATTTGTAACTCATTCGGATATTGACCATTTTAATATTGTGCTTTTGACAAGATTCTACATAGAGTAAATCGCACCCCTCACTCCGTCATAGCAATGACTACATATACAATAAGACGCGCAAGCGCCGCGTTAAAAATTCAGCGCCAAGCGGTAACTCTGCGACCCGCCGCTCACAGCGCTGCATGTATCAAAACGGTCCAGCTAGTCGCTAGGGCACGGCAAAACTGAGTAATCCCGAGCGGTGAACGCGTTGTCGTTTACACGCTCATGTACATTCTAATAATAATAAAACTACAATGAAACATATATTCCTTTTCTGCATGAGTTTCCGCATCCAACAGTATAAATATATTTTAGTTTAAAATTATGTGTAATTTTTAATAATGAAAATATTAGAGAGTTGTAACAGGATGACATGAAAAATCAGTAAACGATAATTTTTATTATTTTTGAGGTAGAAAAAAAATTCCACCGAGAAAGTTGTAGCTAATTAGATAGTGTTAAATTTTCATTCAAAACAATTTTCGATATAATTTATAGTTTGTTCAATAATCCGATGTAAATAACCGCCATGTTCAGTTCTACGCGCACCGCCGCCCTGGACCACATCCAGCATAGTTAAGTGCTCCTCATTTGATTTATATCTTCACCTATAAAATATTAATTATGTTCATTTTACTTATATGGTGTTGAGATTATTTTTTTAACATAGCTTTCAATTTTGATAAAAAATTCGGCTTTCGGATCATGGGGAACCTTATAATTTAATATTTAAGGTAAATTAGGCAGTAAATAATAAGAAACTTATTTGTTAGAAAGAATGAAACATTACATGATAAGATAAACATATTAGTGATTATATTTTACTCGTGAAGCAAAAACTTGTTTTAATCAGTAATGAAATAAAATACTTTAGTAAGAAAACATAACGTTCCCTTTTTATATGTAATCAAAACCTACTTTCTTTTAAAATCTCCGTTACTTAAACATTTTTCCCCCCAAATACGAAGGTTTCTTGGCCGTAAATGACTTTTTGTAGCTAAATATGTAATTAAAATAATGAATAAATATATGTTTTTATATCAAAACCCAAAACTGATCCTCTATATCAGCAATATAACCAATCCTATAAAAATGGGTTTGGCGTTAAAAGTAGAAATACTTATCAAGGAACTTGAATACGAAGGATACTTAGTTGTTAATAAACATTTATACCAAAAATATAAATTAAATTAAATGGAATAAACGTTTTTATGTCAAAACTCAAAACCAAGCCTCTCCAAGAGCCTTACAATCGTTGTTTTATAGTTTGATTTCATGTCGAAAATTGGGGCATGTATCGATTTTGAACGGCAGTTTTATAAGCACATGTGTAGACCTAACTTATGAACTCGGTGTCTTCATCAAGATTATTCCGAATAAGATGTACAATTGACTTAAGCTATAGAACAGGCTTTCCACGACCTTTAATGGTTAAGGTACCGTATTTGAAATGACCACTTTACTCACACTATAAGCGAATGACGAGGCCGTTGACTGTAATTATTGACTGTTGACCGTACGGGGCCTAAGATAATAAACTTTAAAATATATTTCTGCACCTCAGGTTATATTCCACTCTTTTTCTGTTGTAAACTGGCCAAGTCCAAAATTTTTAATGCAAGTATAGTGTATTATTTATTTATATTTTAAAGAAATGTTTTTCCTGATTAAATTAATACCTCATAACAGCCATTCCAAGTGCCGCATGGGACATTTTAACCTTGTTTTCATCATTATATAGGGTTTAAAACTATTGGAGATTATCCTGGATTTGTAAACGTACAATAAGCTCGATACCATGCCTACTACTTGACACGAAAGGACCGTGCCGGGTCTAGATATTTGTATTTTAGGAGATTTGAATGTTTATTTTAAATCAAAATTTAATTTAAAACAATATTCTTATTTTTTCCTTTATAATTCAAATCAACATTCTGAGGATAAATAATTTACGCAACGTCATTGTTTGAGCTAATAAATTTAAAATGATGTATCTATAATTAGTCATTATTTGTATTTAATTTAGGTACCTTTTGTTGTAACTAAAATAATTATGTTATATACATATACACTTCCACCCTGCCATCCTTATACTCTATAGGGATAGCCAGATTTGATAGCTTAGGCACAGAAGGTAAACATCAGAACTCATATTTATTGGAGGTTATCTGCCTGTTGACATACACCTGAATAATGCCTGTATCCATTGCATGCATACACGCTTACTGCCCACTGCCATGCCGCTGGTACGGCGAAATAGAGAGAGAGAGAGAGAGAGGGTACTCGTACAGTCCGCGCCAAGAGATCAGTAGAACAGTCAACGCCCGTCGCCACTAGCGCCAACTGGCGGCGGGTCGCTGAAGCAGTCTCTCCGACTTCTCAACAGGCGTTGAGTTATTTCCATATGGCTTGCCTGTCTTATTGTATATGTAGTCATTGGTCATAGCGTTCATGGGGATTGACCGTGACTCCAGAACGAAGAACCTTCAATATTTGCTTACCTCGTGTTTTTACGTTTTACAACATTTAAATAGGATTTTCTCAACACAATGTAAGTCATACTTTGGCTCGCACTTTCGTTGACGGGTATTTTTTAGAACGAAAACTATAGCCAGGCTAACATTGCCACTCCAAATTCAGAGGCATTTTAAGTTGCTTGAAAGAGGAAACTACTGAGGCATTTCACCATTTCTGCTATTATTAAATTGAATACAGATAAAGCAGTAGTAATGTTTGCTATAGGTACTAATCTATGATAACTTATCTCCAGTTGTTTATTTTTTATTTTCAAGGACAATTCCCCCGAAAACCGCAAAAAACACAAAGTAAACGTTTTTCAGAAACATATTTAATTAAAATTTGGTGGTTATAGTGATTCGGGTCAAATGTTTTGAATTATTGTTATTTCATTTGAAATATAAAAAATAAACAATAGGCAGTCATATAAAGTGAATATTATCTGTAATAATTATTGTGATGTCACGAGGAAAATCCAAAACCCCTTTCCCATAAGATTAACATGGACAACTTTATGGACGCGTTTTTTACTTTTCTCTACAACCACTAAACCTAGGTTAATGATTCAAAATACTAAAGTATTTGTTTTTTTAAGTTCTATAAAATGGCTATAACAAAAATTGAGTGTTTTTAAAATTTTAGGGGGAAAAATTCAAAAAACTGATTTTTGGAAAATTTAAAACCCCCATAAAACCCCCTTCCTATAGTCTGATCTATCTGGTTTTCGAACATAAAGTCATAAATGTTACTTTACACATTTCTGCCAAATTTCATCAAAATCGGGCGTTTATTTCAAAGGTTATCGCGGTAACGGACATATATATATATATATTATATATATATCCGTTACCTCAGGACCTCAAAACAAAAAGTTATCATGGTCTCGGGCTTAATTCATACCATGCCACCTGGGGAATATTCGTGCTACTCTGTGAGGAAATTTATTCTACATAGGGTTTCTTGCTAAGGTTTTTTTCACAGCATCATCGCTTAATTATTTTATTGTATCAATATTAATTTAATATTTTTTATTTGTTTGGTTATTTTCCTAGGAATTACATTAAAGCAGTTCCAGCTGCAGCGACACGCCTCTAGTGTGTTTAACAACATGGAACCCCCCAAACAGCAACTTGGTAAGCGTGAATTATTATCTCGAGTGTTGTAATTTAATGCTATAACTTCACCCTGTATTTCATTGCTTTAAGCCAGTGACTCTTCTTACCTAACAAAAAGAGTGTATTAGTTGTTCCACTACACTTTTTTATAGGGAAAATGTTAATTCTGGGTAGATGCCCACAAAAAAGCTATCACTTGGCCACCGCATTTTGGAAAACTAAATTTTTTAAATTGTATCACATGGTTCTCAATAATGTCAGTCACAGCCATATGTTTCTGAAGTTCTTGTAGACACCGTCACTTGTTTTAAACGCTTGTACTATATCAAATTGAATTTGGAATGAGATCAATTTTGAAAAATAAATAAAATTAAATAATTTGAAGCAGTTTACATGAATGAATATTACAAGCAATAAATTACAAGTATAATAAAGGTTTATTAACATTTTAAAACTACGATATTGTGTTTTAATGTCATTTAAGAATATTTATGTAATAAATACTTTTGAAAATCTTTAAATTGTGATAAAATCAACAAACAATGAAGATAATAATAGTTAATACTAGCAATGGCTGATAGCAGTAAATACTATCCAAAACACATTTGGACATTTTTATCTCTTGCTCTTCCTCGGTTTGATGGAAAGATTGGTTTTCAGTCCCCCCCCTCCCCAAGGAAGGCCGGGTTGTGCCAGAGGCTGGTGCACAATCAAAGAAGAAGAAGAAGAGTAAACACAGATCTTCGTCTCGGTCACCCAAGAGGAAGGGGTCTAGTTCATCTACCAGCTCCCGGTCTCTCTCCCCAGTGGCCCGGCAGAGAGGGTGAGTAGTATTGTTTACTGTCCACCTAGCAATGCAGGGATTCCGTTGTAACGGGTGTTACACTTTGGACACTTTAATTGTAAATTACATACAAAAAGAATGATTGAATCTGAATTATTAAACTGGCTCTAATAAGAACCAATCAATCTACATTATATTTGATATTAACAATTTTTTGTTCCTTGTTGGTTAGCCTAAAATATAGAAAAAATAAGCGTACTATAATAGTAGAGATAACATATTATTGTTAACTTTTTTAGGTGTTATTACCAAAATTAATAAACTCTCAATAGAGCTATGTATTTAAATTCTAGTTAAAATTAATATAAATATACCAAAAACTGAATGGTTGTGGGTTGTGTTGATTGTAACACACGTTACATTAAATTATGTAACACCCGTTACACAAATTACTCCTTAAATTATAAAACTAAAATTCAAACAATAATACCAGAGCATTAGGGAAACCCAAAATCTCACTTTTACAGTAAAACTATTTTTAAAAGGGGTTTGTTCATTTTGTAATACTAACTTTTGTTAAAAAAGTGTAACGGGTGTTACATCCCGTATAGCTATGTTTAAAGGCAATTTACAAAAGAACAAAATAATACATTACCTTAAGGTAGTCTTCCGGGAATCTTCTGTAGCAACTTCAATAACTACATCAGCTGTTCGTTATTTAATGCAGTGCTGCCAAGTTTACAAATCCACCCCTGACCAAATTATGATATATTTATAAAATAACAAAACAGTATTTTAAATTGTGTTGTTGCCCCTGTTGTAAAAACCTCTGTATTGTAAAAAAAAATATTATAAAGCCCCTGTTTTTTAATGAAAATCCTTATTTTATTTGTGGAGGGGGATAGTCATTAGTGTACATGCACAATCTACCCACTGAGCATAGAGACACGATGTTCTAACCCACTTGTACGAACCCAGTGATTTTTGAGGTATCCTGCTTGTGAAACATGATTATTTTCGCCCCCTGGTGTCAGATTATTTGAACAACTGGGTTTTTTTCAGGCCGTCTCCTGGGCCAGGGCCCTCGACTCCTCGTTATCTGCCCCACGAAGTGATGTCGCCTCCAGTCGGGGTGCCGGAATGGCTCAACTCATCCCAGGAAACCGAACTCCTGAACCATTCCATGGCGCTGATTGGCTCAAGCCAACTGACAAAGGAGTCAATTAGAGAGTTTTTTTCAAAATGCGATGAAGAAAATTGGGAAACAAGGATCCATGATTGTTGTCCTTACCTCACTACTACTTGCCCTCTAAAAGAGGCATTAAACAACGATGAGGTATTCTATGATCTCAGAAGATTCTTCACCGTATTATGGGTAAGAGAGAAAATGGTGCGAGGAAACGGGTGGACAATCGAACAATTGGATATAGCCAATCCTAAATTTAGGAACATGGCTAGAATAATGGAGACGGGCCGCATCTGTGTTGAGGTGTGCAGGCCGCTGTGCCGGAACCTGGTGGAGGCCATGGTGCTTTGTGCGCTGGATGACTTCCCCCAGACCGAGGAGATGACCGAGGAGGAAATAGTGATCAGTTGCCGGGGGCTGGTCAACCTGAGCAACTGGTTGCACCTCATTTGGACTTCGATCCCGAAAAAGACATAAATGAAACAAAATAAGACGTTTATAATAAATATAATAATTAAAACAGTTTTTGCATTTTTCACCTACAATTTTTAAAAAACTTAATTTGGGGTTTGACGTGTTAAAGAGCTTAAAAAAAAAAATAATATATAGTATTTTGAATTATTAACCTAGGTTTAGTGGTTGCGGAGAAAATCCAAAAAACCTACTCATAAAATCTCCCATGTTAATCTTATGGGGAAAGGGTATTTCCTCAGTTTATTTTAATGTAAACTTCACATTTACTTTTAGAAATCTGTTCAGTTCCACAAAACAATCATTTTGGTGTTCAAATTGTGATTCTACGCCCAACCGTTGCTGAGATATTCAAAGTGCTAAACACAGTACGTTGTCCAATGTTATCCTTATGGAGAATAAATAAAATTTGATATCTCGATTATTTATGAATGTGTGTTGATGAAACTTGGTATGTGGCTTCACGTAGTACTGGTATATTGATATTTGCACATAAAATTGATTTTTTGTTGATTATTCCTGTAGCCATTTGTTCAATATTATTTTTGTACTGTACTCATAAACACATAACAAAATAGGCCTTGGTTATTCCTGTAGCCATTTGTTCAATATTATTTTTGTACTGTACTCATAAACACATAACAAAATAGGCCCACGTATTCTGATATCTGTTTTAGATTTCCTTCAAGTTAGGCATAGATTTGTAACGGTACTGTTACACTTGTTCACGGGGAAAGACTCAAGGTTACTCGGGTGCTGGGGGTCGGCTGATCACGGAACAGTCAGTGGGCGGCTCGCAAGCTCTGCTGGAGATCGCTGTGCGCTCGGGACTGTCACTCATCTTCGCTCGCGGAACATCCTACATCCTGCTGGTGGGGCTCTACATCTACAAACGCCGGAAGGAGCCTCTCTCAAAGGTACATAAACATCTGCTCTGACTCCTCATAAACTGCTATTAATTCCAAGAAACAAGCGTCATAATTTTAATGAATGCTTATATCTTGCATCTTGCATTGACATTTTAAATGGGAAAAGTATTCCTGGCTAAACAAATAAGTCCCTTGTTATAAGGAAGATTTTAATTTAATACTATTGTAATGTTTTACATCTTAATCAGGAAACATACTCAGAGCTGTTGTCCGTAAGTGAACAGCTTGCTCTACATTCCTTATTTCTTCATTCATTTGGAGTTATGTTTTGTGAACAATTGATCAGCTACATTGTAGGGGTTTTATATATGATAACACCTTAAAATTTTTTTTAGCTTTTTATCCCATTTGACTCCATATGCTTCAAATTTCAATTTTAAAATATAAGTGTATCCCTAAAGCCAAAAATCACTGCCTCTTGTAAATGCCTATGGTTACTAGACACTAAAACTATATCTCCTCATTTGAATGTCTAGAAAAATGTGATATGTCTGTTTTAAAATAAAACACATATTTTTTGGAACAGTAGTGCATTTACAATAGTTTCAGAGCTCTTTCGTGGGATCCATAGGAAAAAGCAATAGGCAGAGATCCTTGGCTAAAGGTATATTGCATATTTAAACTATAAATTGTCACTTTCGTTATCGTTATACTCCTTAAACCAAGAATGGGCTGGGGTAGTGTTCAGTTATAAGTTATATTCTATTAAGAAAAATTATTTGAGTTAGCACTTAAGGAAAACAGTCCAAAACAAGATTTTTAAATAATTTGTTATTTGCAAATTTTAAAAATATATAACAAATAAATCTGTATTTAAAGCACTGATTTTGGAATCATATGGGAACCCCACTGTGCCAAATTTGAAAGTGGTATCGTGGTATCGTGGTAAAACTCCAAAATGTTTTTATGATTTATATATCTGTCAACATTCGGGAAAATCTCAATTTCCCTCATTGGTATTAAAAGTTCCAATTTTTATTTTGCAGTTATGGTTTGGTCAAGTGATTGTAAATCTAAACATGTAAGCATGTGCTAGCCGTAAGTTCATCACTTCCTCCACAAATTTTTCTCCCACTCTATGAATTTTCTCAGTGTAACTAATAACGTTGAAGTTCTATTATTTTTTTGTATTTTCACTAAAAATAAAATGCTTTTGTCTTAACTTTAGTGTGAATTTTTCATAAAAGTGTTTGTTAATAAACTAATAAAAGGGGGGAAATAGATGTGGTAATATTTCAGTATCATATATCTTTAAGAAGTTTTTTTTTAGTAAAAGGTTTTTTTAGTAAACAATAAAAATTATCTAGTACATAATTGGAGCACAGCAAATGTTTCCGAAATCCGTGGGCATAGTTAATTTGGAATGTAATGAAATTGATAAATGTTGATGAAGAAGACAAGTGTAAGGCTATAAATATACTCTCTAAAGGGGGGTGTATCGATACACCCCCCTTTAACTTCCAATATCAGTCTAACTTCATCAATGAATCTGGTTTGTATTCTCTTATTTTATTTGCCTAGGATTATTAAAATTATCCCCTAAATTAGGTTTATTATCAAATGATTATGTACATGTTCAACATAACTGTAGAAATACAGTTTTCAACGTTTTATTCCTACCCATCTTACAAAAGCTATTGTTTGCGAAAACTTGTTTAAAGTATTTATGTAGCAAATCGAGATGTTGTATCTTAGATCTGATCTGATCAGCGAGAAATGCACTTTAGAGGTAGGAATATTTGGCATCATTAATGTGGGAAGGGAGCATATTTCGTCCAATTATGTAGTGGCAATGTGTTGCAAGCCTGCGGGGATAGACTTAACCATGTCCTACAATTTTCAATGCAGAATGGTTCTAATGATGATCATATCTCCTGATTCACCAAACATGGTTTCAATTAGTGATATGAAGCATGCACTGTGTTGATAATCAGTTATCAATTTCATCAGTCGTTTACCACGTACCTATTACCTAAGATGGGAGGAAAACGCTATGTCCATGTTACTCTTATCGGCAAGTTCAATAATGGTTTCATTGGAATGCATGATCTGTGCTGACCACAAATATATTAGTTGGGATAACTGCTGATAGAACAAGGCTTGAAACAAATTTAATTTTCTAGTGTGCCTTTAATGTATCATATTATGCTCCTATTTTGTTGATAATCTATAAAATCAGGCTTAAAAATCTCCTCTTTAATTATGTATTTTATTTTTATTTTTCCTTGCATACCAATAGATATATGTTACCAAAAGATACTGGACAACACCTTCAGTAAACGGTGTTGTGTTTAACATAAACGTTTTTGTTTAAGGCCAAGTTAGGAATTTTAAGGCTTTTCTATCACTCGATTTGGTTTGGTGGCTGGGTTTGCCTGCTGCCTGTCCGTCTACTGGAGTGGCTCGCTTTTCTACAACATAACCTCCCCGCTGAGTCCCCTCGTTGCAGCAACCTACGCTGCTCTGCACCACTCAGTCTTCGGCCTGGGTCTCGCACTGCACATGCCTACACTCTCGGCACTTTAACACTCCGAAGTAAGTAGAACTACGATACAAATAGAAGGCCCCCCAAATCAAAATTGTTCCAGAAGGTCTGGAAGGATGATTCTTACTGGATGTTTGGTCTAACAAGAAAAATTGAAAACGTGATTAGACACAATCTAAAATATTCTTGAGTAGAATAATGCTGGCTTGAAGTATGTGGAAAACTTTAGCTACATTTAGAGACTAACTGAAGCCAAATAGAAGCCCAGAAATGCCAAAGAATATGAATAAAGTGTTCATATTAATTAATTTATATTATTCATATATTGTGTTACATGCTGTTGTCTGGGCTTCGGGACCTTAGAAACTATAAACTATATTTCAATATACCAGACATATCAAAATTGAATAATTAAAAGTATTTAAAACTAATTTATAGATGTTCTGACTTAGTTTTATGAGTTACAACGAATGTGCTCAATGATTACATCGAATGTTGTAATCTGCAAATTTTACAAGATATTGTACTCTAAAACTAATGTAAACAGAATCAAAACAGGACCAGTTAAGGTGTTATAATATGCATGTTGTTTTTACTTTCTTATACTACTATAACTGAATTATTTTAACGGTGTCCTGCGTGAACATCTTTTGTGCATGTAGGAGAGGTAAACGCAGAGCCCCTCCCCTTCTTCTAACCAGGCAAAATGAAGAGAGGGGTGAGGGGATGTGTTACCTATTACCATTTACACTCCCTAATTGCTCATTTCACAGTCTTGGCATGCTGCTTATACGTGTCCTACATAGCGGACATATCAGAGGCAATCTGATAGGAGTTTCTACTTCATTACCGTCGGGTAGAAGTACCTTATGGAACAGATCGGTGTCTACAAAGTTTTCGGCACAATCTCGGCACATAGTTATGTGACCGCAAGGAACAAACAGTCGGGACGGGCGATTGGTGAAACAAGCGCAGAGTAGGAGGATTTGGTGACTTCTGCGCACCTCCGCCTACCCTCCTGGTAACATGTTATCCTAATGTGGATTAAAATTCAATTTGATTAAAATACTAATACATATCACAAGGCAAACTTAAACAGTTTAAAAACATTTATCTATAATATTATAAAGAAGAGGTGGTTTCTGTCTGTCTGATGTTCCGGGTGAAAGCAAAAACTACTGAACCGACGGGGCTGAAACTTTACACAAAGGTAGATCTTGAACCCATGCATTACACATAGGCCTATTCACTCCCTTAAAATCCCCCCGGGCTACGCCCCGTGAACGTCCTAAGTTTCAATGTTTACATTTCAGAAACTGTAGTGTGAACAGCTGTGGATTATATTTGACAGCTTACAGAGCAGAAGCAAGAACAGCCGTTTCAAGCTAACTTACCTTTCTACCCCATGCGAAGAACGGGTACATTCAACTAGTGTGTCAATAAATGTTTGTTTGCTCATGAGTTAAGAAACCACTAGTCAACATTTAAAGTGTCACGATATAATGTGGGATCTATTCTTTGTATTATTTCTATGATTATATATAATTGGTGGACGCTGGCTAATGAGGGGTACTCTACAAATGAAACCAAAATATGAATCAAAGACTGTATTTAATATTAAACAATAATTATTCTGAATCAAAGGTTAAAGACATTTCTTATACGTGATTTCTAACCTACAGAACATATATACAGAACATATTTCAACCTAAGAATAAAATTTAACAGAAATACTATGATGTTTTTGTGTAACAAAAATACTCCAAAAAATTCAGGAAATCCCGAATCACACAATAAACTACAGGATATTGACAGTAATATTCTTGTTATGACTGTCACAAGTCATTAAGATGCTGCAAGAAGGAAGTTGTAAAAGACCTCTAGGCTTTATAATGTTCATTTTGAAACATGTTTTAAAAATGTAAAATAAATTATATTTATAACGAGAATTCTTTGGTTTCAATTTAAAGATTATAACTTATCATGTTTGGTAGTGTAAAGTGTATAACATGAAGATTTGTTAACACTTTTACAATTTTTTTACAGTAATGGGGTAGATTTTAAGATTTTAAACATTTTAACATGAGTTAAATTTGTTACCCAAATTTCCCCGGGTTCATAAAAATTTTAACACGTACATATTGCAAATATATGTGACAGGCTGAACAACCCTTCAGGCGAGAATTACGGGAATTCTGCAATTACTTTCTGGAACAATTTTATTTATCACTCTCTTATAACGAATCAACAAAAATGCTATACAAAAATATAAATGAACAAAAGTTTGGTTTCGTTTGCTCTCTTATAGTTAAAAGGTATCCAGATTATAAGAGAAGGATCACGATTTTGGATTTGCATCATACTGATCTGACTATGTTTTGCAGCCTACATATCCAGCCTACATATTGTTCTCCCCGGTACTGTTCCTTACTATCGAGACACCAGTCAGATATCTCATCAAGTATATGGTTACAGGTAAATGTGCATAATGTTTCATTTACTGTCAGATGTAGTTTACTGGAGAGAAAGTTATAAATGTTCAAAAACCCTTCAGGACATAGTGTAGTATAAGTCAAATAGTTTTGTAATTCCTTTTAGAGCTTTCATTTTTATAAACAAACTAGCTGTTTCCTGCAGGCAACGCCCCGCAAATGATTTATAAAAACTATGACAGTTGTGTGTGCTGCATTCTGTGGTTAAACCATGGAACTACTACGAATCATAATCAGCTGTTTATATTTTAATCAGCTCAAACAAAAATGAATGTCCATAAGGAATACATACTAACTTGGAAGTCCCGTTGGGCACTGCCCCATAGGATTTTCAAAACTAAAACATGTCTATGTGTTTATTTGGTATATAAGGAAAAGGAAAACTCCTGTAAATCTTCATGCCAATCGGTTCAGTAGTTTTTGAGTGATTGAGGAACACACATCAGACAGACAAACAGACACAAACCATCCCATTAGTAAGGATTATTATTACCTTACCAGTATTTTTTTAATCTTACAGAACTATTAAATTTCATGATAAGAATGATAAGTAAATATTTTAGTTCATACTGATTTATTTAAGAACTAGCTGTTACCCACAGGCTTCGCCCCGCAATGATTTACGAATCCATCACAGTTGTGTGTGCTGCATTCTGTGGCTAGCCCGTGGAACTACTACGAATCAAGATCGGCTGTGTGTATTTTCAATAGCTCAAACAAAAATTAATGTCCATAAGGGATACTTGGGAACTTTGACGGGATCTCTGGTGGAGCCCTAGTGTCAGATCAGGAAGAAATAAATCTAAATAAACCTTTTATGTCTAAAGAATCAGTGTACAAAATGTCAACTCTCTAGATGAATGGAAAGTGGGATAATTTGTGATGAGTGAGTGAGGGCTGTGCCTTTTATAGGTATAGATGTATTAAAATAGTAAAATACCTCCAATGCAGCAAACCTACATACCCAGCGAATTTCCAATGCATACATATATATAATTTTATATACGGTTTATGGTGGGAAATAAACATAACCAACATTTGTTGGTCTCTACAATGTGTTGGTCCAGGAGCAGTTGTGAAAGCCATTTCGGAAATCACCTAAACAAAACATGCACTACTGATTATTAATGATTGTTTGACGAATGCAAGGCCACCAGGAAAAGTGGGGATGACGCAATAGTTTAACACTGCTCACATGCGCACTGCAGACACTGACGTACGCGCATGCGCGAGCAGTCAGGTGTCATGGCTCGGGCAGCGCACGGACCCGGAACGCTGTTCACGGTACAGTGGTACCACGGTGGGGGCTAGGGGGGCGAGTTCCCCCCCACAGGTAACCTTGGCCACTCTCTCGGAATGCCCGCGACTCCGCCGCAGTTCCCACACCAGATGAATGACTTCCATCGCCATCGCGAACCTCCCCGATGCCATCGGTTTATTGACCACGTCTTCGTGACTGTTGCCGTCCCTACCAATTTTGAAGTAAATCGGACAAAGAATGCGACCGCTAGAGTGCAAACACATATATATATATATACAATTTTGAACGACCCCAAAAAACGTTATTTTAGGAACCTCTATGGTGGTCCGGGGCTTCTATGGTGGTAGTTCCACCGCGCGGGTCATGCTAATAGTTCACCTTACTCCAGGAAATTCACTAATATTAATCTTGTGGACAAATATAAAATTGAATCATATACTTTACAGCCGCTTACACATTAGTAAAACACACCCCAGTAGCAAGAACAGTTGTGGTCATTTTATAAATACTGAGAACTGAGTGAATAATGAGTGTAATTATTATTTTATATTTATTTATTTATTTCCGAATGAACCCGGACGCATGATATGTATTGATACAAGATGGGTTGGTGTTTTTGTGTAATTTGTGAAGCATTAACTTGGGTTAATTGGTTGCGGAGAAAATCCAAAAAAACTTGCTCATAAAAGAATTTTTGGCCTTTCCTCAGTTTATTTAAATGTAAACTTCACGGTTGCTTTTACCAATCTGTTCATTTCCACAAAACAATCATTTTGGTGTTTAAATTGTGATTCTACGCCCAACCGTTGCAGAGATATTCAAAGTGCTAAACACAGTACGTTGTCCAATGTTATCCAATGAACAAATAAAATTTGATATCTCGATTATTTATGAATGTATGTTGATGAAACTTGGTATGTGGCTTCAACTAGTTGTGGTATATTGATACTAGCACAAAGGGGGTTTTTGTTGATCATCCCAGTATCAGCAAACCTGCATACTCGGCCCCCATGTTATTCATATGGAGAATAAGTAAAGTTGTATATCTCCCTTAATTATGAACCCACATTAGGAGAACTTGGTACGTAGCTTCACCCGGTTCAGTTGTATTGATAATTGCAAAAAATAATTATCTTCCTCGTTGCAGCAAACCTGCGTCCTCAACCCCAATGTTATTCTTATAGAGAATAAACAAAATTCTATATATCATTTATGGATGTATTTTTGTGAAACTTAGTATGTGGCTTCGCCTAGTTGAATTCTATTTATATTAGCATAAAAACCAATTGTTTCTGTTCCTTGTTTCAGCAAACCTACGTACTCATCACCAATGCTATTCTTATGGAGAATAATTAAAATTGTATATATCGCTTATTTGTGAATATATTTTTATGAAACTTGGTATGCGGCTTTATGTGGTATTAAGTCATATATTATCTGATGTACTGATGTACCTGGTTCGATCCTGCCTTGAAAATATTGTTAAGCTTCTCACATAATTAGTCTATTGTATATTATTTTTCAAAAAAAATACAAACATCTCTGTGACACCCCACGTCCCGGCATGCCGGGACGTCTTGTAGTTAGGTCCGGTGGCCGGTGTCGACGAGATCCCACCGAGTCTATCTTCTGGGTCCATCCTCTGGGGACATCAGTGAGGAGTGAAGCGGTAGAGTGTCGGCCTACGAATGGGCGTGTCGCTGACCGTAAGTTATCTTATTATCTTAGCATGCCTGGATCATGGGATTGTTTGATTTTCAGCGGAGGAGGAGTCGTGACGTTTTCAGAAGCGAGTGCGTCCCCCTCCCAGCTGGACTTTTCTTATCTTTTAGACCCTTCTGCCATTTTAAAGTTCACCGCCGGCTATGCTCATCACAAGCAGTCGAGTGGCGAGTGGGGGCAACAAACGCGGCAAACACGTGATTAGGCTAAGGCACGCGGTATTGACAACAATAAGTAGAAACAATGTTGGTATTGTAGACGCGAACGCTACCAAGCGGAGAATCGTCGAACCACTTGAACTCTGAGGTAGTTCCGACTGTTCCCGATAGGTGGCAGGAGCTTTCTCACTTATATCTCCCGCTGCCTTATCTATAGACCTTAAATAAATGTTTATTATAAATTTTAATGGCTTTTATTCAAATTTAATCAGCAGTTTTGATCATTTTTAACATTGTTTTACACAGCTGATAAACCAAGGACATTGTATTTCGTAAACACTAACTTCATTTATTTGTTTACATCGTTGTTAGTGATGGGGAGTTGATGTTATTTAAGAAATTATAGAAAATGTCCGCAATGAATTCTTAAATAACATTAACACACACATTAACATTATTTAAAAGTCATTTTAAAAGGAATGCTTTTCCAAATATTTGTTGGTCTGGCATCTATCTGAGACGCTTGAAGGCATACGTACACTTACAATCAGATGTATGATTCGTCTGAATTTAAAATACAAATACATAGTGATTGACGTAGAGCATTCTTTTGTGTATAGGCTGAATGTTTGGGCCTGTTCAGCGAGAAGTATAGGACCGCCCTAAGACGCAATCTTGACATCTACAATCCGTCACCTACATTGGATTCGATAACATTTTGTGGACGTGTTTTATTAATCTTATAATCGACAAATAATACTTTGTATTAATTACTCATCAATTCAAATTAAACCACTAGCTTTTTTGTATTACTTACCTTTAAGACGTTTTAGTAGGTGATAATGAGTGATTTAAGTTTTATTTATCGGTAAATATAAGTATTAATGCAAATAAAACAAAAACTTAAATTAATTCTGGACTTAAGTGAACTATTTTTGAAAGCTAGAATTAATACAAATCTAATTCGATTTCATTTTAAGACTTTAACCCCATATTGACAGTATATTTGTCCAAGTCCATGTTAAATCGGCCACAGACGTTTTATTTCAAAATCGGTTATACATTTTAGACGTCTTTAACACGAATTACTGTGGTAAACAATAAACCCTTTAGAGATGTTTTGAAGACTTCCCTTGTAAAATTAAAATAAAGAAGATGAAGTGATATTTGAAATCTGGATTAAATAAATAGTGTATTTTAGTAGTGATTGAAAAAACTGAGACGTTCTCATTTTTGAACTTAAATTTAACAATCCCAATGGAGCATGTCTTGAAAACATCTTCTATAAGGTTAATATGAGCTCGTCTTAAAATGGTTTAAGTCTTGTCATCTCCTAAACGTGGAAGCGAAGACGTATAACCGGGCACGTTTCGAAAACGTCATTTATGTGGTTAATAATTAGTCGTATAATTTTTAGCTGTTTTAAACGACTATTAAACGTGTTTTAGACTTGGTGTGCTGTATGGGTAATAACCTGATTCGTCGGTAGTACCGAATTCTTTAATACAAAATTGTGTGAAACAATAAAGCTGCTGATATGCTCTACTATATTATGTAGTTTTAATGTCATTGCTAAAGAACATTAGAGTTATTTTTAAAACACGTATCCTACTACGTTACAACTCCTTGTATTCTTATACGTTTTTAAATAACATAAACCTATTTTTGTTTTAGAGACGAGCATGCACTCATGATGTCCTTATACGAATTAACTAAAAAAACTATTCTGGAGGAGTTTCAACAGTTTAATGAACTAGTTGCAGTTATAAATAAACTCCCTTGTGAAATATATGAACAACTTGTCAACGAACATTGTATAAATTGTATGAGCTCCTTGATCTGTTATTACAAACGAGAAGACGTTCAGATATGTCGTAGATGTTTTAATAATAGTGTAGCTGATATTGACAACTATGAACGAGTGGTTCGATTCGAGTCATCTCAGAAGACTTCAAATTGCATTAACAAAAAATACAATTGTTCAAGATGTGGTTGTTCTTTTACCGAACAGAATGAAATTACACCAGGCTGTGGATGTTCGGTAAAGTCAGCAGCTCTACAGTTAGCACTTATTGTTATCACGTCCAGAAAAGTTATTCTCGAGAATGAATACAATAACTGATGTGTAAATATTTGAGTATTTCGGAAGTCGAAAATGTATCATGCGTGTGTCGCGTCGCCAGGGTATTCGTTTTAGTACCTTTATTTAAACAAATTATAAAGCTTAGTCAACACGATATCAGTAAACTCAATTTCGCTCTAAATAATATCAAGCCACAGTAATCTGGACGATGAATAAAACCGTTGGGGTTTGAAGCTAACATTATACTTAGAAGCGTTGAAATGCTAGGACTATACCCCCGCAGTAATTGTCTAAACTAAAAAACCAATATAGACAATATTCTTTATTAAATATTCATGGAGAATAGTACAGGCGTTTTTTGGTGGAAAAGTCAATCTGTACAGTTTTGTTCTCATTTAGAACTAGATCGTTATTTGAGTAGTATTGTTCAGTTATATGTGGACGAGACAGTCATATGCAGCCAGTCCTTAAAGTGTGTTAGTACCCCCTGAACTTATATGTGTAACGTTGTGTTCGCCAGATATATTTAAAGATCAGACCCGACCCGGGTACCTCAGACGTATAACGTGTCTGCACCTTTCATGTATAACGCTTGTTTATCAGTTTAACGTTTTGCCCGATATTCGGGTTACCTTCACGTCGTCAATCAGCAATACTTGCAAGTCAAGATGTGCTGTTTAGGTGTTCGTTACTCATCGTAAACCAAAATCCATAGTGATTCCGGCGTTTCTAAATTTGAGTATTTTTCGACCCACACCTTCCAGCAGGACGGGTTCTACGACACATTGTTACAAACACCGGGCGTTATATGGGTTATATATGTTAGACTTGGATACAGTTTGTAACTTTATTTTTAATTACACATAATTACACAGCTTGTAACACACAACTCAAATAAAGTTTTGATTTATTTAAAAATACAACAATGAATTCAGGTTTGGAACAGTTAATTAGCAGAAATTTAAAATACTTAACTCCTCAGAGTATAGTAGATGAATTGAATTATGTGAACAAAGTTTACAACTTGTATTTATCCGAGGTTGATTATTATATAAATTCGATTGACAATACAATAAGAGAAGTGGATATGTTTTATAAACATATATACAATTTGTGTTTGCAAAACATTAACGGATTCACATTTTTATCAAACGTGGGTTATATATTTATATTCATTATTAGGTATTTGGAATATTTAAAACAATTATGGCACTTTTACGTGTTAAGATTTAAAATATTCTTTAATACCATTAACAAATATACTTCACAATTTATTTTAAAAGTAAATTTAGATAATTGAAAACAAAAATTTCAATACGATCAAATACGATCAAATACGATCAGATAGGTCCGAATAGGTCCAAATAGGTCCAAATAGGTCCAAATAGGTCCAATGACCTAAATGAGAGCCTTTATGACCTAAATTTACCTTTTTGAGAGCCTATTTAGAGCCCGTTGAGGTACCAAAAAATGTACCAAAAAATGTACCAAAAATAACCTAAAATTAACCTAAAATTTTCCAGTCGATCCAAATCCTTTTTCGTTTCTTTCGGTGAAATCAAGTGACAAAGCCTGTTTTAAAACTGGAAATTCCACCTTTTCACAAATCAATTGAACGAATCGTTGTCCCTCTCGTATTATGATGTGATTTGGTCCTGAATTTTTCAAAACGACAACAACATTGCCCCTAAAGTCTGGGTCTATCACCCCGCCTAGAACTTCTAGGCCGTACTTCGCCAAACTGGACCTCATTGCCAGTCTACCATACGTTGATGGTGGGAATTTAAATGCCAAATTTGTAGGAATAGTTATAATTGATTTCGGTGGTAGTTCGTAATTGGCTGGACTGTGTAAATCAAACCCTACACTATTTCGGCTACCTTTAAAGGGACTCCGAGCGGATTCACTAAGTTTTACGTAGAAAAGACACGCGTCTGACATGTTTTAAACACTAACAAAATGCTTGATTAGTCGCTTTATATAGTGGTGAAAAGTGATTTTTTAAAATTTAAACCCGCGTGTTTTTTTTAATTTTAATGAAACCTTTTAACTATCCCAATGTCCCGGTTAAATCATATCTATAAACAACTATTAAACAACTATAAAAACTATTAAAAACTATCGGATGTGAGTCGCGTATTATTTCAAAAATCAAATAAGTTTTATAACAAGAATTGATAAAACTATTAATCCTAGAGCGATTCTGTAAAATAAACTCAATTTATCCGAGAAAGTATAAACACTAAACACAATTAAGAATATAAACACATATTTTAAAGACTGAATAAAAAAATTACCTAAAGTATTTGAAAATTGTTTAGTGACAACACTGACGACGTCATACCAATGTAACTGAACACAGACGTACTTAAATTTGTCTGTCGTACGTTTCATACAATTCTCACCACAAATATCCGGTAGACAAGGTTCGTCACAAAATACTTTATTAGTTGAGGAATGTTTTTCAATATTAAAACCGCAATCGTTGACTTTACAGAGCAATTTGTATTTTCCAGAGGGTGTGATTTGATATCTATAACAACCGGAAAGATTTTTAGCCGCCTGGAATAAGTAATTTCCTGCTGAACCTAGTGTCAGGGTAATTAACGATAACTTTATTTTATGTTTATTTATTAATTTTATAAATGATTGTATTTTATTTTTTAAATCGCCATTTGTCTTTATTAATTCGTTCAGTTCATCAGCGTCCTTGGGTAAAACGTCCAGTTTCAAAGTCTCCAGTATGTCGGATTTATTTATATAATCTTGAACAACCATAACTTCAGCGATGCCCCTAGATTTCGTCAGCTCATTTTGAAACAGTTTAATTTCAGAATCTGAAAGGTTTGTTTCAGTTATTAGTTTTCTTAAAGCACTATCAAAGCTTTTCCCACTTTCAAGATCTAGAATAAAGTGTCTAACGCTATTTTCACTCAAACTTTCTTTAGATAAAATTTCATGAAAATTTGGACTTAATATTTTCAATTCTGGAGAAGAGGACCCCCTGAGAGATTTTACGAAGGCTCTAAGCATTGTTAATTTGTTTTTCTATTAAGTAAATAATAGTTAATCTTGATGTGATTGTATAAAATAAACAACTCCATTCCGGTCAGAATACAGAGTACAAGCACTCTGGCAGCACAACATTCAAACAAACTTACTATTATTAAGTGAATTATAAAGTATAATAAGAATAATATCGCTAACCGCATTTTAATATTTTTTAATATGATAATATTAATTGTGGAAACAGTTTCAAAAATAACCAACCCATCTATAGCTTTAGATAACTATTTTGGTTCAAATCAATATGAATTAAAAACTTGGCTGAAAAAACTTGCATACTCGTACTTTATGTCAAAAGAGGATTTCCAAAAAATCGGGATACAGAAAACAGATTCCACGGTGCATTTAGTTCTCGTAGGAGTCAACTCACTATATCTTGAGAATATTAACGCAATTGTGTATCCCTTTGACAAATCTAGTATTGTAAAAAACGAACTTATAAAAGAGATTTTATCTAACCAATTGTCACTCCATGACTAACAGTGCCATGATATATAAACATATACAACAATTTAATAACGACTTTAACAAAGAGATTCCTAGAATTATTGAAAATATTAAGTACCAATATAGTTTTAATAATCTTAACTATAAACTTGATGAATCCATCGCGGTTTCAAATATTTTAAATGAGATAAATATAACAATTGTCAGTAAAAAAACCCCCATCGAGGATAATACTGTTTACATAAACATAAATCCATTGTCTCTAAGTACCGGCGACTGTTCTTTTTATGAGACAATTGTAATAAATATGATTAATAAACATATTTGGGTTTTGTTTTATAAATACTATGAAAGGTTAATAATTGATTTATGTGTAAGTAATATTAAAAAGATTACCGTGCAAGATAATTATGTTTGCAAACAGTTTTACAAAAGAATTAAACATTTACCCGTAATGGGTGCACGCAAACCCATTTTTTAAAGAACACAACGGATGTTGAATATTTTTATTCATATACCATTTTGCTGTGGGTTTGAAGTTTAAAGACGTGTTCAGCGGCACACACGAAACCGTTAAATCTATGAACAACACTTACCATATTATGGGCCTAGCTGTATCGTGTTTTCATAATAAAAATGAATAAAAATGTTGGATAAAATGTTAACAGAAGTTTTACAAAATTTAATTTACTCAACGGTTTTATGGTGCCAATTTCATAAAAACTTACAGCAAATATTCACTGCTATATTTTCAAATATGACAAAACTGAAAAAACATCTTACAGAAAAATTTACCGAGAACAAACATTTCACGTATGAAACAAGAGGTGGCTTGGAATATTTACTATGGATTGTTACTTTAATATTTAATAGTACAGAGTGTATGATTAAATATGAAAGTCGCCTTTTAAACTATATCTCAACATTAACAAACAACATTAATCAAATTCCTCAACATATTACTGGGGTTAGATTTGTTTGGAAACCAGAGAGGAGTAAACATTTATTTGACATATTGGATGTTTGTCATGACATAAAACAATTTATATTAAAATACTAATCTAATATGTCATCAGCGTCTTCCTCCTGGTCAAGTGAAAAAGGGGTTGATATTTCTGAAACGTTGCTCAGCAAGTGTGATGATTGGATAATGCACCACAATTTCATCGTATCGCTCAGAACAGAATCGTCTTTGATGTATACGCCAGTTATAAGAACGTTTACAAGCCCGGATAACTTGTTTGAGTATAGTAGGTAGATGTTCTCGTCGGGGTGGATTCTTGGAAAATGGTTAATTGTGAATTTTCGTTCATTCGATTCCTCATGATTGTACATAGTATATTTCCCCGTAGTCTCGTCACAGTAATATTTTATTTTGTTAAAGTCTTTGTGATCGTGTACAAAATTGTTATACAAACAGGGGACTAAGAGTGAATTTGGCTTATTAACACACAGTTGAGTAGAATAAACATCTTCAAACAGTTTCTTGGCCTGAGAGCACTTCAAATGTATGCTTTGATATTTAGAGCCATCCTGATTTCCCGCACAGGTGCTTATTCCTCCAAATCTGAGGACCAATCTACAATCTTCTGTAAAAAGTTGCTTTTTTAAAGTTTCATATAATCTGGATTTAATTTTTTGAGTAAGCACGTCTCTTAAATTGTCATTCTGAATATCAGCATGGCCCCGAAAATTACATTTCACCACGCTGGAACTATCTGTCCCGTAATTCCTTTCGAAAAAAGACATATTTTCAACATAAATACCGTTTATAGTATTGCTGTTAAATCGCTGAAAACCGAATATCAATCCGTTTTTTACATTTGCCGATGGGCGGTTATTGAATTTGAATAAGCGCCCAGAAACGTCATTGGCCAACAATTCCTGGTATTCAAGACTCGTGTAAGTCGAACACATCATATGAAAATAAAGTAGGAATTGCTTACATATATATGCAAAACTATGTAAATATATAAAAAATGGAAAAGGTTGTTAAATACTGTCAAAGAACAGCAATATGTAATCAAATTATCAATTTAAAAAATGCAAATCATTTTTATTTTAAAAACGTGATAGTTACAAAAAAGCCGTGGAATTATTTAGAATATAACGGACCCCCTACAAAGAGTTTCTTGAAACATTATCCAAACGATTATACGTTTTCATTTGATGAAAATGGATGTAAAAATATCGCAGCGTTTTGTGTGGAAGGGGTTGTGGCGGCACACTGCCAGTTTCCCCATTTGGATGGGAATTTAATATGTAAATCGAATTTTAACGAAAAAGTTCAAGTGGACTTTTGTCAAGATAATTGTTTTAAAGCGAATGAGCCACTGGACGTGTATTTTGATGAGAGCTTAAAATGTTGTAGGTTAATCAACTTACCTAAGAAAATATTTTGTTTAAAGCCCAGTGATGATAAATCCATCCCCCCCTTGCTTTGGGATCAGAATTTGAATAAATGTTTTATGTCGCCAGAGTACTGTCAATATTTTGGTTTATCATTTAACGCTCAAAATAATGAATGTTTTCTTCCCAACGTGCAAAGTTTTTTCGAAAAATATATGTTTGGTAAAACGTTGATACGTTCACTATTACACCCAAGTTTGATATTCAATCATGAAATAACTGATCACGTCATATCTCCGTACTCTTGTAATAAAAAAAGTTCGGAATACAATATTTCCAAAGTTGAAAGGAAACTTGTCGAATTTACAAAAGACTTAATAGTGGGTTCAACGCCAGAAATCTCCCTTTATGTTAGTAACCTGTCTATTCAATACCTTTACAAGTTTACGAATAACCTAAATCAGCACATATCTAAAAGTATAATTTTACTAGAAATAAACAATATAGTCACCGATTTGTTAATACTAAACACTTTGAAAGTTCTCACTGTATGTGCAAGAGTAGCTGGAAACTGGGAATTGTTTATAATATATTTTTTAGGTACGGTATTAGATATTGTGGATACGTTAAAGTTAAACAAAGCACTGACTTCCCTAGAGTTTAATACTTTGATGAATAAGTTTGATACAACTTTTAATGATAAAATCAAAGTACAAACTATCACTCCCGAAACAATTTTAAATTTGGAAGTAATGAAGTTAAAATTAAAAAAGAAAGTTTCTAATGCATATGATTTGAAATATGGGGGTATAAAAAACCTTCTTGATATAATAAAATGTTATATGGAAGATTTATCAACCGAAAAGGTCGACATTTCTTATAATAAGATATTTTCCCACATTAAAACTGCGGATCGAAGCCCAGAAATAATTAAATATGTGTTTATTACTTTGATAATAGTAATTCCATTAGTAAATATTTCACTAACTCTTGTCCTTATTATATTTCTTGTAATGTTTATATTTTTGTATATAAAGCTAAATCTTAATAACCGTACAGCCTGATGTAATTTGAAATCTCATTTACCGTGTTATGGTTATCAAACATATTCTTGGCATCTTCAATCGAATTCTTATCGTATTCTCCATTGACTGTAATTAACGGCACTCGAAGAGTGGTAACACTTTTTTCATACAAATCTTCAAGAGACTGTAAATAGGATTGGTCAATTGAATCAATCTCTTCGGGTCTCGCCCTTTCTTTTAACCTCTTGTAACAAATATCAGAAGTTGTTCTGATGTAAATGTAGAGGATTTTATTATAATAATCTATTATACTTGAATATTTAGTTTTAAAATCCTCAATTATAGCAGATTCTGCTGAATTAAACACGTTTTCCCTCAAGTACTTGCAAAATATTTCAAAAATGCTAAATAAAGATCGCTCCATGATAACAATTGAATTGTTTAAAGAATGTATTACCGCACTTTTTTCAATATCTGCAACACTTAACAGCGCGTTAATTTGAAATGTTAGAGCCCATCTTTTGGAGTCGTTGTAAAATAATTCCAACAAATTTAAACCCCCCACATTCCGCCACTTGTCTAGAGGTTCTGTAAATAGTTTAACATTATAGCCTCGTGTTGTTAATAAATCACAAAGACTTTCAGTAAAAGTAGACTTGCCGCTAGCAATATTACCATCAACGCATAAAATCATAAATAAAAATGCGTGAAACGGTCGAGTCTCTTATATTAAAAGCCGTTCTTGATAAACAAAATAAAAAGGCAAAGTCTTTGTTTAGTAAATTGTTAAAAGATGTATACAACAACCTCTACTTAATTGAACCGAAGAAGGTACCCCAAATTGATTTGTTTACAATAATAACCGATGCAATATTCTACATGTTGACAAATCAAAATAGCTACTTTACATGGCCGTCCTACACTACAGAATTGCAAGAATGTTTAAATGATATAAAGTTTCCCAACAGGCTAAAGAGTATGGTCACCACTATAAGTGGTTATCATGACACATCGCCTATAATGACTAGACATTCGAACGAGAAACTGTTATTTAAAATTGTACAACAATTATTAAATCTGCTCCATCCGCAAAAAATGGAAATCGATTTCACACAAGACGATGACTGTCAAAATAAATTAGAAGCATTAAAATCTTTTACACATCTAAACGTTGATTCGAGCCTGGACGATTTTAAAGAATTTGCTACTAGGTTTAACGATAGCTTGGTAGTTTTAAACGAAATTGGATCATATTTTTCAACAAGCCGTCAAGATGATTTGAGGCAGCATTTGGAACAGATAAAATCTAAGATTGAATCGATATTTAATTTAGTGGGAATAACTTCGTTTAGTGAACTAACGTTGATAACAAAACGGGTTTATGAAACGTTAAGAATAAAACAACTAGGTGACCTAATACTTCTTGAACAGGATTTTCAAATCGTGGTAATATTCAAACAACTACTTTCCAGTAACAAAATTACCGAAGTTGGTAATCTGTCGGCAGAACAATATATTCAATTATATTCCCGAATATATTTTACATCACATTTAAAACTTCCTGGTTCAATAGACGTATACAATGAATGGACCTGTTTTCAATCGATTCAAAATTATATTGATTCTCAACAAAACAATACAGAATTAATACAGTTTAAAGTGGACACTCTAACCTTGATTGGAGCAGAAGATTTGGGGACTCTCTCAGAATATTTAAGAGATTTTGGTTCATTAAATATTGTGCAAGCGTCGCGGCAGCTTAAAACGTTATACAACAATTGTGGAGAATCAAGCATAACAGTTTTAAATAGTAAGCTATCAATATACAACGAACGTTTCAACAACACTGTGATTAACGTGTTTGAAGAGGCGGAATCCCTAGTCAATATGTTTGGAGTAAATTCATTAAATCAAGTTTCCGGATTTTTAAAACGAATATATGACTTTACCGGCGTGACAAATTTTCAAGATTTTCAAAGCCAGATTGATACGTTAAGCCGCGCTTATATTGAATCGTTTGATGGAAAATTCTCACTAAATGATATAACGACACTAATTACCTCACTAAAAGAAGTTCAAGCAAATTTAGAATTTGTATATGGCGACACTTTCAATGAAAAAATAAAATTCCTCAATGAGCATTTAATGACCAAGCTAAATAGCT
Source organism: Allygus modestus (assembly GCA_963675035.1). Lineage (NCBI taxonomy): Eukaryota > Metazoa > Arthropoda > Insecta > Hemiptera > Cicadellidae > Allygus > Allygus modestus. The sequence goes on from OY776111.1 coordinate 509,370,152, forward strand.
TATGTCCTAATATTTCTTTTGATAATTTGGTAAATTTTTTAATTGAAATCTCAAAAAACAGCGGGCAACTAAATGAAACATCGATGCAAAATATTTTGGACAAAATTAAAAATTACAGTACTCTTAAGTCGCAGGTTGAAACTCTTAAAGAAACCAATTCTTCAATAACACAAGAACTGAATGAGTGCGAAGAACGGGGGTTGAATTATTCGCGGGAAATTGAAACTCTTAAAAAAACTAACGAGTCGTTATTAGAAACAAACGACAAACTTAAAAATAAATTATATGACTTTGAAATTAGTGACACAGATCGCGCAACAGAGATTGAAAAATTAAAAACACAGTTTAATGAGTTACACAATGATCACAATAGTTTAGAAGAAAAATATAATAAATTATTAGTAGATTATAATGAGGCTGTAACTACTAAACGAGTAGGGATCACACTCCCGCGGGTTAAACGGGTCCGCGTAGAATCACCACCAACTAAATCACCACCAAAAAGGCAAAGGGGTGACGGATCAGATTAAGGTGATATCAGTGGATATCGGGTGATACCCACTCTGGGGTGAAAATAATCAAATTGTATTTAAATTAAAATTGTATATAATTGTAAACCTTAATTTTGGTGCGAGATGGTAAGATTTAAAACAGATCTCAAAGTTAACAATCGCGTGATCCCAAATCGGTAACCTGCAACTTGATAACTCAGTCAAACCAGAATGCCAGCGTGAAAAATATTGAAAAAATATTGAAAATTTTGTATAATGGTCCCAGTACTCACTCATTTTTTGAAAACCAACACGGTGGTGATACAACTTCACTCTCATAAATAAACTAATCCACTCTCTCTACATAAACCACATGTTACACCAATTAATTTTGAACACTTGTGACATATAATGTGTCCACATTGTATATGAGTTAAGATGTTATACTCTAAACAAATTGGGCAATTTCCTTTAATATGATTTGCAAAAGTTATCTGTATTAATTCGTTCAAACGATAATTTTTAAAACAAATCAAACCAAATATTCGTTTTTTTAACATTTGTTTTTTATTTTAATTTGGTTTAGGATAAATAATAACAAGTAATGAGTTGTTTCAGATGCTATATTATCAACACATACATTTTAAAAATGTGTAAATTACAAAAAATCAAACTTGAGAAACGCAAATTCTGGGATATTTGATAACTCCTTATACTATTGGCCAGTGCGTTTACGCTTGTATTCCTCCATTGTCCAAGACATGCTCAACTATATTTACAAAATTGTGAGAAGTTAGGATGTTGTTGTATGCAGAGTTAAAGTGCATACCACTACTCTTCATTAATTCTTTCGCTTTGTTAAGTACATTAATCCCATTAGGAACAGGAGACTTGATGAAACAAGGTACGAAACCTTCATTTTTGGCTTTATTGAGAGCTTGGTTAAATTTTCTTTTTTGTATGCGAATACATTTGTACTCGCAGACCCCGTAGAGTTCCAGAAGAGTTTCTTTAATAAGGACACATAAAACATGATTTAGTCCATCGCCGCCCGACATCACAGCAACCCTCGGTGCCTGTTCAGTCAACAACTCATTCAGTGACCGGTTCTCTTTACACAATATGTCGTTTTTAGTTTTAAATTCTGAGTTAATTTGAGCTAGCTTTTGGTTGTCTTCCAGAGACCTTGTAATTTCAGCCAAGAGTTGAGAGTTTTGATTTTTTAACTGATTATTTTCATGTTTGATTTTATACACTCCATACTTTCTAATGGAAGGCAAGACTTCACTTGTAACCCATCTTTTGAATGCTTTAGCTTCTGGTTTCAATGAGCGCAAAATAAGAGAATACAAACCAGATTCATTGATGAAGTTAGACTGATATTGGAAGTTAAAGGGGGGTGTATCGATACACCCCCCTTTAGAGAGTATATTTATAGCCTTACACTTGTCTTCTTCATCAACATTTATCCGCAATACCTGTTTTGAATCTTGATAGCCCAGGATTTTAACAACATCCTTTCCTTTGAACCAAGGATTATTTTCACTGTCAAACAGTACAGTAACAGATTGATCATTAAATATATAAGAGGTTAAGTTAGACATTTTATATCAAGTATCGTGCAATAGAACAGATCAGAGCAACGTAAGGTCTTACCTCAAAAGTGACCGAGGTAGAGTGAAGTTAACGTTTAAGAATAAAGAGCGCTAAAAGTATCGTCAAAATAAATGTTATATTCTAATTCATCGTGGAGAATTTAGCTACTTTTTTTATAACCATTTCTTTAGAGAATCCGCTATTTAGCATAGCCTTACCGCTCAAAAATTCAACTTCTATCCTGTCAAAGTCTGCATTTGATTTTAAGTTCAATTTTAATGGCTTTCCTTCGAACAGGTCTTCCCTCACAAAATAGATTTATAAAAATCCAACCAATATTTTGTTCCCAAACTTCCTCCCCCTCCATTTCAACGGGTACAGCAAACAAATTTTGTAATAGCACAGATCAGAGCTACGTAAGGACGTCAACAACTCATTCAGTGACCGGTTCTCTTTACACAATATGTCGTTTTTAGTTTTAAATTCTGAGTTAATTTGAGCTAGCTTTTGGTTGTCTTCCAGAGACCTTGTAATTTCAGCCAAGAGTTGAGAGTTTTGATTTTTTAACTGATTATTTTCATGTTTGATTTTATACACTCCATACTTTCTAATGGAAGGCAAGACTTCACTTGTAACCCATCTTTTGAATGCTTTAGCTTCTGGTTTCAATGAGCGCAAAATAAGAGAATACAAACCAGATTCATTGATGAAGTTAGACTGATATTGGAAGTTAAAGGGGGGTGTATCGATACACCCCCCTTTAGAGAGTATATTTATAGCCTTACACTTCCTCATCAACATTTATCCGCAATACCCATTTCGTATTTTGATAACCCAAGATTTTAGCAATCTCTTTTCCTTTGAACCAAAGATTGCTTTCGCTGTCAAACAGTACAGCAACAGATTGATCATTAAATGTATAAGAGGTTAAGTGAGACATTTTATTGAAAATATTAAGTACCAATACGGTTGTTATAATCATTATTATAATCCTGATGCAAGATATTTGCAAACAGATTTACAAAAGAATTAGGTATTTACCCGCAATAAAGAACACAATAGACATTTAATATTTTTATTCATATTCTCTTTGTTCCAAGTAGGTTTGAATCTTATAAACATTTTCAAGAGCACACACGAAACTATTAAACCTATGATAAGAACAATAATTATTTAGATACTTAGATTTTAGTTTTTTAAGTGATGGCATATCGTCCAAATTTTCAACCCTGGTGTTCTTAAAAAGTCTCTGGAGGAACACTTGTTTCTCCTGACCCTTTACGTAGACGGTGGTGTTTTGTGATATTAGCTCCGCCAGTTGTCTCTTGACGTAGTTGAAGGACGTGGTTCCTTCCTGCCATGGAATTCCGTGGTAATAGTTTGCGTTGAAGATCGCCTGTCTTCTGTATTCCGGAGATAGTTTGTCAAAATTGTACGGCGATTTTACAAACCAGTGTCTCAGAAACCAATTACCACTGGTTTTTGTAAGTGCAATTTCTTTAATAATAAAATTGTTGTTATTATCTTTGAATCCTTGAAAATCGATAATATAAGCTTGTTCAGCCATTGAGATGTCCTTAGATATCGGAATCAGCGAGGTAAATAGAGCTCTTTTCGGTTCCGAATCACAAACTCTGAACAAAACACTAGACCAAACACTAGTGCAGGAGTTTGGCAACTACTGGTATATTAGGGGAACCGTTCCTTTATAAAGCCTCGGAATTTGTATTATGCCCTTATTTCAAATGTTGTTTTACATGCCAAAGTTTTCACATTTCTTGTTAATTCTCAAATACTGACTTTGGGTTAAGAAAATAAAATGCTACACCCTTTGAATGTTAGTTTTATTTACATTCTAAGGGGTAAAACTTCTCTATAAATATACAGGACGGGTTAAATTTCTTATGTTCTAAGAAAGGAATGTCACCCCTTTTCCAAAACCCAATTTCAATCCCACAATAAGCGCATCTAACATAATCATTAACACGTAAATAATAAAAACCAGCTTTGGATAAATCTTTGGGGCTTAAAAATGTAACTGGCCACTCCTTAAAACTATGAAGTCTTTCGGTCTCGTAATGAAATCTAGGAGTGTTTGTTTCTTTCGTAAAATTATAATTTAATCCCACAGACACTGGCGAATGGTACATTTTAATACCACAACACGGGCTAGCGCGATCCGAGTCTTCCTTCTTTCTGAGAGATGAGGTTTGGTGGGCACTATCTCCCTGGCCGCGGTATTCCACACCGAGGAAGTTTTTACATTTACAAATGCAATAACAAAAATGGTGACATTTACTACAAGCCTTCCCATCAACTTGGTCACCAGGAATTTTAAAACATCTCTGCTCGCAACAATACTCCATAGTTGATCATATGCTGTAAATCTCAACACTGACTTAAAACCGCCCCTTCGGGGATTAAATAGACTGACCGCTCTTTCTTTTCAAAGGATTTTAAAAGATTTTAAAATTGCTTTAATTATAAATACTAAAATATTAAGTTGTGAGGGAAAAAATTCCCCCTAATTTGCCCCTATAAAGTGGATGCTTTAATACCCCGAAGACGAGAAATGTCATTTTTAATATGGGTAATTTAAAATGGTTTGCACTTTCTACAATTTAACCTATTTATGGTTTTGTAAATCTCAAATCTGCAAAATCGACTGTTCGCTCATAATAAAATTGAACAACAAATGCCAGAATAATATAATAATCGTTTAAATGAGTATTTAAACTTGAAAATGTTTAAAAGTTAAATGTCAATACCACAGTATCCGTGAAAACACTTTGTAATTAAAGAATTATTGAAATCACCTTCAATACAAATGACACAAGTAGAATAATTTATTTTATGGTTTCCAAAAATAGAAAACAAAAGAATTGGTTATTTGAATAACTTCTTGATTATTACAAATGTTTGGAAGATTTTAAAGAAAAAAACAACAATAAGAGTTAAATTATTTATTACGTGATATATATGATACATATGATACAATTGTATATGACTAAGTACTTGATGATACAAGATTCACAAATATTTTAAATACTTGAATAAACATGTCAACATTATAATATTTTCTTCTGATCAGACGAAGACGCTGGTATTTGCAGGTAGTTTTAGAGATTTTCTCTTCCATCTCTGATATGTTGTTGGGGTGCACCGTGGGTAGTATTATAAATTTCGGACGATTGGTGTATCTTAATCCTTCAATCACACAGCTGTGCGAGTTTTTTCCCAAACATAAAACTGGAATCGGTGATTCAAAGTCGTTTGCGCTTGCACGCATTATTATTTTAAAAATGTGCCTAATGACGGGATGAAAAGCTGTAATCAACTCTTGAGTCTTCTGTTTATCAAAACTGGCAATCATCGGGATGCGAATCCAAAGAATATTTTTTTTTTCATATATTGTAGATAAGTTATGTATCATTTCTCTTCTTAACTCAGACTTGCTCGTTTTATGTCCGGTGCTAAGGTACAAATCTTTAGTTTTTCTTGACGGAGAATTGATCAGGCCTACGACAATCCCGCGAACCGAACTTGGAGTTGTTTTTAATAATTCCGTGTCAAACACGTTTATAACTTGTTTGTAGAATCCTGGAGACTTGTCTGCGGTGATTTCTTGCACCTTCTTCAAATATGCACTAAATACCCCGTCCATTTTTTAAAGATATCTAGAGGTAGACTGATTGCTCAGGAACGCTGGTCACTGTTTTATAGCAAGTAGCCAGCATTCGTAAATTAATTATCTTGACAATTTATAAATTGATAAATAAGGCAATCATAAACAAGGCTCTCATTCTTCGTTGTATCCTCAGTTTCCAGCAGACCACTTTCAACAATATATCGGGTGGTAAATTATACATATGGGTTTGGGGTCCCTAATTCTCACGAAGGAGCCGTCAATTAGGAATATTCTCTTCCTTTTTGTTCTGTAGCGTCTTTGGCGAGGCTGGTGCTGTCGAGGCAGATGTTGGTGTTGTAGTGGGGCGACCTTTGGATGAATATCTATGTAGCGTCTTTGGCGAGGCTGGTGCTGTCGAGGCAGATGTTGGTGTTGTAGTGGGGCGACCTTTGGATGAATATCTGGCGGAGTTCTGGTAGAGTCCGGTGCTGGTTGAGTTTTTGGGGGGTTGATCACTGGGGTGGAAAGCGGCTCCATTGGGTGGTCTTGATGAATTAAACGCGGAGGTTGTGTGTCGTCGTCCTTATGTTCAATTTTTACCTCCACGGGAATTGCTTCTATCCCCTCTCTCTTTTCTATAGGGCCCGTGGTCTTGTCGGGCGTACGGCCGGCCGCAAGCTTGGAATCTTGATCGATGACCCCAATGGCCCCAATTGCATCCGTCGCTCCCGTACTCTCGTACACTTCCGACTCGTCCCGCCCAGTGTTCACATCTATAGAGAATTCTCTTTTGTCCAACACGAATTCCACGCTGGGGTAGGTTGGTGATTCCTGGGGCGTATCAGCATAATCCTTTAGTATCATAAATTTTGGACGATTGGCGTATCTTAGTGCTTCAATCACACAGCCGTGCGAGTTTTTTCCCAAACATAGAACCGGAATCTCAAAATCGTTTTCGCTTGCAAGCATTATTATTTTAAAAACGTGCCCAATGACGGTATGAAAAACTGCAATCAACTGTTGAATCTTCTGTTTATCAAAACTGGCGATTATCGGGATGTGAATCCAAAGAATATTTCTTTTTTCAGATATCGTTGACAATTTCTGTATCATTTCTCTTCTGGACTTGCTCGTTTCATGTCCGGTGGGACAATCGGTCAGGCCTACAATAATCCCGCGAACCGAACTTGGAGTTGTTTTCAATAATTTTGAATCAAACGGATTTGTAACGTGTTTGTAGAATCCTGGAGACTTGTCTGCTGTGATTTCCTGCACCTTCTTCAAATATTCACTAAATATCCCGTCCATTTTAAGATTTTTAGAACTGTCGGTGGTAGACTGATTGCTCAGGAACGCTGGTCACTGTTTTATGGCAAGGAGCCAGTATTTGTAAATTACGTAAATTATAAATTGATAAATAAGGTAATCGTTCTTCGGTGTATCCTCAGCTTCTAGCAGACCACTTTCAACAATATATCGGGTGGTAAATTATATCATCTGGGTTGGAGGTCGTCCCTAATTCTCACGAAGGAGCCGTCAATTAGGAAGATTCTCTTCCTTTTTGCTCTGTAGCGTCTTTGGCGAGGCTGGTACTGTCGAGGCAGATGTTGGTGTTGTGGAGTTCTGGTAGAGTCCGGTGCTGGGGTGGAAAGCGGCTCCATTGGGTGGTCTTGATGAATTGCTTCTATCTTATTATCTTGATCCCCAGTGGCGTCCGTCGCTCCCGCACTCTCGTACACTTCCGACTCGTCCCGCCCGGTGTTCACATCCATGGAGACTTCTCCTCCGTCCAACACGAATTCCACGTTGGGGTAGGTTGGTGATTTTGGGGGGGTATCAGCATAATCAATTGGCAGAAACGCTCCAACCATATCCCCCATCATACCATGTATAGCTCTCTGCAACTCCTCTTCGGTGTAGGTTGGAGTATGCCCTTGAAATAGGTTTTCTCGGTTGGCCTCAAGGAATTCATCGAGGGGTTCTGCTCCCTCTTGTCGCAATACCCGGGAGATGAGTTTCCTCAGGTCCACGCTTGATGGTAATTTGACAGTTGAGGGGTTTATGCCCCTGGCAATACAACCAGCGTATAAGCATAAACAGAAACCACAGTCAACCGTATTGGTCTGAAGCTTAAGACCACTAGGATTCCCCTTTAAGGACCACTCTTCCCGGTTGATTTTTACACCCAACCGGCCCATTTCCCACTCGATATACTTTAGACATTCTTTTAATCTATCTGGGTACTCATTTCCCAGTGAGTCGTAGCTCCGCACAAGCCTATCTTTTAAAAAGGCGGCAATCAGGTACCAGTGCGATACACCGGGCTTCCCATCCTTCCGGATTGGTGCGGGGATGTGCACTGGGAACAGTAAGATGTCATAATCATAAATTTTTATTTTATTGGTCCACCTTTCCACCCGCAGGAAACCGCCCCGGTCAATTGCCGTGAAAAGCACTGTCGGGAAAGCATATAATTTCAATCCGTCAGCGCGTTCTTCATTTTTTTTACATAAAATAGAAATGAAGTCTTCAATGATCCCTTCGCCACACAAACCCTCCGGGGTGATACGGTGTGGCCCCATTCTTCTTCTTGTATCCACGATCCAGACTATGATACTTCCTACTCCTACGGGATGTGTATATGTTTTATCTTTAAAAAAAATTAAAATCACAAGGACGTGAAACTATGCAATAAATAGTCTGTGATGCCCCTAGATATCCCGGGTGGCAATATTCAAATCATATATATATATTCGCCAGAGCCCCGTTTGTTCAAAGCCCCATTACCGGCGCCAAGGTTGGGGTTGACTTGACTGGGAGAAGCTTTAAGTTCCGCATCCACAGTCCTTAATAGGGTCCCTAACTTACTAACTAAATATATTCTAAGTTTTTTTTTTTTGACCTTTGGAGGTGCCCCGTCTAAGTTGTCAGAAACGTCAGTCGTTATGTCAGTATTTCACTAAAGTGAATAGTGTGTCCGCAGCTTACGAACTTAGAGCTTCAGAACCGTGTCCGTATTTCACGTACATAATCGGTTCTGTATCCGTATTTCACGAACCAAGCTCTCACTACCGTGGCCATATTTTTAGTCAGTAGTATGTCAGTATTTTATGAAAATTCCCCCATCTACAACTTACCCAAGCTCTATGTAACCCACCTAACCCACCCAACAGACGCATAACTTAAAACTACCCACCCGAGTGGTAAAACATTCCCCCTATCTAACTTAAAAACTAAGTTGTCAGAAAAGTCAGTCGTTATGTCAGTATTTCACTAAAGTGGATAGTGTGTCCGCAGCTTACGAACTTAGAGCTTCAGAACCGTGTCCGTATTTCACGTACTTGATCGGTTCTGTATCCGTATTTCACGAACCAAGCTCTCACTACTAAACTATTCTAAGCTACGGGTGAGGGACATTTTGGAAAATTGGAAGGAGACCCTCTGCGTGGATTGTAACCACCAGCGCAAAGAGCCATAAAGGAAAGGAGGTTTGGAGGGTTTAGGATATGAAAAGTTTTGGTGCTGAAGGGAATTGCTCTTCGTTAACACCGCAAGGCAACCGGAGCAATTCGATAGGACTTATAACTACGAAGAGAGGACTTACCCAACCTCTGTGTAACCTACCTAACATATGCATGCCTTAAAACTACCCACCCGAGTGGTAAAACATTCCCCCTATCTAACTTAAAAACTAAGTTGTCAGAAAAGTCAGTCGTTATGTCAGTATTTCACTAAAGTAGATAGTGTGTCCGCAGCTTACGAACTTAGAGCTTCAGAACCGTGTCCGTATTTCACGTACTTGATCGGTTCTGTATCCGTATTTCACGAACCAAGCTCTCACTACTAAACTATTCTAAGCTACGGGTGAGGGACATTTTGGAAAATTGGAAGGAGACCCTCTGCGTGGATTGTAACCGCCAGCGCAAAGAGCCATAAAGGAAAGGAGGTTTGGAGGGTTTAGGATATGAAAAGTTTTGGTGCTGAAGGGAATTGCTCTTCGTTAACACCGCAAGGCAACCGGAGCAATTCGATAGGACTTATAACTACGAAGAGAGGACTTACCCAACCTCTGTGTAACCTACCTAACATATGCATGCCTTAAAACTACCCACCCGAGTGGTAAAACATTCCCCCTATCTAACTTAAAAACTAAGTTGTCAGAAAAGTCAGTCGTTATGTCAGTATTTCACTAAAGTAGATAGTGTGTCCGCAGCTTACGAACTTAGAGCTTCAGAACCGTGTCCGTATTTCACGTACTTGATCGGTTCTGTATCCGTATTTCACGAACCAAGCTCTCACTACTAAACTATTCTAAGCTACGGGTGAGGGACATTTTGGAAAATTGGAAGGAGACCCTCTGCGTGGATTGTAACCGCCAGCGCAAAGAGCCATAAAGGAAAGGAGGTTTGGAGGGTTTAGGATATGAAAAGTTTTGGTGCTGAAGGGAATTGCTCTTCGTTAACACCGCAAGGCAACCGGAGCAATTCGATAGGACTTATAACTACGAAGAGAGGACTTACCCAACCTCTGTGTAACCTACCTAACATATGCATGCCTTAAAACTACCTATACCACTCAGTAGATAGTGTGTCCGCAGCTTACGAACTTAGAGCTTCAGAACCGTGTCCGTATTTCACGTACTTGATCGGTTCTGTATCCGTATTTCACGAACCAAGCTCTCACTACTAAACTATTCTAAGCTACGGGTGAGGGACATTTTGGAAAATTGGAAGGAGACCCTCTGCGTGGATTGTAACCGCCAGCGCAAAGAGCCATAAAGGAAAGGAGGTTTGGAGGGTTTAGGATATGAAAAGTTTTGGTGCTGAAGGGAATTGCTCTTCGTTAACACCGCAAGGCAACCGGAGCAATTCGATAGGACTTATAACTACGAAGAGAGGACTTACCCAACCTCTGTGTAACCTACCTAACATATGCATGCCTTAAAACTACCCACCCGAGTGGTAAAACATTCCCCCTATCTAACTTAAAAACTAAGTTGTCAGAAAAGTCAGTCGTTATGTCAGTATTTCACTAAAGTAGATAGTGTGTCCGCAGCTTACGAACTTAGAGCTTCAGAACCGTGTCCGTATTTCACGTACTTGATCGGTTCTGTATCCGTATTTCACGAACCAAGCTCTCACTACTAAACTATTCTAAGCTACGGGTGAGGGACATTTTGGAAAATTGGAAGGAAACCCTCTGCGTGGATTGTAACCGCCAGCGCAAAGAGCCATAAAGGAAAGGAGGTTTGGAGGGTTTAGGATATGAAAAGTTTTGGTGCTGAAGGGAATTGCTCTTCGTTAACACCGCAAGGCAACCGGAGCAATTCGATAGGACTTATAACTACGAAGAGAGGACTTACCCAACCTCTGTGTAACCTACCTAACATATGCATGCCTTAAAACTACCTATACCACTCAATTATTAAATTATTATTCAAAAATAACCATATTTAGCTTCAAACTAAAAATGGGGAGATGTGGGGAATATCGCGTTTTTGATTTTTTGGGGTGGTTGGGCCCAACCGGGGTTATGAGGAGGGAAACACTTATCACTACGAAGAGCACTAACCCAACTAACAGTTACGCGTCGCTGTCGACGTATAAATACTACTCTTTTGGTTAGTCATAATTTTAAAATACCCATATTTAAAATACCAGTGATTTGCGAGATGTTGGTCACGAAGCACTAACCCAATACTAATACACTAATATTTGCACGACGTATCACTCTTTTAAAATACCCCCAAATAACTTACAAACTAAAATAACAAGCGATTTTGGAAATTTCGAGCGCGTCTTAAGATCCTTTGCGGTAGTTTGGCCTAACCGACGTTATGAGGAGGGGAACACTTATTACTACTAAGAGAACAAACCTCTAAATACTACTTAACCTACTTCGCCAGAGCCCCGTATGTGTAAAGCCTCGTACACCACGTCACGGTAGGGGTTGACTTGACCAGGAGAGGCTATGTTTTGCGCCGTTGCCTTGGTCCTTGTACAAGGTTCGCGGTCCTGGACTTAATGCCCAGGATCGGGCTGACATCCTATTTATAACCGGTATATTCTTTTTTAACCATACATTTAAAATTAAATTAAAGTTTGACAAATTCAAAATTACCTTTACAGAGCCATTTATCAAAGACTTCAAATACAGAAATAGCAAAAAGAATTTAACATTGTTACTTTTGGTGATTTCCCCTAAGGTATTGTAATATTTTATGTTGAAACACTGAACAAATTCTTATGTTTTTCTAAAGGAGACAAAATGAGTTTTATAACCAAGAAGAAGTCTAATGGACTCGTTTTTCAAAGGGTTTTCTGGTAAATTATATCACGCGAAAAAACCTCAATATTGCCAATGTTAATTAAAATATACTGATTGTCTTTAAACCACACTGCACAACATTCAAATAGACTAATGATTAACCTCTAGAGACCGGGTCTGTTTTAAGTCATGTAAATAAAAACACAATTTGAAATTTTTAAATATGATTTATTTTTCACAAGTTTTACAAATGAGTACAAATATGTGCAAATATGTGCGGCGAGTTCTATTTTATACCCAACAGTAGCCTGGCAAGTGAATTTTAATCCTACAAAGAGGACATGATTTATTTACTTTAAGCCATTTAAATATACACGTTGTACAAAACACGTGTTGACAATCCTTAAGACTGATACAATCTTTTTTCGTGTCAAGGCAAACTGGACAATCGGTTTCAGATTCTACTTTTGTAAATGGATTGGGCAGATTCCTCTTCACAAATTCAGAAATTTGTAATCCTCGCGACGTATATGTTTGAAAATCGATTAATTTGCAATATTTAATAATATCTTCATCGCTGAGCGTTTGATGTTTTGAGACGGACCACCAGCACAAAATATTTTTAAACGTATCCAGAAGAAAAGAATCAAGAGTTTGACATTTACTTATTAGCGAGCCAAACAGTAGTTTTAAAAGATCGATTTGATTACCCACTTTCGAGAAGTAAATGTAGCATATTAAATTTTTACTTAATGATTGGTGTTTTATGAGATATGGCCATAGAACCATTTTATAATACTCTTCTTCGTCTGTATTGTGAAATTTACACCGTGGATTAACCCCATCCACCATCCACAACATAAAATCTTGAGTCAGCTTCATGGATTTTATTATGACAATTGGATCAATCTTATGGTAAAACTGTCTAAGAATCCACTCCGGGACATTTTGGTGTTCCACAACTGCATTCCAGTCGAACTTGTGATTGAATTTGACCAACACTGCTTCAGAGAGATTTTGGTACTTAACCAAAAGCGAAAAGTTAATTTTTGATTGAAAACTTTCTATATCTTTAGTCGTCAGTCTTTGGTGGATGACAATTTCGTTGAAATTTAAAACTTCTTTAAACTTCAACATGAACCCGTGCGTGAACTGTTCTCTCCGGTATAGTATTCTCCAAAGGTTGACTGGGAGTTGATGAATTTTTTCCGTAATTTTTTCCAATTTAGTGAAGTGTAGGAATTGACTGCTGTTATCTAACGTCTCCTGTTCCAATGAAGTATACAAACTGTACAAGTCAGAAGGATCCGTAAGTTTGTCTATAAAGGCGGTAACACCATCAGCGCTTTTAATAGAATTTAAAATCTTCCACAAAATCTTTTTCCTAGTTAGGTGGGTTGACTTGATACCCATACTTTGGCAAATAGCTTTGAGTTCGTAAAATGTAATTCTCTCCACCATGGTTCTAGTTACCTATCACAAATCAACTCAAAAACAAACAACAACTTTACCGAACACGCAGGAGTTCATTACAGGAACTACTGGTATGTGTGGAGAACCGTTCCCTTATAAACCCTCAGAAAATAGAATTCGCAAAGTATTTGTGCATTTATTTCAAATGTTGACGGGGGTGGGGGAATTTGTTGAAACCGTTTCTTTGAATTTTATACGCGCGGGTGTGTGTAGAAATGAAGCGTATTCTGTTGGTGTTTGCGTGCGGCGGGGGACTGAGTCTGAGTGGAACGATCACATCACCAATAATCTAAAATTATTAAAATTAAAGCAATTAGAATTCAATTCATAAATGGAACTTTGAACAAAACAGTTTTAACTGTTGTAGTTAAATTTAACTTAGTTTTTGATTTAGCGAAATAACATTGTTGACTCGGATAGTACTCATGGAGACTTGTCGGTTAACACTAGTTAAAAATCACAAGTGCCGAGCCGAAAAATAAGATAAAATTTAAAAATCCCGATTCACAGAATTAACCCAAGTCTTGGTCTAAATGTTAGGAAACACTGACCCAAGAGGGTGTTGTCGTGCTAAAATCTCGCGGCGTTGTGGCGCGGGTGTGTGGTGGGTTCTGGGCACGGGTTAGTCTTGATAATTGCAACATTCTCATTTGCAAATAATAATATTTCAAAAGATAATTTTAAAATTGAATTTTGAATTGTGTCGCCTTGATGAGACAGACACTAGAATCAGTTGTTAGTTAAATAGCGGCGAGTGCGAATGTTTATATTTGTCAGTACTCCGCGATTCCCGTTAAATATTACAAGTCCCGAGAGTCAAAAATCCACATAATTCAAAATATTTCAAAATAGTTTAAAGTCCCCAGATTAAAAGTTTGAAAAAATCACAAGTGCCGAGCCGAAAAATAAGATAAAATTTAAAAATCCCGATTCACAGAATTAACCCAAGTCTTGGTCTAAATGTTAGGAAACACTGACCCAAGAGGGTGTTGTCGTGCTAAAATCTCGCGGCGTTGTGGCGCGGGTGTGTGGTGGGTTCTGGGCACGGGTTAGTCTTGATAATTGCAACATTCTCATTTGCAAATAATAATATTTCAAAAGATAATTTTAAAATTGAATTTTGGATTGTGTCGCCTTGATAAGACAGACACTAGAATCAGTTGTTAGTTAAATAGCGGCGAGTGCGAATGTTTATATTTGTCAGTACTCCGCGATTCCCGTTAAATATTACAAGTCCCGAGAGTCAAAAATCCACATAATTCAAAATATTTCAAAATAATTTAAAGACCCCAGATTACAAGTTTGAAAAAATCACAAGTGCCGAGCCGAAAAATAAGATAAAATTTAAAAATCCCGATTCACAGAATTAACCCAAGTCTTGGTCTAAATGTTAGGAAACACTGACCCAAGAGGGTGTTGTCGTGCTAAAATCTCGCGGCGTTGTGGCGCGGGTGTGTGGTGGGTTCTGGGCACGGGTTAGTCTTGATAATTGCAACATTCTCATTTGCAAATAATAATATTTCAAAAGATAATTTTAAAATTGAATTTTGGATTGTGTCGCCTTGATAAGACAGACACTAGAATCAGTTGTTAGTTAAATAGCGGCGAGTGCGAATGTTTATATTTGTCAGTACTCCGCGATTCCCGTTAAATATTACAAGTCCCGAGAGTCAAAAATCCACATAATTCAAAATATTTCAAAATAATTTAAAGTCCCCAGATTACAAGTTTGAAAAAATCACAAGTGCCGAGCCGAAAAATAAGATAAAATTTAAAAATCCCGATTCACAGAATTAACCCAAGTCTTGGTCTAAATGTTAGGAAACACTGACCCAAGAGGGTGTTGTCGTGCTAAAATCTCGCGGCGTTGTGGCGCGGGTGTGTGGTGGGTTCTGGGCACGGGTTAGTCTTGATAATTGCAACATTCTCATTTGCAAATAATAATATTTCAAAAGATAATTTTAAAATTGAATTTTGGATTGTGTCGCCTTGATAAGACAGACACTAGAATCAGTTGTTAGTTAAATAGCGGCGAGTGCGAATGTTTATATTTGTCAGTACTCCGCGATTCCCGTTAAATATTACAAGTCCCGAGAGTCAAAAATCCACATAATTCAAAATATTTCAAAATAATTTAAAGTCCCCAGATTACAAGTTTGAAAAAATCACAAGTGCCGAGCCGAAAAATAAGATAAAATTTAAAAATCCCGATTCACAGAATTAACCCAAGTCTTGGTCTAAATGTTAGGAAACACTGACCCAAGAGGGTGTTGTCGTGCTAAAATCTCGCGGCGTTGTGGCGCGGGTGTGTGGTGGGTTCTGGGCACATGGTAACCTTGAGAATGTTTCATTTGCAAATAATAATATTTCAAAAGATAATTTTAAAATTGAATTTTTAATTGTGTTGCCTTGATGAGACAGACACTAGAATCAGTTGTTAGTTAAATAGCGGCGAGTGCGAATGTTTATAGGTGTTAGTCCCCAGATTAAATGTTTAGAGCCCAATAGTTGGTTTCTAAGTGTTGGGAAATCACTGTGTTGGTTTCTAAGTGTTGGGAAATCACTGTAAAATTTTACAAGTCCAGAGCCCTAAAATTAAATAAAATTAACTCATTGTAGAATCGTACAAGTCCCGAATCTGCCTAAATCTTAATAATTTAAAACCCCAGAATCGGTATAAGTGATACAGGAACACTGACCCAAGAGGACGTTGTCGTGCTAAAATCTCGCGGCGTTGTGGCGCGGATGCGTGGTAGTTTCTAGGCACATGGTAACCCTGAGAATGTTTCATTTGCAAATAATAATATTTCAAAAGATAATTTTAAAATTGAATTTTGAATTGTGTCGCCTTGATAAGACAGACACTAGAATCAGTTGTTAGTTAAATAGTGGCGAGTGAACTTGTGCGAGTGTTTATAGGTGTTAGTCCCCAGGTTAAAAGTTTAGAGCCCAACAGTTGATTTCTAAGTGTTGGGAAATCACTGTAAAATTTTACAAGTCCCGAGCCCTAAAATTAAACAAAATTAACTCATTGTAGAATCGTACAAGTCCCGAATCTGCCTAAATAATAATAATTTAAAACCCCAATTTTAAAATTGCATTTTGAATTGTGTCGCCTTGATAAGACAGACACTAGAATCAGTTGTTAGTTAAATAGTGGCGAGTGAACTTGTGCGAGTGTTTATAGGTGTTAGTCCCCAGGTTAAAAGTTTAGAGCCCAATAGTTGGTTTCTAAGTGTTGGGAAATCACTGTAAAATTTTACAAGTCCAGAGCCCTAAAATTAAACAAAATTAACTCATTGTAGAATCGTACAAGTCCCGAATCTGCCTAAATAATAATAATTTAAAACCCCAATTTTAAAATTGCATTTTGAATTGTGTCGCCTTGATAAGACAGACACTAGAATCAGTTGTTAGTTAAATAGCAGCGAGTGCGAATGTTTATAGGTGTTAGTCCCCAGATTAAATGTTTAGAGCCCAATAGTTGGTTTCTAAGTGTTGGGAAATCGCTGTAAAATTTTACAAGTCCAGAGCCCTAAAATTAAATAAAATTAACTCATTGTAGAATCGTACAAGTCCCGAATCTGCCTAAATCTTAATAATTTAAAACCCCAGAATCGGTATAAGTGATACAGGAACACTGACCCAAGAGGACGTTGTCGTGCTAAAATCTCGCGGCTTTTTAAAGTTTTTGAGTTAGCGAATTAACCCACAAGACGGTTTTACTTCTCCATTTTAATACTACTCCTCAACATGAATAATATGGGGACTTTTAAGACCCGTAGGACGGGGCCGTGATATTTTATCGGGCCGAAACCTTGCACCTGGCGTGCGATTTGGCAACCTTGGACAAGAACGCTCGGTTTGGCAACGCCCGCGCGCCCCGGATGCGAAAATTCCACGTAGCCCACTTTCAAATTTTGGTAACAAATGACGCATGCGTGGAGGCCTCTCAAAGGGTGGAAACGGGAGTGGTCCGATTTCACCATATTTCTGTCTCACTCGCACACCTCTTTACTCTCTCACACTAAACTGCATCGGCCCGCCACGCCGACTGATTCAATCGTATTTTATACTGGATCTTGTTAAAAACCGTTATCATATGAACTGTATTAATTCAATTTTTGTAAACAAATATTTTGATTAAAATTATCTGTTGTTTAATTTAAATAAAAAATACTAAAAAATACTAAAAAATACTAAAAAATACTAAAAAATACTCTTTTCAGTTATTTAAAGTGATCATATTTTAGCGAAACTTTGGTATGTGAATTGACCCAATTCTGGCCTATTTATATGCTTTGCGAGCGAATGTTAAAACTTAAATCTGTTAAAATACATTCTGGAACATACTAATAAATTATATCAAAAATAATTAAAAATAATTATGATATATGAGTTGAGCTAGGCACATTTTAGTTGTATATTTGTGTTTATTATTCCTCATTTGATAATGTGTAAAATATAATACAACAAGTGGGACAATTTAACTTTAAATCTTACTATTAAACAGGAACAACTTTACAAGTTAAAATACAATCATAAAAAATACCCTTAAAAATGATTTGAGCTACAACGTAATAAAATATTTCGTATAAATATTCATAACACTTAAATTTCCACCGACAAGACCACATCACAAATAATTCTCAGAACACCATACGTAACAACACAAGCACATTATACTTTAGAGTTCATTTCAGCTGATCGCGGTTGAGGTATTTTTCAAATCGTGACATAGTTTGAAGACTCATCTTTTGATACCGACGAATAAGATTCCAATAATGGTTTTTTAATGAATTGCTTGTATATTTAACTCTGGTATTGTAAATTATAGAAATTAATCTCTCCGACATATCTTGTGTTTGGCAAATTAAAGGCCAATATGATATGTTTAAGTAAGATTCTATATCAATATATGAAATATAACACAGCTCTAATTCACTGGGCGTCGAAATCAAAAACAATAATAAGTCTTCGGATAAATTCTGCATACGTAGAAGTTGTTGTATGTTGATTGCAGTATACTTTTTAAAAATTATATCTTCTGGTATGAAATAGCCCCTTTTTACAATAATGTCCAAATCCAGATAATCTTGAAACCCGTACAGAATATCAGCTGTTAACCTAATGTTTTGAGAAAGAATTACCCAGTTAATTTTATGTCGGAATTTCATCAAAAATGGCGTTTTCAAATTATTTGAAAGAGAAATCATGTTCCAACTGTCGGTTGGGAAGTTTAATAGTTTGTTTCTCAATATTTCCAGCACAGATTCATTTCTTACTTTGATGTATAAATGTAGCACTTCTACGGTTGATAGATTCGATAAATTCCCGTACACATTATTGTTTTGCTCTAATAATGCAATTAATTTGTTCATCTTCTCCATATTTAGTTATATTTTAAAACTTACCAGGAAAAACTATTATTTTCACTAAATAAAAAGTATAAAATTACTAGCCACATCTAAACTGTAACAACAATACATACGTGCACGCGGATAACAAAAGGCCACCGCGGCTTCCTGTGTTTGTTTATATACCACTTCCTTGAGAATTTTAAAATTCTCGGGGTTACGAAGGCTAATGTAGTTCTGTTGTACAATTGCGTGTTGCGCAACTGGGTCACGGTGTGAGTACAATTGCGTGTTGCGCAACTGGGTCACGGTGTGAGTCGCCGGTCACTATTTACACAAGATCCCCGAGCGAGTTTCCGTGTTCTGCAACCGGATTTCCGGGCTGGTTTGTCCCCGAGAGAGTGTCTAGAATCGTTTCTTGGTTCGAAGTCAGTCAGTTCAACAACTCAACTCGCCCAAGAGAGTTCTTATGATCCTAAGTTGTTTTTAGAGTTTAGTAAAAATATATTTTTCAAAGTAAGTAGTTATCACATTTAAATCACATTTAAATCACATTTAAATCACATTTAAATCACATTTAAATCACATTTAAATATATCATACAACCGAAAGTGTAAACAAATGACTTTTAGACATCTTTAACAATTTAAAAGTAAATAACTAATTTCACTTAAATATATCGTGAACTTGCAAACGCGTCATTTTGAAATGGAGAGCGTGTATACACCCCAGCAAAAGAAGATTGTTACACGCATTCTAAGATTTCTGATCATGCAATCCAAATTCACCCTATTGCAAGAAGATTATCATCACGAATTCCAACATTTAATAAACAGATTATTATTTAAATTTCCGCCCGACGAACAACAATCAATTATACACAAGGTTTCTCAAAAGCGACAATATCGCAAAAAAAACTCAAAACCACCTTCAGTAGATAATAACATACAGCAGTGTTCCGCCACGAATCAAGAGACGACAGAAGTGCGTAACGACTCAGATAGTTTGAACTTTGCAGAAGAAGGAAATTTAATTGGATTAATTCAAGTTAGACAAGCGGATGAAGAATCTATTGTTGGTGTCACAGATGACTGTATACTATTTCCGGAAAATCCTAACAGGATGGTGATCACGGCCCCAGAACTATCGTTAGAAGAACAAGAATATTTATCGACGTTATCGACGTTTTAAAACGGCTTGATAGAAAACGGGTTTTAAAATGTGTATAATTAAATAGTATATAAAAATATCTCTATAGTCCTCAGCAACCTGGCACCTACAACCTGGCCTTACTAGACCTTCTTCCAACCCTATAATAGTATAAGGCATAGTCTTTTGGGGTAATACCCATGAGTCATATACTAAACCATTATATTTGCAGCAGAAACATATTTTAAGATTGATTTTATACAAAACCAGATATGAATGATCAAAACCCCTTTTCATAAGTCAGAGAATTTTTTCGTTTAAATATATTTATGTTTATAAAGTTCTAAAACTAAAACTTTTCTACAATAAAGGTGGAAATATGCCCCAAAATGAGAATGAGTATAGAAAAAAATTAAGGAAAGCTAACCAGTTTTTTATTCCCAAGCCAACCAATACATTTTTTACAAAAACTTTCAATTTTATAGCTCCGAAACTGTTTAATAAACTTCCCGAAAATGTTAAGATTGCATTTAATATTAATTTTTTTTTATGTAGATTAAGGAAATGGTTATTTCAACTAGAGAATACTGATTGTTATTTCAAATTCAGCAATAGTTTTATTTTTGATATTATAGCTGAGGGTTCACACGGGGACTATGCATTGCATGCAATGAGCTTCGACGGCACCTGGGGAGACCAACCCCAGAGGCAAGTCTCTGGAGAGGTGCCATAAGCCGCCTGAAAGAGTAAACCTTAGAATATTATAATACGTGTATAATTTATATGATAGACTATATGAATCTACAAATACAGTTTTATTTATTTTCTGTAATTAGTTTTTATGCACTGAGCACACGCTGAATTTCAGTGTTCATGAGAGAAATAAGGCGCGTCAAATATTTAATTTTGTATTTTTCTTAACGTTTAATTTTAACGCTAAATTTACGTTTAATTTTTGTTTAATTTTTGTATACACATAGGTTGTCTGAGACAATTGTGTTTATTATATTTCGATCATTTCTGTTCGCTTACTTTACATTATTTTTAATTTAAGTGATGGAACCTTATAGCAGGCTTTGTCTTAAGAGGACCTATTGTTTTTTCATTATTTTATTTTTATTTTTATGCCAGCCCGACAAGTAAAATGTACATTATTATTTATTTAAGTTACAAACAAGCTGTGTAATTAAAAATAAAGTTAATACGGGTTGAGTTGTGTGTTTTTTGTGTGTTTTTTGTTATAATTTTGAATTTTTAAAATTATTATTCTGAAACCAATATTACCCCGATTGTAGAGTGCGCCCCGGGGAAATTTAAAGTAAATAATCTCAAACGAAGAACTAATATTTCTAATCACTCCCCCATTTATATATAGAATTCCTTGCAGCATTCTAATACTTCTAGAAGATGGTTGGCACCACCGTGCGGATTTTCTAGTGATCAACGTTGGAGGAACACATCGCAACTGGGGTAATCTCTATGATTGTAGTGCATGATCAGTGCATGATCAGTGCATAATCACTCGAGAGTTTATTATTTTTACATATTTTTTTGTTATAAATAAAATCATGAAAAAGTCTAAGAAATCTCAAACTGCTGTGTGCACTTGTATGAATATTAAGAGAAAAAAACGTCCCACTATTGGTTATTTTAAATATTCTACCGCAAAAGGACCAAAATCTTTTACCAAGCTTAGAAATAAATGCCCCAAAAGGTCTAGATCGCGGTCTAGAACTAGACGATCTAGGTCGCGAAGTCGTTCTCGGTCGAGAAGTAAATAAAATTATATAAAAAATGTCTAATTGTGTTTTTGTAAAATACAGAGACGTATTGAAATTTGAAGATTTTCATTTAAACCATCCTGCTACTTATTTGCCCTTTGTTGTTTATAACTGGTTAGCTCTTGGAATACTGCCGAAAATCTACAGTCACGAGGAATGGGGTGTTGAAAATAGCAGAAAAGAGCTTTTACAAAATAAAAATCACCTCTTGGATGTTTTGGTTGTAATTATCAATTGTGTTTTGGGAATCAAAATAAAACTTAATGATGAATTGTACAGAAAAAATGTGGAATACTTGAAAGGGGTTGAACATCTTTCAAAAGACGTTGTTCTTCCGTTTATTACAATTGAGAATTACATGTCTATTAAGGACTCCAAGTTATTTATTGATAGCATTTCAAAATTCTTTCCGGTGGGGTCCATTAAGAAATCAACAGACGCTATACCGTGTTCTAGGCTTTATGAAATAGTTAGTGGAATGATCGCTTGGGGTAGTTCGTACTGGGTAGTAATACATTTCACAACATTGGTTATAGATAAAATGGAGGAATCTAAACTTAAAGAAGAATATCAAGAAGCTTTATGCAGTTTAACGGGATTTTTTGATCTTTTATTACCATGTTCGATATGCAGATATCACTATTCAAGTTTGTTTAAGTTCAACGAAGAAGAAGATTTTGCCCGGCCGTTTCAGTTAACTCTTCCATTTGAATCAATGATGTACGCCAAGAATAACGAACTCTTTGAGTTTTATAGTATACTTCACGACAACTGTAAACCCATGGACAGGAGGGAAAGATTAGGTGTGGAATATCATAAAAAACAATATGAAAAATTTTACAATATTGTTTTTTATCCGCGACTGTCCAAGGAGGAGGGAATACATCAAAAATCACCAAGAGACTAAGTGTTTCTCGGTCTAGATTTTTCCTCTTCTAAATTACTTTGAATCTACATATTCCATTTTTGTATTAGTGGAAAACGCTCTGTGTTACAAAATTTAATCTAAATTTTATTTTTTTTTTCTTCTTTTCTCAAATATTAATGCAATTTTGTTATTTTTTTTACATTAATTGAATTAATAAATAAACATTAACTTTAAACTTTGCTTTAACGAAACCTGAATTTTCCCCCCTGATATGATAAAAAGATAGTCTATTTAGTCTCTGAAGCGGCCGAGGTAAGTTCAACAACTCAACTCGCCTAAGAAAATCTTGATCCTAAGTTGTTTTTAGAGTTTAGTGAAAATATATTTTTTAAAGTAAGTAGTTATCACATTTTTACTGGAGTGCAACATAAAGAGAATAATTTAGTGTGAAAGAAACCTATATGACGGAAGACCCGTTCGAAAAATAAAATTTGATGGAAAGCCATTAAAATTGGACTTAAAATCAAATGCAGACTTTGACAGGATAGGGGTTGAATTTTTGAGCAGTAGGGCTATGCTAAATAGTGGATTCTCTAGAGAAAGGATTATAAAAAAAGTAGCTAAATTCTCCACGATGAATTAGAATATAACATTTATTTTGACGATACTTTTAGCGCTCTTTATTCTTAAACGTTAACAGACAAAAACACCGCAAAACAAGACTGGAAGTACGAGGGGGGTGAAACGCCCCCCTAACCCATAATGAGAAACATACAATCTTTCTTAGCGAGCCAGGTCTTTATGTTTTTGTGGGTTAGTCAAATGACGAAATATTTTAACAAGATAGTGATAACTTGTACAACATTAAAGATTTTAAGTTTTGGAGTTGGTAAACTAAAACCTTAAAATAATAATAGTTGATAAACTCTGAAACAATGCCGCTTGTGTGTGAACGCTTATGATAACATCCATAGTCCTAAGCTACCCTCTTCCTCTTTTAATCCAAACTTCTCGTATTTTTTTTTCAATCTCCTCCCCCGTCCAACTTGCAAGTCGATTGCAAACTCGATCCTCTCCTCTCCCTCCTCATCTGAAGAGTCATCATACTTTGGGTTTCTAAATTTAATGACCACGTAATCTACCTCTTCTTGTTTAAATTCTCCAAACTCTTTGAGGCTAGTATATGGACGATCTGTTTCATCACAATCATCCTCAATCCAAAATGATTCGCGCTCATGTCATTTGTCTTTGGTATAAATGTGGACGTCCAATTTGTTATACTTTGAAAAAAAATCTGCTTTTTGAATAATCTGCTTCTCTGAGAACCCGCTAAGGGACATGGCCTTAGTATCTATAAATTCAAATTCTATTCTGTCAAAATTTCCATTAGATTTTACTTCCAATTTCAAAAGTTCCCCGTTGAAATCTATTTTGCGAACGAGTCTCCCGTCCTTCATCAAATTTATAATGATCCAGCCAACTCCACTGTCCTCCGACGCGCCCGCGCCCTGAGCGCGTTGGTGGCGACATGCTTGGCAAATGCTTTCGCCTAGGTAACAGACATCATCATCATCACACGAATCGCTTTCGCTTAGGTACGAGACATCATCACACGGATCCATGTTGAAGACTATGTAGGAGTTTGAAACTACAGTATGTATGTAAATGGTAGGTATGTTTTGTTTCACACGGAGAAACTATTATATTCCCCTGCTTTCAACAAATTCTCCCACCCCCGTCAACATTTGAAATAAGGGCATAATACAAATTCCGAGGCTTTATAAAGGAACGGGTCCCCCCAATATACCAGTAGTTGCTGAACTCCTGCACTGGTGTTTGGTCTGATAGAGAACCGAAAAGAGCTCTATTTACCTCGCTGATTCCGATATCTAAGGACGTCTCAACATGGCTAAACATGCTTATATTATCGATTTTCAAGGATTTAAAGACAACAAAAACAATTTTATTATTAAAGAAATTGCACTTACAAAAACCAGCGGTAATTGGTTTCTGAGACACTGGTTTGTAAAATCGCCGTACGATTTTGACAAACTATCTCCGGACTACAGAAGACAGGCGATCTTCAATGCAAACTATTACCACGGAATTCCATGGCAGGAAGGAACTACGTCCTTCAATTACGTCAAGAGACAACTGGCGGAGCTGTTATCACAAAACAACACCGTCTACGTAAAGGGTCAAGAGAAACAAGTGTTCCTTCAAAGACTTTTTAAGAACGCCAAAGTTGAAAATTTGGACGACATGCCATCACTTAAAAAACTAAAATCTAAGTATCTAAATAATTATTGTTCTTATCATAGATTTAATAGTTTCATGTGCGCTCTTGAAAATATTTATAAGATTCAAACCTACTTGGAGCAAAGAGGGTATGAATAAAAATATTAAATGTCTATTGTGTTCTTTATTGCGGGTAAATGCCTAATTCTTTTGTAAATCTGTTTGCAAATATCTTGCATCAGGATTATAATAATGTTTATAAAAACTGTATTGGTACTTAATATTTTCAATAATTCTAGGAATCTCGTTGTTAAATTGCCTTATATGTTTATATATCATTGCAATGTTAGTCATGGAGTGGTAATTGGTTGGATAAATTCTCTTTTATAAGTTTTTTTTACAATACTATGTTTGTAGATTCACAGAATCAGCCCAAGTCTTATTTAGTACTTAAAATAATTTCGGCTAAAATATGATTTTTTTACTCTGAACTTAGAAAAATTTAGTGATTAAAATAATTTCGGCTAAAATAAAGTTTAGAACAAAAACGTAAGTGTTCAATCGAGGACCCGGAGCTACCGGGTACATAAATATTCAAAAATGGAGATTGTTTTTGTTGCATTTCTTGAATTTCCAATTTTTATATTGTCTCTGATTATACTTATTATATACCTTTTAGTATTTTTAATTAAAACAATTTTAAAAATCTTTTGGAAAGAGAGAGCGATAAAATTCCCCAAAAAATTCCCCAAAAATTTCCAAATCAAAGTCTACACGTAAAATCCTAGCGTGAAGATATTATATTTTGTGCTATTTTGTACCAGCACCTTGGGAGATGTTTACAAATAAAATACAAATCAAAACACTTACAATAAATGAAATTAAATTTGAGCTTGTCCTGAATGGGATATTCCCTTTATTTGAGTAGTATACTAAATCAAATGCGTATTTGGAAAATATTGTATGTTTAGTAACCCTTTTCAGTTGAAAATTGTATTCAAATGTTACGTTACTCGGATTTTGAAATTCGTGGTCTGCCACCTTATAACACATCGGAATCCAATATATAAGGTGAGGGTTTTGGAATAATAAATTTAATCCATATCTCTCACCCTCAACAACAGCACTGGGACCGTCAAAACGACGTGTCAACATTTTTATTATAAAAATGAGTGTGAGATTTTATGATTTGGTTTACGTCATAGATTGCGGATCTAATTCAAATGTTACATTTTTAAAAGATAAATTAGATGATAGGTCTCTGTTACAGAGAAGAGCCGACAGGGAGAGATTCAGAAGAAATAAGATAGACGCGTATAGTGAAAAACTGAATAAAGTCATAACACACAAATTACAAGATTTCTATGAGAGGGAAAACTGTTTGAATAAACTCTGGCAAATGTTTCGAATTTCTAGTTTGCCCGAGGACAAAAAGGATTTTTTGAGGATAGTGAAATTTTTTGAACTCTACGAATTAATAAAAAATATAAATCTGTATAAAAAAAAAGAAATTAATAAGGAATACTTTTTAAAGGCTTTAGATTTGTTGAAGAGTTTAGAATCTTAAAATAAAAAGTATGCAGCTCATTACGGGTATTGAATTATTACAAAGTGAAAAAATAACAAATAACCACTCTGTAATTGATAGGTTTAAATTGTTTCATAATAATATATTATTTGATGAAGTTGAAGACTTAAAATATTTACTTTATTGTTTAGAACTCAGAAAAGTATTTTATTGGTAAACCATTCATTCAACAAACTTTTTGTACATCATATATAGTAATACGCCTATGACAATACCTACTGCCGCTCCGAGACCCAATGACATAATATCGACCATGTTTTGTATTTTTTATAAATGAAAAAAACGTGTAAGATATACAATCGCCCGTGTTATTTTATTAATGTGTTATTATCCACTTTGTCCTGATTTTTTATTTCCACTCCCCCCGCCACCCGCCGGAGGAGTGCCTCCGCCACCCGCGGGAGGAGTGCCCCCGCCACCCGCGGGAGGAGTGCCTCCGCCACTCACTGGAGTAGTCCCTCCGCCACCCGCTGATCCACCTTTAGCTTGTTTGCTCTCACTTTTGTCCTTTGAATCATCACCCTTCTTTGATTTATATTTTTTGTAGAAGTAATACACGCCGGCGCCTAATAAAATTACCACAAAAATAATTGCGTATAATGCCATGTAGTTTATCATTGGTTATTTTTATTATAATAAAAATATGATTTTCAACAAAACATTCATATTTACATCGGTTGGATTTATTTTACTTTTCATAATGTATAATAGAAAAAAGTCTCCAACCACTCACGATTATGATAAAAATAATCTATCAGTTTTAGACGAGATTTTACATAGTGAACATAAATATGAACTTTCAGATTGTTTAAGAAAGAAATTTAACTGTAATACTGATAAAGAATGTTTAGACATTTGCAATAAGGGATTACCCTGGATCTGTTTGGAAAGTCAATGCACTGTTAATACCGATACTTTAAAACCAAATTGTATTTTTGGTAAATTAACGGCTATATACGATTCCAATAAAAAAGAGGTGAAATATCAATGTGTTTGTAGTTCACTTTATTATGGCAAAGATTGTTCAAAAACGATACATTTTTGCGACGATGTCAAAGAAAACAAATGTGTTTGTAATAGCAACAGTGTGTTATTTAAGTATTACGACGAGTTTGATGTGTGTATTCCTCTGATTCACCGTATACTGTTCTCAAGTCAAGATAATTTTAAACAAGTATGAAGTCTAAACGGTACGGAATAATACTTGTAGATAGAAATTAAAAAAATACACTAGTCCTAAGTAGAATTAACTACGCGCTTTATAACCGATTGAATAACAACATTATACCCTATGAAAATGCTAGCACCGACATGGCTCTTAGCATGTATTTTGGTTGTAATACGATTTAAGAATTTCCAAAGGGTGTACGAGAGAAATCTGAAACGCCTTTTAACTGTGCCGTAAGAGAATTCTTTGAAGAAACTGGTATTTGTTTGAATGCAAATTCAGTCAATATTTTGTCAAACATTGACTACACTTATACCGCTAAAAACAATAAAACATACTCGTGCTTTTACTATGTAGTTGACATTCCAATTTCCAGATACTCAACGACAATTTTAAAAACACCAGATTTGCCACTTGTAAGTGACAATTTTAATATTGTAATATGTACTTGTTGGTACAAAATCAGAAATTACTTCCTGAACATAAATCTTTTTGAATTGGTTGCGAAATTGGACGAAGTCTTTGCATAAAATTGTATAAAATTGTATAAAAGGACACTCGCATGGCTAAACCAGACAGTTGCACGATGATTGCATCCAATATTACTGCCTGGAGTTTAATATCTCAAGAGCCGAGGTTCCCGGAAGGAGTGTTGACAGATAGTTTTGTTCAACGGTTTGATAGTTATATGGATTGGGAACAACTTTCCATACATTATTTTTTTACGGTGACCATGTTAAGAATGTATTTTCATCAAGTTAACTGGATCCATATTCTACAAAGACAACAGTTTTCTGAAGACTTTCTTGTGGAGATGACATCAAATTTTAATAACTGTTGGGAAGTAGTAAGCAAATATCAAAATCTATCTGAGAATTTCATCGACAGGTTTAAAGATAAGCTGGATTGGGAAGTGTTATTCGAACATCAACGGTTAACTGGCAAGTTCATAAGGGAACATAATAACTACTTGAGTTTTGTCCACTTTTATGACGACAACACCACCAGTGCTGACATATCGGGGGCGTCTTCAATTACAGCTTATATCTCTTTTTACTACTTTTATTTAATATGTCTGTTAGTGCACAATCCATTGTTTTATTTATTTGAAAAATATATAGAATATATTTGTTCGTAATATAACAGTTTTTTTATTTAACATGTTATTCCGGAACGATAACGACGCAATCATCGTAAAGTGTGATACTAATAGAGAGAACCTACCCACACGCCATTTAATTACGACTCTAAAAGTTGATAACATATACTACGGGTTTTACTTGAATGAAAAAGATATTGAGCAGTCCAAAGGTACGCTTTACATTGGCAAACATGTCGAATTTCCCGAGTCATGTGGACAACAGTTTAATTTATTACGAAACATCCGCAAACTTCCTGCTCGGAAAGGAATGATTGCAAAGGTTGCAGGGGTTGCGGGTGGGATGAGGAATACTATGGTAAAAGAATATTTTAAAACCGAAGATGATATTTTTAAGACGTGTTGCGTTTTTCACACCGATAAAAACCCAAGCATGAGTGTAAATTTGAAAATTGGTGTTTTTTATTGTTTTAGCTGTAAATCGGGAGGCTCGATTACAAAACTTTTGAATCGAATTCGCAATTAATTCACAATTAATTCAAATTAATTTGCAATTAATTCGCAATTAATTGGCAATTAATTTTCAATTAAACTACAACATTCTCTTTTGGAATCCAGGAATTCCACCGTTCCGAGTCAAACCCAAGCCATTTCACGTAAAGGTGAGGTTTATTCCGAATTTTCTTCTGTTTGATTACTTTTTCGACAACATAAGTTAAGCCGTGCACGGCTAATTTTAACTCTTGTTCATAAAACGTTCCCTTGATGGGTTCCCTACTACCCTCTGTGTCTCTGAGTCTATAAGTCACGGGATTGTCCTCTAACACTACTTTTCGTACTTGAAATACCAGCGGTGTAAAATTAAAAGTAGATTTTTCAAAAACGTGCTTCAATTTCGATATATGAACATAATCACCAACTTTAAATTTAGGTTTCCCTCTCTTGGGGTGTTTTTTCGGAGCCAGTCGTCTGAGAATAATTTTTTCATTCGAAAATGACACCTCAGAGGGTTTGAATTTAGTTACGCTGTGAATTGTGTTGTTATATCTATCTAAGACATCTTGTAAAAAATCAATCCATTTGGGGGAGTTTCTCTTGTAAGTCTCCTTTACAAGCATTTTCCTAAATGTTCTATGAAACCTTTCAATAAATGATGCTTTGATTTCCGTATAGACAGAATACATGTTAATGTTATATTTTTTCATCAGGGCTTTAAACTTATCGTTGTAAAACTCCCCACCGTGATCTACTTGTAGGTTTCTAACCATCGGAAAAACTCGTAGTAATATTCTACTCATGGCGCTTGTTACTTCGTCACCCGTTTTTGTTTTTAATGGCTCTATATATGCAAATTTTGTAAAACAGTTAATTGCGGTCAGTATATAGATATAACCATCGTTGAATTCTTCGTATTTTTTTAAATCCATAATGTCCCCCTGAATTAGATCATTTATACCCTTCAACACGTAACGACGTCTAGGAAACCGCTTTCTCACATCAGCAAAATAAGTATCAATCAAGTCGTTTTTTACAGATGATTCCATTTTGTTTTATTATACATAATAAATCACATCAAAAAACCCGTAATCACATATCAACGGTTTACGTAGTAAAGGAGTGTCCATATCAAGGCAAATATCATTATCACAATATATTTTATCCATAGTTTCTAATAAACACATTAAACATAACTTTCTGTTTATTTTGATGTCTTTTAAAAAATTATAATTATAATACAAATTACACTTTTTACAAAAATAAATCATTTTTATTTAAGAATATATTTTAACAATTTTGACATCATGTTCTTTCGATGCGACATACTCCTCCCCATCGGGACATTCTATTAAATAATTTGAAACCACGTCTTTTAAATAAGAATCCTTGTTGTAACAATTTATTATAAAGGGGGCGTTTTGATGAGTGCTCCGATGGCTCAAAACACAAGGCGTAGTCTTGTCACCACCGTCCAAGTTTCGAGTACCGTTAGTGCATTCACATAGGCCCGTGATGAAATTATAACCGCTGGCCGGATTGTTGGGTGTGTTGTTTAAACAATAATCCTTTACGCAAAAAGATACCCCGCGATTCAGAGTTGCTTTAACAAGTTTATTCCCATACTCATCGTATAACCCAGTACAATCGACTTTGTACTGTGAAGGATCATTATAATCCACGTTTTTTGCAATACTGTTGGCTTTTGAATATGGATATTTGCCCACTATCTGGTCCCGGGACGTTGTAAAAACACCGGGATACTTCGGGAGACATTTCCAAGTTCCATCAAAATCATAAGTCCCGTAATCCTGTTTACAGCCAAAGTAGTAATGGGGAATGTAGCAGTAATAGTTTTCATCTGTTTTCAAAATTTTGGCATCTTTACTTTTGCAATAGTTTTTACAGTCACATTTAATCACACCTTGTGGACATTTTTTGGGTTGAAACCTACAATCTGTTTCAATAGATTTCATTGGTAAATTTGAAAGGTTAAAATGTTTTGTTCTTTTCAAAATAATTCTAAGGAATACAAAAAAACAAACAACAACAAATATTATGAAATTCATATTTTATTTATGTTTGTAATATTTTATAAAACGTGTCACAAAAAAAGGAATCAAACACTTCGGGGTTTAATACTCCAACGCAGAGAATCTTCCCCTCTCAAATATACAGTCAGCATAGTGCATGAAGTATAATGAAGTATAAAAAATCTTTGGGCCAAGTACATCTAAATTTTGTAGATACTGTAAAAACAACGTTTTTCAGTTCCTTGGATTATTTTTCTTCAGTGTAACCGATTTGAGTCTCATCACACAGGAACGACAAAGGTTTGTATTTGATTTTCCAAATCCTCGATGTATCTGTTTCTTTCTATGTTGTATTGTTCAGCTAAGACAAGAGCGTTCTTGAACTGTTCGTGTTCCTTTTCCAACAGAGCCAATTGCTCGGAGCTCTGTTCATTTTCTAGCCTTAAATCTTGAATAATCTGTTCGCGCTCTGATAGTTTTTGATTGCAATACATGTTATCGGTTTTTAACTTTTGGTAATCTGACAATTCTTTTTCCAAATTGGTGACCTCAGCAGAAAGGCGTATGTTTTCGGATTTCAACTGAACACTTTCTTTTCTGACCTCCTCAAATAAAACTATTCGCCTTTGACAACTATTGAGGAAATTCTTTACATCTACGTTGAGCGGTTTTTGTTTATAAACACTATCTAGGAAATCCACGATATATGCAAGGTCTACACCCATTTCATTTTCCAAAACCAGAAATGGTTTTACATCTACATATAACCGGTTATAGGCGATAATTTTATTAGAGAGTTGATTCTTTATTGATTCCATATCCACGGTCAAAGATTTCTACTGTTTTAACATAATCCCAATATTTTCTAAAGAAAACAAACTGTTGAAATCACAATCTAAAAATGTTTTGTGTAATTCTTTAAATTCTTTACCAAATTTAATCAGGGTTGAGTTGTTGTTAAGATATAACAGGTTGCTGATAATTTCTTGTATGAGTTTATAATTTGTTTGATTTATATTTAGAGTCTTAACTAATTTATGTTGCTCTTCCAACATACCAAACAGCACATATTCATCGTCAACATTGAATAGATGAAATATTTTTTCAATCACCTGATTAATAGTCTGTATTTTTGTAACAGCAACCCGTGGTTCTAAAACTTTCAATTCGTCTAATATAATTGAAAATAATTCACACAAGTCTGTATATTTCAAATACATACATTTGATATCTGCCTCTGAGATATTTTCTGAAGATACCGTTTTCTTTAATCTGCTACGAACAAATTCATTTAAAATAGAGTAAATTTTACTGTAGGTTAATGTTTGGAAGTCAACATCTGTTAGACCTAAAATATCTACAACCGTCTCGGCAAACAATATTTTACCGTCATCGATGATTAAATCGTCAGTCTGTAAGGCTTTACTGAATTTTAGAGGCGTTTCTGTTGTTGTGTGTTTATCAGACATTTTTTCAACAAACTTATAAGGAGCTTCTAAACTTTTCCATTTAAACTCCCTACCGCCGAAAGTATTTACAACATACTCGATTCCGGCCTTTAGTTTAGATAGTGTAAAAGAATTTGTTTTAGACAGTATATCTTCAAATATACTTATTACATTCGATGGTGAAAAATTATCTTGTGCGCCGATAACAGTTAATCTTTTATTAAGATCTTGTAATAACATAATTTTTTTGTCAATTTTACAGCTTATCAATATATCCAAAACATCACTTCCACTTTTTAAAAAGGTTTCAAGCTCCGCGTCATCGTTAAAAACTAACTGATAACAGTTTAAAAACTCAAACATATTTGCACTTAAAAAACGGAGCATGTCTTTATATTGAGCTCTATAGTTTTCAAAATGTTCGTCATACTGGGCCTTGTGCAGTTTTGTAGATTTCTTTGAAAGTAAACTAAATATCAACGAACTTATACAGTCTTCGCTCGATTTCAACACTAAAACATTTTCACCCCGCTGAGACTGAAGAGTTTGTAAAAGGGTTTTTAAAAAAGATGACAGGAGTTTTTTAGCTTTTGAATATTGATAAGATTTTATGTAAAGTAAAACGTCGGTTTCACTAATCTCCATTATTTTTATTTTAAATTTTATCTACAAACCGCTTCAAGACGCGGTTGTAAAACCTATTGTACATAACGCCATACGTACGATTTGTCATATACATTGAATTGTTAATCATAAGGTCAACTCCTTTTCTGTATGCTGGCAATAAATCCACATGCGCCCTTTGACGAATCGTTTCAATTTCAGTTCGGACGTTTTGATTAAACTGGTTAAATCCCATTTCTAACATAACAGCATACAAACCAAGTTCAATTCTATTTATCAAACTAAAATCTGAGAGTTGAAGCAGGTTTGAGAATTGATTAGTATCTATCGGGTCTACGAAAACAACTTTTCGTCTCGCGTTTTCACTTCCTTTAAATGTGACTTTGATACCATCACTTCCATAGTAATTTTCATTTCCTGGTGCGTTTTCGTTTATTTCTCTCATAATGTGGTACATTTGAATAGTTAATTTGTCAATTAAATCATAATTTTGTGTATATTCTAACAAAAATTCTTTAATATTTTTTTGAAAATCTTCCTCATTAACTATTCCATCCAAGCGAGCAATTATTAATCCAGACAATCTAAAAAATAACGTCTTTTGTAAAGACTCAAAGTGTTTGGACTTTAGCTGTGATAATAAGTCTATCTGTTCCTCCCGTTCCTCCATATAGTCCCCAATCTGGTCTTCTTCAGCCCATAGATTAATTATATCGCCGGTTGATTGTTCGCTTTCCATTCTTATGAATGCTCCACGTCAGGGAACTCCTTTTATTAGACCCGATTGCTATTTTATTTTCCAAAAGTAGAATTTCAGTTGCAAATAGCCCGAATTTGTAAATTTTATTATATGACAAAGGAGAGAGGTTATAAATATCGGTAACGCACTCTTTCAAAGTCATTTTATCTTATGAATGATCTCATAGCACTTATATACAACTTTTACCAACTAAGAAATTTGCCTGGATTTTTAACAAAATCGGATGCAGATTACAAATGCGTCTCTAAATCTGATATTGTTTTAAAAATTCAATCGTTTATTTTTAAATGTAACGCTTGTATTTTAAAGCATTATAATCATGAAGTTATAGATTATATTTTATCTTTGTTAAATAGGAATATTGACTATTGTATATGCGTTAATTTAAACCATTTGGAGTTCCATCACGTTGTGATTGATGTAGATTTTAAGAAACTTCAAAATATAGATAGGACAATTGTAAAGGAGTTTTGTGATGATTTTTCAAAAGCCGTTAAAAGTATTTTAAACAATTTAACAAATGACCAAGAGTTTGAATTGACTTTGATGGTAAAAAAAAATCTAAACTTCCTAGACAACAAAGATATTTTCGAGAGCGCAACAAACGGTGTCCATTTTGAAATTAAAGATTTAGTCTTATACAGAGGAGATAATATCTGGTTTATTGAGGTGTTAAAGAAGCTTTTAATCGGTAAATACCCACACTTTATTAAAAACAACGTAATCGACCAACCCATCAACTGGAATTTACCCCTATCGAAAAAACAAAATAAAGACATTTATCTACCAGTTGGGTCCTATAATTTAACCGAAAACATTGAATTTTGGGAGTCTGGAAGGGAGTTATTGATAAATAATGAATTTGATAATTCATTTGTAAAAAACTATTCGGTGATAAAAAATTATGATCCAGACAGCGTACAAGCTTATTTCCCTTTGGATTTACTCAAACAATTTCAAGGATGTTACTTTGGTAATTGCAATAATGTAAAAGTCTACAAACATTCACAACTTGCGCTATTGGGTGATGACTTGGAGGGTGTGATAACAATAAACAAAAACGTACTTCCATATGCTGATTTTGCCGTGTCGCGGTTTTACAAAAATAATTGCTTAATAGTACTAGGCGAATCCCAAATTGAAAAGTCGCTTTCTCCTTTCAGTCTGTCCTATTTAAGGGAGGAACTCTTGGTTTTTTATACAGACCTAACAACTGGCGACACCGGAGGTAAGTCTCGAGCTATATTTAATATATTCGTGTTCTTAATAGCACTATATGATAGAATTTGTGAATCCAACACATCCTTTGCAGAAGAAATACTGTGTGAAATTCAAAACACAGACCTTGTGAACTATTTCACTAACATTTCGAGTAAGATTGTGCAGTTAGTCAAGGAAACTGTAAAATTGTGTGAAGATTCTGAAAAGTCATTTCGTAAACTAAACCCGTTGCTATTTTTAAAATGCCTCTTTGTTCAATCGTATACAGAGTCAAATAAAGTGGAATTAATTTTTGACGACTCTACTGATGAAAGCGTCTTCATATCGTCAAACATTTTATCGCTTGTCAACAAAAAGTCTTTATCTATTTTAGAACTAGTAAAGTTGATGTATCCCATATATGCAACTCAGAAGGACGGTTCCATATTTTATTACGAAAAGAACTCTTGGTGTATGTCCTTAAACAGGTTAGAGCACGTGTTTTTACCTTTGAAAATATTACATAAATACGGTTGTGATGATATAGAATTGGAAACCGAAAGTGGTTTGAAAAAGAGGCGAAAAAAAAATAAACCCGAAGAAAGCCTTCCCAAGATTTACACTTATTTAATCCAGTTCTGGGGCAGAGTAATCACGATTGAGTTTCCAACAAATGTTGTATCTTTTAAGGACGGTTTCGTGTTAATCAGTAACGAGTATCTTGTTTTTTCACACACACCTCTATTTAGAGGATATCCGTGCAGACTCAGTTGGAAGGGGATGAGGGAAAAGATTCAACACATCAGCAACCGTTCTTGCACGTATCAAAAAGTTTTCGATACTCTTAATGAAAACATCGGTGCAAAGTGCGAAAGTTCACTTTGTCCCGACGGAGTTATTGATTACTTCCGCTACAATTATTCAAAAGAAAGTGGTCCCGAGCTTTGTATCAATGATTTAGAGAAGTGCAACAGCGAGGGGGAATGTCCGGTGTATAATTGTTTGCGCTATTTTCTTACATTGTTTTCAAAAGATGTAGAGCTGGTATTTTTCATGCTGTGGACGCTGCGATTTGTCCTATTAGGATTGAGCATCAAGAGAGCATTCATATTCTATGGCCAAGGCCAGAACGGAAAAAGCTCTTTGAGTTGTGTTATGTACGCGTTATTTGGTAAAGCCATGAGTTTCATTGGCACTGATACGATTCGTGGAAAAATATCAACTCTCGCTCCCGATTTATATAACGCAAAAGACGCAAAGATAGTATACGCAGACGATTTACAAAAGATAAACCCCACTACTCTAAAACAGATTGTTTCCGGAGCCCACATGTACCTGAGGACTTTGTGCAATTGCGGAACCGATATTCAAATGAAGTGGCTGTTTACGGGCAGTTGTAATTCCTTGAGGTTGAACGCGGATTTCGCCACGATGAAAAGAATTTTGATGATTCCGTTTTTAAACTTTTTTCCAGATAATTCTGACTACTACTGTAACCAAAATACTTTTAAAATTATAGCAAGCGATATTTTAGCAACAATATTTTGGTTGGAAAAATACTATTTAGAAACAAATATTTTCTACAACGATAAATATGATATAGTTTACCCCCCAAAATCGGTGAAGTGGTACTCTCACGAGTTGATCTGGAAAAATGATTTGACGAGTGGTATCTTAAATGCTTTTAATATAATAGAATCTCCAAATCTATTCATAAGGATAAATGATCTGATTGCGGAAATTAATGCAATAAGGGTTTCAAATAAATGTTCTAAATTTCAAATGAGTTTTTTCAATGAAGATATAGAAACTATATTAAATTTATTGAAACACCGGTATTCTGTAGGCACGTGCCTCAACAAATCTAAGAAGATATATGAACAGGTTATTGTAGGTATATCCATAGACCGCTTTAAGATGTTATATGAGGAAGCGTTCGAATTGATATAATATTATTTGGAATTATTTAAAATTATTTAAAATTATTTAATAAAAATGACTGAAGATCCGTCTGAGAGCGTTTATCTGGTTGAGTTTATCACGACAACTAAAAAGAGTAGTCAGTTAAACGACTCTATCCTTCTTACTACGGTTGAATATTTATTGGGGTTGAATTGGCCGATTTGTCCACGGCCACCTCCAGCCATTGACATCGGTACTTCAATAGAAAACTTTCTAACAAATATAATTAATAAAAATAAATTAAACATTCAAACTGAGGAATTAGATCCTAGGTGTAAATTACCGGAGCATTTAGAGCAACCATTAAAATCGGGTCTAGACTACAACGAATTTCTTAAAATATTACAAAGAGTATTAGATCAATCAAAAACGAAGCCGGATTAGGTTGTAGATGGCATATTGTCTTAGAATATTCAATGGGTAGACGGGAGTATATAATCTTCTAAAATTCTGATAAGCTATTTGATCAATGCCGTAGTATACAATACCATCATTATCATAATACAGTTCGGGCAAGACGTAACTGAGTTTGTGCGTGGAATAACCCATCATTTCCACTCCCGACTTTGACAGAATGGACCGACTATTGAAAGATTCTTTCAAATATTCAATTTTATTTAAACCCCTCAAACACTTAATCATCAAGTGAAGATGTTGCTTTTTAAAACGGTTACTATTTGAAGTCATGTATCGGTTGAACAAAGTGTTTTTTGTAATGTCATTAGTCTCCCAAATGTTACAAAAATCCTCCTCGTCATAGCTGTGTAGCAAAAACAGTTTTAAAATGTTGTAAAATTCATGATAAGAAACTGTCGGTTTTACGATACAATTAAGTTTCATCAAGACACTTCTTAGCTTTTCAAAAATATTTAGTGCTGTATGAGAATCATACAATAAATATTTTGCATAAAGCCAATTATAGAGGTTTTGCTTCTTTATTTTAAAAAACGTAAACATAGTCTCCAGTTGTTCGTGAGTCAGATTGGGCCTGATTTTCCCCATCGCCACGAAAGAGAATTCGGGATTTAATAAAAAGTAGCATTCCGAAATAGACATACAACTATTAAGGGCATAAAAACTCAAAGTGTCCCCGTCAAAATCCAAATTGTTTTTTTCTGTGATCGAGGTGGGTAGGCCTACTACTGGTGCATTCCACGTACTTTTAACTCTATGGAAAGTAAACGCCCTGGTATCTAAAACTGGATACCTTATAGCCAAAACATATTTTGGATAGTTCATACAAGCCCAGATTTTTCTGTTTAGGATGATTTCGTTAGTTTTACAGTTTGGGGCGGGTGTGACGACACTGCGTGCCGAGTAGTAGGATTTTTTACTTAAAAGAACTTTCCTAAAGCAATTATTTTTACCCTGTCCAATGAATGTTAGGGGGTCTGGTTTTATATTTATCTGGGACTTTTGTCTTGGGTCGTAAGTCTTATTGTTCCTTAGGAGTTTGATTATTAAATCACATAGAGTGCTATTTGTGTTCCAAAGAAAAGCTGGGGGGTATGTACAATTTCCCACTTGAATTCGAAATTTAAAATTTTCAATCGGATTCTCTGTATTTTTTTCAAATAATTTTAACTTATTTTTGTACGAATGCTTATAATTCAATAAAATACGTTCCATTTTATTTTTACATATCTTACAGCGAGATAAAATTTCATTTTTTATAATTTTTTTTAAAATAGCAATAAACTGTTCTCTTTGTACTATATAACGCGTTTTACAATTGTTGCAAAAATTGCTAGATATGTTACACGTACACTGTAAAAAGTAACAGTTTGGACAAATTTTGCTTAGCCTTAACGCCAAAGACTTTGGGATTTTTTTATAATTGGAGAGTTTAATTTTTTTACATTTTGCATAAGATTCAAGACAATCTTTGGTCACACAGATTGGGGCCAATCCATACACATTTTCGTTTGATTGTCCGGATTTAGATAGGAAACAAGTGTTGATAGTACCATGTTTCATATCGAAATAATGGTTATTCTTCAAACAGCTTATTCTTAACCGTGGATTTTTAAATGTTTATTTAAAACTATTAAAAACTATTAAAAACCAATAAAAACTATTTTCATCGTGATAAATACCAGTTGTTAACCGTGAACGGTATAAACATGGTGGATGTTACAGGATTAAAAAAATTCAAATGGAGGCTAATAGAAGAACCCTGCAATTGTTCCGGTAATGAAACTGTTTCAAATTTTGAATGGAATGTTCGCGAGTCTTTGACAAGAATTTTACGAGTAGAAAGTGAACAATTTGACTGTATTTTTAATAAATTTCCAAGTCTCGTATTCTATCCTACAACTAAAAGCGTAGAATGTGCCATTAATAAGCGCGAAACGGTGGGTGTGTATACATACTATTTCGGTCACCAACTGTTTAACTGCCCCATTTTAGTGGGAAGTAAAATGTTTTTTTTACTTTCAAACTACAATCAAATCGGTTTTAAATTATGGAGTGATATTTATTGGAAGGATTCGTTGAAATGTTTACTCTGTGGATACTGTGACGAGACGAAGCCAACAACGTTTGTTATTAAAGGTAAGTGTTATACGTTGGGACTGCTGGCATGGACAAACTACGATAAAGTAGTTTGTCTCAGGAAAAAAAGAGGTATAACGCTGTTCAAAAAGAGGCCAAACATAACAATTACCGCTGAAGAGTTTCCAATTCTGAACGATTTTAATGACATCAAGCACTTGTTGGAATGTTGTATCGGGAATCGCAGGATTTTCCATGGAGGTTATATTTTTACGGAAATGTTGAAGCAAACATTAGTTGATGTGAATAAGGTTTTGAAACTACCTAAAAAGAATCTATTTATCAAGCAAATAAATAAAACACAAACAAAACGCGTTAATATGGGCGTTATTGATGCGATTATTGGTAGAAATACGGTTTTCAATATGCAGGACTGTCTGGACTCGTCCGGCACTAATCCGAAATACTATAGCAATAATATCGGCAGGTACAAAGTATTGACAAAATTAGACGTTACAACATATTCAAAAACCTTGCAGTTAGATATATTGACTACGTTGTATTCAAAAAAAATACCTATCGACTTTAAAATCGAAGATTGTGGATTTATTTGTATTACATCATCAAGTGAGAATTCCCCGGGTATGAACGGACTGGAATCTGTTATTGGGACATTCATCTCCTCGGAAAAGGACTGTATGCCCCAAGATCATATAGAAGGGTTGTTGCGCAAATATGTTGTATTAAAGTTATTTATTTCAACCGATTTACAAGATTTACAAGATTGCTGGTGGTACGTAATCATCAACCAATCTATATACAAACACTCCCCGAGAGATGTAAACATTGAACAGTGGACTAATTTTTTAAGACGTGTATTAAAATCAATATATCCGTGTATTGAGGTTTATCACATAAGTAGTAGACTGTATACAATATACTCCTTCCCGTTAACCATGTATAAGATATTACCAGACGGCTGTGCTTATTCTGCCATGGAAGTTTCTCGGTCAGAAAAATTAATGACGGAAATAATCTCCGAGGAATGTAACTTGCACGGTCCAACGTCTCTGTTGATTTTCAATCTAAACAGTAATAACTTGGTAAGGAATACAATGATCACACATGCGATAAAACAGTGTGTCAGCGGTGTAACGGCTTGGCCCTTTTTAAACAATGAAAGATTGCTACTGAAAAAAAACAGATATCAACTAATTAAAGGTGTTCCTTTTTATTGTTTGAAGGCGAATATTTTAATACTACCTCTGGAATACAACATAGAAGACTCGTGTGTCTTAAACGCAAATTCTGTATATAAAAAGAAACTATTCACAACTGACAATATAGTGACTGTAACTTTGCATTTACAACAGGTTTCATTAATTCAAGTTTTGGTAAATGAATTTCCCGTTCTAATCAAACCCTATTTAGTTCTTTTAAAATTTAAAAGCGATAAAGTTATTCATTTGGGTAAAAATCTATCTATTAATCCCGACCCGCTGAACAAAGAAGTCATGAATTTAATTTGGACCCCAAATCCAGATTTGATAAAAACTAAAAAGATATTTCTAAATAGGATTCATCTTAATTACGATGACAATACAAATTTGTACTGTGACGTTTCAATTTCCTACCAACAAGACGGGTGTTTGGGAACAAAACTCTTTATACTGAACGGCGCGCAAAAATCCGTTGTTGGGCACATACTCAAAGCGAAATCTATGCCAAAATTACACAATACTTTATCGCTGGATGACGTCGCAGATCGCGATATTGATATAATTCAGCACCCGTTTTCACTTAAAAGGTTAGCATTTAATTTTCTTTTTACTCCCGAAATATCAGCGTTATACAATGAATGTTTTCGGGTTACACCTTATGACAAATTAAAAGTTTTGCAAAGTAAAAAGGACTACTTTGTAAGCGATCCCGTTACAAAAAGTTTTTACGTCAACGGTAAAGACGGAAGCCCCGTTAAAGCAATTTTGTATGAGGGTTTTGTAGTTATAATGGGAAAACAGAACCCTTACGGATTAATACATAGTGCAGAAGCAGATTCGACACCCACGTCGGCTTTAACTGGACAACCGGAAGTAAGTTATCAAAAATATAGCAATAGAAATAATCACGCATTCGGGCTATCTGAGAGCGAACGAGAGGTTTTGATCGCACTTGGGCTGAACAGTTTCGTTGAGGAAATGTACGATTTGAGTGATTCAACAAACATAACCCTAGAAAATAATAGGGGCGAAAGGGTAAACATTCCATATTCAACCTCGGCTGCAAGGGTTCTGGACATGTTGTCACTAGTCGGAGTTGATGTTAATTTTTCCGTTGACATTGAATCTAATTAATTTCAAAGTTTTCTTTGAACCACACGTACAAGGCATCTAAATATTCGTTGAACGTGTCATAAGTAGCGCAATATTCGTTGACGTTTATTTCTCTGTTGTCATTTAAATCGTAAATCTTTTCAACAAGGCCATTGAAAATTAGTTCTATTCCGTCAGCGTATTTCAATGTCGGTGCCAGCATATTAGTATTGAAATTGTCATTCTCTATTACTGAAATTATTTCTTTTATCCAGTCCGGGCATATTATATTTGTATTTACAAATACAACAAGTATAATATTTACAATAATTTTTTTATCAATATCTTTATTCGATATGTAGTGTAAAAACTCATTAATC
Source organism: Allygus modestus (assembly GCA_963675035.1). Classification (NCBI taxonomy): domain Eukaryota; kingdom Metazoa; phylum Arthropoda; class Insecta; order Hemiptera; family Cicadellidae; genus Allygus; species Allygus modestus. The sequence goes on from OY776111.1 coordinate 509,412,562, forward strand.
TCATCAACAAATAGTAAATTATCAATGTCCTCATCGCTGATAAACATTTTTATTTAATATTTTAAAATTCTCCATCCATAAATTTTACAATTACTGTGGCGATATAGGAAAATATAAACCACAGGAGTAACAGTATTATGTTAGTAAACGGCGAACTGCTCTTCAGAGGAGTGCTAAAATCCATTCCGAGGAAGTTTGTGCTTGATTTCGCTGTCATTTTTTTCTCATTTTTTCTTAAATGGGTTTCACGTTTTTGCATAGATATATTTTTGGAGACCAAGTAATATATCCGTTACAGAGTCATCCTAGAGAAAACAACAAGTGCAGCAGAATTTATTTTGATTGTACGGGTTTGTTGTATCAAATATCCTACGCCATACCCACCGGGGTTATAGTCGAAAACCCAGATACTTTGTTAAATTTAATGGTGGAGAATTTAGTATATTATATTAAAATTGTCAAAGAACTTTCACTAAATCCCACATCCATTTATTTGTTTTTCGATGGAAAATCTCCAGATCAAAAATTAAGCCTACAAAAGAAAAGAGATGAAAGAATTCAACGGGCATTAACTGCTAGAAAAAAACTCTTTGGTCTGAGTTTAATTACAGATCGTAATAGAAGAAGTTCCATAATTTCATATATTGCCAATAATATTGTATGTAAAATTGGTCAGGAATGTGAAAATATCCAATTGTTTTCTACGGACCAACCCGGTGAAGCGGATATTAAAATTGTAAAAGCGGTTTTGAACTCAATAAATTCGACTGAAGTTATTGAAGTTATAATAACCGCCGATACAGACATTTTCATCTCTCTTAATTCGCTGAGATATAAAAATATCCTTATAGTAATTAGATTACCCAACGTGGGTTTACAGTGCCTTACGTCTTCTTCATTGAATAATTGGTTAAATAGCAATTCATTATGCTACAAGAGGTTATTATTTTATTTCGTATTTTTTTGTGGGAACGATTACGAATGCCCCATAGTTTCTGGCACAAAAAATCAAATTTCTCAGATATACGACTTTGGAAAAAAACACAGTTTTAAAGTATCCATTGCAAACTTACTTAGACTCTGGTCAACGTTAAACATCAAACCATCAATGTCGGTCGTCATTACGGGCTTATCACTCCGGGTTTTGTGTCGAATAACGCGCCTCAAAATGGAGTCTGTTAAACAAACCATTAGATATTATAGTTTTGGATATGATTTACCAGATATAATGCTGCTGCCGATATATGATCAATGGAGATCTTTATTTAAAAATATAAACCCCAAAGATATTAGCAAGTATTTAAGACAAATGCATAATAGCGAGACAGGACAGTTGAGACATGATAGACGAATACAGCAATAAGTATTTTACAGTGTGAAAATTAGATTCTGAATAATCCAGCAAGCAGTAGCACGATATTGTAATACAACTTATGTATAAAAGGAATTTAACCAATAATTTGTAAATCAACTTTCTTTTTAAAATCGTTTTCAGATCAGGGGTTTTTGTAGATTGCGGTTTATAGCGCAACATATTTTTTATATAAATAAAGAAGGAGAGTAAGCCAGCTCCTCATTCGTAATGAACACTTTACACGGTTTAAAGTTTGACCAACACATTTATAAGTATAATGGCGTTCCCGTAAATATTACAGAGAACGACACCTCATACATATTTAAAAACATTGAAACTGATGAAATGGTATTCTTTATTGATTATAGCCAGCTGTTGTATAGAGTCGACAAAGAGGATATTATAAGGATAGCTTTGATGTCCCAAGATAAACAAGTGGTACCAACTGTGCTTTTGATGCCAGAAAATCTGGACATGTTTGTCCACACAAATGTAAAGTCTAGTTTGACGTCGTTAAAACAGCTCTATGCTTGGGTAAAGCTTATAATTGGAAAAATAAATGGAACAAATGTGGAATTTAAACCCTTTAATCAATTACAAATAGAGCAGATTTTTAAAAACTTAAATGTAAATGATATATCAGAAGAAAATAGAAAATGTTTTACAGACTCTGTGAATTTATTTGATTTCAACAGTAACATTAAGAAAATATTTTGGTTTAACGAGGTCATAGAAAAATACGCGATAATCATTCCTACTCTTGAAACCCTGTATAAAATTCATCCTCGTGACGTGTTTATGTTAGCCAACAACTTAATGAGATATATCTGCGTTTGGGAAGCGGCTGATAAAAACATTGAATATGTCATAGCCAGTAATATAATATTTATTCAATTTCTACAAGATACAAATTCTTCTACAAACAACTACTCTGCTCTACTGCCCTTTATGTGTGCCTTGGCAGTCACGTCTACTATGCCGACTTCAATACCCCAAGAAATATCCAGAGATCTAAATAATAAAGCGAAAACGTTGTTCAACAGGGCTAAATTTAATAGAGACGACAATTATGGATGGTACAGGTTTCAAATGAAAGTAAAAAATGCCCAGAACGTTTGTAGTCGCGAAGACTGTTTGGATATTTTACAATATCTGTTTTTTCAATTTAATATCTTCAAGGATCACGAGTTTGACGTAGTTTTAGCTTACATGAGAAAAGTATTCAACTTTTATAAAAAACCAGAACTTTATATTTACATTATAATATTTGGATTAAGCCTTTCGAGCTTACGCATTGCAAAACCAATTAAAAATATAACTGGGACAAAAAATTTGGCTAATTTTAATATAGAAAACATCGGTATTCGAAACGTTACCACCGAGTTGCGTCAGAATCTTTATAAAGAAATGAAAAATGACGTGGCGGTGATTTTTAATTTTGTTGATCCCTATAAAAAATATATGTTGAATTTACAAGAGAAAAACCCCTGTTTTAAAATAAACAACCTCACGGATGAGGTTTTGTTTTATTTTATGAAAACCGACCACTCCTTTTCTGAATTAGTAAACTATATATTAAAAACAATACTGCCACTGATTACTTCACAGCTAATTTAGATTCCCAAGGTAGCACTGCAAATCATTTACATGTTTTATAAATTCAGTATAAAGAAATTTAGTTTTTTTTAAATTAATTGGTAAATTCACAAGATCTACACAAACGTAATCGTGAATCATTGTTTTTAAATTAACATTTGTATGATTTTTAGAATGTAAACATAGACCAACACACTTTTGATTTTTCTTTGCACCCAGTGTCCAGTGTTTTTGTAATTTCCACAGAGTTCCAATTGTTGAAAAATAATATATAATAGAGCTTAGAAGGTAAACTCGGTCATTCGCTGCGCTTCTCTCTATTACTCGAGTACAGATTTGTTTCATTTTTGAGGGATTGTACAAGCCGGTGTTGGCAACGTTATTTTTTAGTTTTAAAGTTTTCATATGTTTTGAAACGCTGGGGTGTAATTTGTTTTTGAAAACGGTAAACAATTCTTCGGGAATAGGATGGGCGAGAGAAACTATATAATTATAAGATGGCAACAATATTTCTTCATTATTTCTATCTACCAATAGTAGGTTTTCTGAAAAACAAAATATACTTAAATGATATTTTAACAAATTTTTCAAACCATCTAAGAACCCGCAAATTATTTTAGGATTGTAAGTTTCAACTCTCATGTATTCAGATAGAGTCAGTAGACTATCCCCGTGTTTAAACTCATTAAAGTATAAACCGCTGTAAGAAAACATAGAAATGGTTAATTCTTTTGGAAACAGATGTTTTAGGTACTTTTCATACTTTTGACTCCAGGGTTTGCCGTCTTGGTCATTTAAAACGTAGATTTTATTTGTTATGTACAGTATCTTTTTCCCATCGTCCGTGATATATAACGTTGTGATATTGTTTTTACTCTTGTTGCTGTACAAGCTTACGAAATTACATTTTTCAATCCATTCGGGATTTATCTGATCAACTAAACACCTTATATAACAGGATTGAATGTTAGTATCTATCATTCCTTTTTTACATGGCGGAAAAAATAGTAATATTTAAGAAACAAACTTTACACATTCTAAACTACAAGTTGGAAATATTACCACCACTAATTCCTAATAGGTTTGTCTTGTTTCGATACAACAGGGTTGTAAATTTTCACGATTCAAACGTCATAGCGGATATTGACATGACAAAGAGTCACAGATGGAGTCCCGACGAGTTGTTTGAGCTCTTGATAGTGTCTATGAAAAGGTTAAATTTAGAATTTGTGATAGTGGATGATTTTAATGATTTTAATGCGGTGAAAGACTTTGGGGGTTTTAAAAAAATAAAATCTTGTGTTGTTAGGAATTACATGAAGAAATGCCCAATGTGGGCTTTGAATCACGAAACAGTTTTAAAAATACCAAAGGAACTAGAACAAGACATTTTAAATACAAGATTCAAATCTAAAGAAGAATATATATCAAAGCTTGTGGAGGTATCTTATAACATTAGAGTATTTTTATTGGACAATGCACGGTGGGAGTGTTAAATTAACAGATAAGTTGTATTTAGTCGGTGTTGACTTATATGGAGAGGAAGTTTTTAATAAAATGATAAATGAGGAGATTAAAAGAGTAAGCGCCAAAATGTGTGGTTTTCCGACTGGAAGGACTAACATCACGATTAATATGATAAAAAAATACCAACAGGTTCCAACACAAGAGAAATTAGATTCTGTGAACATTTTAAAGACGGAAAAGGTAAATTTTTATAACGAACACGATCTGCGCGATATCAATTTGTACAAACAATTGAGCGATTTTATTGACCTTTTAAAGCCGAAAAATATCGTGGTTATCAAATTTGACGGAGAACCGAATCCAATATTTTGTCAGTATAGAAAAACTCAAACGCAACAACTCCCTTGGCTCCGGACGTGGTACGATGATTTCCCCGAATGTTGTATTGAATATTGCACTGACATTCATAACTATCTACGTATAATGGGCCCCCTCTGTTCTATGATTAACATTTCAAACCTTTTAAATAGAATCGAATCTAATGAGATTAATTACACTTTAATACTCTTAGCACTGGCAATATTTCCTAAAAGTGACATTTCTCCCATAACTAGGAACGCGACCATAGAAAGAAAAGAAATCCTCAAATCGGTTATGTACGAAGATGTTCAAAGAAAGATTTTACGGATTGATAACGAGGAAGATAGGTTAGTTTATTCGCGTAGTCGAAATATGTTTAATTTACCTGCACTATCTGGGACAAATATTTTTACTTAGATTGCATTAGATTGCATTAGATTGCATTAGATTGTTTTTCCATCGCCCCTATTTAGCAACGCAGTGATTGTGGCGACTACTTTCTTTTCAAGCGCATTAAATTGAGAGTCTACTGCTGTTATTAATAGATTATAATGTTCAAAATATGTCTGCTTATCTAATAAAGTCTCAACGGTTCCGATTCTGAGCTTCTCGACAATTTTTTGAATTTGAACGTCAATTTTCTTGTCCAATAAATTGATTATGTCTTTAAATGTATAATCGGCGTTCCAGGGAATGTTTAAATATTTTTTAAATTCCTTGTTGAACTCGTGACTCTTAAATATAATATCGATTACCCAACACATTTCAGCTTCAGAATAGTTGTTTCTTATATGATCCGCAGCTATAGCAACAGGTTTTGGAATCTTGTTTTCATCTAATTTTTTTATGATAGTTTCTAAATTTTTGGGTATTTTATTTACAATACTTATCTGCTCGTGTACGGCACTTTTCATCTTCCTAGTAATTGCGTCGACGCTATGTTTGTGAACCAGGGTTTCTAAGATAATGTGTTCTATGTTACTAGGGTTGGTAGCTTTGTAGTGTTTTAAAAATATCGGACCATCAACCCTAGGAAATCCTAGTAATTCGCGAATGGGATTATCCATATGGAACCCCTGCGAATACTCCACTTCTACTAGACCATTTACCAATTGAATTTTAAACTTTTCTTGGTCTTTGGTTAAGGATTTCCTAATTTCACTTTCCAATTCCCCTATCCTATAAGCTGCGATTTTAATGTGAACAGGGTAATCTTGGTTTTGATCATCTTTGAAAATCAAAACACCGTCTCGCAGTAGATTACGCGCTCCTGGTTTTAAAGTTTTAATGACTCTTTCAAACGCAGCATGTAGTTGAGAAATATTATCTTTGACTTCTTGTAAAGGGGTCAAATCAAGAGTTTCAATTTTACTTTTAATGTCAGCTAGACTAAGATTTACTCGATTTACAAGTTCTTTATTCGCTAATACGTCTGTTTTAACGGCTTGCAAATTAGTGTTTATTGTTGAAGAGGTTTTTACCACATCAGAAATTTTGTTTATTTGATTTAATGGTATTTTTTCAATAAGCTCCTGAACCTCCTTTAAACTTTTAACGACACTATCGACTCTACCTAGCGTTTTTGATAGTTCTTGCCAGTGAGAATTTATTTTACTTTCAATATCGTGAAGATTTGGACTGCATTTTAGAGATTCAATAAGGGGTTTTAAATCATCAACACTCGTTTTAATTTCGGCGCTGGTTTTTAAAATTCCAGGAAGGGGCTTTAGATTGTTTTCTATTTTGGAGACTTCATCGGAAATGTTTAATTTTTCTATTTTCGTTAGTATTTTTATAACTTCTTTAACATCTTCGCTAGTCTTTCCTAAAGACTTTTGAAATTCTGTAATCTGACCTTTCAAAACTACCATTTCAGATTCTGGCAATTTGAGGGTAGAAATAAGCGACTTTAACGATTCAATACTCGTTCCTAATTCTGTTATTTTATTTGAAACATCTTCATAATTCATGATTTTTAATCCTTCCAATTCTTTTTGCATATTCGTGATTAGTGTGGACAACTGTTGATTTTCCAACTGCGTAACTGAGTTGCTAATTGTTTCCAATAGCGTTTTTAATTTCAACAACTCGTTTAATGGTGTATCCAATTTATCGCAACGTTCTTTAATGTCTTTAAGTATACCTAAAGAATTTTGAAAGTCCGTAATCTGACCCTTTAAAACTACCATTTCAGATTCTGGCAATTTGAGTGCAGAAATGAGAGACTTTAATGATTCAATGCTCTTTCCTAATTCTGTTATTTTATTTGAAACATCTTCATTATTTATGATTTTTAATCCTTGCAATTCTATTTGCATATTCGTGATTAGTGTGGACAACTGTTGATTTTCCAACCGTGTAATTGAGTTGCTAATTGTTTCCAAGTTTGATTTTAATTTCGAAAATTCATTTAATGGTGTATCCAGTTTATCGTAATGTTCTTTAAGGGTTTTAAGTAAACTCAACATTGTATTTATATTTTCGGTAGGCCCCCTCATATAACCCCTGAAATCTTCCAAATTGTCCACTTTAATAAGGGACAGTTTATCTAAAATTTGTTTTAAATCATCTTTGTCCTCTATTTGAGGTTTTTCGGCCCTTTCGGTTTTTTCGGGGCTTGCAGTTTTTGCGTAATACACCGAGTAAGTGGAAAGGCATATGATTAATATTAAAGCTAGATATACGTAAACCATCTATTTTATTTATAGTTTGAATAAAAATGAACTTGATTTTGGAATTGCTCGGGTATACAAATCATAATGTTGTAAGATGTATTTACAACAAAAGTCCGTTAGAATTCTATGCTAATATCAAGGATGAGGACATACTAAACCAACAATTACAAATTTTAAAATGTGCTTGGCCGAAAATAACAAGAAAAATATTTTTAGAAGACGTTTGCTCCTCAACTTTAGAAAAAAGAATTTGGTTAAATAGACGAGAATTGATATTGAAACATCGTCTTGTGTTGTTTATACAAAATGTCGACGTTAGTGATATAAATAATATTCTAGAATACAGTATGATAAATAAATCGTTCAACAATATAAATGAGGCAGACGATTTTTTACAGTCTAAAATAACCTATCCAACAATTGCTATAGATTTTTTTCCTCTAATATTAAAGAAATGTGATCCGTACGCAGCCGGCTTGCAAAGCAACACACTGTACTACTTATCCAAAGCGCCTACATTTAAAACACCCTGATAAAATGTGCTAAAATGTGCAATTTATTCTGAAATAAAACTGTTGAAGATAATAAAATCCAAAAGAGTTGTTTTAGGAAAATTAAAATTCAATTCTCAGTGGGAACGTTCGATATACAAAAAGATTTATAAAATTCTTCCAAAATACTACTATCCAATAAAAATAAATCAAAGAATTGAGGGGTTTCGTTTTGAACTAGATATATACATTCCAAAACTAAAATTGGCTTTTGAATTGCAGGGTCCTTTCCATTTCCAATGTTTAAGAGTTATAAACCGCGATCTAGTTAAAGCTAGTATTTGTAAAAAAAATAACATAGATATTGTATATTTGTTTTATAACAAGAATTATAGTAATATTTTTTTACAAAAGATAATTTCGGCTAAACTGTATAAATACAAGCAAAATATGACCACCACTCATTATACTACGATGGGATACGACAGTGAACATTCCCTAGAACCGAGAGACCAGCAAACTACAATGCAGGAATTTGACAGCGATACCGCCTCAGAACATTCCCTGGCATTGAGTGACTCTTGTGAAAAGCCACCCAAAAAAACTAAAAGAGTTTCAACTAAACAGAATCAAGAACAATTAAGAATACATCGAGAAGAATTACAGAACCATTATAAATTCATTGATTCTATCAAAACTGAAATTTATCAACCTATTAGTATTGCAATCAAAGCTTTCAGAGACCAATGCCCCAGTATAACCGTCCACGACTCATCTATAAAGCGACACATAATCAAAAATTACACAGATATACTTGACTGCAAGAAGGTGAACAATAGGTGGATGTGCAGCTGTGAAAAAGTAAACCAAATAAAATTCGACTTAACAAGATATAAAAAATATATGTAAATGGACAACAAAAGATGAAAAAAGAAACTGTGCGCAGACTTGTAGCATACATAAAATATTTTGCGCGAAAAGCCACAAAAAAACTAAAAGAGTTTCAACCAAACAGAATCAAGAATGCATCGAGAGGAATTACAGAAACGTTATAAATTCAGCAATCAAAGCTTTCAGAGACAAAACTCCCAGACTCCACGACTCATCAAACACAGATAACACTGCGGGTGGATGTGCAGTTGTGAAAGAGTAAAGGAAATTCGACTTAACAAGATATAAAAAATATATGTAAATGGACAACAAAGAAGTTCTTCTGTACAACGATTTGAAAAAAGAATATGAGTTTTGTGCGCAGACTTGTAAAATTATTCTTAGAGCAAATCAGTTAAACATAAACGGTTTTGTATTTTATAGATATATTGATTTTGAAAGTATATTTCTACTAAGAGAAAAAAATAAATCGTTAAAAACAATCAAGTTAATAAATTTGATACACCCCTCATCAAAAGAATACTCTGAACGCCCCTATGAATCCCTTTGGATAGACAGTAATAATCCGACTACATTAAATATCGTGACGTCTTTTGCAATAGTTTACATTTCAAACAAGGTGTACATACACACGCTTCCGGCGTGGCAATCCTTTTTACGAAAGCTCATCAGATTGTTTAGGGGTATCAGAGTTAATAATGTCCGGTTTTGATTCGATCTCTTTTTCTTTAGCGGTAATTTGGCGATTTCTTTTGAGAAATTTATTTTTCTTAGAATTGCATTTAACGCACAAAGCTTTCAAGTGATGTGTTTCACGTTTAACCACCATCGGATCTTTGTTTGCTGTGAAATTTGTACATTTTATACAATAAATAGGAGTATCAAAACCATTAATAGGATTTGTATTTTCCATCCTTTTTTATTTATATATAAAAAAAAACATGAATAGTAAGAATTTGTACAATCAGTGGCAGCGATTTTGTGCGGCTTCGAATGTACCAAAAGATGAGGTCAAACGACTATATGATTCTTATAAAAGTGAAATAAAGACAACAAACCCGACACTGTGGTTTAACTTTTTAAAGAAAACTCCATTACAAGAAAGAAACAATTCCGATATTACAGAGGAAGCAACAACTGATACATCTGAAAAAACCCCCTACGAACAGATGATTAAAGATGTCTACGTTACTCTTACCGAGATTAAATCGTTTTTAATCTTTTTAGTGTCAGAACCGAGCAGACATGTAAAATCTTTTATTGATTTGGAGGAAAAGACCGACGTTAATATTATAAAAAAGTGGACCGAAGGAATATCTGCCATAATGAATAAGCTTAAAAACTCTGAAGAGTATAATAATAACAATTACATAATAGACTTGAAACAGGTTTATTCTTTAATCAGCGAACACCTGTTTTTGATACCTAAAATAGAAAAGATGGGCCAAGTGTCGTTTCTCAATGTTACTTATGAAAGTGACCTTAAAATAAAATTGCTCTTTGAATCTAAAAGAAAAAAATACACAAACGAATTTATCATTCCCGTTATTATTAAAAATGCTGTAGTTTTTTTTTACAATTCTAAAGAGTTATTGAATTTAATAGACAATAGATACAGATCAGAGATTTTGTACAACAACGATTACATAACCACCTCTCAAAATAAATCTGTGGAGGTAGAATTTTTTGTAACCCATATGGTATATGCCGTTTTACACGCCATGTTGCATCTATACTGTAGCGTTACATTCAATAACTCTTATATGAATCATGAAGATCATAATTATTATAAAACCGTTGAGAACATCATTCCAAGACCACTATTTAAATACTTTTTGACGCCCAGTCTGTGATTATTCCAAATCTATTATGTTTGCTAAAATTTTATAAATTGATTCGATATTACAGACGGTTTTATGGTGTCTATAATGCCACAGAATTTCTTTTATTCTTGGTATAAAAGAATTATCTAGCGGTAATCTCAAGTATTTAGACAGTTTATTTTGCAATTCAAGAGTCTCAGTCAAAGTTGACTTTATATTGTATAACTTGTATTCAGAACAACAATATCTCTTGTAATGTTTTATCATAATAGAGAATAACTTCCAAGGCTCACACAATTCTTCTTCATTCTCGTTTGGTATTACATGTTCCATTATACTCTGGGGTGGTAGAGAAATGATATCTAACAAATACCAAATAATAACGAAATATTTTAAAAACAAACTTTCTATGTCTCCAAATTTCTTAAATGCAAATTTTACATGCTTCAAAATATACTCCTTGTGATACTGAGTGTTTTCAGAATTTTCATAATTTTCATAGTCATTATCACTATAGCTTATATACTCATCATCGTCATAGTCAATTCCACTCGTGCTTATATCACCACAACTGTTGTAATTATTATCACCGGAGCTGTACATTTGGTAAGAATTTACACTTCCTGACATTACAAACAAAACAGCGAGCTTTTAACTGCAACCTCTTATTCCCCCTAATATATATCAAAACCCTTTTTATATTTTCCGATTTTGTATATTTTTTACACTTTAAACAGAATAACCTCATCTTTTATTATAAATGAAATTTATACAGTTGGACTTATTGGTGTTGGAACAAATCATTCCAAGTTATTTAAGTTTAAAAGACAAAGTAAACTATTTTAGAGCACTTTACTGGTCAACCCCCTTTCGTTTTTTTATTGAACATGTGAAAAAAACTGAAAAACAATTTAACAAGAAAAGACTGTTTCACGAACTATATTTTATCAAACACAACTTTAAAAATATGAGCAATGAATGTATGCGGTTTTTGACATATCGGCATTGGCTATATATCTCGGCGCGTATGCCGATGAAAAGAGATTTTATACTTGAGCATAGGGACAAACTGATCATACCGGCGTTAGTTAATAATAAAAACTGTTTTAGGGAAATCAACTTATGGTTAGTAGACAGGAGGAGTTCAGACACTTCGTTCAAAGTTTTTAATTGTTGGATGTGTGATAAAAAATTTACAACGTATAGAAGCAGGAGAATAAAAACACAATACTATGCACATTATTGTTACATTTATTATTTTCAATACTCTGATATTATTAACATTAAAGAGTTTTATATTATGTATATCTTATCCCACCGCCAAAGAAGACTTTTAAAACACTATGGAGTTTGAGTGCGAAATCCGGAGAAAGAGTCCTCTCGCGGTAGAGGTGATAAAAAAATCTCTAAAACCAATAGAGACTAATTTTATAATTTACTGGAACAATCTCAGAGCATACACGAACTGTAAAAATCCTCGCATAGAGAAAAAAACTCTCCTGAAAACTAAACCGATATTTTTAAATTGGACTACGTTGGAAATTTGCTACGAGTCGCAAGAAGAAATTATGCCAAGCTCGCTGTTATATGATATTATTAAAAACGGTCTTTTGGTAAAAAAAACATCTATTTAAAAGAGGGGGGTTTTATTCTGTACACTTTAGAAAATCTCGAGGTAAATATATACAGTCTCCAAAACAAGTGTGTAATAGAGCTTGAAAACCCGTTGAGTGCGGACGAGAGCTCGAGGAATTTGTATTTACAAACCGCTCTTACTTACGGTTTGCATATAGATGAACAGTACCTTACTTGTTCCATTGAAAATGTATCCCAAAATCCATTTATTACACCCACTAATGAATACCCAAAGGTTGACGGGGAAAGGGGTTTAGTGAACTTTTATTCCAACTATGAAATCTTTACAAGCAATACTACAAGCTTTACTTTAAAACCCCCCCTTTACAAACAATGGGGACGGGAATATAGTTTTTACTTAAAAAACATAACATTCGTGGCGGAACTGGTGGGGAATGTTTTAATTTTTATAGACCTCGCTCACTCGAAACACTTTGGCGCTAGTGTGAGAATGGAGTTTATAGAACGCCTAGCAGAAAAGATTCGCAAAACTCATTCACCCAAAAATAGTACAATTCTATTTCAAAGTTTTGATGCGGAATATATCAAATCTAATATAAAAACCGATGGAAGTATCTTTATACACGGCGAAAGACTTTACAAAACAAAATACCAGTCTACCGTCGACTTGAAATTTACATCGAGCAAAATGGCCGATAGAAACGGCATTTGTTACAAGATATGCACACCAAGCGATAATTTAACTACCAACACCATATACGAGTGTTTGCTCGACAAAGATCAACGGGTTGTGAGTATCGTGAAGCCGCGCCGTGATAAATTTTTTCCCAACACAAGGAAAGTGGTTTTATATACCCTTACGGTAGAACCCCCCCCAAAAAATGCAAATTCAGCGCATTAATATCGTTTTTAAATATTGAATCGTTTTTAATTTTAAAAGTGTTTAAAGATAAATCTCTATAAGATAAATCTTTTAGAATTTTCTTCTTTTTACAATCTATTGGAATATTGTAGTATGGGTGAACTCGATATTTTTTTAAATTTTTACAGAATTTATCTATTTTTATATTATTTTGGAGGATGTATTGTAAACGTCCCGTTTTTGAACAGAAACTTAAATCAAAATCATTCGTTATACCAACACCGGGTGATTTCAGGGGAATTAACCCGTCTGCATTAACACACTCGATGTTTTCCACACACGTGGGTATAAACTTATGGAGATGACCCTCGCAGATATGAATGTTGTGTTTTTTATCGGTGTAGGAGTTTTCTCCAAAAAAACCACGCCCCCAAAAACTAGGATTTTCATTTTGATCAACAACGAGTTTATTTACGGGTTTGCCGCATCTACACGAAAGAATTACATTGGAATACGCTACTGTTAACAGTCCCAAAAATTCACCGTTCGTATATTCTTGGTATTGTGAAAGACATTCCTCTTTGTCTCGGTCATTATAATTGTCATTTTCGTGAAGGTTGGGTATCGATTCTTTTTTCTTTGTAATTGAATTGTATACCACCGTGGGTAGAACATTACTGTGATCTAACATGAAAATGTCATTATACAGTAGAGGTATTTTACCGTTTTTATAATGTCGTGCATAATCAAAGGGAACACAATTCTGGACGTTCTCATCAAACACCGATACATCTAAATTTAGTGGACGATACAAGATTCCATCATCTAAAACATCTCTGATTTCCTCCAAAATTTTCGAGTAATTGGTGTTCTCAACCTTGGGACAGAATTTGAAATTCCAAAATGCGTCTACGCACTGCTTATACATGTCAGAGGAAGTCCACATGTCTGGTACGTTCACCGGGACGGCTTTATGTGAATCACAATTTCCCCCGAGTTTATTCGTCACATCCTCCTTTGGTTTCAATGGTTTCAATGGTTTCAATGGTTTCACACCATATGCCGAGATTATGTCTCTTACTCCATTGTGACCATTGCATTTGTATAACATATTTTTATTCCGACTATCTGCTACTATTTCACCATCCCGCCCGTCTTGACATGCGTTTGTTTTGGAACAACCATTTTTTGTATAGTAAAATCCATTCAAACACTTTCTACTGATTATTAATTTATTATCTAAATATATTTTAAATCCGTCAGCATTCCACCCCCTTACCTCCAAAAGTACTTTCTTTGGTTTAATTAATTTGAAACTGTCAATCGTCAACGTATTGTCAAAATCGTAAATTGATTTGAATTTAATTTCTTTTGTATTTACGTTATTGGATATTCCAAGTATTTCGTTCAACTTTTCATTGACAAAATATCTATAAACAGTTTCAATTGATATTTTAAACAGAATAAATATTGATAAGAAAATAAATAACAGAGAAATCAGTTTAAAACTTTCATTCATTTTTAATTTTAACAGTTAATATATTAGTCATCGATTCATAAAACCCCAAGGCTTTGTCATAGTCGTCACCAGAGGAGTCGATCTTAACCCCCCTAGAAAATAAATCTTTCAGCCAGTCTCCGTGACTTTGCTCTATGGCCAGCATAAAAGCTCCACTGTCACCGTTAATATCGCTTATGAGTTTTGCAAATCTGGGACCGAGTGCTGACAGTGGGTACAAATGCGATATCTTCCGGCCATTTCCAGACTTCTCTAATAGAATTATGTGATTTGTAGACCACGCCTTTCCTCTGAGCACTTTTGTACAGCCGATTGTGCCGTTAACTAAAGCAATGGGGGCATAACCGTTTTCAAAATCGCACTTGCATGTGGTGGGTGATATAGCGTGTTGGTCAATTTTTTCCAGAGGGTTTAAAATGTCCCAGGAACAGAGTTTTTTCAAGCAGGTTTTATATTTATCATCAAAATAATATCCATCTTCGCACCTTTCCGGGATGCTCAACCTCATATTTAACTTTCTCAAAACACATTTACGACTCGAAACATCATAAGAATAGTATTTGCCACAGTCACAGAAACCCTCAGTGTAAGGATCTTGGATATTGAAGTTCAATAACTTTCCCCCCGAGTTGAATATTTTTATACATTTAATATCGACAACCCTATCGCAATTTACGTTATAGTGGTTGTTTGTTATGAAATCTGGATGTTTACAAGTGCAATCTTCCCCGTCCCACGATCCTGTGAATTTGTCACAAAACTTTTTGTAATCATACTTTGGAAATGAGATTTGAATTGAATCTGGCTTTAACATTACAATTGTAACAATAATAAATAATACAAATATTTCAAACATTTTTTATTATATATAGGTTTTTTATAGGTTCGCCTCAGTCCGGACTAATGTTCGAAGAGGGAGATCATTTTATTACAAAGTGGACGAGCACCGAGGGTGATTACGTTGGATTTGACTTCAATTGTAATTTTATATGTGGAAAATTAAATTTAAATAGTGATAATTGTTATTATTTGCAATTATTAATTCATAAAAAGAAGAAGGAAGATTTTGAAAAAAAGCTCATGATTTCTTTGGTAAACATATATATAAAATCACATACAATGACAGTTTGGCGAATCTGAGAACTCAGTCTCAAATAACCGTGGAAGATGTGGTTTACATAGATAGTCTTAGGGGTTTGTCAGCGTTTGTTCACGTTAATAGTGTTCACATCCTACCAGGTCTTGAAAAGTTTTTAACCTTCAACAAGTCGCTCTTTCATATTTTCGATATCAACTTCACCCCCTCTTCTCTGCAGAGATACTTTGAATTTGAAAAACGTAAAAACAAAGATTTTCTTTACTATGGAGTTTTTAAAAATACATTACAAGAATTATATGGTTTCGAGACAGTCCCAAATCAAAGGGTGTGTTCGTTCGACATAGAGGTGGTGAAAGGTAGAGAGTATGATGTTATACCCAATGGGGCAGCTCCCGATGAAAAGATTGTTTCGGTTTCTTTCGTTATAGGTACCGTCAGCGGTAAGAGATTTGATAAAGAGTTGGAAATAATTTATTTATTACTGCCCAATCCGAACATAAAAATAGACTCTACAGACGATAAGAGAATTTATAAGTGTTTTGTAGAAGAAAAGAAACTTGTAGCAGCACTATGTGACTTTTTTAGAATTGAATTAAAAGCGTCGTTTTTAATCGGATACAATATATTGGAATTTGATTTTCCTGTTATTTTAAATAGAATGATAATTTTAGGATTGGCGAGAAACTATTATTCAGTAGAAGAAATAAACAAAATGTTAATAGGAATTAAAAGTCCCTTGGTATGTTGTGAGCGTTTTCAAATCATCGACGTAATGGCTTATCTCAAACGCATGCACTCCAACGAATACAATTCATTTTCATTAAAAAACATAGCCAAAGTAGAACTGGGCAAAAATAAATTAGACATGTCTTTCATGAAACTAAACCAATACTATGCAGAGAGTGGGCAAGATTTAGAATTTCTTCAACAAATGTGCGATTACGTTGCACGCGATTCTGAACTGACAGTAGAAATATATGCGAAAAAGGAAATAATTCACCACTTACTACCTTTGGTAAGTATATGTTTTTGTGATACGGTTGACTACATGAGCAAAGCGACGTCCAAGATTATAAGTAAGTTCACGTCGATAATGTACCCCGCACAGGGCATGTGTGTACCATTTAAACTTGTAGAGGATCGTACATTTTCCGGAGATATGTTTGAGTCCATAGTTAACAAACAGTATCGCGGTGCAACGGTATTGAAAGCTCAAAGAACCGTCTATGTTAACAGACCAATTTCGGTAGTCGATTTTACTTCTTTGTATCCCAGTATTATTAGGGAATTTAATATAAGTTCCAATTACGTCATCGATAATCTAAATCAGAATTCTCCCCTTGCTAAAGAATTCCTGAGACGAACTAATAAAATGGACAGATTTTATACAATCAAAAGACAGTTTTTAAAAGCTCCGCTGTCTGTTATAGTGGAATATTTAATTGAGCAGAGGAAAAAAACAAAAAATGTCTATCTAAACAAGGCATACAAACTCATAGCCAACTCCATTTATGGGTTATTGGCGTCAAAGGGACGGATGCGTGACCTCCCCTGTGCGGCACTTGTAACGTCATACGGAAGAAAGATTCACTCATTAATCAAATCCTATATAGAAAAACAACTAAAGATGACTGTTGTTTACGGAGATACAGATTCTCTTTTTATTTTACAAGAGAATTTTGATATCGATGTGGCTAACGTCTTGAATAAGTACATAAAAGAGGGTTTGGGTTTAGAGACTATCTCTTTAACCCTAGATTATGAAGCAAAAACGACAATGTTTTTAGCAGAGAAGAAAAACTACATAATGAAGCTTAAGAGTGGGTGTTTAAAAATAGTGGGGGTGGCTAGAAGAATAAATCCAAAGTTTAAAGATTTTGTTGAACTCTTCTTTCGCCAATTTTTAGAAATGATTGAAAATTATTATGATAAGAGGGAAGAATTCAACCCACGTTATAACACTTTTATTGAGACGTTTTTTAAATATGTTTTGGAGAATACCTCAATAAACGATTACGCGTTTGTTTGTAACTCGAGGGTTTTTTATGAATATACAAATTTGAATTCCTTTAACGCCACATGCAGTTATAGGCGAAACGTTCTCGGAGTTGATGAAAATTTTTCAACAAATGGTGAACTACTGCTGTCTTACGTTTTGCCAGTCTTTGATAAATTTTATAAAGACAAAAAAAGAAAAAAAAGAGATTCTGTAGAGTTCTATGAGAGGATAAATAAAGTTGGATTACCAATTGATAGAACGGAGGTGATAAAAAAAGTCTTTAATTTCATTTCCACAATAGAAAAATATATTTTAAATACAAACAATATTTTTACACGCTATTTAGATTCTATAAAGTGTAACGAAATAGATCGGTTTATTTTACCCTTCAAAGTCAATATTTGGATGCCAAAATATACAAAGAATATAATATTTTATTACTATGATTTATTTAAACGGCTATCAGAATACAGCATCCATTTTTGGGATTCCAGAGACGTAAAAAAGTCATATCAGACTATTATAGAAGTAAAAAACTGTGGCCGTTTAGGTCACATGAACGGGGACTATA
The DNA here is from genome assembly GCA_963675035.1 of Allygus modestus. Classification (NCBI taxonomy): domain Eukaryota; kingdom Metazoa; phylum Arthropoda; class Insecta; order Hemiptera; family Cicadellidae; genus Allygus; species Allygus modestus. The sequence continues at coordinate 509,430,865 of OY776111.1, forward strand.
GCGTCAGCGATTTAAATGAATTCCTAAAAACACATAAAAGCGTTCGAAAACTCAACATTTTACTCTTTCCAGTCGCAGATTTCGTGGTCAACAACGCGGACAGTTTAATTTGGTTTCTCGATTTGCTGTACAACAGGCCAACTAATTTCATCAGAAATACCAACTTTCATTACATACCAGATAAAAAATTGTTAATGGTCAACGAGTGTGGGGAAATTGAAATCAACGTCGCCTAACGCGGATGGGGCTTCCTCAAACACGCTTCTTACAACGTTTTCAGAAATAAAACATTTCGAGATGAACCTATTATTAACTCCTTTTATTTCAAACACCGAATCATACTTTCCACCACACTCTGTTAATGAATCTTTGTCATATATATACGGAATGCCATTGTAAATTACACCAGTTATACCCATAGGTATTTCTTTGAAATACATATATTTATTGTTGTATTTAAATATCTCAAAGGTTCTACTGGGACGTTTGTAAATTACCATTATGATAACAAGTATAAAAATATAATAATATGAATATAAAAAATTCATTATTTTTATTATCAGTCTTATTTTTTATTGTATTTTCGATTATATTTCAGCCCTATAATATCGAAAGGTTATCATTCATTATTAAATATTTTTCAACTATGATTATTTCAGATTCACGCCATAAACCAATTGTGGTCAAAGAGTTGGTTTCTAAATTTATAGGAAACATTTGATTGCATTGTATAGGTGTATATCTGGACCGGAGTTTGGATTTTTATACGGCACAATATTAATTTTAAAATCGTACTCATTTGTTGTTTCGTTTTTTGAAGCTAAATCATCAATCAATATAAATTGTATATTGTACATTTCACTTTCCCTTTTCAATAAATTCTTTATAAAAAAACAAGATTTATTTTCACCGTATAGTTTAAAAGAAACCTCGCAGTCTTCTCTGCTAAGAACCTTTTTAAAATAATGACTCCAATTTAGTCTTATAAGTATGTTATGAACATACGTAAAATCAGCAGCCGACCATAAAATTAGCATATTACTCTGTGTTTTATTTAATGCTTGTAGAATAGATTCTGAGTACGGCCTGACAAAAATATCCTTTCCTTGTACGTAAACCAAAGTTTCATCCAAGTCAAACACAAAACATTGCATAAAAATCATTTTTTTCTTTATAAAAAATGAACACTATTTTAAATAACCCTCCCACCTTTTTAAATGCAGAGGATTTCACTTTACAGCGAGATATACCCAACCCGGAAATGTTAGATATATTCGCTGATTTAAATTGGATGGATGATAGTAATAATAATAATAATAATAATAATAATAATAATAATAATAACAGCAACAGCAATTCCCAACCACAGATAGTTCCATCACCAACACTCCCCCCGCCGCGGACACCGCCTCCCTCATCAATATCGTCCTCTGACTCGTTAAAGAAAGACATTATTAAATACTTGTACAACACGGGATCCTGCGCCTACTTACAGAGTTGTTTTGCAAAGCTAGAGGACATTGACGGTGTTAATGACAATATACTTTATAAAAAGTTTAAAATTGGACTCATAATTGATTCTGTTTTGGGTAAAAACAGTTCAGATAAAAACATGGCGAATTACGTGTTTACATTTTTTGAGGTATTACTGACCGAGGCAAAAAGTTTACCCCTCCGGATATTCAAAAGTACATAGAAGTGTTTTCAACGTCCCTACAAAAGGATAAAATAACCATTTTAAATGATTCTGGATCGAACATCATCGCTAGAATATTAGGAGCCAAAGACGTCGACGAAATTCTCAGATCGGTTCAGGATAACGATTCGCCTTCATTGAAGGCGTTAAAATCGAGCCTGCAGAACATATCCCTTCTGGTCAGTCTTACACTAACGAAGAGGTTGTTTTCACCATATGTGGCATCGCTTTTTAAAAATGAGGAAGAACCACCAGCTAAGAAATTGAAAATGCAATAGTAAAATTAATTATCGGTTTTTTTTGGTAAATAAAAAAGAAAATGACAACCGGAATTTATACAACGCGAATAAAAAACTGTGTTGTTCCACACTACAAGAAAACTGGAGGAGATTCGGAGGAGTTGTTTAAAAATTTCATTATGAATACCGTTTTCGAGCGCGAAATTTACATGTATAATAAGTATGGCAATAAAATCAGCTCGGCTATTTCCGGGGTGTGTATTAGCGACTTATTCACACAATATGGTCTTACACAGAGGGATGATTATGTAAAGACTTTGTTCAGCACCATCTCGTGTTATCAAGGAAAAGATAGTGTTATTTCGTATTTAATTGCTACCAGACCGTATAGAATCACACCAATTTCAGAAAATAGTTGCCCCGATAATATTGTATTTGATAAAAACACTCTTATAGTACCCAGAGGAGAGATATTATGGTCTCTATTGGGAATACCGGGCGATAAAATTGGCGTTAGTAGTGACCCGAATAATTTTAAAATATTCATACAAGCGGTGGACGATGGAAACAATATCCCAACGGTGAGTACTGCTGGGGATGAGTTTAAAACCCATAGGGAACATTTAAAGATAACAAAAATTGAGCCCTACACAGCAACAGATGCATCAAAACCAGTACTACATTATGTTACGTTAAACCCCTACATTTATACAAGGATAAAAGCGTATCGTTGTATAGATACAGAAGGTAGAAACTTGGATGAACAGTATTTTATGTTGCATAAAATGAACCTTCTCTACTCGCAATCCATTGGCGCACTATCTGTTATACCAGTAGAAGCTAAGCGGCTTTTGCAATATCCGCCCGGTACAAGAGAAAGTATTTGTTGTAAGGAAGATACTCTTAATATCGGAGTGCCAAAGAGTGTATTGTGGTGATATAAGCAAATGGGCTTATAATGATGACGATAAGAAGGGTCAAGCCTTCAAGTACACGGGAGATCTTCCAAAAAACACTATCGCATTTCCAGAATCTCATAGTTCAGACGTTTGTAAAAATAACCGCGACGGGTTCCATAACTTCATTCAACAATACGAAAACTCTCACATAGTGAAGATTAGAGAAGAATATTCCGATATTAAACCAGATGAAACTATTCTGGACTGCTTCGACGATAGCCACAAAGCCTACTGGTATAAGTTTATCAGAAATACCTACCCAACAGAATTGAAGTTTAAAAACGAAGCCGTGTCATCGTTTACTCCAAACTGCAAACTTACGCCCATCGGTGTAGTTTCAATAAGGCGAATATGCGAAGGCGATCCCCTAATTTTCGAAGGTAATAGTTTGGAAATAGATCAAATTCACTCTCCTCATACGAAATCTCTGTGGGATTGTGCAATTGAACAATTGGAAATTCCTGAATATAAGAAATTGGCAGACGAAGAGAAATCTGGAGAAAGTAGGAGTACAACTGCCAGGGTTTCTGCCAACCCCTTGAGTTATTCAGGAAGCGCTTTTGTGACGTCATTAGGAACTAACATCACAATTCTTCCGAGACATTAAATGGAGTTTAGATGCATCATGAGCTTAGAAAAAGCTATAGTTTTTAAAAAATATCCAGAACTTCTCATACAGTTCTTAGAGCTCAAGCATAGAAATAAAATCAACATTTTAAATGTTTACTACAAGAGAAGTGATAAAAACTTGAAAATGAAATCTGTATTATTTTGTATAGAATATAATATTAATTAGAATTTTTTAAAATTAGAATTATAACAGAAATTATGAACAGTAATATAAGTAATGCGTTAATAATTCCGACTTTTACGGCTGAAATTGAAAAAATTATTGTGAAAACTACTCCAAGAAATGTCACCGTCATCAGTGAAGGTTTGCCATTCATTTCATTTTTTTCGATTCTATGGGAAGGACTATTTTGAATGAATTCCTTTAATCTTGTTAAAAAAATACTTTGTATTTTAGATTTTGGTTTTTCATTTTCGACCTCAACAATTTCCATGGAATATTTTTTATATATAATTATTTCATTTAAAATTTTTCAAATGTTTATTGTTTATAGTTTTCACTTGTTATTTTTGTCAGAACAAGACGAGTGCAACAGTCAGACAGTGGGTTTTTCAATTTCAAATATATATCATATGTTTTATTATCTGACAAATTAAATAATTTTTGAAGGCTCCTATCGATTCTCAAACATCCCAGACATTCTATATTGTTATGGTGAAATACAACTACATATGTTCGTATTGTTTCCTCAGTCTTTTGGGATATAAATTCCTGAAGGCTATCGCAGTTCTTCATTCTCATGACTGCAACCAACCAAACACCTCCTTTAAATAGATTGAAACTTTACTATGTAGACAATCTTCCAATAGATATCGAATTAAAAAAAGTTGAAGATTTTCTAAACCCTTACGATTGCGATGTCATACAAAGTATTTTAGAAAAAAATGACTACAGTGAGACAGCATTAATTTATACTCAACCAGATTTAAGTGTAGAAAATGTATATATTAATAATGCATATGAGGTAACATATCCACATGCACTATTACTACTCAATAAGTTCCCAAAAGCGGGGTTGAATATGTTTATAACAAACAATTCACTCAAACCACTCGTACCCAGTATAATTGATACCCATTTCCAAATTCTTAATGTTGAGGATTTAAGAAAAGTTCCAACTTCAAAAAAAAGAAAATTTGATGATTCTATAAGTTACATCGATGCAAAACAAATACTTGATAAATATATAACAGAAGTTGAAGACCGCGAACTATGGAGAAATAAGTCTCAAACCAAATATTAAATATAAAAAAGAATATAAAACAGTTTACAAGAGGGGATCATATTGAGTTTTGGAGTAAAAAGAAATGTAAAATTTTAAAATTTTTCCAAAGGTATTTAATCCGCAATCAATCCCCATTTCCTCATTTTTCACGATGGACGTGCTATGTGAAGTATGTGGCGTTTTATATCCCGAACTTGACACGCACGAACACGTCACTTCATTTGAAAACCATTTCGGTCAAATTGAATCGGCTGCAAGGTGCAGACTCGTTACACTAAAGGCTGACAACCCCCTCGGGTTTTCTTGTGTTAAAACTTACATGGAGTGGTTGAGGGGGAATGTTATTTATTTATTAAAACACTACCAACAACTGCACGATAGCATAAAGTATAATATGTTGTTGGAGTGTAAGTTTTCAAAATCTAACGACGAATTGCAAACAAAAAGTTTTAAAACTCAAAATTTGACAGTTTTCAGTTTAACTGATTTAAATCAGCAGTACTCTTCCAGTATAAATAAATTATTATTAGAAAAATCCACTTTGGAGTTACGAGGTTCGGGTTGGGCTATATACACGATTGTCAAACTAGAGCTCCGTATCAACAGATACGAACCAGTCTGGGGTTCATCTACCAGATTCAAACTACCCCCCTTTCTTAGAGGAAAAAAATCTCTTGTAAATCCATTCCGCGGTAAGGGTAGTAGAAGAACGTGTTGCAACGATATCTGTTTCAAAATCGCCATAATGGGAAAAATTTTGGCTGATTCGGGAAAGAATTATCACAATATATTAAATTACTTCAAATACGTGCATTTGAACGATAAGTATAAATGGTCGTGCGTGTCTTTTCCCGTAAAACTAGACGAAATACAAACATTTGAAAACGTAAATAACATCTCCATAAACGTTTACTCTATAGAAGATAGAAATAGAAAAATCACTCCATTAAAAGTAACACCTCATAGAAAACCCGATCACAGAGATATACTGTTTTATAAAAACCACTATATGTGGATTAAAAACTTTGACGCATTTATCGGTAGACAACTGGTCAAAACAACTACTAGGTTATACGTTTGTCGGCAGTGTTTCAAACACTTTTATAAACAAGACCGACTCCTCATTCACGAACTCGACTGTAACAGTCACTCAATACCAACCGTCACCTTTCCAAAAGAAGGAAACAAGTTTTTGTTCTTTAAAAACTACAACAGACAGTTGAAAATACCGTTTGTCATATACTGCGACATAGAACAACAGCTAAACAAAGAAGATACTTGTGAACCAGATCCAAACACTTCTTTTGTTCATTGTATAGGCACATTCACTATAAAAAGTCTCACATACAATATCGTCAATGAAAACAGTAAAATAATTAGAACTAGAAATTTTTCAGACATTACAGCTTTTATGAACTCTTTAGAAAGAGAGTGTGAACTAATCGGTAGATTGTACAAGAGAAATATACCTCCAAAGGAATTTCCACATCCACCCATAGAAGGTTCTCCCTGTCACATCTGTGGTAAAGGTATGTTCAACGATTACGTTCTCGATCACAATCACTTAAACGGATCAATAAGAGGTTACGCCCACTCTACTTGTAATATAAACTACCGATTACCATACTTTGTCCCAATAATTATAAAAGATCTAGGAATAGAACTGTTAAACTACTTCACTAGCGTCAATGCCAATATAAAATTCATACCTTTCAAGGGTCAAATAGAAAAGTTCCTATGCATTTCAAAGAGAATTAAAAATACTACAATGAAGTTTTTAGACTCTTCTCAATTCTATCCAGAAATTGATAAATTAGAAACTATAAGATCAATCTGTATTGAAAACTATAAACTCGACATGTTCTACTACCTGACAATAGGAGCTTACAGTTTCGACGTCATGCTCAAGATTACAAACACTCGCATAGAACTTTTAAACGATGATAAAATGTATAATATGATAATGAAAGGTATAAGAGGTGGATTTACACGTGCAGTAAAGAAATACGCAAGTTCCAACCACCCCTCACTCCCCAATTCCGATCCCACTAAACCCGACTCACTAATTTTTTTTTATGACATTATCGGTCTTTACTCCGCTGTAATGTTGAAATGTCCACTTCCTCTGGACGGTTTCAAGTGGGTATCTCCAGACTCGGTTCATTTAGAAAGTAAACCAGAAGGTACGGGTTACATCTTAGAAGTGGATTTAAAATATCCATTTAACTCAGATCACAGGGACTATCCACTATGTCCTCATCACGTAGAAGGTAAATTAATATCTTCTTTTCAAGACAGAAAACATTACGTAATACACTACGAGACATTAAAACAAGCTCTCTCAATGGGACTCATATTAGAAAAAGTCCACAGAGCTATTTCATTTAACGAATCATGTTGGTTAGAACCCTACATAAAAATGAACACAGACTTGAGAATGCACTATTCCCAAGACAAAGCCCTATCCAATTTCTTTAAACTCCAATCAAACCTGATATATGGTAAATCAATAGAAAGGGTAACCGATAACTTAAATAAACACTTCCTGTACAACAACACTAGAAAACTTATGAGATTAATAAAACAGCCCACCTTTGTAGACAGATTAATATTAAACGAAAATAACTACGTAGTCTTTATGTCAAAAAGAAGGGTTCGTTGTAATAAGCCAATATGTTTAGGTTTTTCAATACTAGATCTAAGTAAGAGATACATGTACGACATGTACTACAATAAATTAAAGAAAACCTTTCCCCCCTTCGATCTCATATACACAGACAACGATTCCTTCGCATTGCACGTATTCTCTAAAACCGATTCGTTTACAAAACAAGATTTCATTCACCCTTCACGTCTAGGTTTATTCAAAGATATATCTCCCAATAACCCCATACTAGACTTTGCTACAGTAAGATGTAAAACATACGGTTACAAAACTCTAAAAGATTCTCAATTAAAAAACTTACCCCAATCATTTAGTTTTGAAAATTACAAAAATATACTATCCAGTATAGATACATTAAAAATATACGCATACTATAACAGAGTAATAGATAAAAGAGTATGTAAAATTACACAAAATAAATCTATTATATCCTCATCACATTAACCCCCCCCCTCCACACTTAGCCCACACTTCTCCGTTACAAGCCGTGTGATTAAAAATAAAGTTACAACTATGTATTTTCGTTATGTATTATGAGAAAATAAAAATATTCTATTCTGTTAAGACATTTTTGGAACGTTAAAATATAGAACAGACTAATATATAAAAGTTGTACACGAAGCTATTGTTTTTCAGGAGATTAATAATGCTGGGCCTACTTATCACTATTAAACGAATTCCACGACCATCTGCCACGTTTGAGACCCCTCACACCCACACCCCCCGCTCCCGTTGAGACCACGAAGCAAGGGGCCTTGAGAGCGCCGACCAACCAGTTAGTATTTATAACCCATTTTCACTACCTAGAAATATTTACAATTATATTGAAAACAGGACCTGGCAAGACTGGTGATTTTAAAAGTGGTTATAACCCATTTTCACTACCTAGAAATATTTACAATTATATTGAAAACAGGACCTGGCAAGACTGGTGATTTTAAAAGTGGTTTGTCAATGTTTTTAAAGTTTAATGTTTCGTTACATTACTATTAATTTATTGGAATGTAAAGATTAATGTATCAAAGTATTTAAAATGTTTAATTAAACAGGGTTAATATTTTGTTGTACTTTTATTTCGATAGTTCTTTTATTTCTAAAATCGAATCCAAAGTGTTACGTGTTCCGATTTGGAGTCGCAAAAACCACACCGTTCACTACCCGACAGAGTTCCTCGACTTGGCAACAGTACCAGAACTATCTGCCATAGTATATTTCGTTAACTTTAATTCTACTTTAAAAGTGTAAAATGTAATTTTAGTATTGTAAAATTATGTGGGTTGTTAATATTTTTAGTTAATCTGCCACTTATGTACAACCCGTACGAAGGGCGGGTACATCTGCTAGTTTATTAATAAACATTAATTCGTCCCTATGCATTACTGAACATTACTTACTCGTGTAGGATTGAAATAACCCAAGATAATTTACCATAAAAACAATTACCCGTGATTTTAATCAAACTGCTCCGATCTTTTAATTAATAACGGCCGAGTTACATTTACACCTCGGAAGCTAATTATCATATCCCCGAGTCGTCGTGGCATTATTATTTATATGGGGAACACAAAAACAGCGTAATTTTTAAATTGCTTTTAGATTTGTTGTCTCGTTTTTAATCGGTCAATCTGAATGTAATGAATAAAATGATTATATTAGAGCGTATTTGACAAGACCTCACGACTTGTATGACTATGAATGATATTAGCCACAGCTGTCTGTCACCCGTCTATGCTAATTGGTGTCGCATGAAATTTAGATTGTTATGTTTTAATAAATATGTGAAATTTAGTCTCCAAACGACTTTTTAAAACAAAAAGTTGGTTATTTTGTTTCGACACATTTTACCTGGCATAATATCTTGTCCAGAAATAATTAAAACGTAACACGCGTTTATAATTTAAATTTTGTTCAGGTTTTAGTTTTCTTTGTAGTATTGATGGGTGAGACGCTGGTTTATGAAACCACCCACCGACGTTGGTGAATTCGCACTCCATGAACATGGCACCCGACGGGATGGTGGGCGGTAGCAGCGGACTGCCCACGATTGCCCACGTTCCGCACTGTCCAACGGGGGTTCCGCGGACGCCCCCTGACCTTCGGCCCGTCCCGACCTATGAAGGACTTCTTGACCGTGGAGGACGCGCTGGTGCTGCTGTTCGACAGCGTCCTGAACCTGTTGACCGACGTCAGGACCCGACACCCGAACATCAAGGTCAACACCCATAGTTTTGACAAACCATCTCCGGACTACAGAAGACGGGCGAACTTCAATGCAAACTGTTATCACGGAATTCCATGACAAGAAGGAACCACGTCCTTCAACTGCGTCAAGAGACAACTGGCAGCGCTGTTATCACAAAAAACCACCGTCTACGTAAAGGGTCAAGAGAAACAAGTGTTCCTTCAAAGACTTTTTAAGAACGCCAAAGTTGAAAATTTGGACGACATCCCATCAACTAAACAAAATATTTAAATAGTTTTTGTTTTATCATATATTTAACGGTTTTACGTGTGCAGTCATTGCGCACATTTTTAAAATTATTATGTTTGCAGGCTCAAATTATTTTGAATCGTCGGGGGTCGAATTGACGTTTGTAAAAGATGTTAATATAGTCTCCAACTACGGTAATAGCTTCTTCCCCGCAGATGGCATCAGCCAACAGCTTGCCACATGGGACAACCAGTTATTTTATTTACTAAGAATTTTTACAAATTTTTGATGGTATCAGATACAAATATTCTTCGGGGCTCTGCTCTGATTATATTAAAGAGTAGTCTTTAATATAATCATCACAAATAATCCTACTCGATTAATGGGGCTAAAATTTAGTGGTAAATTTAGTGGCCAATTTTATCTGTTGTTCCATATAAACAGGTGTATGCCTCTCTAAAAATATATTTTATGTAGTGGCTCGGCGCGGCAACGCGCATGAGCAGTGAAAGCGAGAGTGAACTGCGCGTTGTACCGCCGTAAGTGCCACTTTCACCCGATAGGACAGCTACCGTCACCGGGTTCCGTTACACTAATAGCGTATTGTGTCCCCTTTGTTTTTTGTGCAACTGTCGCATTTCTCCGATCCTGGGGCTGAGGATATCTTCAGCTTTTCCCTCTTTAATCTAGACACGCAAGAAATAAAACATGTGGCTCAACTTGAGAGTAATGAGTCATTTCTTTTTTAGATGTTTTATAGGTTTGCTAGTATATGTTAAATTTGTACACATCTTATTATCATATAATCATAAATTTATAATAAAACACAAATACATACAATACACGCACTTCCCCTCACAATCTGCTATATTTGGTAAGAGTAATATATTTTCTAATATATCAGTATTATTATAATAGTGCTTTTGTTTGTAATTCTCAAGTTATATATTACTCTTTATCCAGATGGTAGAAAAAAATCTGTCCTATTATCCGTGGCCACGGATAATATGCGGATTGGGAGGAAATCCACACAATATTTATTTATAAACAAACCCCATATCTAGGCGGGATTCGGCCCTAGAGGCGTTCCCCATAAAACAGCTGTTTAGAGTAGTGTAGAGAACAATTTTTATGAATATCCATTATTCCTATCAATCCCATCCCAGTTTTCTCACATCACTCATTTCAAACAAATGTGGATCGTTGGGCACCGCGGAATGGTTCGAGGTCGGCTATTAAAATTGTAATCATCAAAATAATATGTTGTAGAGTGTTTAATTACATAAGGCCTAATAATGTGTGTTAAAAATGGGGTTACTGTAATCTAGAGTATCACTTACTATTTATATAGTGATAATTTAGTGATAATTTTAATATTTTAGTAGGGTCAAATTTATAGTTTATCATGGGGAATTTTAATATTTTAGTAGAGTCAAATTTATAGTTTATCATGGGGAATTTTAATATTTTAGTTGAGTCAAATTTATAGTTTACATAGGAAATTATTTCTAAGTATCAAACAATAGATATAAGATAGATAGTCGCGAAAAAATTGTTCCGTTTAACCGGGGAATATAACGGTAATATATAATACGTGCAGATAAGTGTTTACACCAGACGAAACTGAAGGAACCCCGTGTCAAGGCGGCTCACCCACTAACATCTGCCGTGATAAACGCCCGGCCGCCACAAACCACAAACCTAAAATTCTTTAAACGTGCAAGAAAAATCACAGCAGACGCGTTTCTGGGATTCTACAAACTCGCTACACATACTTTTGATTCAGAACGATTGAAAAAACTCCAATTGGGACCCCACCGGACATCTGAAAATACCGGCGTCTTCACCTGATCAGAAGAACATATTACAACATGGACGTGTTCAACCTACTTCAACGGAATCCGTGGTGGACAGAGGTGGGGCGTGGCGGGAATGTGCGGGAGTACGGGAGCGACGGACGCCATTGGGGTCAGCGATCCAGAGAACGAGGCGCAATCACCCCGAGGCGCAACTACACATTCAACAGGAAATGATATTTTTATCAGCGATCCAGAGAATATGGCTGCAAGAAGAACGAGGCGCAATCACCCCGAGGCGCAACTACACATTCAACAGGAAATGATATTTTTATCAGCGATCCAGAGAATATGGCTGCGAGAAGAACGAGGCCACACCATTCAACAGGACACGATATCCCACAAAAGAAGTTAAAAGAAATTCGCATTAAAACATCATAGGCGATTACATCAGATATATTGCACTAAGTATAACAAAATATACTACCGATATATTCCCGCCAAACCATTTTAGCTTAGTTGTAGTTTAATTTAATTAAGTCAATGTAATTAAAATATTTTCAATATTGGTACTTTTTATGGGGAGAACGGGGTTGTTTAAAAATAAGTTTGGATGGTATATGGATAGTATATGGATAGTATATTTATTTTATATAGTATATTCCAAACACACATTATTTGTGCCGCATTAAACAAATTATAGAGAGGGTAGACGAATTTACACCGTGTCCACTCCGGAGTTGGACCGAATAGACAACAGTTTTTGTCCAAGCCGCAACCCCGCGCTCGTTAGGTTCATTTTTCAAATCCCAAAACCCCGAACCACAACCCCTCCCACTCCCGCATTTAGATATCAGTTGTAAAACAGATAATAAATAGTAAATAAATAGTAGCCTCTTATTGTTAATTTTTGAACTCTTGTTCCTATATTGAGCCCAAATCCAGATCTACATTGACAGTCAATGCCAAAATTAATTGGTAAACAAGCAGGCAAGTTTTGTTGTTTTACAAGATTTCTATCAAATTAAAACCACAATCGATTTATTATAAAACTCTTCATCACACTTTGCCACCAAATCAAACGATGCAGCAAAAGCAGTTGTCGTTCGTCACGTCGCGGTGTAATGGGAAGTGTAATGGAAAGTGACTGTTGTAAGGAGGTTAATGCAGGCGCTGTATCGTGTACACGTTGACGTTACCTTTCCGTGGCAGTTCTACAGAAAAGGGTCATCCCCCTCTTTTAGTTTTTAAGTTTTTGATAATAAATAAAAAATATAAAAAAACACAAAAAACAACAAAAAATACAACAAAAAACTATAGTTTTAGTCACTTCTCTAAGAATCAATTATCGCGGTAGCTGAGAGGCATCGCGCTGGTTCTTGGAGCAACTGTATAAACATGTCATAGTGCCTAAAGATGTAAGCAATTGCTATCAGAGAATATCAGAGAATCCGGCTATCACTCATTGATAATCTATACAACACGTTCCATGATTTTATTTTGTTATTTTTGGTACAAGGTTTTTTATTTGAGTAATATAAAATTGAGTAACATACCCAATCAACTACAAATTAATACACCGTGCACTTCAGAAGCTATGCACACAACCAGCAGTTTTGGGAGTCCGCACATTTTAATCAAATTACCAATCCGCCTTCACTGTAATCATAACAGAATAGCTACCATTAATTTAATAAAATCAGTGAGTTTATTTTCTGAAATAAATTTCAAACTATTATTCCTCCTAGGGTGGTTTATTTAATAATCTATTTACTCATACACGTTTGTTTATTTTTTCATGGTCTACTTACGAACCCGTCCCCGGAACGGTGTGCATCGGCGTGCACCGGAAGCTCACACAACTCCACTGTCTGGAAGAACCACCAAGTCCACCGAGTCCCGACATCAGATAGATAGCGAACTCCCCGAAGGGTTGACCCAGGACCATGGACCAGACATTCCTCAAACGTTTTTTCTTGAACTAATTTTCTTTTCATTTTTAAATTGAGAAATTTAAAATAATATTTGTTATTAATGTGAAACATGTAAATTTAAATTTCAAACTAAAGTAACTGTTTATGAGTTCTTATGGAAATGTAATGAAATTAATTATATAATTTCCCTTTCAATGTTTATCAAAAAAAAAACACACTATTAAATAATAAAATTATTATCCACAAAACTGTCTTACCATTATTAACCCGACTATATTAAGCACACTTTCACTAACGAATTATTTTTAAATCTGTTTGCACTTCCTTGATGGTAGTCGACGGATATTTATTATAAGAATTACATAATCTTCCTGATTGAATAGGGGATTTTTTGTATGACTGAATCTAGGATTTTAATTACTGATGCGTCATTGGTATATTTGTATGTATAGATAATTTTTTAAAAATTAACATATTACTCATTGTAATTTGCTAAATAACCAAGAATACTTAATATATATTTGTATTGAAAAGGTTACACTCTAATTATTAATATTGCAATATGGTTTTTAATAATTTTTAATAATTATAATTAAAAATCTGATAAGAGGCTATTAAATAAATAGTTATCCAAGTGGAATTTGCTCCAGAAATCTTGAACTAGCCTCCTTTTCTTATGAATGCATAATCCTTGATCTAGACAGAACGTAGAACCCAGCAACTTTGCCTATTCTTCCAAGAGCTAAGTTAAGCCTGGGCTTCTAGGACTGTCTGGGTTAAGCATTGAGCCTAACAACTAAATGAATATGGGTTGTAACAAACTAGATTATGGGGTTATTACAACTACTTTGAAAATTGAGGATTTGGTTAATTTAACCAGTCAAGCCGTTTGGTTCAGGTTTTAACAACTACATTTGTGATTAATCCAACTACTTTGAAACAAATTAGTTATTTTAACCAATGAATTTACTGGTTAACTTAACTTATAAAATTGTTTGTTCCAACATATATTTTTTAACTCTCTGAGCTTAATTAAATGAACTCATACAAATAATTGTTCATATAGTAACCTCTGACATTGGTTGAACTAACTTATAAAAAAACTTGGATTAAAACTTGGATTAACCAATCATATTTCTCTGTGTACACCGCTCCCATCGAGTGTGTAGTTTTTACCTACTATTTGCTGAGTAACGATTGTGCTAGTGAAAATGGGTGAGCGTATCTTAATTTTGGACTTGTCTAAAACAAAAGAAGGAGCTGTGTTTTTTTACAGTCGAAAGAGTGTTTGCCCTAACAGTTTTATAAGGACGAAATGAATAATTCAAAAGAAGTGTTGTACAAAGACCCCCATGTACTATAGGATTGTAAATTAATTAATGGTTTGGATCAAATAACTTTAATCATAAAAGAAAGCTGGTAATTATATGATAACTTACCATCAAAACGTGGTATTAAACCGTCCAACCCCCAACTTATTAGAGTAGTTTACAACTAAGTTCACAACTACCCATCCAAACACAACTTTATCATCGTATAAACTATTATTCGGGTGGCCTTCGTCAGAATATACCTAAATATTAAATACCAATAAATTTAATTAAAGCTGATACATTTTTGTTTTTTCTTTTACAATCGAATAAATTAAACTTAAAATAACTGAAACATATATTGAGCTAAACGTATTGTAACTATATACAAATTAAAAATGTAAAATTTACAAAAATTTACAAGGTGCTCTAACAGTACTAGCACAAGGATTAACAGTTTCTAACTTAAAATCAAAAAACCCCCGAGTGACCTTCCACGTCCCCCTCTAATAACACGCAAAAGTTTTTAATAATTAAAAATATTAAACCGCGGTAAAATAAAACAATATTTATATTTTCGGATTTTGTAGTTCGCACACAAAGGATATATAAGTTCAATTACAATTTATATGTGGCAGTGAAATCTAGAAGCGTGTAAACGACAGAGCGTTCAACCACCATTTCTATTTTACACAATCCCGCGGAGACCATTTAAAGTGGCGATTTCTCCAGCACCTTTACCTCGATAGTGCTACACCCCCGAGTCGTGGTGGAGATTCCCGACATCGGTTGTACTCCTGCGCCATTTGCAACAAATGAGGGTACGTACCCTCGCTGTGCAAAGCGGAAATAAGCAAAGCGGTTACTAGTGAATACTGCAAGTCTTACATTTCACGGGCAATACTCTGTACCTAGGGAAATCTTAGAGAACCACTTGTCTGACACATATGAACAACATAGTTAAATGGGGGGTCTGGGTTAGCCACTAGTCATATAACAGAGTGATTTTACTATAATCACAAATCAAGTATAGTTATATATAGAGCATCAAATATAGAGCAGCAAGGATATAACAGAGTGATTTTACTATAATCACAAATCAAGTATAGTTATATATAGAGCAGCAAGGAGACTAATATCTTCAAATTTGTAGTTGTCTACAAAGCCACTTTTATTTTATCAGACAGCCTTTTCTCAACTTACAAATTAAGTCTGATAATATTAAACAATTATTGAAATAAGTCATTTCTCTGGCTCCCTTGTTGTTGGGCTCACTTTATTCTGTGTGGTGTCGGGTGTGTAAGGATGAACCACCCAATTGTGCCTGCTCCGTTTCGCATAGTTAGACACTTTATAATGACCTCCATCTTAGTTTATGGAATTTACATGTTTAAGTATATAGAATGTATAGTTAAATAAAACTGGTTATACATTACGGACTAGCACCGTTACCAATGATAACAGCTTAGAACTATCACGAAACTGTTTTTATAACGATAGGTCTCCAAACGCATTCTCTTTTTCAAGACTAACTCCAAAATAAGAATTTTAGTACAAAACTTTATAATATTGAATTTATATCTAATTTAAAGTTTAAGGGAGTGGTGGGGGGTCTCCGAGCAGTGTGAGACCGAAACTGTAATCTTAAAATCGTTCAACTGACAGTTATATCACTTAACTATAACAAATATAAATATTTTAATTAGTCAATTATTCAGGGGTTTTAAATTGACCGTCAAATCTTAAATACTTATTATATTCTCTTAAACAGTTTATTTTCATTTTGTCTTTAAAAATATGACTGGACTATAATATAGTTCCCCGTTGTAAATTTACCAGCTGTAACATATTGTTGTTACCTTTTTGAGCTGCTAATCTGTGATGTATTATTCATACAAATACGGTATGGTGGGTAAAATGTTTGGATAATCATCTTTTGGTAATTAATAATATTTTTATAAACTCTAGACAGACTCGTATAAATTCTTAATAGAGTTGCTTTACACGTTTTTATACCAAATTTAATCCAAATCTGATCATTTTGAGTTATCTTGCTCACGGAAACATATATACAGTCTTGAACGAATAGTATTTTTGAATCCGAACCTGCGACACTACGCTCCAAGAACCAGCGACACTACGCTCCAAGAACCAGCACGGTGCCTCTAAGAATAACTGATTCTTAGAGAAGTGACTAAAACTATAGTTTTTTGTTGTGTTTTTTGTTGTTTTTTGTTGTTTTTTGTTGTTTTTTTTTGTTTTTTTATATATTTTTTTTATATTTTTATTTTCTTTATTATACAAAAAACTTAAAGACTAAAACTTAAAAACTAAAAGAGTGGGATGACCCTCTTGTGGAGGAGGGCGACCTCTCCGTTGGTGAGGAGGCCCCTCAGCCGCACCTCGACCTCCTCTAACTGCCCCGGCTGGTTCGCCACGTAGCGACGTGGCAGGTAGTGGTGGCGGCCATCGGGGGAGAGAAGGCCCCATCGTACAACGACGAGGCGATTGGTCGCTTCGCCTCTTATAGTATTCATTACATTGGTGACGCTAGCGTCATCCCACATGGTATATGAAACCGTAGCCATGACTTCTTATTGTGGAATGAGCGTAAGCTTTGTGGATGAGCATTAAATACCACTCGATGGGGGAAAGGCCGGAGACACGCGTACATGCACACGCACTCAACCATGTACAGTTGTGAAAGAGGTCACAGGTGTCTACACACACTGAAACTCTAAGGTTCAAAGACATCGTCCTATACCAGTGTCTGTACATACTCTGTATAAACTCTTTTAAAAATACACAAACACGCATTGCACATATTCTCTAATAAAAACAAGATTCACCCTTCACCCCCACACTTTGCTAATATGTAAAAACATACGTTTACAGAACTCTGATTCTCAATCATTTACAAAAATATACTATAGATACTGTAAAATTACACACAAAAAAATACAATAAATCTCTCATATCCAAATCACATTAACCCCTCATTACCCTTCATCGTCACATACCATCACATAATATATAAAAACCATCACATACTCACAAACCCCTCCTAGTACCTTAACCTATCCTTATCCAAGTAAACTATATAATACCCTTACCATAACCTTGTCACACCATTAACCAAGTAAACTTACAATACCCCTATCATATCCAACTAACCCTTAACCCCATCATTTACACAAACTAACCCCCCACACACACTGACTCGTTCACTCTCAGACTCATTCACAAGGAATAGTTCAATCACCCATACACACACCAGTTCACTATAAAGGACGAATTTTCACTTACAAATAAATTTTAACTAACTTGTCAATTAACCATGAAACACTACACTTACATAACTACTGCCAATACATTAAATAACTACTATGTAGGGGACGAAGCTAATTTGGCCAGTACTGTCCCTCAAGCTTCCGAGATTGTCGGTGAGGATGGGGAATTTTGACAAACCAACTTCCGGCAGGAACCTGTATCTGAGGTTTAGTTTGAGCGGGCCGTCAATGATTTAGAAGTGGGTCAGCGCCCGGGGAAGATCAGATTCCCGCGAAATTAATTAAAGATAATTTTCCTTCGTCAAAGTCATCCCTTCTTCATATAGGAAATGTAAGTCTTTCAAAAGGGGTTTTCCTACATGTTTTAAGAATGTCAAAGTAATTTCGATATAAAAAGGAGGGGATAAAGGTAAATGAGTTAGTTTTAGACCGATTACACTGGCGAGCGTTGTCTCTTAAATAATTAATAAAAGCGTAAGTTTTAACTTGAAAATTACTTAATAAGTTATAACATATTATACGAAAATCTGATTAGCTTTAGAAGGGACAAAAATATTAACGATGATCTGTTCTTACTCACGAAGAATATTCTCGATGCAATTGGGCATAATGAAAAAAACATTGGTAGATGTTATTGAGCTATTAAAATAAAGGTAATAACCTCTTTTATAAGCCTGCTAATAAGAAACACCACAAAAACGTATTGTTCATTTTAGTGCAGTAGTTATGAAAATATCAGCATATTACAAAACGTTTGAAAAATCAACTTGAAAAAGGGGTGGTGGGAGGGGGTGATGCACAAGGGGGAAAACCGGGGACTTTTGTTAGAGTGCATGTCTTAACGTGTTTTATCATCTCTGAAAAACCCAGCTTCGGGGGAATTATTTCCAATATAAAACCATTTTTGACTGGGCTAATTGTTCACTGTTTGTCGTCTTGTAAAGAATATATGTAAATATATTATTTAGTGTTGTGAGATGTAGTTTATTATCCTGTGTATAACTCAAAAATTCAACACACCTGCATTACGGTCTCGAATCCAACTGATTCAGTGGTCATGCATATTTATACAAAAGGATGTACAAGTGGGTAGAAACCTTTGACGAAATAATTAATTGTTTACAATTAAAACAAGTACAAGAACTAGTATATTAAAACAAAATTAAATAAATAAATAAATTAAAAAATTTGTTTTGGTTGCTACCATTAATATAAAATATCTATACAAACAATGATAATGTGTATTATTATAGAATTAATCGACATTATTATTCATTATTGTTTGTATATTTTATATTAATGGTAACAACAAAAACAAAACTACTGTTATAGAGTGTGGATGACAGTAATTTCCACCCATATAGCACCAGATATCCCCAGGATATCCCTAAGAGAGGTTTTAATATCCCATATAGGTCCCAGAATATTGGAAATAACCTTTGGATATTCTAAAGATATTCCATAGGAACATGTTTATACAAATACATTTGTATTTTACAGTGATAAATCATTTAAAAAACTGCTAAATATATTACCATCAAATTTGTTTAGGCATTTTTTTTTCATCAGTGCCTTATCAATAAATTTCTATGATTATGTCCCGGGCATATCCCAAGGGTATAACCGTAAAACTTGTAAACGTGGAATTTGATAATAAAAGGCAGACACAGGTAAATATTCTAGATATCCTTTTAAAAATTCTTGACAGTATTACATTTCAGACAGGTTTCAGAAACATAACAGGTAATGTTCCAGGAACGTTTCAACGAAAACTACAAATACAACAGTGTAGTGAATTTTGTTGTTGTAGCTATGTTTTGTATTAATGCTGTACTAATTTAACGTTTGTATTTATTTGTTTGTCCATATTATTAACCTTTATGCATACTGTATTATCAAAATAATTGCATTGATTTAAATTATTTATGTATAATTTAGTCATTACTACAGCTTGTTTGGATATATCTCAATTTACAAGTCGATGTCACTGTCTCTATGATTTGGTTATCCATTAAATTATAGAATATGTGCAGATGGTGTTGACAGATGAAAATAAATAAATAATTGTTACATTACAGACATATTCAATTGTTATGCCTTTGTAAATTAAAAAAAACTTACGTTCTCGTCAATTTTATTTAATAGTTTCCGACACATTACAGAAACATCACAAGTGATATTTCAACGTTACAAAGTTGCGTTTCAGCGATGTAGCTGTAACCGTTTCGTGATGTTGGGTCGAATCATGGCCGGATTCAGGAGCTGTAGCTAGGCGCAAGCCGTGGTGCGAGTCCCTCTGCCCTGGTTGGTGCCATAATTGTTTTGCTTATTTGTTTGAGGCTTTCGTATGTGTTTTTTGTAAGGTGAGGATTCCTTTGGGACGCGCGCCCTTAGGCGTGCACCTATGTAGCCTATGTTGAAATTTGACGCTAGGTCGATGATACAGTAACATTCAGTACTATCGTTTAAATTACACGTCTTGATCGTATATCAGTTAACGCGTTAATACAGTTATTATATTTTGTTTAATAATACGCAATAGCAGTTACATTCTAAACTTTTCTAAATATAGGGTAGGCCTGAAAATACAAATACTGAATGGTTAAAATATAATAGAACCACGTATACTAATAACACAGTGAGTCTCGAAACTCAGCTATCCAAGTTGTCGCCCGAAAGTGAAACTCCTCACAAGCGCTCGTAGTGGTTGGTGGCGCGACATCAACCATTGTCATGTCTACTCGCATAGTGAAAGAAGAGCGCACAGTCTCGTATTAGCGGTTGAGAAACTCACCAATCCAAAATGTGATCAGAAAGAATCATAGATTTTGCTATTGATTGTATTACACAGCTATTGAGATCACATTGAGATATGGTTGAGACCACAAATATATCCATACCACCTTTTCAATAGTATTACTAAATGTATTGTTATTTTAATGTATAGTCCCTTGTTTGACAGAGGCAATTCAAATTATTAGGAAAGTGTAATTCTATTGAGTTAAAGTTACTATGATACAAAATTTAACATATTTTATGTAGTAATTTATGTAAAAATTTAATAATTGAACTCCAATTTTCGGTTTATAGGAGATATGATATTTAGGGTCTGGTACAGCTGTTCATAAGATTTTATAACTACTAGAAGAGTTGGTGTTATGGTTACCGTATCACAAGACTACTTATTTATGGTACCCAACATTTGCTATAACTTGGCCGATTTAGATGGCTTCATACTACATTTGAGTCATGTATTTCCAAAATGTGCCTTGTCCACTTTTCAAATTGATGAGAAAACGTGAGATTGTACAATTGTAGAAGGTCAAGCAAGGAACTAAACGTGATTAGACTTTAACTATCACTTCTAAAGAGTGTACCTGCATTTTATTTCGGTAGGGAAAAGTAATATGGTTTTATTAGAAAAGTAGACGTGGTGTAACCAATCATGCTGTTATAACTACGTACTCTTTAATTCTATAACTGATTATATTATATAGGTATGTTTCTAACTTTCCATTCGCTCACTCTAGAGTGTGACGGAAGACCATCAACTGACATCTTGACACCAGCTAATTAGAAGATGAGACGGGCCTGCTAGATAATCGGGACAGCATCCCCATGTAGCTGTTTATTTACATTTATCTATATATTTAAAAATCGCTAATTTAGAGTAAAACCTAACATTTAATTTAATGTAATTGGAATTATAAAATAAACTCTTATTTTATAAAACCTGAAGGGTGTTAAAATGTGAATGAACATTATCATTAGAGATGTAAATAAATACAAACTAATTTAATACTTGATAATGTATGTTTTAAAAAATACCTATAGTAAGAAATACAATTCATTTCAAAATAACTGAGTACGTATGTAAATGTAGAGACTTTAGCCAACAAATGTTTCACAGATTATTCAATAATTTATATGTATGAACTAACAAAAACTTTGCTTGAGAAACTACACATAAAACAGTAAACATGTTTGATTTGAAAACATGTTATAGACATTATTACTATAGTATACAGCGCTGCGTTTTACCTCCTTCAAATCGTGAATCGAGTGAATGAATACAATACAAAACTGTCAGAATAAATTCCAGGCATTACATCTATGCAGTGTTGGACAGTCTCACTAGCACTGATTATAACATAAAAATGTAATGATAAAAACTGGGTTCATCAACTACAAACTCACTTTAGACACAATAGAGCAATATTTTATCCACACGTTCAAGCATATGGTATTTTTAAACCAGTATGAGGAAAACACTCCGTCATATCTTTGCTAACTGAACACAGCATATAGTTCGTATACTCATACTTTTATTTAATTGAAAGGAAGTATTTATTAAATAACGTACTTTATCCTTTCCACGTCTTCACGTTCGGCCTTGCTAATTAGTTGGTTTGCTTAAAATGGAAGTAACCATATCTTCGGCCTCGTCCTCTTTATATTTTATTACAGTTCAGGTCTGGGCTTGCGGTGTCGTGACCTCTATTTAAGGGTTGGGAGAGATAGTCAATTGTAAACTCAAAAACCGCTGCTTTACAAATAATCTGAACAATTTGTTACCCTCTTGCACAAATATAAGTTTGTAGAATCTATAATACGATTTTCTTTTGTATCTAAGAAATATCTTTAAGCATCTAAAATCTATATAAACGGTTATTTACAGAACAAACTTTAGATCTGTGGGTTAGTTGCGGGATTTTACGTTCATCAGGAATAACATACATGGTACAAATTATTTTGTAAACATATGCAAACTCATATGGCATCAAAATGAAACATAAGCATCAACTCTTAGTCCTAATATTTATCATGTAGTGACACTGAGAAGAAGGTTGCACATAGGTGGGGTTACTTGTTAGATAAAACGCATTCCCACTATTGAGGAACAGTCTAATTGAACAGTATTACAAATATATAACAATATATTGAGTTGAAAAATAAATGTTCTGTTTACCTAAGCATTGAGTTGTGATAATTGAACATGAATATATAATTATAAATTAAGTTCCACAACTTTATAAAACATTAGTTTAAAATGATTTAATAACAACAGCAACACATAACATAAAAAGTTGATAAAAAAACTGTAAAATTATAGTTTGAGGTTACAAACAAAATTATAAATTACACCGGCATAAAATACATAGCACTTTGAAATTCTGTTCATCAATATGCCAATTATTATATCTTTTAAGTTTCACAAATTGTATCCCAAGGTCTACGTACTTAAAACTACTTATAGTACCTAATACATCAATATACCGATCAATTTACGTAGAAGGACCCTTGAAATTGACTTGAGCTGATAAGGATCACACCCCTAAGGGGTTCATCAACCGTAAATTTAAGCTGTTAAATTTTGCAAAGTAACCTCAAATGAAAGCTAGACGAGAGTCCTTGGCTATCATTGGTGTGTATCAGGAATACGTTGTAAAAGGATATAACACGGTAAAACCTTCTGACACGATTGACACTGGTTAGGACGGTGATCATCTGCTACTACAGTAAGAGGTTTCTTGCATATTTCACACTTCTGTAAGCGCTCACCAATATGAGTGAACGTATGGCTTCTCGAAGGCTCTAGATATTTAAATGAGTTATCACAATTTAAACACATATAAGGCCGCTCACCAGTATGAGTCTTTAAGAGGCTTGATTGTATGAAGGATTACTCATAATTTGGACATTTAAAGGGGTGCTCATCAGTATGGATCAGCATATGAGTCTTTAAACTATCTAACCGTGCAAAGGGTTTTACACATCTTGGACACTTATACGGTCGCTCACTAGAATGTGTCAGCATATGTATCTCTAAAATTTAAACCCGTGCTAAGGACTGCTCACAACTAGAACACTGGAAGGGGTTATCACCAGCATGTGAACATGGGACCAGGATGTGTAAACGTCAGTCGCAAAGTTGTCAAACTGAGTGAAAGATTCCCTACATTTTGTACACTTGAAAGAGCGCTGACAAGTATGAGTCAAAAGGTGAGTCTAAAAATACCCTAGAGTTGCAAAGGATTTCTCGATTTTTGCACATTTATAAGGTCGCTCACCAAATATGTCAGCATATGAGTCTTTAAATGATTTAACTGCTCAAAGGATGTCTCACAACTTGGACACTGGAAGGGGATGCAACGGGTATGTGTCAGCATATGAGTCTTTAAATGTCCTGTGTACAAGATTTCTCACATTTTGGACACTTAAATGGTCGCCCACCAGTATGTTTCAGCAAATGAGTCTTTACATTTTGTTTCTGCGCAAAGGTGTTTTTTAACATATTGAGCAATTAAATGGGAACTTACCAGTATGTGTCAGTAAATGTGTTTTTAAACTGATTTGATTTGTTAGAGATGCATCACAAGTATGACAATTAACACGATCACTAATACGCTTGAACTCATGAGAATTCATATTTATATCTTTGTAGTGGTATCTTTATGTAAGATCCTGTGTGACAATCAGTAATATATCTGCAGCACTCCTTTGTTAGTGAATTTCCTTTGGAAAGTGAACTATTAGCATTACCCGCAGAAACTAAAGCCCGGGACTACCATAGAAGTTCCTAACGTTACCCCCTGAACACGTTTTGGGGGTCATTCAAAATTTTATATATATATATATATATATAAAATTTGTGTTTGCACTCTAGAGGTCGCATTTTTTTCTGATTTACTTCAAATTTGGTAGGGAGATTCTTTTCCGTAATCAGTTGGACAAGGTCGTTGGGTATAAAAATCGGAAAACTCTAAACCCCTTTTTTGGGGATTAGTCTTTCAAATTTTGAGTTTGTGGGCCCAAAAATGGTCAGAAATGCCTTGTATGTAAAATTAATGCATGTAATAAGATGGGAATTAGTGAGGCAAAAGTGTTAAGCCCTCTCTCGTTATTCTAGCATACATATTTACTGAGTTATTAAAGACAATGTGTATCGACCAAACACAGTAACTACTATGGACACCCCACAGTCCTTTTTGACCTTTTACCTTTATCGCAGATTGGAGCCCACTCCCCCTCCCCAACCCCTCTCCATCCCCAACCCCTCCCCCTACCCACCCCCTCCCCAACCCCTCCCCATTCCTCCCCCTCCCACCCTCAGCACCACCTCCCCTCCCCTCACCAAGCCCCTCACCATCCCCTCCCATCCCCTTCCCCGCCATTCCTCACCAAGCCCTTTCCTATCACTTTACCTAACCTACTTTTGTGGAGTGTTGCCAACCTAACTTTTTTTCGCGTAGCACTGTCAACCTATTTTTTCTTCCAATACTATGTCACGCTAAATTATACTGTTTGTTATATGTATAAATATGTATTACATCACGCTACTTTCATTTGCTACGCTTGGCCCCCTCACACTGTTTATGTATCTTTTAATACCTTTCTTATGTTAAAATATATTAGTAAAATATGAAGTAGGACAAGGTGTATCAGAACAGACTAAAATAAAAACTATGCATTTATAAAATAAAAGTTGATATTTGTATGTAGTGATTTCTCTTTACGGTGGAAATCATACCTTGTGGATAATTTTATACCCTTATCGGATTCATTGCTCCTGTTTCAACTTGTTTAGATCTGTCACTTCTTGTTCAGTAGACATGACCCTTATAGAGCTCTGTAACTTATTTGCTATGCCAAACGTTTTAACTTGTAATAATATTCCCTTATATGCTTTTTGAAACTAATTTCATCCAAATTGTACCTTGTGTAAGTCATTATTAAACTATGCAGACAAGGAAAAATGATAAGTAATTAATTACAAACCAAAACACTTATTGATACATTTTTTACTATAACTATTTACATAATTATATTATTCTTAAACAAATTATATTCCTCTACCAATGCCCCGGTACAGTAGAGACATCCTGGCAGCATCTCCGTTTCACAATGTTGCCAACCCACCTTTTGTATGACAAAATCTCTTATTTAACAGTATTGTTGTTATCATTTCAACATAATAAAAAAAGAAAAATTAAGTTAAATTTATTAAATTATTTAATTCACTCTGATACAAAAGGTACTAAAAAACTATTTAAACATATGTTAATTTGTATTGGCTGAGTATTTAGATACGGGAGTTGGAATTTTTTATTCCATTTTTCTTTCACAATTTTGCAAACTTAACTGTTATTGTTTTATCTTACATAGTGTTTCAAACCTAATTGTTTTTACACCTTTCATTATTAATGTTGCCAACTTAACTTTTTAAAATTAATCCTTGCCACTGTTGCCAAGCTCTTGATATTATACAGAGTGTATTATTCAGCTGTTGCAAACCTAGCAATTTTACTGTTTGTTCTTGCCAAGCTAACTCTTTTCGTGCTTGTTGTTGTCAACCTAAATGTCAATTTTTATTTCTCAAAGTCTTTCTGTACTTTTTTGCTAACGGAATAGCCAACATAACTTTTTTAGCATTCTCCTTTACACTTTTCCTATCCTAACTTTATTCTTTGCAGTGTTTGCCAAGCTTAGTATTTTGCGTTCTTTCTTTTACAAAGTTGCTAACCTAAAGTTTGTATTTTTTCGTTCTTAATGTTACCAATATCATTTCTAACCTTTTCAATTATATTGCTAACGTAACGTCTCAATCTTTCTTGAGCAGTGTTCCCAACCTAACTTTTTGAAATTTTGTTTCGCAGGGTTGCAAATTTATATTTGTATTTCGGTGTTAATGCAGAGTTTCCTACCAAACTACTGAATCACTCACTGTGTCGCCAACCTAACTTTCTAAAATTTTATTTCGCAGAGTTGCCAACCTACCTTTTTGTAACTTTTGGGTAGTGTTTCCAACCTTTTAAAGGCATTGGTGAATGTTTCATTTACAAAGCTTCTAACTTAAATGTTGGTATTTTCTTTTTAGATATGGTTTCAAACCTTGTTTTTACTCTTGTGATCTCAACTAAACATTTTGCAATTTTTCTTTTCCAGTCTTGCCAAGCTAAATCTTAATATCTTAGGTCACACAGTTTCCAAGGTAACTTTTCCCTGCTTGTTGTTGCCAACCTACTATTAACATATAAATAAATCTTTAGTAGAATTGTCAACTTTTATATTTCGCAGTATGGTCATACTAAATTTTTTCTTTCACAAAGTTGCCAACTCAACTGTTTATATTTTCTTTTAAGGGGGGTTCTAACCTTATTTTTGTATCTTTCATTCTCAAAAATTCCAACTTTACTTTTTTGCAGTTTGTCATTGCCAATGTTGCCACACTAACTTGTTTTTCTTGCTTGGTGATGTAAACCTTACTTTTTTCCTACTTGTTGTTGCCAACCTAAATGTTGAATTGTTAGGGTTGCAATTTAAAATATATCTGTACTTCCATATTATACTCAATACCACTATTTTAGCCCACCTAGGCTAGGTTATAGAGCGGCTTGGCTAGGATGGTTGACCATAAATAGGCGTATGTAAGTTAAACTAACCTCGCACCTAGCCTAACTAAGCGGATTAATACTACTTATTCCTCCCTTAGGTTGTCCAGTTAAGGTAACAGTCAGTTTTTCCATGTTACTTAAATACAGTACAGATTGAATTGGTTTGTAATTAAACCAAACGAGGAAGTTGCTAAAAATCATATAAAATAGTTATACAAACAATAATAATGTCGATTAGTCCATTATACAAATAATCTACATTATTATTAATTATTTGTGTATTTTATATTATTGGTAACAATCAAAACAAAAACAGAACCATTTTCATCTACTGTCATTGTGTGTAGATAACTAAAATTTCCATCCATACAGCACTAAATATTCCCAGGATATCCCTAAGAGAAGTCCCAATAGGTCCCGGAAAATTGGTAATAACCTTTTGGATATTCTACAGATATTTCATGGGAACGTGTTTAAAAATGCAGCCTCATTAAATTAGTACGTAACAGTGACAATTCGTGTAAAAACCACTAAATATATCACCATCAAATTTGTTTAGGCATGTTTAGTTCATCAGTGCCTTTCAATACATTCTTTCATAATACCCTCGCAATAAACTATTATTTTCAGTACTATCAGCTGTGATTGAAACCAATCGATTCCCGATAGGCCGGGTAAATGGTCCGGGTAAAACTGCAACAAGGCCTAGGCCTGGAAAGAAGGTTCCAAAATTTCTCACCACAAGCTCTGCTATTCTATTTACAGTATTCCATTATACGATTTTTAAACAGCTGACTGTTTCTAATAACATAAACAAATGCAACAATAATAAACCTCTGATGTTGTTAGTTGTAAAAGTATAAACGTACTCAATAATGGCTGATTCAATATATATATATTCAATACTATATTTGTTGATGATGTTGGCAGTCGAAAATATAAAAAAAATTTTACAATACAGACATACTCATATTTATCGTAAGGCTGTGCCTTTGTAACTTACGAAAACTTGTGTTCGCATCAAATACATTTAATAGTTTCCGACACATTACAGAAACATCACAAGTGATATTTCAACGTTACAAAGTTGCGTTTCAGCGATGTAGCTATAACCATTTCGTGCTGTTGGGTGGAATCATGGCCGGATTCAGGAGATGTAGCTAGGTGCAAGCTGTGGTGCGGGCCCCTCTGCCGAGGTACGTGCCATAATTTTGTTGTTTTTTTAAGAATTTTGTATGTGTTTTTTGTAAGGTGAGGACTCCTAGGTAGCCTATGCTGAAATCTGACCCTTGGTCGATGATAAAGTAACATCCACTACTATCGTTGAAATTGAGTAAGTAACAAAAAAAAGAAAACTAAAATTTAAAAATACAGCAAATAATAAATAAACGTATACCAAGCTAAATCTTACGCTAGTTATCTTTGCCAGGGTTCCGTTCATTCAATAAAGTTTATCCTGGCTAAGATAAACTTAGATTTAGCTTGATTATACAAATTTATTTATTTTTTTAATTGCAGTTTTGTTTAATTGTTATTTTTTAAATGTTTCATTAAAATATATTTGTAACTGGCATCGCTTATTATTATTTACTGTTAAAATGTGATTCAAAATATCGAGGTTCGATATATCGAATGTTTAAGCTCGATATATCGCATCCGATTAGTTGGTGGCCGCTTATGAAACTGTACCCATAATACGCAATAGCAGTAACATTCTAAGCTTTGCTAAATATAGGGTGGACCCGGAAATAAAAATACCGAATGTTTAAATTTAAGGGAACCGTATACTTATATAACATTCAGTCTCGAAACTCAGCTATCTAAGTTGTCGCCCGGAAGTGAAACGCATCACAAGCGCTCCTAGCGGTTGGCTGGGCGACAAAAACCATTGTCATGTTTACTCGCATAATGAAAGAAAAGCGCACAGTCTTGCAATAGCGGTTGAGAAACTCACCAATCTAAAATTTCATAAAAAATGACTGTCGATATTACTATCGGTATTACACGGCTATTTGTTGGGATCACAAATACCTCTATATCTAAATATATTGTTATTTTTAAATATTGTTTCTTGTTTGACAGAGACAATCCCGATTATTGGGAGAGTTTTATTCTATTGGATTAAAGTTAATATGGTACAGAATTTTAAATATCTATGTAGTAATCTATGTAAAAATATAATAATTGAACTCTAATTTACCGTTTTAGAGATAAAATATTTAGGGTCTAGAATAGCTATTCCTGAGATATGATAACTACTAGAAGAGTTGGTTTTATGGTTACTGTATTACACCACTACTTTACTTGTGGTACCCTACATTTGCTATAACTTGGCCGATTTAGATGGCTTCATTCTACATTTGTACAATTGTAGAAGGTCAAGTAAGGCACGAAACGTAATTAGACTTTACCTATCGCTTCTAGAGAGTGTACCTTAATTGGTCGGTAGGGAAAAGTTGTCTCTAGTGTGGTAGTGTGTGATGGAAGACAAACTCAATTAGACGATGAGGCGGGGATGCTAGGTAATCAGGACAACATAACCAGCTAGTTGTGTATTTACATTTATCTACGTATTAAAAAATCGCTAATTTATAGTAAAATCTAACATTTAATAAAATGTTAATCGGAATTATAATATAAACTCCCTTGTAACACCTGAAAGGTGATAAAATGTGAATGAATATAATCACCAGAGACATGAATAAATGCAAACTAATTTAAGACTTGATAATGTATGTTAGCAAAAATACACATAGTAAGAAATTTCAAATTTATTTCACAATAACTGAGTATGAATAAAAATGTAGAGACATTAGCCAACAAATGTAACAATTCATGGATTTATTCAATTTATATATATAAACTACCAACATAGTTGCTCAATGAGCTAAATATAGATATTATATACATATATATATATATATATATATATATATATATATATATATATATATATATATATATTTACTATATATATATAATAGTGTAAAAATGTGTTATTTGAAAACATGTTATAGACATTATTATATAGTATACAGCTCTGCGTTTTCCTCCTTTATATCGTGAATTGAGTGAATAAATACAAGATAAAACCGTCAAAATGAATTCAAAGCATTATATCTATGCAGTGTTGGTGCAGTCTCATTAGCACTAATTATAACCAAAAAAACTTAATAATATAAACTGGGTTCATCAATTATACAAGCTCACTTTAGCCACAATAGAACAATATTTTATCCACACGTTCAAGCATGTATCATTTTCAAACCAATATGAGCAAAACACTGTCATATCTTTGCTAATAGAACACAGCATATAGTTGGTATACTCAAACTTGTATTTAATTTAAAGGAAGTATTTATTAAATAATCGTGTTTTATCCTTTCCCCGTCTTCACGTTCGGCCTTGCTAATTAATTGGTTTGCTTATATTACTGAGGCAACCAGATCTTAGGCTTATAACCCTCTTTATATTTTATTGCAGTTCAGGTTCTATCCTAGGCTTGAGGTGTCGTGACCTCCAAAAATAAGTTAATTTGATCTTTGTATTTATCTATTTTAACCATTAGCCTCTCCGATCCTCATCCAAGAAACTTGAAAAAGTTCTGTGCCACTTCAGTCCTACCACTCATGGTGTAAGTAATAAGTAAGTGTACTACTTACACCATGCTACCACTCATAAACTGGCCCTAGACATTTATGTTGCTCACTTCACATCCGCTCACTGTAGAGTGAGACAGAAGACACTGTCATTCCCGAACAATTTACAACTTGTCATCAGCCAATTGGAAGGTGAGACCTGACTGCCAGGAGTCCGGGTGAAGAACGGGATAGCAGCTAGTGGCCCTAGTTTATTAACATTTGTCTACTTACATTCTTTTAATCGCTTATTTTTAATAAGATTTCTAATTATTAAATGTTAATCGGAAATATAAACACAAATCTTTGACCTATTTTTAGCATTGTAGAAGGAAGGAGGGAAGTGGACGGTTGGTATTAACGTTGTTTGGCCAACGAACCAATCATGGGACAGCCCGTGGTGGCAAATCCAATCAACCCATGCGGTTGTCCATCAAAATCTTTTGTTGACAAATCCTACTTTCGGTGATTTTCAAACAAACCGTTATTTAGTCCCATATAACAATCACCGCTGGCCAAGGTCCCAGGTGGGTTGGAGTGTCCACAAGAAAGCCAAACGTTTCCCAACTGTTTTTCATGCGGTTGAGCCAACCGTAATTAACATTGTTGGACCAACGTAGGTTAATTGTTATATAGATTATATTGCATACTATAATAATATAAATTATATATTATAATAACATTATATTTTCAATATAATAATTTATTAAATACGTATTAATTTGATCATATACGATCAAATTTATCTCTGTATTTATATATTTTAACCAGTACCCTCTCCGATCCTCATCCAAGACACTTGATAATACCCTATACCACTTCCGACCTACCACTCATAAACTGGACGGACATAACTATATGTTTATGACTCCACAACCGCTCACTGTAGAGTAAGACAGAAGCCAATGTTATCCCCAAAACAATATACATCTTGTCATCACCCAATTTAGAAAGTGAGACGGAGCTGCCAGATAGCATCCCCACCGAGTAGATTCTTTTTACGTTTATGTACGTATATATTTTAATCTATAATTTATAATTAGATCAAAATATTTATTTAATTGGAAAACGGAATAAGAGAATAAACTCATCCTTGATAACAGCTAAAGGTTTTACAATATGAATGAATATTTTCACCATCAGGGTCGTAAAATAAAGTAAACCGACTTAGGACTTAATATTGTCTATTTATAAAACATCCATAACGAGATACAAGAAATTTAAAACTTATTCCTCAGTAATTGAAGTGTTTATTTAAAATAAAGAGCATTTAGCCAACAAATCTAAAATTTAATCAATTTATGTATAAACTACCACCATAAACTATATATATATAAAAAATATATATAAATATATATATATAAATAAGTTTTATATATATATATATAGTAAAAATATGTGTTAAAAAAATCTCAGAGACATTTTTGGTGTAGAAACCTGCGTTTATTACTCCAAATAAAATCGTTTACGAAGTGCAAGTAAATGAATACAAGATAAAACTTTCAAAATAGTTTGCAAATTGCAAGCAATTCGTCTCTGCAGTGCTGCACAGTCTCGACTGCGTTAATTATAACAACAAAATATTTAATAATATTACCTGGCTACAGCTACTACAAACGTACTTTAGACGTATAGAACAATATTTTATCTACACGATCAAGAATATATAATTTTCAAATCAATATGTGCAAAACACTCGTCTTATCATAGCTAACTGAACACATCATATAGTTCGTATACTCAAACATGTATTCATTTAAATGGAAGTATTGCCTTAATCCTTCAGTCAGTTATGTATTAAGTCATCGTAGTTTATCCTTTGCCTCTCTTCACGTTCGCACTGCTAATTGTTATGCATCTATTACTGACGTAACCAGATCTTCGGCCTCGTTCATTTTATAACTCATTACAGTTCAGGTCCTCTCCTGAGCTTGCGCTATTATGTCCCATACTTTAGGTTTGGAGAGATAGTCAGTTGTAAACTCTAAGGTTTTGTAAATAATCTGAACAGTGTTTTGGCTACTTGTCCCAGTTTACATATTTTTAGGCTACATGCTTTATATATTTATTACTAAACAACTATAACTAATAATTTACATTATAAGTCAACGGCAATAGTACCGTATCGCAATATGTTTTCGTACAATATGCAAAACAGATATACCATCAAAATGAAACATCGGTATTAACTCTTGCTCCTAAAATAAAAACATATTATGCCACTGAGCTGGAGGGGCACCTTGGAGGGTTTGTGTAAAAAAAAAACAAAAAACAGCCTTTTCTACTATTGTGACACAGTGGCACAAAGATAACAATGATATTTAGTTGAACGAAACATACTAAGAGTATACCAAGTATCCTAGGTATTGAGTGGCAATGAACGAATATGAATAAGTAGTTACAAATTTAGTTCCACAACTTTATGAAACATTCGTTTAAAATGATTTTGTAACCACATTAACACATAACAAAAAAGGTCAATATAAACACTGAGAAATGATTTTGTTACTTAAGGTTACAAATACAATTCTAAATCACGGCGATATACCAATTTTAGCAATTATAAAACCTCTATTGCATAAATGTACCGATAACAACTAATTATTGACTTCCCCTTGTTTCTGATTTGAGCTGATATAGGCCACCTATGGGAGAAATCATCTGTAAGCAGTTAAATGTTGAAAATAACTAGGCTACAGTAAGCCAGGCGAAAGCCCGTGACGTTCATTGGTAAATATTAGTAATGCGCTTTAAAAGAACATAGCACTCTAAAACCTTCTGACACGATTGCCACTGGTTAGGATAGCTTTCATCTGGTACCATTGTAAGAGGTTTCTTGCATAAAACACACTTCTGTAAGTGCTCTTCAGGATGCTTTAACATGTGGATTTTCAAGGTCGTTGAGTGTTTAAATGATTTATCACAACTTGAACAATTGAAGGGGCGCTCACCAGTATGTGTCAGCATATGAGTCTTTAAATGATGTAACCAAGCAAAGGATTTCTCACATCTTGGGCAATTGAAGGGGCGTTCACCAGTATGAGTAAGCATATGATTCTTCAAGCTGGATGACTGTGCAAAGGATTTCCCACATTTTGGACAATTGAAGGGACGCTCACTAGTATGTTTTAGAATATGAGTCTTCAAGCTGGATGACTGTGTAAATGATTTCTCACATCTTGGACAATTGAAGGGACGCTCACCAGCATGTGTCAGCACATGAGTCTTTAAATGTTGTATCTGAGCAAATGATTTCTCACATATTGGGCAATTGAAGGGGCGCCCACCCGTATGAGTCAGCATATGAGTTTTCAAGCTGGATGACTGTGTTAAATATTTATCACATTTTGGACAATTGAAGGGTCGCTCACCAGTATGTGTCAGCATATGAGTCTTTAAATGATGTAAACAAGCAAAGGATTTCTCACATTTTGGGCAATTGAAGGAGCATTCACCAGTATGAGTTAGCATATGAGTCTTCAAGCTGGATGACTGTGTAAAGGATTTCTCACATCTTGGACAATTGAAGAGACGCTCACCAGTATGTGTCAGCTAATGATTCTTTAAATGATGTATCCGAGCAAAGGATTTCTCACATATTGGGCAATTGAAGGGGCGCTCACCAGTATGTGTCAGCATATGATTCTTTAAATGATGTATCCGAGCAAAGGATTTCTCACATATTGGTCAATTGAAGGGGCGCTCACCAGTATGAGTCAGCATATGAGTCTTCAAGCTGGATGACTGTGTAAAGGATTTCTCACATCTTGGACAATTGAAGGGACGCTCACCAGTATGTGTCAGCACATGAGTCTTTAAATGTTGTATCTGAGCAAATGATTTCTCACATATTGGGCAATTGAAGGGGCGCTCACCAGTATGAGTCAGCATATGATTCTTCAAGCTGGATGATTGTGTAAAGGATTTCTCACATCTAGGACAGTTAAAGGGGCGCTCTCCAGTATGAGTCAGCATATGAGTCTTCAAGCTGGATGGCTGTGTAAAGGATTGCTCACATCTTGGGCAATTGAAGGGGCGCTCACCAGTATGTATCAGCGAATGAGTCTTTAAATGATGTAACCGAGCAAAGAATTTCTCACATATTGGGCAATTGAAGGGGCGCTCACCCGTATGAGTCAGCATATGAGTCTTCAAGCTGGATGATTGTGTAAAGGATTTCTCACATCTTGGACAATTAAAGAGACGCTCACCAGTATGTGTCAGCATATGATTCTTTAAATGATGTATCCGAGCAAAGGATTTCTCACATATTGGGCAATTGAAGGGGCGCTCACCAGTATGTGTCAGCATATGATTCTTTAAATGATGTATCCGAGCAAAGGATTTCTCACATATTGGTCAATTGAAGGGGCGCTTACCAGTATGAGTCAGCATATGAGTCTTCAAGCTGGATGATTGTGTAAAGGATTTCTCACATCCAGGACAGTTAAAGGGGCGCTCTCCAGTATGAGTCAGCATATGAGTCTTCAAGCTGGATGACTGTGTAAAGGATTGCTCACATCTTGGCTAATTGAAGGGGCGCTCACCAGTATGTATCAGCATATGAGTCTTTAAATGATGTAACCGAGCAAAGGATTTCTCACATATTGGGCAATTGAAGGGGCGCTCACCCGTACGAGTCAGCATATGAGTCTTCAAGCTGGATGATTGTGTAAAGGATTTCTCACATATTGGGCAATTGAAGGGGCGCTTACCAGTATGTGTCAGCATATGAGTCTTCAAGCTGGATGACTGTGTAAAGGATTTCTCACATCTTGGACAACTGAAGGGGCACCCACCTATATGTGTCCGTACATGTACTTTTAAACAGTTTTTGTTTTTCATTGATTTGTCACAAATAGGACTCTTAAGCTGTTTACTAATGGACCCATGAGAATACATATCTTCTGTTCTTGTAGAGTTATTTTTAAATGTAAGATCATGTGTGACGATTAGTAATGTATCTGCAGCACTCCTTTTTATGTTAATTTCTTTTGAGACTTACATCTTTGCCATTTTATGTGCATGTCGCAACATATACCATTACTACGTTGATATCCTCTGATCTGAAATGAGATATAAATAGGCTACATAAGTGTATTCTGTGGATATACTGTTGTGTTATTGTTGACACTTATTACAATATAATGTAAATAACTAAGTACAAATAAATAAATCAGTTGTTGGGGAGGAACATATAAATGCTACACTGAAAAAGTAAGAATCACACAAAATCATTTTTTAAGGTTAATTACTAACAGTCGTAAGACAGATAGTTCTTTTCCTTTATTTGTTGAATTAAAAATACTTCCTGTCCAACATTTGTATGCGTATAAAGTGCTCAGACTTTTTTATTTTAGAAGTGGAAATACCGGTACACAAAATCTTTTATACAATACAAGAAGTAGTAATCAAGCCGTATTTAGATTACCCAAAGTAAACAAAACATTATTTAGACACTCTTATCAGTACAACGGACCTAAATACTTCAACCAGCTCCCACAAGAAGTTAAAAACTGCTTGAGTCTTAAATCTTTTTCTGTGCAATTAAAAAAATGGCTTTTCAAAATTTCGAATGTTGATTTCATGAATAATGTATTAATTTAACCTATATTTGCTTATTGCACTACTTAAAACTTATATTGAAACTATTTTTTGATGTCATTTATATACTAAGTGTGTTAAAGTTTACTATTATTTGGAGAGATAAATATTAAGTTGATGTCATGTCAGACGCCACGGAGAGCGGCAAGATGTGTTTGTGCATAGAAGGACTGGACTCAGTTGTTAATGTAAAGTTTATTTTGTTTGTTTTTTTTCAACGTTGTCACAATAACTGGTTGATGTGACAACGTAATTCCAAGAAAATTAATGTGTTTGAGTGTTGTAAGTTTGGGTGGAATAAATCATTATTTCATTTCATTATTTCAATTAAATAATATAAGACATCTTTGATGCGAACATTACTTTAAAGGAATAATCATACCAAGGCTAAAAGCTCTACGAACCTTGGTGATAAAATGTTACGAAATTATTAAATGAAAATTGTTTAGTACGTATTACCCGTCATTGGTTATATTTGTGTTGAAGGTTATTAAAACTACGTCACTGATCTCACTGTAAGCTGGGGTGTTAGCTATCATGTCAAGGATTGGAAAAAGAGAGTTATTTATATTCCAACAATAAAACCAAACACCTTATAACAAACATTGGCTTATTCAATTTGGAACTATAAGTAAATATCCCCGTCACAGAAAACCTGCGTACTCAGCGAATTTACAAATCATATATATGGGTATCACTACTACCTAGAGCAACTTACCAAGTTTCACAAAAATACATTCATTAATAAGTGATCTATAGCATTTTATTTATTCTCCATAAGAATAACATTATAATTGAGTACGCAGGTTTGCTGCAACAAGGAAGATAATAAATGTATTTTTTTACAATTATCAATATAAATCATCCAGGTGAAGCTAGATACCAAGTTTTATTAATTTAGCTACATAACTAAGGGAGATATAAAACTTTACTTATTTTCCATATGAATAACATGGGGACCGAGTATGCAGGTCTGCTGCTACCGGGATAAATCAACAAAAAACTTTGTTTGTGCTAATATCAATATAACACAACTAGTTGAAGCCACACGCCAAGTTTCATTAATGTACAACAATGAATAATCGAAATATAACATTTTATTTATTCTCCTTAAGGATAACATTGGACAACGTACTATGTTTAGCACTTTGAATATCACTGCAATGGTTGGACGTAAAACAACAATTAAAACGCCAAAATGATTGTTTTGTAGAGCTAAACTTTTGATGGAAAGAAATGTGGAGTTTTTAGTGAAATTATCTGAGGAAAATCCAAAAACCGTATTCCCATAAGATTAATATAGGAAAATTTATGGACACTTTTTTTACTTCTCTCCACAACCACAAAAGCTAGCTTAATGATTCAAAATACTAAATTATTAGTTTTTTAAGTTCTATAAAATGGCTGTAACCAAAATCTAGGGTTTTTAAAATTTTAGGGTAAAAAGATTAAAAAACTGATTTTTTGAAAGTTTGAAACCCCCATAAAACCCCCTTCCCACAAACTGATCAATCTGGTTTTCGAAATTAAAGTTATAAATGTTACTCTCCACATTTGTGCCAAATTTCATAAAAATCAGGCACTTCTTTCAAAAGTTATGCGGTAACGGACACATATATATAAAAGATTTTAAAAAGGGTGCTCAGTTGAATTTTTTTTCTAATATTTATATATATATATATATATATATATATATAAATTTAAACGAATAGTGTTTTTGGCATCTGGGGACTTCAAAAAAAAAGTTATCGTGGTCTTAGGCTTAAGTCTTACCATGCCACCTACGGTAATAGCTTCTTCCCTATAAGGGAAATTCGCTAAAATGAAAAAACCCATGAAAGTGAAACTTATTAGAAGAACTTTCGCTACTGTATATAATTCTTATTGATGGGAATTAGAACACAACCTTGAATCCCTGTCCTTGAAAGTCCCGCTAAGCAATTCTTTTACTGACATATTTTCTGTGTTAAAATTTGTTGTTGTTGTACAAGAATATTTATTTATACAATGGTAAAATAGCTATGAAAATAATTTTACTTGGATTTGTTATTATATCTTGAAGCATCGTTCCTAATAAAAACAGACGTTAAATACCCCTGTCACAGCTAACCTGCATAGCCTACTCCACGAAATTCAAATGCATATAGTATAAGCACCTAACTACCACATAAAGCTACTTGCCACATTCCATCAACAAATATTCATAAACAAAAAACATATAATATTTAGTCTAAACTTCATAAAAATACTTTAGAGCTGAGTATGCAGGTTTGCAGCAGTGGGGCAAGTACCTATAAGTTGTGGCAAAACTGTTTATTACGACATTTTGCAACTATACAAGGCAGTGAGCTCCGAATTAATAGTCAGTACAATAAAACTTCTATACCAAAACTTATAAAAATATACAATGGAAAGTTTTATGATTTTATTATTAAGTAAATAGTAATAAGTTAGAACAAATTGTTCAATGTAATATTTTGCCTTACAGTAATAATAATTCTGAATCAACAACAATTTACTGTATTTGCATTTATAATTAGTTTAAGTTTGCTTAAATTACTCAAATTATTCAAAGGTTTCATTTAACTAGATAAAAATTACACGTTATAATCATTTACGATACCGGTATGGAAACCAAACCTGACCTTTGTGAGGCGATTATAAATGTAAATTTATACATAAACAAATTAATAATATATATATTATAATAAGATTTTTTTTATTTTGGTCGGCAATTTTCAACCCATAAAAGTATTATTTTATATACATATTTGGTATCAGTCGAAAGCTGTTAACCTCTATATGTCTAGATGTACCTTTTGGGGTTTGAAAGACATTGACCTACCATGGCTTCGCCCCGCAGACCTTCAAGTGACATAGGATGAGCCCGTTCCATATGATATTAGAATTAAGTGGACTTCATTGTAGAAGAATTGCCCATAATTCAAGATTCAAGTATTCCTCGCCACGTCTCTACTTCACCAAATACTCCTGTAGAGCTCCATGGCTTCAGTGATGCATCGGAAAAGTATTACGCATATTTAATCTGCCTTCCTGTCACCAACTCACTTGGAAATGCAACGATTAATCTTATGTATGTTCATAAGGGAGAGGTAAAATTCGATGGTAGTTAAAAACGTATTTAGGTCCTCTTTTATAAGATTATAAAACGTATACAAATCTCCCTATAAAGCATCACTGTCTTTATTGGTACTATTATTTTATTTTCATTATACGATACACAAAAAATACTGTTACAAACAATATAATACAGAGATTCCAATTGTAGTTTGTGAAGAGCCACACGTTAATAGTTTAATTTGGTAATGGCGTGTTTCAAAAGGACAGTTATAAATTCAAATGTTCAAGATTTCATCTTTGGTCACCCTCCACTCACACCATTTGAACTGCATGAGACTAATAACAACTTCGTGTGCCATCGTGTAACCTAAACTGTCATTGTAACGTTCCGATAGTGACATTCAGGAACGATGCCACGTAACTTTACGTCGGACGTCAGCAGCGCCCGTGTGCCACCGGCCTAAGACTATATTTTCGGAATATTTCATTTAAAATTAGTTTGCAAAAAAAGTTTAATGAGGTTCTTGACCCTCAGCCTATCGACAAATTTTAGCTAAACAGGTATTCGGGAGCATTACCTACTTATATTATTCATTGGAAAAAAGTAAAATATTTACCAGCAAACAAAGTCTAAATACCACGAAAAAACTATAATAAATCAAAGAATGAAAAATAACTCGACAAAGCCAGCTCAAAATTCACGCTCTAACACCGTCTTCGACCCGACCAGTATTGCCAAATCATCTAAACGAATCACAGATACGTATGCGTTCACCTTGAGACTTACTTTCACGCCTAATCCGTATAACTAAACACAAACGAATTACTTTTGAACTACATATGATGCTCTTATTTTTGAACAGGCCCTATTATTTTAAAAATTTAGGTTTTATATTCAGAATATAAAAGCAATAATAACTAGTATTACTTGCATTTTTCTGTTACCAATTAAATTATAAGCGTTAAAATACCAAAAAATCTAAAATTGTATGATTATTACGTAAACGGATCCTAGAGTTTTGGAGTTAACCATGAACACCAACAACAGAAAACACACACCGCACACTTGATGATAATCTTATTTTATTTAAGAATAATCAAACAATAAATTCTTATTTAAACCCTTAAAGGCCTATAAAGGCGCGTGTTTGTATAGTATAGCACTATAATTTATACATAGTTTCAGAAAAACCTATCATCACTTAACATCCATGGGCTCACATTATCTGCTCGTTAACCAAGAAAGTCTGAACAAGTCATTAACCAAGAAGAATACATCGTCTGGTCTTGAAATTTAAGTTTGAACAAAGAAAAAATTAAAGTTAAATTTCAATAAAGAAACAAACGTAGTGTGTACATTAATGTCCTGCCAAACACATTTGAAACTAGGATTATAAGATAATCTAATAATTTTTCTACGTGAAGTATCTGAAAGTGAACAATTTGTGCTGATGAAATCAGTTTAGATATAATAAATTCTTTAGATTTATGACATGACAAAATACCCCCCGTTGCAGCAAACCTGCGTACTCAGCGAATTTCCAATGCATTGATATGTTTCTCACTAGTAAATAAAGCCACTCACCAATTTTGACAAAAATACATTCATAAATAAGTGATTTATTACATTTTATTTATTCCCCAAAAGAATAACATTAGGACTGAGTACGCAGGTTTGCTGCAACAAGGAAGATAAGAAATGAGTTTTTATGCAATTATCAATATAACTGAACCAGGTGAAGCTACTTACCATGTTTTATTAATTTATGTTCATAATTAAGGGAGGTATAAAACTTTACTTATTCTCCATAAGAATAACATTAGGGCTGAGTATGCAGGTTAGCTGCTACGGGGACAATCAACAAAACATTTATTTTTTGTGCAATTATCAATATACCAGTAAAACATGAAGCCACATACCAAATTTCATCAATATACATTCATAAATAATCAAGATATCAAATTTTATTTATTCTCCATAAGGATAACATTGGACAACGTACTGTGTTTAGCACTTTGAATATCTCTGCAACGGTTTGACGTAGAATCACAATTTAAACACCAAAATGATTGTTTTGTGGAGCTGAGGTGATTGGTAAAATAAAATGTGAAGTTTAAAGTAAAATTAACTGAGGAAAAGCCAAAAACCTTTTTCCCATAAGATTAACATGGGAGATTTTATGAGCATGTTTTTTGGATTTTTTCCGCAACCACTTAACCTAGGTTAATAATTCAAAATACCATATTATTTGTTTTTTTAAGCTCTATAAATGGTCTAAACCAAAATTAAGTGTTTTAAAAATTTTAGGGTAAAAAATGCAAAAAACTGATTTTTGGAATATTTAAAACCCCCATAAACCCCTCTTCCCATGGTCCGATTTTTCTGGTTTT
The DNA here is from genome assembly GCA_963675035.1 of Allygus modestus. NCBI lineage: Eukaryota > Metazoa > Arthropoda > Insecta > Hemiptera > Cicadellidae > Allygus > Allygus modestus. The sequence continues at coordinate 509,473,150 of OY776111.1, forward strand.
TGAACTTAAAGTCATAAATGTCAGTTTACACATTTGAGCCAAATTTCATCAAAATCGGACGTTTTTTACTCAAGTTATCGCATTCACGGACACATATGTAGATATATACAGGGTGTCACAAAAAAGTGTGATGGGCTATACAGGACCTATATCTACATGCAAAAATAAGTCAAAAATGAAGAATAACATTTTTTGGATTTCGGCTTAGTTTAGCCGTAATCCGCCATTTTGTTTTTTTGTGAAAATATTTATTATTTCAAAAACCCAATGAGATATTTTTACGAAACTTGACAAAAGTGTTTACACTAAAGTAAGTAACATTTGTAAAAAAAAATTTTTTTTACCTTAACAAATTTCAAAATGGCGGCCATTTGAATGTTTTTATGCCAAATTTCATGAAAACCGGTACCTAAATCAAAATATTTCAAGACACAAAATTTTTTGTATTTATTATAACGAATCCAACAAAACAAAAATGAATAAAATCGGTTAATAAATAAAGAAGCTGTGTTTATTTTAGTAATTTAGACTGAAATTACTTAATTACGTTACATCAATTATTATTACATAAATTTCAGTCTAAATTACTAAAATAAACACAGCTTCTTTATTTATGAACCGATTTTATTCATTTTTGTTTTGTTGGATTTTTTATAATAAATACAAAAGATTTTGTGTCCTGAAAAATTTTGATTTAGGTACCGGTTTTCATGAAATTTGGCATAAAAACATTCAAATGGCCGCCATTTTGAAATTTGAAAAGGTAAAAAAATATTTTTTTTTTTACAAATGTTACTTACTTTAGTGTACACACTTTTGCCAAGTTTCGTAAAAATATCTCATTGGGTTTTTGAAATAATAAATATTTTCCCAAAAAAACAAAATGGCGGATTACGGCTAAACTAAGCCGAAATCCAAAAAATGTTATACTTCATTTTTGACTTATTTTTGCATGTAGAATTAGGTACTGTATAGCCCATCACACTTTTTTGTGACACCCTGTATATATACCCCCGTCGCAGCAAACCTGCATACTCAGCGAATTTCCAATGTATAATATTTGTCTGAATTCCACATAAAGCCGCGTACCAAGTTTCATAAAAATATATTCACATATAAGCGATTTTAATTATTCTCCGTAAGAATAACATTGGTAATGAGTACGTAGGTTTGCTGAAACAAGGAACACAAACAATTGTTTTTTATGCTAATATAAATATAATTTAACTAGGCGAAGCCACATACCAAGTTTCATCAATATTCAATCATAAATAAGCGCTATATAACATTTTAGTTATTCTCCATAAGAATAACATGGGGGCTGAGTACGCAGGTATGCTGCTACAGGAATAACCAAAAAAAATCAATTTTTTGTGCAAATATCAATATACCAGTACTATTTGAAGCCACATACCAAGTTTCATCAACATACATTCATAAATAATCGAGATATCAAATTTTATTTATTCTCCATAAGAATAACATTGGACAATGTACTGTGTTTAGTACTTTGAATATCTCAGCAACGGTTGGGCGTAGAATCACAATTTAAACACCAAAATGATTGTTTTGTGGAACTGAACAGATTTCTAAAAGCAAATGTGAAGTTTAAATTAAAATAAACTGAGGAAATGCCAAAAACCTATTTCCCATAAGATTAACATGGGAGATTTTTTGAGTAGGTTTTTTTGGATTTTCTCCGCAACCACTTAACCTAGGTTAATAATTCAAAATACCATATTATTTGTTTTTTTTAAGCTCTATAACAGAGCCGAAACCAAAATTAAGTTTTAAAAAAATTTTAGGGTGAAAAATGCAAAAAACTGATTTTTGGAAAATTTAAAACCCCCATAAACCCCCCTTCCCATGGTCCGATTTTTCTGGTTTTCGAACTTAAAGTCATGAATGTCATTTTACACATTTGAGCCAAATTTCATCGAAATCGGACGTTTTTTACTCAAGTTATCGCATTCACGGACACACACATATATATATATATATATATATATATATATATATATATATATATATATAAATTTGAACGAATAGTGTTTTTGTCATCTGGGGATCTCAAAACAAAAAATTATCATGGTCTCGGACTTAAGTCTTACCATGAGACCTACGGTAATAGCTTCTTCCCTATAGGGGAAATTCGCTAAAAATACAAATAAAATCATAACGTGGACCCTAATGACAACATCTTTCTACAAAGAATATCTATAACAACGAACTCTATAATATCTCCCGAGTTTCTCTCCATACTTAACCAAAATATCTTAGACGTAATTGAAAACATTAACATTCATTATTAAATGGCCATCATAATAATTTCAATTTGTATTTAATTACGAAATTTTTTTTTTTCAAACATTTCCATGGATCGCTTTAAAAAACTATTACTGAAACTTTATTGATGGTTGTCAAATAGCTTAATATACTTTGCACACTCGTCGCTGAACAAAGATTTCCATGGTTTTTAACACCTCATGTTTGTAGCAGCTTTTAACTGTTTAGCGTGATTAGAATTATTAAGAGTCATAGTCTTTAGAGTCTTATAAGATACGTTATTTTATTAACTTATGCCCTAATTGCCCTTGATAACGCAACTATCGTCATGATTGTTAATAGGCACTAGACACCACATTAGATTAGAAAGCAACAGTAAATCACATATACAATAGTCAGAGCCGGATTTAGATGTTTGCCACCCCTGTGCAAAATTAACACTGCCACCCCCCCCCCTGGATGCACCCCCCTACACACTTGTTTCACGTTTCACATTAGATAATGTTAAAGCAAACACTAGCAGTCACAGTCGTTAATAACACGGAGGTTTATAGTATAACTAGAGGTAACACTGCTTCACTATTTTTGCCGAAAACGCTAGCCAGTTTTTATGTCAGATTAGTACTCTGGTGAGGCAAATTTCTCGTTCTTTGAACTATCCTAATTGATGGTTTTCATTCCTATAAGTCAATCTATTCATGTAAATCACTGGGATAAAATTAATTAAAGTTGGAACAAATTTATTTTTCGTTTGATTTATACTACATGTACATATTGTGGTGAAATATGATAGATTATGGGCAAATAAACAAATACAAATTCAAATCATCAGTAGGTATTTGTTCTAGTCAATTGTCGACTCGTTAGATTTCAGCAAGTAGTTCTTTGCCTCACCAACATTTGGCAAAGAACGACTCGCAATTCTGTTCATCAGTGATGTCTCCAGTATGGTAGTCGACAATAAAAACTACAAACGGCAAACAGATGCGCGAGCACCCCAATGTTTTCACAGCCACAGCTAGTAGGCAACTTAATTGACGGGCAGCGAGAGCGAGTAGATAGACATATGTCTCGGCCCTGTCAGGCACCGCCCTTACGAATATCCGGAGATAAACGAATGATTCCGAATGCCACGCTGCCATTCTGAACAAACGTTCTCGGAGATGGCCGAAGAGAAACGAGTCAGACTGAGAAGTCAGACGTAGGAAGCATTCGTGTGTTTCCGTCCCTCTTCAAAGTGCGGTGCCCGTCAGGGCCGAGAAAAAATTAGTTTATTATGGACTGAGGCTTGCGCATGCACCGCAATGACTCATCACGACGACGGTGATGGACTGATGGAGCAGCAGAGCGGCAGAACAGAGATAGGATTGTTAAGCTCGACTTACTTCGTTTGCACTGTTATAAGCGGACAGTGGACCACAGAATCACTGTGCCCTTTTATGCACTCTCCGAACAAAGACGCCGCTTATTTATTTTCACTCATAGCAATATCGAAATATCACCACTGGTTGAATCATAAAGTTTATTTTTGCAAATTTGCCGCCACCACATTTGCCACCCTGTGCAGCTGCACATATTGCACATGCCTAAATCCGGCATTGAATATAGTTAATATTAATTATATCCAATCATACGAAGACGTATTAGATTTTGAAATATTAAATAGGTGAATTTCTGTGATATGCATGTATTCAAATCTTCACATACATCGTTATTTAGAAAATAAATTATTACGTCAATATTTAAAAACTAATGGAAACACCGTTAAAGATAACTTTGGTGATTCACTTAAGCTTTCGTCATACGGAATAGAAGTCAGAGCACAACAAAATTTATTTTTATAGGAGTTGTAAAATATTATAACCTGTGTTTAAATAGACATGTTTAAATTTGAATTCTGACTTTTATTAATCAACTGGAACGTTATTATTTCAGTAAATAGGTTTAAAGGATTAAAAAACTAACATAAGGTTTGCCTAAACAAAATTACTACAAAGTATTAAACATTAACCTGTTAGCCTAACTGTTTTATGTTCGTAACAAACATAACCTCAATCCCTACACCTAGCGCAACCAGCTAGGTCCTTGGAATTAATATCATTTCTAATTATCTTCTGTTAACGTATTTTGAGTAGTATTTTATAGATATAAATTGCATTTCCTATCCAACCAATTAAATGCATAGTTGCCAAAGTAACTCAGATAAGTAAGCCCAAGGAAAACATACTCCATAGTACCAGACTAACTTCACTTCTCGGGAAAACTCCGATCACTCGATGTTCAGCCGAATATTTAGGCGTACTCGCGAGAAGTGTGGATCAGGCTTAAATTAAAATAACACAGAATATTAAACATTACCTTGTTAAATAATTTGTTATGTTGGTTAACAAACATAACCTCAGTCCCATTACAAAACATAATTAGTCATTGGACTAAAAATTATCAGTGTTAATTTTCAGTTCTTATAACGTGTTAAAATGTAACATATGATCTTAGAGACTTATTTAGTTGCATTTCCATATAGTAAAAATGATCGTTGCTAAAATAACACAGGTCAACCTTCACTCAGGATACGTACTTAATACATCCATCTCTTAAATTATATCAGATTCAGGTTAGCTAACGAACTGTTAATAGCCACTTCCTATTATTCCACTTCCAGATAAACAAAACTAAGTATCATACAAATAAACGTTCGTCCTCTATTATGCAATTAGAAGGTGAAATTTAGCCAGCAATTTACAGAAAAATAGTTTAAACATTTAATACAAATGGGTAGTGTTATTTAAACGGTACATGTGACGTAGCTGAATAGAGTATAACTGTTAAAATGTTGTACTATTTCAATCACTTAGTATTTTTATGACTGGCTCTTCTTATCATAGGAACCAATTAGAATGTAACAAAAAAGGCCATTTAGCATTATTAAAATACAACCACAAATATTATTATTAGGTACTTCTTTTGAACAATAAGTAAGCTCGAATGGATACAATATAGATTAGTTAGGGCAATTACCCTTTTTTGGAAGAATTCCCCCTTTTAGAATTGAATCCTTGTTATTAGGGTGAAATTCCACACACTTTTAGTTACCATTGGGTTATTTTACAAAATAAATTATCTTTCAGTTTTTTGTTTAATCCCGTATTTGCTGTTTTACTGATGTTTACAAGGGAAAAATGACCTTTTTCGAAATCAGCAGGGCCTACGGTATGTTGTTTTTGTTTCAAACATCTTTACCACTTATAAAAATTTAAAAAAACCCTGGCTACCGTAAATGGAACAGTTAGTCAGTAAGTAGCCGACAAATAAGAACCTTAAATTGGAAAAAAACTTAAATATATCAACTACGTTTATTTCTATGGTAATTCTAAGGAAAGTTGAATGTTACGATTCCAAATTTAACGGTGCATATTAATCTAGATACTGCCTCGTTTGGTCATACAGTTTTATTTTACGGTGCATATTAATTTAGATACTGCCTCGTTTGGTCATACAGTGTTATTACAAACCAATTCAGTCTGTATTGTGTTTAAACAGCATGGAAAAACTGATGGTTACCTTGATTGTATAACCTAAAGGAGGAATAAGGAATATTATACTCCGCTGAGTTAGGCTAGGTGCTAGGATAGTTTATCTTACATATTTATGATCAAATTATCCAAGTCAAGCCGCCGTCTAACCTAGCCGAGGTGCGCTAAAATAGTGGTATTGAGACCATATTGAAATACAGAAAGATTTTGAATTGTAACCCCAATTTTCGTAAGTGAACTGTAATGGTCTATTACTATTTACTGACAACTTAAAAATATTAAAACATAATAACTTACCTTACTTAATATGTTAGTAGACCAACATAACCTTAATCCCTTCGGCAAATATATACTAGCGTAAGTCTTAGGACTAAAATTCATTTATATTTCATTTCAAATACCTATAACCTATTTTAGTTGTATACAATAGATAGGCCCACCTTAGTTTCCTATCATATAAATTAAAAGTATAGTGAAAGTGAATAAAAAACGTAATTCAACTGTAATACAATTCTCCAGCTTTCCATCTTCATCTAGCTAACGAACTGTTAATATATGGCAAGGAGGTCTAATGAAAATACTGGAGAAAACACCGCTTAGCGATGTTCGTCGAAAAAGCGAGCTGGTGATTTTGTCAGACTGGTACACTGGTGAAGAAAATTTATCATTATATGAACCGTTTTAATTTTTGTTTATGCTTAAAATTTAATCTACACTTGCAAATCTCTGGAATAAAAGTAAAGAAAGTCGAGACAAATTAATTTGGTTCGTTTGATTTATCTATCTATGATATGCATGAAATATGTTAAAATAAACAAAATAACAAATAAATTTTAAAGTTTTTAGTAATTTTTATGTTTCCTTTGATTTACTTTGTTGACCCGCTTGATTTTAGCGAGTAGTTCTACGCCTAAAAATACTTGGTAGAGGACGGCTCGCAATTCTTTCATTGGTGTTGCCTCCAGAGTATAACTAATAGACCGTCTTGGTTAATAACTACAGTAGGAATAATGAAAAAAAATTAAACTTTCATAATTAAATTTGGTCAATTGTATTTGACTCGAGTAGAATAAGTATAAAGTAAAAATTAAATTTTTTTGGCCGCTGTTACACCCCACACAGCACAAGATTCTCCCCAGGACATCCCAAGGACATCACAGTGGGATATGCAGGATATCCCAGGATCATCCCTATCTCATCCCATGATATCCTCAAGATACCCTCAGGATGTCCTCAGGACACAAAAATGTCCTCTCCCCACGACATCCTGGGGACATCCTTCAGGATGACCATGGGATATCCCTCGGACCATAAAAGGATATGTATTTTGAAGCCCTAGGACATCCTCAGGATGTCCCACAGGATTATCTGGGGATGTCCCTCGGACCTCAAAAGGATATTATATTTTGAAGCCCTAGGACATCCCCAGGATGTACTGGGGACATCCCTCGGACCTCAAAGGGATATTGTACTCTGAAGCCCTAGGACATCCCCAGGATGTCCCACAGGATTTACTGGAGACATGCCTTTGACATGCATTGAAAGGTGTCCCATTATTCGATCAGTATGGATAGACACCCCACACAGATATCCCTGCCTACCCCATGATAATTGACAAAAAGGGGAAATAAAATGAGAAGAGGATAAAATGTTAACAAAAACTAAACTGGGAGTGGTAATTTGCTGGTCTGAAGTGAGAAGAGGGTTTGTTATTATAAAATAGGTAACAATGAAAATGTAAACAAAAGATATCAGGTGAGAATAAAAGTATAGGAAAAGAGAAGTATTTAAAATCAAATTAAAATAAAAACATATGATTTTAATTGGTTGGGTAAAAATATGATGAACCAGGCTCTTGTTGAGTAGTTGGGAATTAATTATTTTTAAAACCACATTATATAAATCCAGAACATATATAAGTCCTGAACAACAGTAATGTATTCAAACAAAATGGCAATATAATTGCAGTAAAAATAAGTTTATATAAAACCAAAATGTAAGTTATATAAACCAGGGGATGTAAACACACTGTAAGTAGTGGTTGTTGATTAAATTCCTTCTCTGTTTTCATCTTCCATCATGGCCTCGTTTCCTGAAAATAAAAAAATTAAGCTAATACTCCATATAACCTTTGGTAACATTTTATCCAAAAATACCCCCGTCGCAGCAAACCTGCGTCCTCAGCGAATTTCCAATGCACATATATAAGTCTCACTACTACATAGAGCCTCCTACCAAGTTTCCCATGAACGTATTCATAAATAAGTTATATATAGCATTTTATTTATTCTCCATAAGAATAACATTATGGCTGAGTACGCAGGTTTGCTGACACAAGGAAGATAAGAAATATGGTTTTTTGTGATAATCAATATAACTCAACCAGATACCAAGTTACAAATTACAAGTCTATCTACATACCAAGTTTTATTAAGGCAGAGGCTACGTACACGTCCGACGTGAGCAGCTACTGTTCACGTCCGTTCCAAATTATGCACCGTACGTTACTTTTCCTGTGATTTTTAAAACAGATTGAGAGCCAGAAAACCTCCTAACCTAACCTAACGTTACCTAACCTAACGTAACGTAAAACTAACTAAAACTAACCTAACCGGTAGCGATGTGAATTTGCCTTTACATTGGACGTGTACGTAGTCACTTCGTTTTATTAACACGTACGCTACCGACTCCAAATTTAGACTTTCAATAGACCGACGTCACGTGTTTGTGACGCTCCGGTTTTCGCTATAAAGACCGGTTTTCGCAAGACTCGTGGACATGTTGCTCAAAACCAGAGAACTGTATCTATAGCATCCTTTATCTGGGATTTCACATGTCACATATCTGTGACGCGTGGAGCGCTAACCACAGCCCGACGTCACGTATTTGTGACTCGAGCCTATTATTGTTACTAAATACGCGTTGGCAGCCTGTCAGTGTATTTGATCGTATTTTTAACTGCATATCGGGCTATAGGAATGTCTGTCACACATAAGGGTCGCTTGGTCCGAGCGTGGATATTTCGTTTTGACTCTAGGGGTGTGTTAGCCAACCTGTTGTTTACATTACGCTGAACCATGGTTGAGATTCACGTGATTCTAACCCTCGTATTATTCGTTTGTTTATGTTATAATAAACTGCTGTTTCTGTGCTGTTCGGTGATAAATGAAGAAGGTAAAACGTGAAAAGTAAGGAAGAGGAGAGATGTCATGACTTTAAGTGAAATTGACCGTGTGATAGACGATGATTTTAGTGAGGGGACTTTATTTAGTTTTGAATAAACCTACGTTGTTTAGCTGAACAGTGTTCTTTATTTTCTTACCAATACAATTTGATAAATATATTTTATTTTTGAGTCACACATGAGTGACAATCGGTCAGCAGTACAATTCATATATATTTTCATCAGTAAAACAAAGCTATAGACCGACGTCCCATACATGTGACGCATAATAAAAATCCATAAAAATGTACAACTGTTATAGTGATTTTAAATTTCCTTTCCGTCACCAGTTCAAAGTTTTTGTAGTTTCCTACAACCTCAGGTTTCGACGCGGTTGCGTCATGTTCACGTAGTGCAGGTCAATTGTTTCAAGCTAAAACTGCATTTCGGTCTAGAAGACATCGTGGTCAAAGTTTTAAAAAAACACGAAAAACGTGAGACACACACATTGACACATTTAAACATGTAAATAAAACTACTGGTCGTATACGCACGACTCAAAACCCGCTATTTGACCAGATGTTGTTATCAGGTGCCTTGATAATGGACTCATCCTTGGGGGGTGGGAGTTTGCAGTTATCAAGGTAGATGGACTCGCCCGCCAAATTTCACTTTTAATAATTTGATTAAAAATTAAATGTGAGCTGTATTGGAGTTTTTCGTTTAATACTGACTCGCTATCTTGTCTAAAGGCTTTATAAATGTGGAACTCTTCTAATATGTCTAATATGGGCCCTTTCTTACAAATTTCTAATATTTCCCCATTGTTCTCAATAATTTCAACGCTGTGTTCTTCATCGAAGACGTGTTGAGCATAACTAGACTTCTAGGGATTAATTTTTGGGTTGGGTTTGTGTTCCTTAATGCGTTTTAAAAAAGAGCGCCCTGTTTGACCAAGATAGTATTTATCGCAATCATTGCATTTTAGTTTGTATACTCCAGTTTTTTCAAATTTATTTTTGTCAGGTCCTATTTTTTATTTAAGTAGCCGCTCAGTTTTATTTGAGGTCCTAAGTGCTGGGATAATGTTAAACCTTTTCAGCTCCTTCTTAAGTAAGTAGTGTAACCTATGGCCGTATTCTACGGGAACATATTTTGTTTTGGCGATGAATCGTTGTCTGTATTATTTAATTTTTCTCTCTTTTTCAAATGTTTGTTTACAAGCCTATCAGTCATTTTCGTGTCATAGCCATTTGAAAGAGCGATATGTTTAATGGTATTTAATTCTGCGGAGTAGTCATCAGGTGATAAGGGCAAATTGAGTATTATATTGACCATACTATTATAAGCAGCTAACTTGTGGCTAAACGGGTGATACGAGGTGGCGTGAATCGTTTGATTAGTTTTGGTTGATTTCCTGTAAATACTATATTTTAACTTATTATTGAGCTTCTCTATTGTGAGGGCTAAAAAGTTGATTTTATTGTTGGTTTCAGTTTCGAGAGTGAAGTTTAATTTTGGAGATAAGCTGTTCATGCAATTATTTAATAACTGTAGTTGGCGGGCATTTCCATCAAATAGGACCAATGTATCATCTACATATCGGCAATAAAAGAGTATTTTTTACATTAGAAGAGTTCCACATTTACAAAGCCTTCAGACAAGATAGCGAGTCAGTATTAAACGAAAAACTCTAATACAGCTCACATTTAAATTCGGCGGGCGAGTCCATCTACCTTGATAACTGCAAACTCCCACCCCCCAAGGATGAGTCCATTATCAAGGCACCTGATAACAACATCTGGTCAACGTCGCCGTCGAACTCAATATCCTAGCGCCGCCACTGCCTACCGTGACGGAATCATATAGTGGGTTTTGAGTCGTGCGTATACGACCAGTAGTTTTATTTACATGTTTAAATGTGTCAATGTGTGTATCTCATGTTTTTCGTGTTTTTTTAAAAAACTTTGACGACGACGTCTTCTAGACCAAAATGCAGTTTTAGCTTGAAACAATTGACCTGCACTACGTGAACATGACGCAACCGCATCAAAACCTGAGGTTGTAGGAATCTACAAAAACTTTGAACTGGTGACGGAAAGGTAATTTAAAACCACTATAATAGTTCTACCAGTTCAGGGGCAATAAAAACAAAATCAGTACAATTGTTGTTTATAAATGAGTCAGATGTTGTTCATTGATATTTTGAACCATAATAACAGTTGAACCTTGCATAACAAATTTGGACTGAAAGTATGTTTTTATATTTTTTCATTGGTCTATTCTGGAAGTATATAATTTACAGTTGGTACGCTACGAACACCCATGCGGCAGACACACGTGACGTTCGGTAGCAAACATGTTAATTTAGGTTCATAACTAAGAGAGATATCAAACCTGCGTACTCAGCGAATTTCTAATGCATATAGCCCTCTATGTTACTCACTATCACATAAAGCAACTTACCAAGTTTCATAAAAATACATATATAAATAAGTGAATATAGCATTTTATTTATTCTCCATAAAAAAACATTAGGACTGAGTGCGAAACGCAGGTTTGCAGCAACAAGAAAGATAAGAAGTGTGTGTTTAAGCAGTTATCAATATAACACAACCAAGTGAAGCTACATACCAAGTTTTAATAATTTATGTTTGTAATTAAGAGAGATATAAAACTTTACTTATTCTCCATGAAAATAACATTATGGCTGAGTATGCAGGTATGCTGCTATCGGGATGATAAAAAACAAATTTGTTGTGCAAAAATAATACACCAGTACTAGGTGAAGCCACATACCAAGTTTCATCAATATACATTCATAAATAATCGAGATATCAAATTTTATTTACTCTCCATAAGGATAACATTAGGCCTCAGTAACTTACCCAGGTTTCCTGCGTCACGGAGGATAAGAACTGTCTTGTTATGCAATTATCAGTAAAACTCAACCAGATAAAGCTATATACCAAGTTTTATTAATTTAAGTTTATAATTAAGGGAGATACCTGTCAAACTTTACTTATTCTCCTCATTAGAATAACATTAGGGCTAAGTAAGCAAGTTTGCGGCTATGCGGACAGTAAAAAAACTTGTTATGTAAATATCAATAGACCACAACTAAGCAACATACAAAGTTTCATTAATATACAATCATATATAATAGAGATATAAAGACTTAACTCTTAACCTATTGGACTAGAATGACGAACTGGTGCCGTTCCTAGATTTAATTTTTAAAACCTCTGAATTGGAATATAAAAATCATGATTTAAATGTATTAATGGTGTATTTTAGTTAAAATATTGTTTTTTTCAGTTTAAAGATTCACATAGGCTCATACACAGAATAGACTTAAATAAAAAGTAGCAAAATCAGTGTTGACCATGTACCTGACAAAACATTAAATGATCCTGTCAACTTATGTATATTGGTTATTATATATAGGCCCCTATTAGTGATTTCAACTTATGACACCTTCAAGCAATTGGGTTAGTAACTAAATTGTAATCATTTTGATAGGTGTCAAGGCTATCTTAGACCTTGCATAATCAAATGAAGTAGCCTACTGTACTTAATCATAGTACCGGTATTCTAACTTAGCTTCTTTAATAAACAGAATTTTTTCTATAATTTTACCTGGATTTCTCTTCATATAAGGAGTTGATTCGTTTAGGGTCTGAATCACATGAATCCAATGTGTTTTACTTTGGCCTCGGCAAACTGATTCTGACCAGCTCCTAAACAGAGACACATGCTAATTAAAATAAATTGATTAGCAAGAAAACTAGGCCTAATAATTTCCTGAAAGCACATATTTACGTCATATGCCTACTTTTAATGTAGGCCTCCCCCTTCCCTCATAAGGCCCTTTAAGTTTAAGATCATATCACAATTTAGGTTCAGTTTTAAAAGATTTTATATTTTTACCTTGTCGTACGCTTTGTATTCATTTATTCTAAATTACACAATGAAGCTGATTTTTCTTAGCACCTAGCATCATGATTATAGTTTATTAAAATAAAGGGTTGATTTACCACACTTAAGTTAATCAAAGGATAAAATGCAATGTGTTCTTCGATATTCTCTTCAAAATTAGCATAGGCACTAATAATAATAATAGGTGCTAACAAGGAAAAAAGTATTACATTAACTTACCATATGTAGGATTTATGAGGCCCTATATAACATTTTAATTTTACATAATTTGATATAGGATTTAAGCCTATTTCAAGTGATTCTAGTGTCCTGAAATGTAAAATTAAATGACTATGTTATATAAAACTAACTGAATAATGCAGTTAACTAAGTTGATTGGAAATCCTGAAGTCAAATATTCTATGAAAGCTTAGAATTTGTTGTTTACTGTTAGGCTTAAGCAGTTTATGAATTTTATTTTTTCTTAAACCAAATTTAGTGTAATGTACAGTACTATAATAGCGGACAAATAAATTGACAGTTAGGCTGTGGCCAATAGCATGGCTGTACGCTGTCACTGTTGCCACAGAAAAATATCACTCGAATGTTATTCCGATTAGCTGGTGTGGAGTTTTGGCAATGCAGCACATCTACTATTGGCTGATCTTATTGATAGCCTGGCAAACCATGCCCTCAATTGGCAATTTATTTGACCGCTATTAAAATATAAATATCCTTATTGCCTTAAGGTAGTATTTAGATATTAAATAGGCCTAGTACTTATAATAAAGAGAACTTATATAATCCTAGGTTAAAGCCATTATCATCAAGCCTAGAGTCAGGATTTTAAATACAGAATTTCTTCACAAATCAGCAGGTAAAAGACAAAAATTAAAAACTTAATTAGCCCAATGCAAATTATATAGTCTAATTCCTACGATTTCCCAAGAATACGCATGACAGTATCATTCTGTCATCTAGGACTGTGTATTGTACAGTGTGTTGCACAAGTGGCTGGCTGTCCATAAGACTAGTGTCAATTTTAACATTGGGCTTATGACAGTAAGGAAGGCCTGGTTTTCCAATCGTGAAACAGACTGTATACTTAGGTTATATTGAGGTTATGCTAGTTCTTAGAATAAGTGACTGACTAAATTTATTCAGTACTGTTTCATTGTGATTCAAGTACTACAATAAAGTGTGATTCAAAACAATTTAAATATGTTAGTTCTGTACAATCGGCAACACTCCATAACCAAACCATCCTAGGGGAATAACTCTTTATTACATTTATGAAGTAAAATAAACTAGGGTTAACCTGTACGTACCATAAATTTGTTTTAAAAAAGGATGTTACTTACCAAGAAACAGTACTGTTGTATACAAAACAGTTGTAGTTAGTCTTGAATGACGATAATGTTATTTTTCTCAATTAACAAACGCGCAAAATGTAAAACTTGTGGAAGTGGAAATTAGTCTAAAAGTCAGTACAACCCACCCAACGAGGTAGAGAACAACCCACCGACCAAGATAAGACTGACCGTTGACCGTTACAACCACTGTCTGGTCTAGTGGTCTGTCGTCTGTTGACCTGTTGCTGGCCTGCTGGGGTACTGTGCAGGCGCCGGCGGGCCAAATTTTTTCCCTTTCTTTAAAAGGGGAATATTGTAGATGGGGTTGGCCGTTAATTTTACTAGTGTACTGGTATAAACTAATAATGCAATTTGCATTTTCTTTTCTTATAAATTGTCAGAATTCTATGCATATTTCATCGATATATAAACTGTAAATTTATACTTCCTTTATACATGTTTTATTGTTGATATCTGATCATTATGCTTATTATTCAATTTTGTTTAAATACTAAAACTATAAATAAAACTTGCAATTAATTATACTAAAATTGTTCTGGGATATAAAGGATGTCCGTGGGATGTCCCCAAGATATCCACGTTATCCCGGGAGATCGTGGACATCCCTGGGACTTCCACAATATCCCGGGACATAGCAGGATATCCTAGGGATATCCTGCTTATCCTGGGATTGCAATGGGATATGTGGGACACAAATGGGATATCCTGGGGACGTTGTGTGCTGTGTGGGACTATACTAAATATGTACGATCAACAATACCGTTAATGATATGTCAATTCATCAACAGTAATATCCAATATAATTATCAAGCTCATGGACTGGCCGTCAATGGAACCTAATAAATCTAATTTTGGGTTTATTTAAAACTAAATAGCCATGTTGAATTATTTCTTTACCATTGAAAGAATAGATAGGGCCAGGCATAAACATACTAAGTGATTTAATTATTACCATTGACTAAACACACTACGTGATACTTTGTGTGTATAATCAAAAGTATTAAATTTTTACTTTTAAACTGTATTCAGTTGCGTCCCCCTACTGTTTAAACAAATATCACCATTTCATAATAGGTACCTATTCAAACTATATTTTTTTATTGCTGGCTAAATTTAATTTCCCAATTGCACAATATTGTACAAAAAGTATATTTTTATGTCAAGTTTTTTTGTCTGGAGGAATAAGTGCAATAAGTAATGAAAAAAGAAAAAAAGGTGTGGCTATTAACTGATGTTGGTTAGCTAGCCAATATCTATTTTTAGTTCAAGAGATTGAAGTATATAAGTAAATATCCTCTTCGAAAGGAACAGTTAGGTAATAATAAGAACCATAAAATAGATTTGAATAATCATAATTATTTCAATCCCTTTTTTATTTTTTTAAATTCTAAAGACCGTTAATGCTACAATTTAAAACTAAACAGTGCATATTAATCTAGATACTGTCTCGTTTGCTCATAATTATATTACCGGCCCACACCAATTCTCTCTGTGTCATGTTTTTACATTATGGAAAGGTAAGACTCTGAAATATCAAAATATCTAAAATGTTGAAAGGAGTTCTACATCAAGTACTTGAAGGACTTAACTCCAACTACTAAGTAAATGTTTAAAAACTAACTTCTGTAAAAGATAAACAATCCTATAAATTAATACACAATCGAATCAGGATTTTAATAAGAGCGAATTCTAATGAACTACTGAACCGATTGTTACGCCTGACGCATTAAAAAAAATAGGTTGATTTGTATATTCTACGAATATTCTCATAATTTACATTCATCTTGCAATCTCTACTCTACAGGTCTTCAAAGCTTTAATGCAAATTTTATGGGAGAATAAACATAGCCTGATTTCCACATTTATTATCTGGTGACACATACAATACACATCATAGGAGTAAATAGATGCTACAAATATAAATATTGGCAACTGGAATGAACATGTAGTATGCACAATACGCTCTGAGGGTGTTCTAACTTTTAAAATATAAGAAATACATTTGCTCCAAATCGAGTCGTAGGCCTACTACTAGTTTTTCATAAAGTATATAAATATTCTCATCTTTATCAAAAGGCAGTATCGTAAAGTTTTTCAATTCTTTTTTGCGTGGTACATAGTTACAGGTGAAATAGGACATCCATTTAACGTTATATGTAATTATTCGTAAATTGCTAATGAACAAAAATTATTTCAGTACCGTAAATAAAATAAAACACACAGCCAACAAAAATGATCAGATACTTCAAACTGGATAACATTCAATTTCTACTGAGAAAAGGAGCTAATCAAGCTTCACAAGGAAGATATATCTGCCCTTGTTCTGGGCATCAATCATCTCACTAAATAAATTTGTTAGTACCATGGAATTTAAATAAGATTTAAAAAATAAAATATCACATCAACCTATTTTCTTTTAATGCTAAAGTCCAATTGTTTTATTATTTATGCCTTTTAAATTGTTTTAACGAATATACGAAATGTCACTGTACAGAACTTTAAAGAATAAGGTGAATGTTCATAAACATATATAAATTGGGTTAGTAATGACCACATATATTTTTAAATCGTATTTATTAGTACTCTAGTTATATTACTTGGAGAATCCCATACATTATGGTTAGAGTTAATGCAGTATTATCTAGTCCTGGACTATTAGTCTGGGTTTAATAATGGAAATCCGTTCTTCAGGGGTTGAAAAAGGTTTTAATCATAACTATTCGTATACAAGTTTTAAAATTGTATTCTGTTAATACATTTCTCACTAGAGTACTGGCAAGAATTTACAACTATCGTTTGCTGGAGCAATATATCTTCTATTAACAATTAAACTAGAGTTGTATGATATAAATAAGTTATACAGTAATCATGTTCTAAGTACACAATTCATTACAGTATAGCCTGTAAGTGTATCCTAAATGATTACACGTTTAATTCAGTAACAGACTCTAGTAAGACAAAACGCTTAATGCAATGAAGTAATAACGTAGATTACTATTCTAGGTCAAAGATGTCACAATTCCGTGGGAGACGAAAACTGATACCTTCATTGTTTAACACAGTAAAGGTTTACATGTTGATTATTGAACAAGTTATATAAGAGGTTAAACCAGTGATACAACATGCGTTTTAAACGTTGCTGGCATGATTGATTTTGGTAAAAGCGTTGATCAACTACGTCAGCAGTAAAGAACGTCTGGCATGGATATTACTTCTGAGGGGGCTTACGGTTATATGTTAACAAATGTTTCTTTAAGCTTCAGGAATGTTTAAGGGATTTCTCACATGTTGCACACGTATAAGGACACTCTCCTGTATGCGTGATATACTTTTTAAGGGTCACAGAACTACATAATTACAACTTAAATACACAGTTTAAAAAATTATACTTTACACATCCACTAAAAAAAATTTTATTAATTTGTTAACCTACTTTTATCCAAACATTTAGAATTTGTGGGATATTTCGAAACATTTGTCAAACTGTAATATTACCATCGTATTCTAAATTAAATTTCAAGTAAGGACAAATAGGTTTTAATGAGAAAGACACTACATAAACACTTATTAAATTCATTAGAAGTGTAAAGTTATAATTTCCTTAAAAAAACTAAAAATGAATATATCATGCACAATTCTTTAAAAAAATAACTATAGAGTAGCAAATGCTATAAAAACTGCTTCAAAATGTGGGCTTTCAGAAGATATGATACAACATATGATTCGTTACCATTTTAGTACAGTTATGCCAGTTTGAGTGGTGTAAAAGGAGGTTAGGCCAAAATTACACTAGTTAAAAGGCT
This sequence comes from Allygus modestus, assembly GCA_963675035.1. Classification (NCBI taxonomy): domain Eukaryota; kingdom Metazoa; phylum Arthropoda; class Insecta; order Hemiptera; family Cicadellidae; genus Allygus; species Allygus modestus. The sequence continues at coordinate 509,491,226 of OY776111.1, forward strand.
GGATTTTAGATAACTAAAATACCACTAATTTAACTTGCAGCACTATTTTAAATGCACTATCAGTATGCGTTAACATATGAGTTCTCAAATTGCACTTGGTTGAACAGGTTTTACTGTAGAATGGGCAGTTATGAGGACGTTCGCCTGTATGTGTTAACATATGAGTCTTCAAAATTCCTGCCTGCGTAAAGAATTTCAAACATACCGAACATTTATGAGGTCGTTCGCCTGTATGTGTTAGGATATGAGACTTCAAACTTCTTGCTTGTGTAAAGGATTTCTCACATGTTGGACACTTATAAGGGCACTCACCAGTATGCTGTAACATATGATGTTTTAAATTGCCTTTATGTGTAAAGGCTTTCTAGCAGAATGGGCAGTTATGAGGATGCTCACCTGTATGTTTAACATATGCTACTTCAAACTTCCCGCTTGTGTAAAGCATTTCACACATACTGAACACTGATAAGTGCATTCACCTGTATGTGTTAACATATGCTACTTCAAACTTCCTGCTTGTGTATAGGATTTCAAACATACTGAACATTGATAAGGGCATTCACCTGTATGAGTTAACATATGAGATTTCAAGTTTCCGGGGTTTATAAAGGATTTCTTACATTCCTTACACGCACATGGACGCTTACAAGTATGTAATAACAAATGAGTACTCAAATTGCCTGTTGTTTTAAAGCATTTCTCACATACTTACAAAAAAATATATAACGCTGTCTATATACAAATATTTCGTTCTGAATAACACAAATATACTAATCGGTGGTAGATCGGATTGATAAAAGGGCGTGAAATGCAGACAAATATAAGAAAAGGCGTGAGAGGACTCGTAAAAAAATTCCGGACTAGGTTCAAAAAGAATACTAACTGCGAAAATGGCACCTCAAAACTGCTCCTGGACCATACCACGTTGTAGAGGATCTTTAAATCTGCTCCCGGGCTATACCGTTGTTGGGGGACTTAAAGTCTTTGGATTTTTATAATTCGCGGTCTAAGGGCTGCACCCCTCTGGCTTCTTATATTACTTTCCGACGTCCAATTTCTCCGTGTGATGGCTTGATTTGTTTTACAAAGCCGCATGACTTGAATAATGCCTCAACGTTGGATTCGTCCCCCCACCAGCTTAAGAGCTCCACCCGCCTGGCAAACGTGTTATGTGATTCTTTTAGTTTTTTGCGTGATTTCAGCAAATTTAAATTGAATTATAAAAATTGGGTGTGTTTTTTATGACACCAACCTTAGGGTTCCGCCCCAGTGACTATAATTTTGCAATGATATTCTTAAGGAAAAAAAATGTGCTCCAGATCATTGCAAAAAAGGCTCTTCAAAACTACTCCTGTCCAATACCAGGTTGTCGGGGAACTAAAATTCTTCGGATAGTTTTTCGCGACCTGAGGGCTCCGCACGACTGGCTTCTTCTATAACTTTCTGCGTTCAATTTGAACGTGTGATGGTTCTTTCAATTTGTTTTACAAAGCCGCATGTCTTGAATTATGCCCCAACGTTGGATAAGTCCCTTCCAGCAACCTTAGGGCTCCGCCTCCTGGCAAAGCAGCTATGTTATTCTGCTATGTTATTCTATAGCCTACTCAAAGTTTCGGCACTGATGTCCTACATACATTTTTACGTGATGGCTGTCTGTCTGGATGTGTACAGAGCTAGAGCCCACACCAATTGGCCGATTATGATGAAATTTGGTATGTAGGAACTAAACCATATCTCCAGGAGTTTTTTAATTTTTTATTTTTAAGGATAATTATCCCCTTAAAACTGCCAAAAAACAATTAAAATCCAAATTTCTAAAACTCTCAAAAACGGTTCTAACGATTTTGATTAAACTTAAGTCGTTTGTAGAGTTTTAGTTTTCCTAAAAAATGACACCACATCAAAGAATCAGTTTTTTTGATTTTTCATAAAGAACATAAATTGAAATAAAATATTGCTATTCACCATTAAAAAGAGCACTAAAAAACTAAATACTTAAGTATTTTTAATTACTATTCTACAATTGCTGGTTACAGTGAAAATTTAAATTTTAATTTTGCGGTAAACGCAGTACGTTGTCCAATGTTATTCTTATAGGGGATAAAAAATTACTTTTTCTCTCTTATTTACTGATCAATTTCGTTCAAACTTGATATGATAGTCAAGTTAGCATCGACCAACAGAGGAAATTCGAAATATGTTGCCCCTTAATAACTCTAGGGGGGGAATAGGGGGCATCATTTCCCCTCTAAAAACCACGTGTGTAGCGATGGATTCTGTAGTGCCTCCAAAACAGGGATTTGGGTGGATGTTTTTTAAAACAACTTGTTTACAAGATTTTCTGTACATTCGACCGTGCTTTGTATTCTATATTTAGTAAAAAAAGTAATCTATTCATTAAAGTTGGGCTAAAAGGGAGAAAGTATGTGTCAGTTTCCTGATACCATTTATTTAGTAGGGAATCCCCTTGATTGATTTAAACAGGTTGTACGTGCTGTCTGTTCAAAACACATTACACAAAATACTAATGCGTCTGTTATATGTATATAAACATATCCTAGTGATTTTTGTATGTATTTACAAGTACTTCTAACAGTTTTGAAAATCCCTTAAATTGTGTTTAGAGGTGATGTAGAGCTACTAGCCATGAATGGGTGGTGAGTCTGGATGTAATAACAGAAATACGTTCTATATGGATGGGGCCAAGTATGTTTAATAAATAGTCACAGAAAACTCCAATTACTTTATTTTGAAACCCAATTACTACTGACACACATATACAGTTGTTTTTGGCGTGTATATTAACTTATTTCCCAAATATAATCAAGTTCACTTAGTACACAAATATACTTTATTCTAGGCAATATTTCATACTCTTTTAAAATATCTGTGCATTAGTAGTTTCAACTCTCAAGAATAGTAGAATAATTGTCTATAAACATCATGAAATCAAAACCAATTGTTCTTACTGTGCTTAAGTGTGTATAAAATGAATTTATTATTATTTATGGAACGCAACACATAATAATTAAATTAATTGCAAAACCAGGTTGCATTTTCTTAACCAAACATATGCAATTCAACATTTTTTTAACAATTCAAGTTCGAAAATACTTATGCTAAATAAAATTAAATTATTAAAGTAGTAGAAATAGTAGTTATTTAGTTTACATTAAACAAAAGAGCCAATTCAAAATATTGTTTGAGATTAGACCAAATTATATGGTAATAAGCACATTTTAAAAACATGATTCATTATATAGCCATACACGTTTAATACAGAAGACAGTGTGTAGTACATAAGTACAGTTCATACAGTGATTTAATTATGTAGATTTACTCTTTATTTTCAGGCTGACGATGTCACAAATCTGTGGGAGACATCAAATGATATTTTAAATTATTTAAGTCATTGAAGGCGGGTTTGCATATAATTTACCGATGTTTACGTAAGAGCTTACCCTAACTAGGTAAGTACAAATAGAGCTCTCGTCCGGGACAAAAAATCTGCAGTCTACATGCTGACCACCATTTTGATCCCCTGTACCTTCTACTACTATGGCAACAAACAATAAAATCTTCTCTCCAAAAGTTAACTTACTCTTTGGCCAGATGGTTTGTTTACAAACATATCTCCGAGTGAGGCTTAACTTTTTTAACATGAGACGAGAGCTCCATGTGTTTTTTCTGCTCACCCCATCGCTAACACCAATAAGAGTTTTAACATCAGTTGCCAGGATAATTGGTATTGCCAAATAAGTTGGCAAGTCAAGGGTTTCTGGTTGGTAAACCACTTCTAAAGCAGATCACTTTTATCTACCAATATATACTTTTTTCATGTGTTTTTTAATATATTAATTTAATGATTGGTATTGAAAAATGGGTTATTGACAGATTTTTCTCTAGAATCAGAAATTTAAGAATTTATGTCAGCTATTAAATGTATTATTTTTATCGTTGACGCAATGCTGCTCATAAGGTGGCTTGCAGGGGCTATAGCCTCTAACATATGGTTTTTGTGTAAGTGGATTATCACAGCTGATCATTAGTTCATTTTGTGATATTTCCTTAAGAAAATATTTGGATCTTTAAAGTGCAGTGGGGCGTAGCCTGTAATTTTTGACATTTCTAATATTTTTTCCACCGTCCTTGGCCCTCGAGCTTTAAAATGAATTGTCATAACCTAACTTAAATTATTTCTAGCTCGTGGGGACCAAATCGCTTACGGAATTAAATATATAGATAAGAACTTAAAAAAATTGTGCATCAAATATATGCAATGTTAGTGTTTGTTATTTGTACCAGCTTTTCTTTCTGTGAGTCCGCCCTAACCTTCGCACCTACAGGCACGCTGCCAGTGGTTGACTGCTTGTATGGGGAGCGCGGACGGGACAAGGTTCAATCGAAGTAAGTATATGCAATTTGACATCTCAACAAAAAGTTCATAGTACACAATAATTATAATAATAGAATACAATAAGTATAATAAAATAAAACAAATGTAGATGAAGATATGACATATGTAAATAAATTACAAAAGAACATAGTCAATGCACATAAGAGTTATGATATAAATAAGTTATACAGTAATCATGTTCCAAGTACACAATTCATTACAGTATAGTCTGTCGGTGTATGAATGATTACACATTTAATTCAGATATAGATTGTAGTAAGGCAAAACGCTTAATACAATGAAGTAATAACGTAGATTACTATTCTAGGTAAAATATGTCACAATTCTGTGGGAGACAAAAACTGATCCTTTAACTGCTTAACTCAGAAATATTTTACATGTTGATTATTGAATAAGTTATAACCAATGATACAACATACATTTTAAACCTTGCACGGCGAACCTTACTGGGATGATTGACATTGGTAAAAACATTGGTTAGCGTTGATCAACTACGTCAGCAGTGAAGAGTGTCTGGCATGGAAATCACTTCTGAAGCTGCTGACGGTTATGTGTTAACAAATGTTTCTTTAAGCTACATAATTGTTTAAAGGATTTCTCACATGTAGTAAACTTATAAGGACGCTCTCCTGTATGGGATAACATATGACTCTTGAAATTTCCTGCCTTCGGAAAGGTTTTCACACATACCGAACAACAATGAGGTCGTTTGCCTGTATGCAATAGAATGTGAGACTTCAAATTTCCAGTATTCGTAGAAGATTCCTTACATGTTGTACATTTATAAGGACGCTCTCCAGTATGCGATAACGCATGAGTTCTCAAATGACTCTTAGTTGAACAGGCTTTCTTGCCGATTGGGCAGTTATGAATGTGTTAACATATGAGTTCTCAAATATCTTGCCTGCGCAAAGGATTTCACACATACCGAACATTTATGAGGTCGTACGCCTGTATGTGTTAACATATGAGTTCTCAAATATCTTGCCTGGGCAAAGGATTTCACACATACCGAACATTTAAGAGGTCGTTCGTATGTATGTGTTAACATATGACCCTTTAAAGTTCCTGCCAGCGCAAAGGATTTCACACATACCGAACATTTATGAGGTCGTTCACCTGTATGTATTAACATACGAGTTTTCATATTTCCTGCCATCGTAAAGGATTTCACACATACCGAGCATTTATGAGGTCGCTCGCCTGTATGCCTTAGGATGTGAGACTTCAAATGTCCTGTATTCGTAAAAGATTTCTCACATGTTGTACATTTATAAGGACACTCTCCAGTGTGCGATAACGCATGAGTTCTTAAATGACTCTTAGTTGAACAGGCTTTCTTGCCGATTGGGCAGTTATGAATGTGTTAACATATGAGTTCTCAAATATCTTGCCTGCGCAAAGGATTTCACACATACCGAACATTTATGAGGTCGTACGCCTGTATGTGTTAACATATGAGTTCTCAAATATCTTGCCTGTGCAAAGAATTTCACACATACCGAACATTTATGAGGTTGTTCGCCTGTATGTGTTAACATATGAGCTTTTAAAGTTTTTGCCTGCGCAAAGGATTTCACACATACTGAACATTTATGAGGTCGTTCGCCTGTATGTGTTAACATATGAGTTTTCAAATGTCCTGCCATCGTAAAGGATTTCAAACATACCGAACATTTATGAGGTCGCTCGCCTGTATGCCTTAGGATGTGAGACTTCAAATCTCCTGTATTCGTAAAAGATTTCTCACATGTTGTACATTTATAAGGGCGCTCTCCAGTATGCGATAACACATGAACTCTCAAATGACTCTTAGTTAAACAGGCTTTCTTGCAGATTGGGCAGTTATGAGGACGCTCACCTGAATGTGTTAACATATGAGTTCTCAAATATCTTACCTGCGCAAAGGATTTCACACATACTGAACATTTATGAGGTCGTTCGCCTGTATGTGTTAACATATGAGTTTTCAAATGCCCTGCCATCGTAAAGGATTTCAAACATCCCGAACATTTATGAGGTCGCTCGCCTGTATGCCTTAGGATGTGAGACTTCAAATTTCCTGTATTCGTAAAAGATTTCTCACATGTTGTACATTTATAAGGACGCTCTCCGGTATGCGATAACACATGAACTCTCAAATGACTCTTAGTTAAACAGGCTTTCTTGCAGATTGGGCAATCATGAGGACGCTTACCTGAATGTGTCAACATATGAGTTCTCAAATTTACTGCCTGCGCAAACGATTTCACACATACCGAACATTTATGAAGTCGTTCGCCTATAAGTGTTAACATATGAGTTCTCAAAGTTGCTGCCTGCGCAAACGATTTCACACATACCGAACATTCATGCGGTCGTTCGCCTGTATGTGTTAGAATATGAGACTTCAAATTTTCCGCTTGTGTAAAGGATTTCCCACATACTGAACATTGATAAGGGCGTTCACCTGTATGAGTTAACCCATGAGACTTTAAGTTTCGTGAATTTATAAAGGTTTACTTACATTTCGTACACTTATATAGGCGCTTACCAGTATGGGATAACATACGAGAACTTAAACTGCTTGTCGTTTTAAAGAGTTTCTCACATACTGAACACTTATGAGGACGCCCACTTGTGTGTAGTAATGAATGAATATTTAAACTTTCAGTGCTTGTAAAAGATTTGTCACAAGGGTTATTCATCGTCACAAGGGTCTTTACGTGCTTTAATAAGAGATGTCCTTCAAAGTAAAAAAACTTTGTTCCTCCCCGTCTTTACATGTTACCATTTAATGTTTGCTGTATATGGGAAAACAGAAAGGGTTTTGATGTATCCGTCTTTACATTTTACGGTTGTCTTCAATTTGTTTTTTGTACTGGCTAGTGTTCAATGACTGATTCTAACGAGGTCCTGTTATTAAATGTTAGTGTTAACATCCTCACTAACGGCAAAGTCACCTCAGTCCTGAAATCAAACATTATTTTGTTGTTACAATCAAAACAATTGTTACATAGGCTACCATGCCAACATAGGTGTAAAATGTGTACCATTATTGTTAACTATATGGTTTTATATACACGATATTGAATAATAATTTTCGAAAGTAAACTTAAATTTAATTTTAGAGTTATATTTTCCAGATTAATTGACTAATTCAGCAACCATCATAATTTTTTGCCAAAGGTCCACTTCTGAAACTGTACCCAACAACACGTTTTATAAATAAGAGATCCATTGGTATAATTATACTGTTTATACGTCAATTTTTTTAAAATAGAAATGTATGAGTAAGTCTTATCTAAATATGTTTCATCAGTAATCGTTTTTCTTATGAAGACACGATAAAAAATAACAACAAAAAACAATTCTTTTTTAATTTAAAACCAGGTTTACATACCTTTTCCGTCCAAGCAGTTCAAAAATAAATGCTGTCACCTACTATGACGACATTTTTCAGAATCTAGAATTCCATTTTCCGGTCATACAAAACCGTTCGTAATTCATGCAGACGTTTTCTTACAGGAATCGCCGGCTTGTTGTCTAATCGCCAGCCGGCTTGTGCGTGGATCTAATTTGTGCGAAGTATGTGTTTAATGCCGTGTTGTGCTGTTATGTTGAACTGTATTAATGTTTAAAAAATGTTTACATTTTGACGAGTATCTGTATGAATTACGGTCGTTATTGTATGACCGGAAGATGGAATTCTAGAATCCAAAACATTTCGTCATATTAGGAGGCAGCATACATTTGCCACCTAATATGTTTGGACGGGAAAGGTATGCAAACCTGGTTTTAAATTCTAAACAACAGTTCAGGAGGCATTTTCAAAATGAATAAATTCTTTTTGTCCAATTTGCAAAATTGGTTTGACTGTAGGCAAAGTAGATCATTTTCTATTTCAGCTAAAAATTGAATCTATACTTATTTAATAGGCGAGCAGGTTTTTTGTGACAATCACTCCTCCTAAACTACTGAACCGATTCTCATGTTTTTGGTGTCATTGGAAAGAGCCTAACGTGAAGTTGTGCAGGAAACGTTTTTTAGAGAAATAATTTGTGAGTGAGGCCCTGGGACCTCTTAAATTTGAGATTTTTTCCCATAAGCTTAACACTGGGAAATAACTATAAGTTTTAAGCAATCAGCTGGATAGAGTAAACACAGTTAATCAGCAGGCCATGTTGGCTTTGGAACGGTAACACAATATTTATACGGGAATATCAGTATAATATTAAGTTGTGATCACGAGCGAAGCTGCGACAGACTACTAGTATATTAAAATACTACTGGTCCGGAATATGTAAATAATAGTTTTAAAAGGTATGCTTAGCAAAATGTTGTATTATCAATATATTACTGCATTCATAAGGAAATGACTATGTACTCCTGCAGGATAGTCGGTAAACCCAGGAAAATCAAAATGGTTCATTAAAAAAATAATATAACGCTGTGTATACACAAATACTTCGTTCTGAATAACACAAATGTGCTAATCGTTGATAGATCAGATAGATACAAGGATGTAAAAACAGATGTAAGGATGTAAAACAAGGATGTAATATCAAAACAGGCGAGGGAGGACTCGTAAACAAATTCCGGACTAGGTTCAATAAGAATACTAACTGCGAAAATGGCACCTCAAAACTGCTCCCGGACCTCAACACGTTGTAAGGACCAAACAACTTTAGATACTTTTAATTTCTCCCCCAGACCTCAGGGCTGCACCATGTAGGTAGCAGTACATCTGGAGAGGACATGCCAACATGCTTTAACATTAGGGCCGATAAAGCCAGCAAACCCCATCCAACTGGCGATAAGATTGTAAGCTAGGCTATAAGATGGCAAAAGCGCTCCAGTTTAGCACGGGGAAGATAGGGATAAATGCGTCACCCGCTTAGTTGAATTAAAATTCCTGCCAAGATATTTAGTTTTTGGCCAAATGGCTTTTTGATTTATATTTCTGATTAAATTCTCGAGACGTTGATACTACATATAACCATATATATTAGTGAATATTTAGTAAATGGAATAGAAACTTGAATATACTTGATATGCGCTTACTTTAATTACGTTTTTGGACAATCTCTGATTTTTGTACACTAAAAACCAATTTATTCGTGTTCCTAATGAGCTGTTTGAATTCTTAATAAAAATTTTAAGTATATTATATTGATATTTTTTTATTAAAAACTGTGATAATACATTTTTTGTAAACTCTCAACCCGCGCTCTTCTTTAATTAAGTCCCTGCACAATATAACAGCACTACTGATTCATGTTACTTACCAAATACTTAAAACTTTTAATTCCAATTTTAACGATGTTTGAGTGTTATCTGCTTTATAAAATTAATAAGAATATTTTTATACATCTTTGGACCCAAACTCACTTTAAATGGGTTCCTGGCTTATATAATAGGTTTTTTACAACAACAAAAACTAAAGGGTGTTTTTCCCTATTAAGTGCTGAAACTATTGATACCAAATCTATCCATGTTCGGGTGTTATATGTTTTTTAAAGTTAGAAAACTAAGATAAACTAAGAATAATTTTAGAAATCTTTCAACCTGCGCTAAGTTTAATTAGTTTCCTCGCCAATAAAATGTGTTTATAAACAAATATACTATTTATTTATGTTACGAAATCAGTGCTCAATCCGGTAATAACCAATATTAACCATCTCTGAGTTATGTTCAATAGAAGTAATAATTACTTAAAATAACTTTAGACAACACTCAACCCATGCAGACCTAGCCAGTGGAATACATTTTTAACCAAATAAAATAATAACTGCTCTCCCATATTAACTGCTGAACCTTTTAATACCAATTTTAACCATATTCTAGTGGTATATGTTTTATACCACGGCACAGCACGGCGTTAGCCGGTGGCTGCCTCCCCCCCACACTACATAAAGGACGTTTAAATGAATTCAATGTTCTTTGTGTAAGCATGTATTACAAATATAAGACAAAAAAATTACTTACAGAATTTACCCATCTAATACCGTTGAAAAACGTTACTGAACTTTACATATACCATTTATGTTATATAACGAAGAAACATAACAAAATAATTTTTTAAATTTTTTTTAAACTTTAAAATTTATTTTATTTTAATTTACTGTATTGATAAGTTATGAATAAATTGGAGGTTATGTTGTGGCCATATCAGTTAATTAACAAAGGATGACTTAAAGAATTAAACATGAATAAATTGGAGGTTATGTTGTGGCCATATCAGTTAATTAACAAAGGATGACTTAAAGAATTAAACATTTGTTTCCTGAATATATGTTACAGCTTATTTAGAGTAAACCAGATGACACGGGGTGCCGAAAATATTTTAGATAATCTGCACACTTTGTCAGGCTTGATTTGTTTTTATATTTTGTATGCTTATTACGATAAGTTTTTTTTATCATTTATGTTTGCAGACTTCTCAAAGATCGAACGAATATTGCTTCACTAGAATGATGTGGCGATCACTTTTCAAAGACAAAAAGATTTCTTCACTATTGCTCAAAGACAAACGATTAGGTAGCCTATATAAAGGTAGGCAAGCCATGTGGATTAAAGTGTGAAAGTTAAAACCACTTAATAAATGAGTTGGAATAGATATTTTCAAGTGTTGCCGATAAATAGTGTTGAGCCTTAAAACATTCCGGCTGAGAGAGTACGATTAACTTGCCCTAACTCATTCAACATCATTGACGATATTGTTCTTGATTACGCCTTATGTTAATACTTCAAGGGTATAATCTTTCCTTAACTTATATAGCAACTCGCAAACTTGCAAGGTTCTATCACTTTATTATTTACGTTTGTAACTTTTTATTCGGGTGGAATTTATAAGTTAACCGCTTTAATAATACAGTGGTTGTTGGTTAAATATAAGAATTCGCCGTTAATGGTGCATTATGTTACACTAAAGTAAGTAATATGGGTGCAGTACAATAAGAGTCCATCAGAAAAATCTAATAACTTGTCCCATCTTAGTTTGTTTTACTGTACACTTTTAGTTTGATTCATAAATTGAGATTGTATTAAATGATTAAAACGTTTCCACACACAAATTTGTATATATTTCATTAAAAAATCCAATAAACACAACAAATTGTTTCTCATAACATTTCTCCATAGCTTAACCTATAAAGAACATGTTAAATCTTCTAATATGTATTATTTCGTATTATAAATAATAAATTACACTACTACTGCATCAAAAGGCTTTACCAATTGTAACTGAAGAGATTAAACATGTATGAACCTTTAATTTTTGAATAAGATTTCATTTGAAATTAATTTAGTCCAAGAGTATTAATCAATAAATTGGTGCAGCTAGTATAGCTAATAAAATGTCAACTAATTTTAAAATTTTGTAATTCATTATGTATTAGAAAATATATAATCAATTTACCATACAAAATAAATATTTGTAAATGTTTACTTTGTTGAACTGACAGCAGGGTTCTGACAAAATAATATCCCCCTAAAGCCCACAACCTAAGTATTGAAGAGTTCGACATTTTATCTTGGCAATTTTAAATTGTAGGCCTAAAATATCACGTCCAAGAGAAATATTAGATAAATTTGATTTTCTGTTCATAATCGTGCAATGTGTAAGTAGTTCAATTATTGGTAGTTAATTAGCTATTTTGTAATATATGATAGTATACGATACATTGACTATAGAACACGAAAGAAAGTTGTCGTTTTATATATGATTTTTGTCTAGTTAAAGACAGAGTATTGATCAATAAGAGCCAAAATGTGCTTTTCCTCGTTGTTAAAATACACCTAAATCTCACTGAATGTTGATTATTAAGTAACTATTTTACTGAAACTAACCTCCATCACACAGTTCAGATGGCTCTAGAGTAAAAGTCCAATGGAAATACTTTAGTAGGTAACTTCAATGGTCTTTAAATTTGTCATTTAATGTACCGGTGGGAAGTATTATTTAATAAGTCACAATTGAATTAGTCAACATTTTAAATATTAAGTAGAAATTTATTTAATTTTACACAGACTATAATATCACCAGACAATAATCATCGGCATTGGTCGTCCTGACAGGGATAGTTAATGATTAGATGGCAATCAAGGTTCGTAAAGAGCATTATATCGTTCTCCAGGTTTGCTCGTGCTCAGTCGATCTATTTCATGTTATCTAGCTAAACGGAAAAAAAACATTGTAAAACACCTGTATAATCATCAATCAAGTCACGTTAATTGTCACGTGATCGCCAATCCAGTTTTATGTGTTGCTGGAAACACGATATTTATCGTACGCGTACCTCTTGATTTTAATTTAGGAACAAAAACTATTTAACTGCTTACATAGTTTTATCAGCCGTTATTTTTATAAACCTTATTTAGTAAATATTTATACAACCGAATTTGTATATATTTCATTAAAAAACCCAATAAACACAACAAATTGTTTCTCATAACATTTCTCCATAGCTTAACATATAAAGAACATGTAAAATATTTCGTATTATAAAAAAGAAATTACACTACTACTGCATCAAAAGGATTTACCAATTGTAACTGAAGAGATTAAACATGTATGAACCTTTAATTTTATGAATAAGATTTCATTTGAAATTAATTTACGTCCAAGAGTATTAATCAATAAAATGGTGCGGCTAGTATAGCTAATAAAATGTCAACTAATTTTAAAATGTTGTAATTCATTATGTATTAGAAAATATATAATCAATTTACCATACAAAATAAATATGAGTAAATGTTTACTTTTTGAACTGACAGCAGGGTTCAGACAAAATAATATCCCCCTAAGGCCCTCAAGCAAAGTATTGAAGTGTTCGACATTTTATCTTGGCAATTTTAAATTGTAGGCATAAAATATCACGTCCAAGAAAAATGTTAGATAAATTTGATTTTCTGTTCATAATCGTGCAATGTGTAAGTAGTTCAATTATTGGTAGTTAATTAGCTATTTTGTAATATATGATAGTATACGATACATTGACTATAGAACACGCACGAAAGTTGTCGTTTTATATATGATTTTGGTCTAGTTAAAGGCAGAGTATTGATCAATAAGAGGCAAAAGATGTGCTTTTCCCCGTTGCTAGATTATTAGGTACGTATTTTACTGAAACTAACCTCCATCACACAGTTCAGATGAATCTAAAATAAAAGTCTAATGGAAATACTGTAGTAGGTTACTTCAATGGTCATTAAATTTGTCATTTAATGTACGAATGGGAATTATTTTATAAGTCATAATTCAATTAGTCAAAATTTTAAATATTAAGTATAAATTGATTTTTACATAAACTATAACACCACAAGACAATAATCATCGTTATTGGTCATCCTGACAGAGATAGTTAACGAGTAGCTGACAATCAAGGTTCGTAATGAGCATTATATCGTTCTCCAGGTTTGCTCGTGCTCAGTCGATATATTTCGGGTTTTCTAGCTAAGCGGAAAAAACATTGTAAAACACCTGTTAGGTCACGTGATCACCAATCCAATTTTAATTTTTACGGGAAACACGATATTTATCGTACGCGAACCTCTTGATTTTAATTTAGAAACAAAAACTATTTAACTGCTTACATAGTTTTATCAGCCGTTATATTTATAAACCTTATTTAGTCAAATTCAATCTAATTAATACATTGATACTTCAATTTATATTTAATACATTGAACGTAAACAATAAACGTAAACAAGTTGAACAGCGGCAATTTTTAAACTATGACATTATTATAACCCCTACAAGGCAGGAGAAACGTCTATATATAGTAGGTTGTTTATATTATGCACCAGCCTCAATAACCTCGGACAACATTTTAGCTGCGAACATTACTCATACGGGAATAAGAATACCTGGGATAAAAGCTCTACGAACCTTTGTTGACAATGATTTTATTTACAACCTGATGAGTGAACACTGTACTGGTAAAAATACACATTTCGCAACACATAATATCTTCATCGCAGCAAACCTGCGTACTTAGCGTATTTATAGTGTAAGATGATTAGTTCCAACAGAAAACCAACTTGCCTAGTTTACTCAAAATATATTATACTAGTACTGAAGTAATATTGAGAGTGATATAATAACGGTGATCCTTGGGAAAAATGTGATAAAACAGTTTATTAAACAATGAAAGGAATCCAGAACACCTACAAAACACAACATTCCAGAGGTTACCATATACGGATCATTACCTAAAAAAAATATGTTTATAAACGTGTTATTGTATTTACTTATATGTTAACCTAACGCAATAGGCTTTTCGTTCAAGTCAGAGTATTCTTCAATACGAGCCGAAATGTACGTTTGCCCGTTAATAAACTGCCTACATCTTACTGAATATTGGTCATTACGTGTTTTACTAAACCTAACCTCAAACAAACAAGTAGGATGATTCTATAGTACTTGAAAAAGTCCAACTAAAATACTGTAGCAACTTCCGGTTTTAAAAACCTAGTAGTTCACATAGTAGTCGGTAAATATACCAAACATATTGTACAAACCTTGTAACATAAAACATCATGATTAATATATTTTAGGTCAGAAAGTGCTACGCTAAATTACATTGCATACAGGTCTATACTGTAGTTAGTCAATGACGTTAGTTCCTTATAAATATATAGGTTTGGTAAATACCTCAATTATACTAACCAAACTGCATATCTCAGAAATTATATGGAGTAGAAATGGTAATAATGAACAAAGATTAAGTTAACTTCCCATTCTTATATGTATGATTTATAGGCTTCATCAAATGATACATAACCTCAATCATCTAGTCCCGTCTTTGATAGTTTCTCTGTACACTGCGTGTTTTAGATTGTATGAAATAATCCATATTCTTAATAACATGTGTTAATAGTTTGTATGAATTCTGTTACGTGTTGAGCAGTCCAGAGAAGCTTCTTCAACGTTATATCGTTGCAGACCGATAGACCTATTACGATTCTGGAACTAATGTTTGTTGAGCTTACGGAAAGTTAACGTTAGAAAATAAACATTATATACGTTTCAATTAATTTATACAAACATTTTAGTAATACAGGTTTTTATGAGTGTCCATTTTACGAGTTTCAGGTATGAAACTTTGTATATTATGTTTTGTTTTCATCACAAATATTGACAATTAAATTAAGATGTTTAGGCTCTACCCATCCAATACTGAAGAGGCTACGTTTTATAATTTAAAAAGCAAAGTTTTATTTTAACTAATTCATTGAGCATATTATTTATGTATAAAATTTTTCCTATTTATTAGAATATTACCACTTCATCAGTGTAGTTTTTTCTCCAAAAGTTCCCCCACCTATACACATGACATCAAATGCCCCCTCCATTGGACTGTCTGGTTTTGCGTCTTAATTACATATATATATATACATATATATTTTCACAAAATCGTATAAAAACATTTACCCACTCTTATTTTCTCTAAATGGGCTTAAAAACAATCCAAGAAACACAAAAGAGTACATTCTAAAAACTTTTGAGTGTTAGGAATTTGTATTTAGATTTAGGCTTTTAAAATGAGTACTATATTTTATATGGTTTATCCAACATTAAAACTAATAAGGCCTTTATTAGGACGCCTAAATTATGTTAAAAACTTGTACACACACTTAATTATTTATTAACAAACTTAAACTTAACTTATAAAAGGTTAGCTAACTTCGTCACACAAGGTAAAACTCGTTGGGATTCCAACAATACTTTAACTTCACTTCAGGTATAGGTTTGGTAATTGCAATATTTTAATACATTGCAATAAATTAATTACAATAAACATATACTATAAGTTAGATAGGGAATAGAGGTAATGAAAATAAATAGTACACAAAATGAACAAATATTACCTGCTGTCATGTATTTATAGGCTTCATCAATGATCTCCATAACCTCAAACATCTAGTACCACTGATAGGACTAGTTATAAGGTATATATTATAGAACGATTGAAACATTTAGACTAATTTAAAATGAATGCACTTCAATTATTAAATATAACTAGCACTTAAAATACTATGCAACAATAGTTTTTTTTAATTCAGAAAACAAATTTCAATATAATATCATGGTAATGGTAGAACTACTGAGGTTATAGATATAGATGGAGTTGGTAGTGTTAGTATATGAGAAGTTTACGAACTTAAACAAACTCAATTTATTCATGAAATTCATACTATAATAAATTATATAAATAAATTAACAGAAACACTTTGGTATGCAATTTTATTTTTTACCACAGATAAAGGACTCTATAGAGTTGTCTGTGGTGGTATTGAACATCAAATGTCCTAGTTAATGCGCTTAGTTTTTCGTTTTATTTGTCATTGATGACTCCGTTGATTTCATTATAAATCGAATATAGAGATTTAGGGGAACCTCCTATAGGGAAGAAACAATTAATTACTGTAGGTAACTATGATAACCTTTCGCATTTCTGTCTCCAGATGCCAAAAACATCATTCGTTAAAATTTGGATACATATATCGATTATACTCGTAAAAGATTGTATCTCAATGAAATTTGGTAAAAATATGAAACATTAATTCAAATTAGCACAACCCAGACAGATCGCTCCATTCGAATACCTATTTGGCGAAGGGGAAGTTGGGTTTGTACATCAAAAATGGGGGTTTTCACATATAATTTGCATTGAAATCAAATTTGTTGTTTACATCATTGGATTTACCTCTGTAACACACCAACTAATTTAGTATTTTGCACATTCCTATATGTTAATCCAATGTACGTTATCCTATAATATTCCTATAAAGGAGTTTAAGTAAAATATTAATTAGTAAAATGTTCTCTTAATAATCTTGATAGTTAAAATGTTATATCCCACATATTTATAAATACAATTTGATGGTGTATAAATATAAAGAAATATATATATATATATATATACCATACTTCTTAACTATAATTGCTAAATACCTTCATGTGGTTATGTTATTAGCCTATTTATATTTGCATGACAAATTTTGTTCTAGTTTTCCTCGTAACTGTAACCCTATACATATTCTGTTAAATGTAATTCTCATGAAGGATAAATTAAATGTATATCCACTAATTTATCAGTACGGTAACTTTTTATAAAACTAGGCAAGCTGGTTTATGTGTTGGCAAAGATATATTTCTACTGTAAAATCACAGTAAGTTTTTTGGCAAATGTGTACTTTATACAGTATAGAGTTCAAACACCAAGTTGTAAATAAAGCCATTGTCAGCTACTCATAACTATGCCTTAAACGAAGTGACTGAGTACACGTTCAATGTAAGGGCAAATTCACTTCGCTACCGCTTAGGTTAGGTTGGGTTAGGTTACGTTACGTTAGGTTAGGATAGGTTAGGTTAGGAGGTTTTCTGGCTCTCAATTTGTTTTAAAAATCACAGGAAAAGTAACGTACGGTGCATAATTTAGAACGGACGTGAACAGTAGTGGCTCACGTCCGACGTGTGTGTAGCCACTGCCTTCCTTAAAAGACGACCAACACCAACCCTAACGATTATTGTCAACGGTAAAGTTAAAAAAAAATCACTAGGATATGATAATACAAATATTTTATATACATATAACAGACACATTATTAGCATTTTGTGTAATGTGTTTTGCACAGACAGCACGTACAACTTGTTTAAATCAATTAATGGGATTCCCTACTAAATAAACGGTATCAGGAAACTGACAAATACTTTCTCCCTTTTAGCCCAACTTTAATGAATAAATTACTTTTTATTTACTAAATTATAGAATACAAAGCACGGTCGAATGTACAGAAAATATTTTAAACAAGTTTTTTTCAAAAACATCCACCCAAATCCCTGTTTTGGAGGTATTACAGAATCCATCACTATACTCGTGGTTTTTAGAGGGGAAATGATGCCCCCTATTCCCCCCTAGAGTTATTAAGGGGTAATATATTTCGAATTTCCGCTGTTGGTCAATGCTAACTTGACTAGCATATCAAGTTTGAACAAAATTGATCAGTAAATAGGGAGAAAAAGTAATTTTTTATCCCCCATGAGAATAACATTGGACAACGTACTGCGTTTACCGCAAAATGAAAATTTAAATTTTCCCTGCAACCAGCAATCGTAGAATAGTAATTAAAAATATTTAAGTGTTTAGTTTTTTGAGCTCTTTTTAATGGTGAATAGTAATATTTTATTTATATTTATGTTTTTTATGAAAAATCAAAAAATTGAATTTTTGTTGTGGTGTCATTTTGTTGGAAAACTCTACAAACGACTTAAGTTTAATCAAAATCGTTAGAGCCGTTTTTGAGAGATTTTTAAATTTGGATTTTTTATTTTTTTTCAGTTTTAAATTATTACCCATAAAAATCAAAAATTCAAAAATGAAGTAACTCCTGGAGATATGGTGGTTTAGTATTTACATGCCAAATTTCATCATAATCGGCCAATTGGCGTGGGCTCTAGCTCTGTACACATCCAGACAGACAGACATCACGTAAAAATCACTTTTTTGGGTTCAGGGAGCACCGAAACGAATATTTGCACCAACAAATCGAATTCGAAAATTTTGACGAAAACAATACTTTCTCAGTATATGGTACTATGTATAAGGGAACAATGTAAAAATGACCAATTTTGATCAAAATTTGAAATATATTTTTTTTTGTTCTATAATTTATAAGGAATAAATAAATACCCCCGTCGCAGCAAACCTGCGTACTCAGCGAATTTCCAATGTATAATATTTGTCTTAATTCCACGTAAAGCCGTGTACCAAGTTTCATAAAAATATATTCACATATAAGCGATTTTAATTATTCTCCATAAGAATAACATTGGTAATGAGTACGTAGGTTTGCTGAAACAAGGAACACAAACAATTGTTTTTTATGCTAATATAAATATAATGTAACTAGGCGAACCCCCCCCCCCCATAAACACCAAGTTTCATCAATAATCAATCATAAATAAGCGCTATATAACATTTTAGTTATTCTCCATAATAATAACATGGGGGCTGAGTACGCAGGTATGCTGCTACAGGAATAACCAACAAAAAATCAATTTTTTGTGCAAATATCAATATACCAGTACTATTTGAAGCCACATACAAAGTTTCATCAACATACATTCATAAATAATCGAGATTTCAAATTTTATTTATTCTCCATAAGGATAACATTGGACAACGTACTGTGTTTAGCACTTTGAATATCTCAGCAACGGTTGGGCGTAGAATCACAATTTAAACACCAAAATGATTGTTTTGTGGAACTGAACAAATTTCTAAAAGCAAATGTGAAGTTTAAATTAAAATAAACTGAGGAAATGCCAAAAACCTTTTTCCCTTAAGATTAACATGGGAGATTTTATGAGTAGGTTTTTTTGGATTTCCTCCGCAACCACTTAACCTAGGTTAATAATTCAAAATACTATATTATTTGTTTTTTAAGCTCTATAACATGGTTAAAACCAAAATCAAGTTTTAAAAAATTTTAGGGTGAAAATTGCAAAAAACTGATTTTTGGAAAATTTAAAACCCCCATAAACCCCCCTTCCCATGGTCCGATTTTTCCGGTTTTCGAACTTAAAGTCATGAATGTTATTTTACACATTTGAGCCAAATTTCATTGAAATCGGACGTTTTTTACTCAAGTTATCGCATTCACGGACATATATATATATATATATATATATATATATATATATATATATATATATATGTACAGCTCGCAAACAAAACGGCAGCCATACACAGGATATTTTGCATTTAAAGTGGCAGCCACCTGGTTGTGGCAGCCGAATATGGCTGCCACTTTATTTCTCAGTGCTAAACAGATTTCTGAAGACAAACAAATACATTTAGCTTTATTTTGAAAATTAAAATTGGCTGCCATAGTGATGTTGGTGTGAAAAATCGTATACGTTTAAGGTTCCATGTTTACTTGCCAGAGCCGCGCCACCGTCGGTTGCCGTATAAGTTGCCGTGTATAGAGTTTGTACACCACGGCATCATTATGGCAGCTGTAAATATGGCAACTATGTCATGAGTCACATCTTGCCTTATCGTTCGCCAGCCGCTCTTAGACAGTGCTCAGCTCTTGTCTGCGACTGAGGCGTCACGTCACCTGCGTGAAGCCGACCGCGTGACACAACCCGACATCGTGACGCGTGACGTACCGCGCGATGCTCCATTTCCGGTCTTGACCCCCACACTTCCACATGTGGACGCGTCAACAAAACAACACCGCCTGACATTTTGTGACGTAGGGAGTGAACATTGGCGTATCTTGCTAAAAACCCTTTTGCTATTTAGAATAACTCGAGCTTGACGCATTTTTGTTTATATAATGTGTAGTAATAATTTCGTGTCCTAATTATCGTTGAGTGGACAAAACTTAACATTTGTAAATTAATATTGGATTTCTGCAACTTTCCAGCATATTAATAAACGATCATGTAATTTAATTTCTTAAAGTTTCTCATGATATACTTGAATTCGAGTTATTATAAATTGCCTTTTATTTTTAGAGTAATAGTAAATACTAAATTATTTTAACTGTCCATTGCGATTCCATGACCATGGCGATTTTTTAAAAAGGTAGATACCGTATTCTAATTGCTGCCATTGATTCATTTATGTAATATTAAGAATACAAAGAAATCAGTTTTTTTATTGTTTCTTATTATTAGGTATAGGTACAATTTATTGTTACCGTGCATCGTGCCTTCATTAATGTGCTAATTTAACAAAAAGGTAGATAATTTAGATGATGTAACTGAATAATTTACAATATATTTTAGACTAAAGATAGTAATTAAACTCTGTAGAGAATACCATCATATTCGTCCTTCGCAAAAAACTATGTGCAGTCATATAGAAATAATCAAAAACTTTTCAAACTAACTGTAAAGTATGTAAATGATTTTAATTTTTACCATCAAATCATGAGTTTTATAACAACTAATTAAGAAACATTTATCAAAAAGCTTAATAGTTTTGTCAAACAAACTCGTGTTGTTTCATTAAGAATTAATGTTCTCCCAGTTAATCATAGTTTTTATTTCTTCCCTTATACGTGGCATATGGAGGAAGTATTGTTCTGCAAACATGTTTTGATTTGAGTTATTAGTAGACATAGCGATTTAAATTGTTACCTGAATCAGAAAAAGGTAGTTTTTAATATTATATCCATGACTGTTGGTATGTATGGATATAGACCAGAAGACCACGCATGTTTAAAACTGATTTGTTATTACATCAGTCAATCAAATAAACAATAATAACTAATCCTATTTCCATATTTGACATTAAAATTTGAGAATTGAACGATAAAATAAACTGTATCAGGAAACTGGCACATAGGCCTACTTTCTTCCTTTTACCAATTTTAACCAATAAATGGCTTTATATTTACTAAATACATATAAATAAAATTATAGTTTTGTCTGTACATTGCTTGGAATTATGAAATTTTGCATATTTTCACGTTTGACACCCTAAAAAAGGCAACACAAGTATTATATCAATTTCTGTCTGTCTGTCTGTCCGTCTGCCTGTCTGTCGGTAACGCTCAAGGACGGGTTTTTGTTCGCTTTTCACGGGAAAACGGGTGCACTGACATTTATGAAACTTTGTTTCTTTGTTCTATATGTGCGTGAGAAGGTTTTAGGCTACTCTAAACTGTCATAAGCCTTTTTGAAAAAGAATGGCGGCCGCTAAAATACGTAATTTCATGCGATTTTGGTCACGTTTTTTCGCTTTTCACAGAGAAACGGGTTCACTGATTTCGATGATATTTTGTTTCTATGTTCTAAATGTGCGTTAGAAGGTTTTAGGTTAAATTATTATTTTTTTAGGTCACCTTAGGACTCTCTTCCACGGGGTTTTAAAGATCCTATGTTATTCTTATGCACAAAGCAATATTTATTTATATTGAACTAGATGATGACTTAAGAATAGTTATTCTATAAACAGATGTTGTAGATCTTATTTAAAACTTTGAATCAAGATTGGTAATAAATTATATAAGTATACAGAGAAGATATCTATATACAAAAATTAAAGTTTTGTCTGTACATTGCTTGGAATTATGACATTTTTGCATAATTTCGCGTTTTACACCCTAGCGGAGCCAAAACAAGTCTTCTCTCAATTTTTGTCCGTCTGTCTGTCCTTCAGTAACGCTCAAGGACGTGTTTTTGTTCGCTTTTCCCGGGAAAACGGTTGCACTGATTTCGATGAATCTTTGTTTCTTTTTTCAATACATTTGTGAGAAGGTTTTAGGTTATTTTAAACTGTCATGCGCCTTTTTTTTTAATTATTGAGGCCGCTCAAAAACGTGTTTTCGCGCGGGTTTGATCGTGTTTGCTCGCTTTTCATAGGGAAACGGGGGAACTAATTTAGACGAAACTTTGTTCTGTGTTCTACACTTACGTTAGAAGATTATATGCTACTTCAACACTTTGAATTCACCTCAGGGCTACAAACCACGGGATTTTCAATATACCATCTTATGGTTATGGACAAAGCATTGATTATACTAAGCCAGTTGATAACTTAAGAATATTTATTCCATAATCAGCTGTTGTACTTCTCATTTAAAATGTTGAGTGAAGATTGGTAATAAATAACAGAAGTATACAGAGTGGACATATTATTTAAATCTATATTTTTCAAACACATTCACTTGCTTGCATTGTGATCACTGTAACTAAAAAACGACAATGTCTAAGAAGTTGAAATGTTGTATAGTGGTTCCCCTTATTCTGCAGATGTACAATAAGGCTAGGTTTGAAACAAAATCGTACCCGGCTTAGCCCTTATTGTTTGTCCTAATATTTTATTGCTGGCGATCTTATGAGCATTAGTTCGGACCTTTTTAGTTGAAATTTGGTGGGAAAATACTTAATATATCAGAACAAACACAAGCCTATTCCCGTTAAGATCGTGTTTTAGGGCCCCACCCCCGAATCTTCAGAATACTTATTTTTACAATCTTGCACATACTACTGGACTGATGAAGATAAAATTCGGTAGAAAATAAGCAGATAAAATAATGTCAAATGGGGCTCTGCCCCACTGACCTCTAATATAATCTTCACAAATTACTCAACCAATAGAGCTAAAATTTGGTACTTTAAAGGACATCAGCAACAACAACAAGGCCCATAATGGGGAGTCATGGTGTTGTTCTCTAGAGATTTCATACAGACACTTTGTGTGTTTTAGAAATGGGGGGACGAGATCTTTGCCTCTCTAAATAGATATTTTATGAAGCCAACTACTGAGTGTTTCAAATAAACACTAAATTTGAAAATTATTTTTGGATAAGATTAAGGGATTGAGGAGTTTTACTAGGTCCTTTTTAAAAGGTGGGAACAGGACATTGGAAAACAGTTATTCTTTTCAAATTCATATATTATTTAGACATACAACCCGTATGAAGGACGGGTACACAGCTAGTACTGAATACAATGTTCGTAATATTAGCCTAAATCTATTTTTATTTTAGGCACTACTGAATCACTTGCTTTACACGTTGGTTTTAAGAGAGACGAAGCCCCTTCCTTCTTATTGTTTAATGCCAACTTGAAGGAACATACCAAATGTTATTAAAATTAAAATCGAATAAGAAATAAATGACAAGTTTATATCCGTATAAGAATACAATAATTTGACGACGTATTTAGTTTACCGCTAAATGAAAATGTCAGTTTTCTCCGCAGACATTGGTCGTAGAATAATAATTCGAAATACTAATTTATTTAGTATTTTGGCCTTTAAAGTTGTGATGAATCAAAGTCAAACATGAATTAAAGTTTAAAGTTTTTCTAGCTGCCAGTCGCGTCCTCGCCCGTAAAATAAATCTGTGTAATAATAACAGTTGTAGCTGGTGTTACATAAAGTAAACCTTGCAATATTTCATCTATTTACCCTATAATTTAAACTTTAAATTCCCCTTTAGTTTAGGTATTAGAAATATATTTTTATTCCCCACCAGAAACAGTGTATATAGGCTTATCATGTTATGTAAATCACCATATTTAGACACCACCTCATTTTTATAATCATAGTGATTATACACTAAATATTACAGTTTTTAATATATTTAGCTTTGAAAAATAAAAACGGCCGCTATTCTGAAATAGTACAAAGTAGAAACTTGATATTCCATACCAAAATGGGTCTTATTATGTGTAATATATGTACCGAGTTTTAAGGTGGTATCTTCAAATTTGTCTAAGATACAACGTATTTAAGTAAAAGATATACACATACAGATAGACGGGATGAAAATAAGCGTTTTAGGATATATACCTTTGTATGAACTTTTTTATTTATTTTGTTTGAGGACTCATATTCCAGAGTCCTGAAGGTTTTTTAACACCCTGTTAATATTTATATAGTATAACTAGCTGGTACCCGACGTGACTTCGTTCGCAAAATCTTTCTTCATTAGGATCGGATTCCTTTTTTTCTCGCTGGTAAATATATTTTTACTAAAGAAACTCAAATAAAATCATTACTCCATAAGGTAAACACTGACAAACGAATTAAAAATAAATTTGTAATGCCAATAAGGTGGAGCCCAAAACATGTTGAGTATTGTCAGTACCCTATAGGTTTGATTCTAATCTACTTATCTTTCTATCGTATTTCAGCTCCATCGTTCCATTATTATACATGTGTCAGTGAACGTAACTATAAATGCCAGTGTGGTGTAGCTTCATAGGACTGTCGAATAAGAACGATATTTGATTAGAATTTTAGCTTAATGTGTTCAATCTAAAAATTGTTGTGATAGTTGTCGTTGTGGTTGTGATAGTTAAAATGGGAATAGCAAAGGTTCACTTTGCGGAGGAGTAGGCCTATTATTCTTAGAATTATATAGCTATATCGTTCTACCAAGCTTTAGGTCCATCATTCCAGTGGTAGGCGTGAAATAGTATAGATATCTATGCATCCCACTCGGGCAGAGCCACAAGGGATCTTTGGATTAGGGAAACGTCAATTTTGATTATTCTGTTTATCTATTGTTTTGTGTTGGTGTGTGATGATTGGTATGGGTATACTAAAGGCTAGTGCGGGGCGTAGCCTTTAATTATAAAACAGCCTGTGATTTTTTAGATGTCAGCTATCATTCTACTGAATTTCAGCTCCATTAGTCCAATAGTAGGTGCAAGATGGTTGAAGGTAAGGAGGGCAGATCCCTACAACATTTGCGGCATAGGCTTATGATTTACCCTGTTATATTAGCTGCGTTCCTACCGAATTATAGATCAAAATCATCACTAATACCTACAATATTTTCATAAGAATCCAGTAGGGTAGAGCCCCTAATGTTTAGGACTTTTACTAATGGCTAGAATCCTTTTAATGGTTAATCTGGTTTACCATGTAAATATTGAACGCAATTGGAAATATAGTGTAGGAGAGCATAAAGGACAAAGAAACAAAGATTAATTTAAATACTGGATATATACGTTATATCTTCCAATGTTTGATTCGTTGGGTGAAATTTCAAATGATTGCTTATTTAATATTGATTTGTTTTAACACCAACCATAATCCCACAAGATTTACCCTACAGGTCGCTACATAATTAAATATACCGCTAATATTATATGTTTGTCTTCTGTAAAAATTATCACTAATCTTCCCTCCATATTATAATAACGTTGTAACTTTGAAGTTCATTGAGGCAAAACCCTAAATTCCTAGGACTTAGATAAACCTTCCTATGGTTGAAGTGAATGACTATGCCCAGTTTCATTGCAATTTGATGAGTGGTATAGATAAACAGACAAACATTTATTTTGATGTACAGAGATTCATTCAGTTAAATTTAATTTACTAACATTTTTATAAAATGTTATTAAATAACCAGTGATCATACGCAATTTGCCTATGAATATATTTTTACCTAAGTGCACATTTTACTTAGCATTTAACATTTTACATTTAACACACGGTCTAGGGATCAACTCCAATATCCCATACATAGACTAAAGTTATATGAAAATACTCCCCACTATATGGGTTTAAGGTTTTACAACAAATTGCCAAATCATTTCAAGGAATTAAATTTAGTAAAATTTAAGTGTGCCTTAAAAGAAATTTTAGTTGATAAGGTTTATTATAAAGTACATGATTTTTTAAATGACAATACATAGGAGTTGGTCTAAACAACAAATTTATTTGATATCTTGTTCATGTATAGAATTAGTTTATTTTATAAGAGATATTGACGAGCAATCTGTTTACTTTACAAATAATGTATTGTTTGTAAACTGTGTGAATGTTATGTTGCAATAAATATCTTGAATCTTGAACTTACAACATTAAATTTACATCACACTTCGGAGTATATATTTACGCTTTTTGGATTAAAAGGTTACCAGAAGCGTTTTTGCAATTGTTTTAATAACAAAGAATTACTTCAACAAATATGCGATTTAAATATGTAAGATCCTACTAAAGATTACTAGCACTGACGATCCCCTGACGAAAAGATTGATTGTAAGCGAAAAACATTGGTTTGCATTCTGTCATGAAATTAATTAACTTTTTCGACAAACATACTCATGTTTATCAAATCACTTTACTTAATAATATAAATTCCTAATTTTATGGCAAATGGAGCAAAGCCCCGATGGAATTTCGGATTTTCTTGAATTATGATACTTGTAAGAAAAAAATAACATTTTGATATGCAATATGGTATGGTTTTGTCACGATAACCCCGTAAACTTTGGTCCTGTGTATTTTTTCCGTTTGATTATAAACACAGGTCTATCTCAACAACACAAGTAGGTAGCGAGCCCAGATGGTGTTTATAGTACACATGACGAAGATAAGATAGTGGCGCCAAGATAAGACCCCCTAGTTCCACTCCTGCTAAGATAGCAAATAAAAAAGTTGTAACCAATTTGACCCCGCAACACCTTCGTGTGTTAAACTGTGTGGTCCACGTTATGTCTCACAGCCCTTACGTGACACCAAGAAATAGGTAGGGGCGCTGCAATTTCTCCCGCCCCGGGGTTGTTGTGCCCCTCCCCACCTGAGACCATAGATGGACCAGGGTTCAGTGGAAGCAGACCCTCACCCATTTATTAGATTCACAGTAACAATAAACTCAACAAACACAAATTAATCCTGTTGTGTAGATTGATTGGAAATATGTTAACAACTGATAATAGATTATACGACAGCTGATTAGTAATAAGAGTTCAATTTGCAGTGCCACTATCGCAAAAAAATGACTGAGATAGCCTATTATGAAGGATAAAGTGTTCCTGTAAAGGGAATAGGAATTTAATGTTTTTGAGAAATTTGGCAACATTGCCGGCTGCTTTAATGATAGCGATATATCAAGACCATATAAAACGGCTGCTATAATGATGGCAATAACAAATATATACACCGGCTATTACAATGGTGTTGGTATGTATGGCTGTTATAATGATATCACACTTGTACAATGGTAGAAAGTTTTGCATATTTTTAAATTTTTAAAATCAAAAACTCATTTTGAACCTAAATAGGAGGTTCATAAACATTATTCACTTTAAAAATAACATATACTACATTCCTATAAGTGGCTGCCATAACGATACTTCCTTTACGGCTTTCACAGTGATATTAGGATGTCTATATATATATACAATTTTGAACGACCCCCCAAAACGTGTTCAGGGGGTCACGTTAGGAACTTCTATGGTGGTCCCGGGCATACGTTTCACCGTGCGGGTCATGCTAATAGTTCACTTTCCAAAGAAAATTCACTAATTATAAATGAACTAGCCTATGTACATGGATGGTAAAAATGTGGGAAAGTATTTATTGGTAGAATCCAAAACCATTCATATACATGCATAATTGACAAGTCAAAAAACTGAACAATAATACTTGTTAAAGGAAGGTATTTTAATTTAGTTATTTTCAGCTATCTTAGAATCTTGTACCTTAGCATTTAACAAACATCCCAAAATTAAATAAAAAGGCAAGATATCAAAACACTACTGATATATTTATGAATAAAGAAATATAGTTAACTTAAGTTCGGACATTAAGTTTAAAACAAAAATCATTTCAAATCAAATCAAATCATAATATTCTTTATTTCAAAATATATTGTCAAATTCATCATTTCAAACTATATTGTCAGATTAATCATTTCAAAATACGGGCTTAGTTATGGGCTTTGCCACAACATATCACCCACCTGGCTAGAAGCACTTATGCTTGTGGATTAATGAGGGAAAAACTTACCATCAAATTAGAAGTCTCTTCATCTTTTAATTAATCCTCCAGCTGGAGAAAATCCTCCAAAGATGTAATTGGGAACTGACTGGTGAACTGTGTCTTCGAGTCATTTTCAACTGACGCCAGGACCCTTAAGTGAGGGGCCCTTGCCATCTACTTCACCATGTCCAGCACCTCTCTCATCTCCATCCTCATCAGCTGCAATGTTCTCTCCATCCTTTGTTGTTGCTCTGGAACACATTTCGTATAACCATTAGAAAGAGCAAATTTATGGGGAAACCTTAAAAATCCCCTTGAAACATATAAAAGTTGCAGTGCAGTGTCAACATAAATCTGGAACATACAAGTGACTTGCTGAATTTCCTGAAAGGAATTTGATATATAATAACATAATTTTATAAATTTCTCTGACTGGCATTATCAAGTTGTGCAGATTCAATTATGGTGAAACTTAGTTTGATAATTATATGCAACAACACTCCTTATGTAAAAGTAACAACTGTCGTAAGGAAAATAAAATAAAATGACAAATGTCAGGAAAATCGTCGCTGTGCCAAACCACAGCTGGGTGAGAACTGCACATACCGTATCTGTCGCTGTGCGCTTGCCCAACAATCATCTGACTTAGTAGTTTGGTTTTCTAATCCCTAACATGGTTAAAAATATGAATTTTTAAGTGTTAACAAAATAATGTCACCAAGAAAATAGGACAATAGTTCTTGGGTAATTAATAATAACAATAAAGATTATTTCTTGTGGTTGCATAATTTATTTGATTGAAAGATCGTTAATTTTTAGAATTTGCATAACAGATGATGTGTTATAACTGTCACAAAAACCATCAAAGCCAAATTAATTTGCCAAAATATTTGTTTTCATCAAACCTTTTAATATTTCTTAAATTGTTTCCTGTACATGCAAGGATATTTTATCTTCTCAAAATTAAAATCATAATGATGAAAACCAGTTCCTATACTCATAGTGATAGGTATAACAAAATACCCCCGTCGCAGCAAACCTGCATACTTAGCAAATTTGTAATGCAAATATACATGTCTCAGTACTACATAAAGCCAATTACCAAGTTTCACAACAATACATTTACAAACAAGGGATATATAACATTTTATTTATTCTCTATAAGAATAACATTAGTTTGAGGATGCAGGTTTGCTGCAACAATGAAGATAAGTAATGTGTTTTTTCTTTTTCAATTATCAATATAACTGAACCAGGTGAACTTACATACCAAGTTCTATTAATTTAGGTTCATAATTAAGGGAAATATGCAACTTTACTTAATCTCCATATGAATAACATGGGGGACGAGTATGCAGGTTTGCTGCTACGGGGACTGTCAACAAAAAACTTGTTTTTTTGTGCTAATATCAATATACTATAACTATTTGAAGCCACACACTAAGTTTCATCAATATAGATTCATAAATAATCGAGATATCAAATTTTATTTACTCTCCATAAGGATAACATTGGACAACGTACTGTGTTTAACACTTAGAATATCTTTGTTGAGCTAAACATATTGATAAAAAGAAATATGAAGTTTTTAAAAAAATTATCTGAGAAAAATCTAAAAACCTTTTTCCCTTAAGATTAACATGGGACACGTGTTTTTGGATTTTATCTGCATCCACTTAACCTAGGTTAATGATTCAAAATACTAAATTATTTGTTTTTTTAAGCTCTATAAATTGGCTATAACCAAAATTGAGGGTTTTTAACATTTTGGGGTAAAATTTGCAAAAAACTGATTTTTTGAAAATTGTAAACACCCATAAAACCCCCTTTTCATAGTCCGATCGATCTGGTTTTCGAACTTAGTCATAAATGCTATTCTCCACATTGAAATTTGTGCCAAATTTTATCAAAATCGGGCGTTTCTTTCAAAAGTTATCGCGGTAACGCGCGCATGCGCGCGTGCACACACACACATAAATTTGAACGAATAGTGTTTTTGGCATCTGGGGACCTCAAAACAAAAAGTTATCATGGTCTCGGGCTTAAGTCTTACCATGCCACCTACGGTAATAGCTTCTTCCCTATAGGGTAAATTCGCTAAAAAAAACAGGGCAAAAACCTATAATTCCATGTAATTCCCCTGGTAACAACCATGTATGCACAGTTCTAAGGTTAAAACTAAGATCAAGGATAACATTATACTTGAGGGCAAATGTTTGCTAAAAAATTTATTGAGTAAATTAATAGAAGATAAATCACTTTACCTTGCATTTTAAGGCATGCTCCTCCATGAGTGCAGTTTTTGGATGAAGAGGGAGTTTCAGTGTTGGAGAACAAAGTACCTAAAACAACCATACATTTTCCAGATTAAGAAATATTTCATAAACTAGTAAAACATGTTCAGCGCCCTTATAATTTTAAGACCAGCTATTTTCAATGGAATTCCAGCTCTATTGAACTAGGCTACAGTATTTCAGTTGGTTTATATTATTAAATATATTCATTGGGTGGTTTAATTTATAATTTTTTTAGGAATGATGTCATGTTGAGCACTAGTTGAGCGAAGCGAGATGTTCACATAAGTAAATAATGCATAATGTAAATACACCCTTACAGAATTTGAAATATATTTGTTAAATTAAAGTATTAAAAAAAACCATATGTTTGTTTATCAACTTAAACGGTATTCTAATATCTTTATATATAATTCTGTTAGCAAAATCTTTAAGTCAAAATTGTAGGAGTTTGGCAAATCGCAGGATGATGGGAGACGTCTCAAATTAAAGGTCTTGATCATAGGGACTCGGGAAAAATAGCAGTATTTCTAAAAAATTATCAGAAAACTTTGTAATAATGTAAACAAAACAGTGACAGTTTTTAACAGCTGTTTATTTAATTTAAATGAAGTCAGTTAAAAACATGTGACATAAACCCAATAAAAATATTTCTTCTATTACAATTACATGTGAACTTTAAGACCCAGTCGGGCGTAATCTAGGAGGAATTTTGCAAATCTCTCTAAAGAAAAACCTTCTCCTCGATATCACCTAGCTACTGGCCAAATTTTATATCTATCGGTAAAGCCATTACACTGTGATGCCGTTACAAAGATGTGACAAAGTGAGGGAAAGAGAGCTACGCTCGCTTCGCTCAATTATATAACTTAAAAGGTAATATATCTGGGCTACACACAGACAAATTGGCATTACGAAATCCCTTAGTATTATGACATATGGGCCTTAAGATTTTAGTCCACCATAAACAGGTAGCCGAATTTAACTTATTTCAAAATTAACTTTTTTTGCCAATGTGAATTGCCTTAATTGAGACAAAAACGCTTGTATAAAGATTTTGATATTATTTAAATTTGGTTGTATAAATGATTTTTAATATACTAAACTTATATTAGTTTTATTGTGTTGAGAGGACATAATTTTGTTCTGCTTTTGATCAGGACTACAAGGTATAGAATATAATTAGGAATAGAATCTTAACTTTTCTGGGATTTGACATTGCTGCAGCTCATAGCTAGGGTAGGCCTAGACATTCAGAAGCGGTACGATATAACTAACCCAAAATTTGTAGATTCCAAATTGGTTAAAATATTGATTATTAACTTTTCTAAACTTAACCTTCTAAGTTACTTTTCTGTTAAGTTATACCACAGAGAATTCCTTTGACAATGGTTTGGGCCTATACAATACGCTGCAGTGGTGAAGCTTACTTGTTAACGTACTTAATGATCATAAAGTAAATAAAAACAAACGTGATACCGGTATTTCAAAACATTATTCGGTACCTATGCCTACCGGCAGGCCTTTATAGCATTAACAAGTTCATTGTGGCATAGTAAAAGCTCTCCCCTAAGCTAAAATTACAAGTTAGTCAGTCGTTTTACTTACATATTGACTAGACTGATTTGGAAACACCCAGGGAACCCAGCGCAGGAGACAAATTGACGGGAAAACTAATGTACACCCTCAGGCAGAATACGCATTTCCTTCTCGATCAAAGCTAGATGAAAAATAATCGCATAACCTTGGCCATCACAAATATCTCTGATGATCGGAGACATAAGCACCCAGGAGATGGTGCTTGAATCTCCGATCGGAGACACGCCACACTCAACGTGTTAATAAAATTAAGAAATGCTTCTTCGGGGGCATTTAGTATTAATTTCATATTTCTAACTTTGTTTTACTGCTCGCCACAAATTTAACAACTATTTAATTGTTCTAATCAAATATTTTACAGAACAAATTTTGATATTTATGTCATACAGGTTATGAATCTTGCAGTCAAAATTACTTTGAATATTATGGCCTACCTACATACCTTTTATTATTGCATAGCTCTGAATCTGCCAATAATTTAACTCTACAGCATAGTTTCCATCTCTGATTGCACCTTTAGCCTAGGCCTACTCTAACTTACTATTGGGGAAACCGTGAAGAGTGAAAATTAAAGACTTTCAGTTAGGATATGTTTATTTTATATATAGGAGGACATTATTAATGTTATATATATAATGTTAGTACCATTAGGTAGGATACATTATATAGTTATACACTTATATAATTGTAATCCACACTTACCTTGAATGATGTCAGAAGAGTAGTTGATATAATCAACTTGAGTTCTTAACGGCCAAACCTCACAACAAATAACTAAACTAACTATGTACGCACAAAAACTAAACTAACATTGAATAAATTAAATATAGACTATCATTTATGATTAAACTGCGATGTATAACAAACAAATTACAGACAACTAACTGTGAAGCGGAACAGAATTAAAAGTTTGCACGAACCACTTTAGGAGAAAGACGGCTAAAAATTAGAAAGTGAAAATGGCCGACTGTCAGGACGTAAAAATGGCCGCCTCTACTCCTACCCCGGCTCTGGGCTTGCAAATTCTTTGTGATGAGCAGACCGGTCCTTTTGTCCCTGCGTCGGGCCTGGCCAGAGAAGGGTCGTGTGCCGAATTCTACGAAAAACTTTCTCCGGAAAGTTTGGTCTTTATGCTGAATAATTGATCGTTTCTCAACTCTGTCTACATCTACATTTTGAAGATTGTCGAACGTCAATAATTTGTAAACCGCGAATATAAATAAATACATATAATATACGTAAATTGTAAAATACCATATCCTTAACATTGACGTAATCTATACTTAAAATGATATTATAATAAAAGCTGTAAAAAGGTTAAAATGCATTCTACAGACAAACAAAAATACAATTGTATCCTATTTTAAAGTTTTTAATACAATACATTTATTTTATGAACGTCAATCTTCATCCGTCGAATATATGTATACAATACGCCTCAAGATTGACGTGACCTAAAATTGCCGTATTGACCTAAAATATACGTATATTATACCAAGTGTGCTGACTGGGACGGTTTCTGGATTGTATTACCACTGGGGTATTTTCAGTTAAATAAATGCCATTGTTGATCAGTGGGATTCGACTCATGGACCAAAGTCACTTGCTCCAATCAATATACCAAACAAATACACATTGTTGCTTGCTCCAAGCTGTATCCCAAAAGTACGCAAATCATGTCCTTGA
Source organism: Allygus modestus (assembly GCA_963675035.1). NCBI lineage: Eukaryota > Metazoa > Arthropoda > Insecta > Hemiptera > Cicadellidae > Allygus > Allygus modestus. The sequence goes on from OY776111.1 coordinate 509,525,452, forward strand.
TGAAATTTAAAGTAAAATTAGCCTAATTAAGACTTGAAACCAATGCTAATATAAGAACATCAGGGTTTTTAACTGCTGGATTTGTTTAGTTATACTTTGAAATCATTATTTTGGACTGGCTTTTGGGTGTGGTTTGTAACTTAGTTTTTATTTAACATTTTGAGTGGATAACATTTTCAGCTATATGGAACATGCCGAGACCACAAGCAGAAGTATAACTGGAGTTTGGGGCTAAATTTTAAATGGCAAAGCAATTTTGAACATAGGCTGATTTAATATCCTGCAACGATCAATAATTCACTTGTTAGTGGTTTTTGGATTTTCTAGGTTGTTTTACCCAACAATAGGGCCTACCGAAAGAACAATAAATCAAAAATGAAAAACTGCTGTAATCGTTTTATTTTTGAAAATTGACTGCAAGTAGCCTATATAATATGGTAAACCTTAAACTATATTAAATTTATTTGGTAGGATGGGTTAATATAAGATAATGGTCACAAATCTAAGCTCGCTTTATATACCGCAGTTAATCTGAATAATATTACCGGTATATTTAAACGTTTAAATACCGGTAACAAGTAATTTTGAGACGATATAAATGGAACAGTCAGGACCTCCCACAGCGCCGTCCTCACACAGTAATAATGTTTGGCGGGGAACTGGCGCTGTCCCCCTACCCCCAGCCACGAGTACTATAACAGGGAGTCATGCCCTCGTTCCCACTACATACATAAAAACAGCAGTTCTGTCAACTTCCAGCATCCGGCGTAAAATTATGGGACCCTCAGAAACAACTGTGTTGTGTATGGAAATTATAGAAACCTAACCTAACCGCCGCGCTGCAGCGCGCTGTTTAAGTTTTTAGCCAAAACGTTTCCTCCTCCACACGAAAATGTTTTATTTCATTCAGTCTTTTTTTGTGAAACGCAGAACAAATGTGGCTTATAAACAGACAGACATAAAAACAAATGTTAACACATATTTAAATATCTCCGCTGCATACTAAATTTTACTGCTCAAAGAGATGTCGGATCAAACCTATTTTATTTATATAGATTAAGACATTCCTTACCTGGAACATCTGGTATTGCTAATAACCTGTCCATAATATGTTAACAGCTGCGATTCAAATAAATGTATTCCCCATGTTAATCTTATGAGCAAAAACCAACTTTGAGGGCAGCCCGTACCCTTGAGAATAAAGATATTGAAAATTAAAAACCTAATTGCAAAATTACGAACTGAATCGAATTCTTTGACACTTCAAACATTAAATTTGGTCAAGAAATAACGGAGGAGTTTTCCAAACCAAAAAAGCGCCTTGGCATATTAATATTATAAGTTTCAGGAAATTACAGGATTCGTGGTTTGAAATTTTCGTATTTTAGGAGTATACAACAATTCTAATCTTTATGTCAGTTGGCAGAACTGCTGTTGTTATGAATGGAGTGGGGACAAGGGCATGGCTTCCTGGTGTAGTACTTGCGGCTGCGGGGTTTGGGGACAGTGCCAGTTCCCCGCAAAAATTTTTACTGCGCGATGTCCTGACTGTTCCAATTCTGCACTCCCGAAATTTTAAATAATCCTACCGGTACACATTAGGCAATAGCTTTTTTATAAATAGAATATAAAATTAGTCTACTTATAAAACGAGTTTTTCCAGATCAAAAGCTTAGCCTGGGCTAAAGGCCTTAAATATGTTTGCGCCTAAAATACAAAAGTGGGCATTATTACCTATAAGTTATTCTTGTTTATTGTGTGTTGCAGAGTGCAAGCAGCACAAGGAGGACAACAAGAAGATCAAAATTAAGTTTAAAAATGTGTAATTAAGTACTAAAATAAAAATTGCTCAAAAAACATTTCTGTAAGCCTATTTAATTTCCTACTTATGCTTTAGGCCTAATTAAGAAAAACTACCGGTATTACAAAACAAAGGAGCAACAAATATGCAACCTATTGTAAAGTATTTATCTCATGAATGGTAAAAATTTGTTTAAATATAATATGAAATTTAAATAGGTAGGTACGATTTATTGTTTTGGTAATTAGTTAAAATTGAAGTCACTAAATTATATAAATCAAAATGATTTATATATGTTCACAGGTATTGGCACCTTGATACACTGCCATTTTTAATACTGACGTTTTTATAAAAATAAATTTAGTTTCTTTGAGGTCGGCTCCACTGTCTGATAATTCTAATTCTGATCTTAAACACAAAACATATTGATATTTAAGACAGAACAAAATTCTCAAAACAACCTATTTTGAGTAACTTGAGAAACAAAACAATTCTGTGCATATCCTGGTAGAAAACAACATTTTATTTAAATAACTTACAGCACAATATTAAAAAAATTTGTACATCCTATTGATGTACATTTCACATCATATTGACGTACATTTGACATCAATTTTTTTTCTATACTGCTTGTTTGATATCAATTTTATGGCAATATGATGTCATTTTTGATATGTTTTTTACGTCATTTTTACGTAAAGTTGAGTGCCCTTTTTACTTCCAATTGACATCAAATTGATGTCATTATGACGACATTTGATGTCAATATGACATCAACAATATCAATGACATTGACATCTTTTACATCAATTTTACGTCAAATTGATGTACTTGTGCTATATGGGACGTTGTCTATTGATGTTACCTATAAATTTATTTTATTGATGTTTATTTACCATGATTGCAATTAAGTCTATTTACTAGTGGTTGTTATAGTGATCTTTATTGATATCAATACATGTTAATAAACTCTTAATGATTTCTATTGATGTCTAGTGATGTGATTTACATCAATAGACTTGTATTGATATCAATAGAAATATCTATTGATTTCTATTGATCACTTACACTAGAGTGGTTATGTAAATTCTGAGTAAAATACTTGTCACAGCTTGTACACGTTTAAGGCCACTCTCCTGTATGCTTCAACTTATGACTTTATGACTTTTCCCTAATTGTAGTTCTCACAACCTGGACATTTATGAGGCCACACTTCAGAACGTGTTAACATAAGGTTCTGCGTGTGGCCTTCCTGGATGCGTGTATACTTTCCTAGATGCATAGTCTTCCCACCATAAAAACCTCATAACACCTCGATTTCTGTGATAAACTTATCTGCAAAAAAAGCTTTCTTTTGTATGTCCGCAACTTCACCTATAGGCTGCTTCCTGAATTTCATCAATAGAGATGGAATCAATCATATTAAATTAGGTCCCTTTCCAAACAAGTGTTAAGAGAGTTCCCATTACAATCCAAAGCTGATGCATCAAAGACTGGTCGGATCTTTGTCGTGATACTTGACTCCTTAACTACAGTATGGTGAGGTCAGTAATGCATAGGCCTATTACTAGATGAGGGTTCAGTCAAATTTTCAGTTATTCCTGCACTCAACCATTCTGAAAACACTTGGCCATACTCTCCAAACTTGCCTAACTTAATTAATTTCTTAGTAACAGTATGTAACCGCTTTTTAGCCATGTCTTGGTTGTCGAGTAGTTCAGGATGGCCTTCAATCCATGGAAGATCCACCTCATACCTGCTTTTACTATTTACAGTAACGGTATTTTTAAAGTGCTCAATTGCATCTGCTACTAATGTCTCCTTTGATTTAGCCTCCATGGGCTAAATCCACGGGCTGAAATCCATGGGCTGAAATGACTCCATGGGCTCGTTGATCCCCAAAACATCTAAACGCCAGAGATCTGAAATGTCCATTTTGACAAAACAGCTTATGAAAAACTGTGACAGTTAAAAGATGATGAGGGTTATTATGGGGGATTGGCGACTGATATTATTTGAGGTGGTACACTGGGAAATGCTGCTGTTGTGCTAGGGACTGGAAAGCAGTCCCCTAGCCCGTCTGAGACCTAACCCGTGTTACATGTTACCGGTACTACCTGAATTACTAAGTTGGAAACACTGCTGGGAACAAGAGACGGGGATCTTTTACCAAGACAAGAAAGCTTGCCCAGCTAGCTTTGATTTTACCTAATTAACTGAAACCTTTACCAAATTAAACCTTCCAAACTGATTTACTGTAATTGTGAATAATCAAAAAGGACATGATGATACTAAAATTGATTTCCAAGTTACTGATAGCTGTGATTTTTCAATGAAAACGACTGTAAAATATGTTATGGGAGAATCTATTAGTTAATGAAAACATGCTTTCTAATCCTGTTGAGAATGTACGGCGTCGTTAAGCGACGCCAGTCATATTTTCCTGATTCCTGAATTTCCTGAGGTTGGGGCGAAAGCCTGACGGCTTTCCCCTTAGTGGTTGACTTAAGCTGTCACAATTATGAATAAAAAACTTAAAAACTACCACTTATTGATGATTAGGGTCAAATTTACAACGACGACATCCAAGAAGAACTTGTTCACTTGATGCCAGGAAGATGAAGGAAGAGGGTAGTCGCGGCTTGACATATCAAAACGACACTTCTGTCGCCAGAAGCAAGGCACATTGAAAGATCAAGGAGGCCCGGCAAAACAGTGCAATTTAGTTTTCTGCACTATAAAAAGGCGTCCCTCTATGCGTCACAACCACCGCCCCCCATCGCAACAAATAAAACAGTTTTCTTGCAGGTTGATGAAGGAGTGTGAGGGTGTTGCGCGTTTCACAAAACGTGCATGAAATGCGTGTGAAAAATTGACGCTCGAGTTGCCTCCCTCTATCGTGGCCTCTGGGTCTTCAGATATATTGACCGCGGTTTGATTCCAATGAAGCCGAGAAACAGATGAGGGAAGGTGAAAACCCCTAGACCAGTCCGGCTCGGCTTGGTCCCTAGGTCGCGACGGGTTTGGGGTTGTTGCTAATTTTCTTTTGCTTTGGCCAACCACGGCAGAGATCGGTATCTACCCCCCGTGCGAGAAGAGGAAGGCACGCGGGTGACAACAGTCATACTATCCTACACTGGCAAAGTCTAAAGTTGTTGGGCTGAATCTGAATTTAAAATTGAAAATTGAAAAGACGCAAATGAAAAAGGCGGGACGATGAACTGCACACACCATTTTTGTTAAGGCTTCATTTTATAAGGCTTTGATTTTTTGACATTGAGTTTTGAGTCGAGAGTTTTTAAAAATTGTGTGTTAGCGGAGTAACACAGAGGTTGAATTGCACTGTGTGGCCTTCGGCAATTCTTATCTGGGCTATGAGAGCAGGAACTTGCTCTGGCCTCAGTTCAGCTGGTCCCTGGTTGGCGGTTGAAGAAGTTGGTTTGGCACAGCTGGGATGGCAAGCAGCAGGCTGAGTTTGCAAGAGGGCCGGCAGGAATCCTAGACCTTACATCGCACCGACTAGGTGAAGGCCGTAATGATGATGGCTTGGGGACAGATGATGAGTTGTCGGGGTTGGACTCAGGAGCGATGTTTGTTAGCGCTGCCGGTTCGTTGAGGTGATATCCTCGGCAGACTATCCTCTCAGCAGCAAGTCGTGGTAGACACATTGCCTGGAATGCACCTCAGTGTACTTGTAGTGTGGCTTCACCGCTTCACTGGCTTAAAATGATTGTTCACTGGATTGTTCTGCTCACTGGAAACGTCCTGAGAATCACTTTGCACTGACAATCCTGATAATCACTTTGTTATATTATCTTTGTTGATTTTAATTTCACCTATTTTTTATATTGTTTTATTGTGCAGTTGTTAAACTGTTAGAAAAATCTGAGTTGTGGAGTGTTACCGGAAATTTATAGCTGATGATCATTGAAAAAACTAGTCAAAAGGGAAACTGTTATACTAATGAAGGTGGTAGAAGGTTGATATCAAGGCCGTGGTCCGGATAGGTTAGTTCTGACCTATCTGGGATGTCGTGGGGTTAACCCACGATTGGCGCTGGTAACCAAGGCTAGACAGGTGAGGGCCGCGTGAACCGGTTTTGAGTTGAGTGAATGGTTTCAGGTGTTTTAAGGGTTTGAAAGGATACAAAACTGTAATAAACCCTTTTTTTCGCATGCAAATTTAAAAATTAAGCGAACAAAATTCACGCCACGTGCTGAGCGCGGCATTCTGAGGAGAAGTGTAGGTGCTCTTGGATTGGTGGCAGATTTTCTCGACACATGAGTGTTGTGTGACTCTCTTAGAAAGAGAAACAATTTTTCCTTAACTACAAGTTATTCCTATTACCGACGCTTGAAACTTATTATTATATATTGTGTACATAAAATCTTGAGGCTTAACTAAAGCCTGGTTTGCCCTATAACTACTGCTACCCTTAGTGACTAATTAAGATAATAAGAGTGAAAAGAAAACAAAGAGGGAATAGAAAAGAATAGAATAAGAGTTTGCCTCCCTACACTTGACTTATATCAAGGTTACCACAGAAGGTGCCACCAACGAGCCCTTTCCTGCGGGGGGAAATATAAAATATTAAAGAGTAAACACCCGTAGGGAAGTCATTTTTACAAAAAAAACTTTTTTTTAAACGACCCAGCAGGAGTGTTGGAGACGAAAAAGGTGGGGAGGGGGAAAGACTTAGCCGACAGCGCACGGGGAAGGGAAGTGTGGGGCAGTCCATCCTAGGGAAGGATACCCTGAGACTGACTGTCCCCCGTGCGTTGGTGGGGCGAAGAGACAGAGAAAAAGACTTAACCTAATATCACGTTGGTGCAGCGTTTCTGGGCTGGGTATGGGGGGGAGAGAAACTGTAAAACTTTGGCTGGAAAAATCTTTTTACTGAGAAACATGCGCATTTCTTAAAAATTTACCTGTGGTGGGATTTAACAAATGTGCTGTAACTGGTGAAGAAAAAGATTCGACGACACAAGGTTTGGACCAGACAGGCAACAGAGTCTTGTTGATTGCATCGGCAGCCTTGCTGAGGTGGTGTTTCCTAAACATTACCCAATCACCGGTCTTGTAGGGGTTGGGCAATCTGTTTAGGTCGTATTTTAGCTGCCTGCGTGTTGCCTAGCTTTTGAAAGATTTTCGACGGCCCTCCTCCACTCTTCGCGGGAGGACTGTGGGGAATCTTGCTCGTCGACTAACCTGTCCAGGTTCCAATGAAGTTCTAAAGGGTGGTACAGGTTTCTTCCTATTAATAAACGGGCTGGAGGGACTGGTGGATTCATGCCAAGCGGAATTGAATGCGATCTGGAACCAGTGTAATTCCTGGTCGCAGCGCTTTTGGTGCTGATGATGGAAAATTCGGATGGCTATTTTGATCTGCTTGTTTACCCTTTTGGCATGCGAGGGGTTGAGGTAATATGGGCTGGTGTAGATGTGCTGAATTCTTAGACCCATGCAAAGTGTTTTGATGGTGATAGACTTAAATTGTGAAACATTTTTGGAAACTAAATATCTGGGTGGGCCAAAAATTGGAAAACCTGCTTGTTGAGCACCAAATCATGAGGCAAAATTTTGAGAAGGAGTCAACTATGGTGAGAATGTATTTGTTCCTATTGAGAGAAAGAGGAAGAGGACCAATGTGGTCGATGAAAATTGTCTCCCACGGCTGGGTGACAATTTCTGAAGCGAGCTTCCCTAACTTTGTGTTAAGGGCCTGCTTGCACCTCTGGCACATAACAGAAGTTCGGACACTGATTGGTCTTGAGATTGGGGGACAAGAAAAAAGGTTCGATGCGGGGTAGGGTCTTGCTGATGCCTAAGTGATCTGACGTAGGAGACTCGTAATAAAACTGAAAAAGGAGGTCAACAAGTTTAGTGGGAACCACTACTCTAGGTTTGTTTTGGTTTGGCTGACGGCAGGGTGGTTCAAAAAGAATCATCCGATTTTAAAGGTTTATAATTTCAAAACTAATGATCATATGGACATGAGGTTAATTTCAAATTAAAGGACAACTAATAAAGTTTTTTTACATACCATTTACAGGTGCTCAATATGGCCCCCTTTAGATGCACAGCATATGTCTATACGATATTCAAATTCGTCCCACACCTTAGCTAGCATATCTTGAGTGATGGATTCGATGGCTGCTCTAATGCGGTTCTTCAATTCAACCAATGTTGTTGGAAGGGGAGGGATATAAACATTGTCTTTTACAAACCCCCACAAAAAGAAATCACAAACAGTAAGGTCCGGTGACCTTGGAGGCCAGTGACTTAACGCGGAATCATTAGGTCCAGTACGGCCGATCCATCTTTGAGGAAGCCTACCATTTAAAAACTCTCTCACATGAAGATTCAAGTGTGGTGGGGCACCGTCCTGTTGGTATATGAAGTTATCAGAATCTGTTTCCAATTGAGGGAAGAGATAGTTTTCTAACATATCGAGATATGTTATTCCCGTAACAGTGTTCTCAGCAAAGAAAAAGGGACCATACACTTTATTCCGTGAGATTGCACAAAAAACATTAACTTTTGGGGAATCTCGCTCATGCTGTACAATTTGGTGTGGTTGCTCGGTCCCCCATATTCTCACATTGTGGCGGTTAACCTTTCCACTCACATGGAAAGTTGCCTCGTCACTAAACACTATGCGTGATACCAAATCTCGATCATCATTTTCCTCATCATCTACTGCCATCTGGCTTTGGATAAACTCACAAAACTGAACACGTCGTACTTTGTCACCTTCGTGCAAAGCTTGTAGTAATTGAATCCTGTACGGTTTAAAACGCAAACGGCGGCGCAAAACACGCCATACAGATGTCGAAGGAATGTTAAGTTCCCTACCAGCACGGCGAGTGGATTTTTGCGGGCTACGGGTGAAACTCTGGCGGATGCGCTCCACGTCTTCATTGGACACACGGGAACGACCTGATGATTGACCTTTACAGAGACAGCCTGTATCACTCAATTGCTTATACCATATTCTTATGCTCTGGGCTGTAGGAGGATCAACACCATATGTGGTACGAAATTCACGTTGCACGGAAATCACAAACTCGCATCTAGCAAACCGTATAACACAAAACGCTTTCTGTTGTTCAGACGCCATTTTGACAACTACTGAGCTGGGCGTTGACAGAAGCGCGCTACTGCTACCTGGCGGAAACGACGTTAAACTCCAGAGCTTCCTCTTTCTAACAGTACATTGTTCGAGCACATCGGATTCACAGATGAATAGCTATGATTTTTCTAAATCGGATGATTCTTTTTGAAACACCCTGTATTGTTTTCGACTGAAACATTTGGGGGCTTGTTGGTGGACCTAATTATCTTCCTGAGGTCAGGATCATCTAGTTGATGACTGGTGATGTCCTTGAACACCTCAGGAAGTCCGAAAAGAGACAAAGCTTGTATCAATTATACTGACTCTGTATCAATGAGTGCATCCTTTAACATGCCCTTGAAATCCAAGGTGACGTGGCACAGGTCATTCCTTGGTATTTTCGGCGAACCCTTGGATTCGTTTGATGAGGTGAGCTTTATCGGTGCCGGTGTGACGCATTGTACCAGAGGAGGCTTTGGGTGCCTAACGATGCCCCCCTCTGGCGTTTTCCTGACCATAACTGGGAGAAGTGAATTATTGGTTGGGCCGGTTGGAATTCTGATACGGTGGAGGTTGGTTTGACTTGCGTGATTGTGTCCGAAATTGATTGTAGGGGAATTGGGGAACGTACGTACGTAAGAAGGCCTAGGGAAACTTGGATTTTTGTGCTGAGCGTTTCGTCGGTAATTGGGGTTGAATGACGGGGTGAACGTTGGTCGTTGCAGATTGGGACGCGGATCGACACGGGGCCGATGGCTGTCTGGCCGCGAAACGGCCTACTCCTGCTCCAGAGCGCGGACCACCTGAACACCTGGAGCCAGGGGTATTTCAAAGAACACGCCGCTGGGAAGGCTGCCAAGGCCGCCCGCGTTGCCCTGCTTAAACCATTAAGCACAGTGTCCAGAACGTCCTGCTGTGAAAAATGGGGAATCAAAAGTGGCGAGGTCCCAGAAATACCCTCGACAAATTCAGGGAGGGACTCAGATAGTTGCTGAACTCTGTATACTATGGTCGTTATTGTTACGTGCCTAACCTGACCTGGGAGAAAGAAATACCTAACACTTGCCACCACCTGCTCTAACTTCGCGTGATCAGAAATACCCCTAAACCAAAACACTCTCAGCTGTTTCGCCGTGCGGGCGAGAATAACCAGCAAATGGTCCTCATCGGTAAACAAACCTAACTTGCCAATTTTGGTAGCCACCACAAGAAATTCCACTAGCTTGCGAGGCTCAGTTCAAGCCGTGACTGGCAAGGCCGTGACAAGTTCGTCCAGGACCTTCAATTTGCTTTTTCCGGTCTGGGCATGGGAATGAGTGCTAGACATGGCAGCGGCTACCTGTTGGCCTACGGCCACCGCAGTGGCTTGCACTAACTGGGCCCAATCTACCTGAGGTATACGTTTATTGTCAGTAGCGAGGGGTACAGGGCCGTGTGAGGAACTCGTGTTCGGGGCACTGCAAGTCACAACCCCCGGAAGGGAAATTGTCCAGGGAACCTGTTGAGACGTTGTGAGAACTGTCGCTGTGGTCAAGGTGGCCTGTGCAGCCTAAATGGTGGTGGCGGGCACACTATGAGGGGTCTTTTTGCCGTGTTCAGAGTGACGGACACCGCGAAAGCTGGTGAGACATTTCTTATCCTGGGATAACACGGCAAAGTTGTAAAAACTATTACCATCCTGAGATAATTTCAAATTAATATTCTTAAAAATGACCAAAAATGTGTTCTTGAATGTGACCATATAGACCTTAGCTAAAAAATCAGTAAAGGCAAGTTCCACTGTAAGCTAGAAACATTTAACTTAACTAAGGTCTTCAGGTTAGAAATATTTTCTCCAGAGATTCCTCTAACCAAAACTGGTCGCAAATTCCCGGCTAACCTGGGGTTGAATTGAAAAAAATTGCAAAAACCGACGGCATATGAGTCGCCCAAAACCTGTAGGGTTACAGAGTTTGTTGCTTGGCTCATGGCATGAAAACCCCTGAGGGGAAAGCCAAGCAAGACAGACAGACACCACGAAAGATATCCTGTTGTGCACGAAGAAACAAAATTTGCTGGGTGCTTGAAAACCACAAATTTTATTTGCAAAACTCAATAAAAACTAGCGTTGGCAATCAAATTGATCCAATTACCGAGAAAAACTGAGCTCACGGACACTGACTGTACTTTGTAAAAAAGGGCGACGGGAATTTCGCTTCGTGAATTAAAAAAAAAAATTAAACACTGCAAACATAATTATTAATGGAATCCAAAATCTTAAACTAAATGCACTTTTTTAACTGTCAGTAATTCTCAGAACTCATCTACAACATTTGAAACGAGGCCACTGTACTATGACAAACAGGGACCATTAAAAATCGGCCCTAAAAAAAACCTTAGCCTATTAAAAATAGGCGTAAAACTGTAACCCAACGGAGGCTTTAACCAGCAAAGGCGATAACTGTTGGCGCTTAGACCTTTTTGTGAGTCGCAAACCATTTTAAAAAGTACATACAAACGGATTTGAATCCATAAAATTGAATAAATAAATTACAAATATATAAATATATTAATATATATGGCATGGTAGATACCCAAACATAACAGGCCATTGGGAGAGTAGCAATATACAGGCTATGGAAATTATATATTTCTTTAATACAAAAAAAAAAACACTGACACTTAAGCACTGACTCTAATCGTTTTACAGTAAGGTGATGACTCTACTAAAACTCAACTGCCCTTTAATACTTTAACTGCAAAACTCTTTACTGTAGCAAAATGATATTTAAATTTAATAAAAAATGGGGTATGACCCATTGACCTACTGTGAGACCTGCCCCAAAGAATAATTATAGGCCAGATAAATCTGCCTCTCGACATATGAACATTATTTGGCTGCCAAGCTCACAGGTCATACGGTCATACTCAAAATTGTAATTTTGAAAAAAAACTCCCACTGGGTGGGGCTGAGCTACTTAGAACTGATGTAAAACTATTAAATTTGCCCCAACAAGTCCGGACTAAGCCCAATCAGGGTGTCAAATCTAGTAACCTAATACTGTAGTACATTCCTCTTAGAAATTGTAGTGAAAAACTAACCATAAAAAAATTACTAGGCCCAAATGACATAGGCCTAAAGGAAACTAGACCCAAGCCTACTCGGTGGAACTCTACGTAAAACTACAAACTGTAAAACAAAGCCGGCACTAGGATCACTAGTCCAGGCCTATACATGCTACCATATGTAACAATTAAAAGAAGGGGTTATATGGGGGTATTGATGACTGATATGATTTGAGCACGCTCTGCAACTATATGTAATAAGGTATGAAGGCTAGACCAAGTCTCTGAAGCAGCGTGTAACATAGACTATGGCCCAGGTAGAAAAAATAACTTGAGGCAAGCTTGCCCAAAACTTGCCATGACACACTTAAACACTTTCTACAAGTTTTCCGTGGCAAGCAACCAAACTTGTGAAAAGTTTGAGGCAAGCTTTCTAGTTCCCTCCTTCAAAACTTTCCAAAAGCTTTTCAATTAAGCTTTCAGAAAGCTTTCTTACAAACACATTGAGAAAGCCTTTCTGGTATGTTTGTGGAAAACTATCCTGGTAAGCTTTTAGAAAACTGTCCTGGTAAGCTTTTGGCAAACTTTCCTGGTAAGTTTATGTGTACCGGTAATACCTTAATGAAAACCTGAATACTATAATAATTAGTATTTTTGCACAACTAGTGCACAAAATTGTACTTCGCTGAATGGATATGCTAATATTAGTTGAAATAACTGAATTAATAGTTTGTATACTTTTAGGAAAAATAAAAAATTTTCCCTTTTTTTATTAAAAAAACTTGGTAATATTGTAATTACTGTGCATGAACCTACCTGGAATATCCTCAAACACAACTTTGTGCTCTTACCAACAAATAAAATCTACCAACCAAAACAACTGCTATAAACTGTTAAATAAATCACTTATTTAATTACTAATGATTAATATAATGTTTCATAATCACACTCACTTCCTGTGAAATAATAACTGGTTTTGGACTTCTACTAAACAAATTGCTTGGTTAATAGATAATTTTATTAAAATAATAGATTGCTTGGATAATTTAAAAAAATACTTAGGTCTATCGGCTAAACGTCTGTTAGTATTCAACAAAATCCTCAAAAACTTCATTGAAAACAAATAAAGTTGTCACTATAAATGTAGTTGCATAATATTGTTGTTACTATAAATGGTATTAATTTATACTACAAGCTTTCATTATTAAACAGATTAATAACATTGATTTCCTTTTTAATTCATTAGTAGACTGAAATACATTGGCCTTAGTATCCTTATCAAATTGCTACAAACTACATTTAAATATAAAGGTGCCTGTCCAAAACCACTGCAATTATACCAAATTTTGTTATACCAAATTAAAATGATTTTAATTATATTTTTAGGCGAAGGTAAAATTTAATGGAAAATATATAATAATTAAAATAACTATACAATGTACGTTTAATTTTCTCCATTGATCTATTAGTCTTCACTAACAAGTTAATTTGTGAATCTTGGTGAACCAATGTTAAAATGGCTATTGGAATAATATAGGTACCAAAGATAGGAATAAACAACAATCTTTACATATTATGTTTTATATTGTTTCAATTTAACTATTTACATCATGATCAAAATACATTTAAAACTTCATTGTTCCAAGCCGTCTTCTTCAATCTCCCTGGCTCCAATGGCTGCAACCTCCTGTCTTTTTTCCCTGAAAACAAAATAATATTCTTGAACCCAAAGGTTTTACGAAACCATCAAATTAATCATTCATAGATTCAATGTTTATAGTTTGGAAATAATTTTCTTCAACCTGAAAGGGGTTTTATGACAAACAAGCAACTAGTGTTATTGTCAGAAAATGTTATTAAAACACAATGCATACCGTACAACCAATATTTTTAAATAACCGCAAAAAATTATTAGACCTTTGTGTTAACACGCTCTTATCCAGTTTTTGGTACATGGTTCATACAACAAATTACAATACTCCCGTCGCAGCAAACCTGCGTACTCAGCGAATTTCCTATGCATGAATATATTTCTTACTACCACATAAAGCCACTTACCAAGTTTCATAAAAATACTTAAATAAATAACTGATATATAGCATTTTATTTATTCTCCATAAGGGCTGAGAACGCAGGTTTTCTGCAATGAGAAAGATTAAAATTTTTTTTGCAATTATCAATATAACTCAACCAGGTGAAGCTACATACCAAGTTTTAATGATTTATGTTCATAATTAAGGGAGATTGGGAGATATAAAGCTTTACGTATTCTCCATAAGAATAACGTTAGGGATGAGTATGCAGGTTTGCTGCTAAGAGGATAATCAACAAAAATTTTTTTTTTCAAATATCAATTTTCCAGTACTAGGTGAAGCAACATACCAAGTTTCATCAGTATACGTTCATAAATAATCGAGATATCAAATTTTAAATATTCTCCATAAGGATAACATTGGATAACGTACTGTGTTTAGCACTTTGAATATCTCGGCAACGGTTGGACGTAGAATCACAATTTAAACACCAAAATGATTGTTTTGTAGAGCTAAACTGATTGGTAAAAGCAAATGTGAAGTTAAAGTAAAATTAATTAAGGAAAAGCTAAAAACCATTTTCCCATAAGATTAACATGGGAGATTTTATGAACACGTTTTGTTTTGATTTTCTCCGCAACCACTTAACCTAGGTTCATGATTCAAAATACTATATTATTTGTTTTTTTAAGCTCTATAAAATGGTTAAAACCAAAATTGTGTGTTTTAGAAATTTCAGGTTGAAAAGTGCAAAAAACTGATTTTTGGAAAATTTTGAAACCCCATAAACCCCCTTTCCCATGGTCCGATTTTTCTGGTTTTCGAACTTAAGTAATGAATGTCACTTTACACATTTGAGCCAAATTTCATCGAAATCGGACTTTTTTTACTCAAGTTATCGCATTCACGGACACATATATACACATATATATATATATATAAAATGGGAATGGTATATATATATATATATACACCATTCCCATTTTTTATTAAAAAAACTTGGTAATATTGTAATAATACATTGCAATAAGCACATGCATACATATACATGCATATACATAAATTTGAACGAAGTGTTTTTGGCATCTGGGGACCTCAAAACAAAAAGTTTTCATGGTCTCGGGCTTAAGTCTTACCATGAGACCTACGGTAATAGCTTCTACCCTGTAGGGGGAATTCGCTAAAAACCACCAAGGACATTTTAGGGGTTAAATGATCAAAATCCCATAAGTATTGGGAGCAATGTATACACTATACATTAATGATGATACGTCCGGTAATTAAAGATATACCTTAGTTACAAAATTGCAACCAAATGTAATAGGCTATGTTAAAGGATTCCACAAAATACCGTGAAACTCAGTTCCGAGTGTATCTAATTTAAAACAATTTTAATTTTTAAATTTATATTTAAATGTAACAATATAAATTTCTCCAGAGACTTTGGACAATAGCGGTAGGCCTACTTGTAAATTTCAGGCCGATTCTAGGTCTGTAATGTTTTACCAAAATTTACAGGTTTTAAATCCTGTAATATTCTTGAATTATTGCTTACGTACAACTTGTTTTAAGTGCACATCCAATCCAAAAGAGATTTAAATCATAAAATGATTTAACAAGCTTCAGATTTCAAACTTTTAGAAAATAAAGGTGTAACATTTAAAATGTATACATTTGTTTATATAGACGTATACTTAGACGTTTGTAAGAAACCGCCTTTAAACTTGTTTTCTGAAAACATCAACCTCTATGAGGGAGAATCATATGATATCATTTTAAATTAGTCCTAAATAATATTTTGATATAGAAACTGATTTTTTTTCCTAGGAAGATTCTGAGACGACATAAAATCCAATCTGTGATCTGTGTGTGGGAAATCTGTGTAGGCAGTTTTGAAAGTAATATAATTTTGTGTATCAGATAATGTTACAGACTAAATTACAATTTAGGGGTTTTCATGTTTTACTAATTTGGGTTTTACCTTTCAAAAAGTCTAGCAGCCGACACAAAAATTTTAAGTTTGTTTTTAGAGAACTTTAAAACCAAAAGGTATAAAACATCAGCTACGGAAAATGTGATCCATGGAGAAGTAGTAAAGTGTGGATGATTTGTAAACATAAGGATATAGGGTCAACATTGCATATTAATTAATCCTATGTTTTAGTTTAACGGGCGAGACAGTGACAATCATCTAGTTTAAATTAAAATCTTATGCATACTTTTTACTGCCCATGGGTGCAAGAAATGTTTAGGTACCAACAAATTCCTCAAAAAGTTTACTTTGAGCCTGGAAATCTTGAATCTTGCCAAGCCCTAATCATTATATGGTTATTTGTTACTAAAAAAATACTAGTTGCTCGTTAAAGCTTCCATGGTCATGTCCCTGTAGTCCATAGTTTTTATGGCAAAGTTAGTCAGTCACCAATACTGGCAAAATTATATTATTAATAATTTTACCTTTTTTGAATTCTCGGAGTAGCTTTTTGCAGCGAACTTTTCATACTCCTTTTTCATCATTTATGACCTCCTTGTGACGTCTTCTTACAGCGTCTGTAGGGCAAAAAGCAGAAACATTGTCACTAACTGTTAAAACATGTTTGGAGGGAGGGTATGTGTATGTAGAGTAGGTAAGGATTGTGAGTAGGTAGTCAGGAAATGTAACGTAGGTTAGTGTAGAGGAGGAAGGTGTGAGGTGACGGAAGCCCATAAGGGATTTAAGTTTTAAGGTGAGAATTTATGTAGGTAAGATAGTTAGGGGTAATAAACAGTATCAGAAAACTGACACACACTTTCTCCCTTCTAGCCCAACTTTAATGAAAAATTACTTTTATTTAATAAATATAGAATACAAAGCACAGCCGAAACAAGTTGTTTTCAAAAATATCCTCTCAAATGCTGCATTCTGTCAGCTCAAACCAAAGTGAATGTCTATAAGGAATACATGGGAACTTTGGGACCGAGCAGGGCGAAACACGGGGGAATTTAGTAATACCGTTTCTCAGCAAGAACCTAGGGCCAAGAGGAACCTATATATGTCAAATTTCATCTCTGTAGGCCTTTTAGTTATGGAGATTTCGTGATGGGTCAGTCCGTCAGTGGTATTGGAAGACTAACATTGTACCACGTACTGTGTTTGGCACTTTCACTTCAGTAACCCATTGTTGTAGATGATCAAAATACCAAATCGTTTGTTTTTCAGTTGAATTAAATGGAGCAAACTAACATTTGGGCTACAAAAATTATATGAACAAAGTAAAAAAAAATTGTTGAAGTAGAAAACTCCACTTTTAAAATGGTGGGATTTGGCTGGTTTTCACACTCATGAAAATGGATGCTGCACAACAGGTTTATACCAAATTTCATCATGATCAGAATTTGTTTATGAAAGTTATGGTACACACATATATATATATATATATATATATATATATATATATATATATATATATATATATATATAGAAAATGTATTAACAATAAATTTAAACCTTCTTCACAATTGAAGCTGCTAAAACAAAGGATTTTTACACAATACAATTTTGGCTTGAACCAAAACATATATATTACATTGGTTATTAAAAGATTTGTTGTTAGCTTTAAATCAAATTTGTCATTCATCACATCAATACACACATCATTACATGAACCTTAATATTCAAATAACCAAACTGCTATGTATCCAATACAGCGACATTTTGGATCACTCGATAGTAATAAAGTAATTTAATCTATTGATTAGTACACTTTGAGGGAAAACATTATTATTTTTTGTTTGATTTAAATCATTAGCCATACAAAAAAATAAAAACTCAAATGTACCGTATATAGTCTAAAACAATATAGGCTTTACCTACTGATTTTCAGCATTAGATAACGGCGAATATACGTGAAAGTTAACAATATTTCCCACCGAAATAAAGCCCGAGTAACAAATAATATAGGTTAGAGTTACAGAGAGACAGGATTTAAGTTAGCTTTTGCAGTCGTTCCATGACGAGTTACAAACGTAAATAACCTACATTTTTTCACAGATGGGATTTGAACACAAAATTTGCATTATTTAACAAACTTTTGGGAAAAATGTTCAAAAAGAGGAATTTTAAATGTCTCTTGGAAAACCCTCGGATTTATATTTTTACCCTCAAAACCGGGTAATCTCTAGGGAAATCCGGTGTGATGGCAACCCCAAATTATACCAGTAGGCTAGCCTCATTTAATTCATAATGCCAGGAATAAATTTTAAAAGTACCGGTACTTAGTTGACTAAAATTGAGTGGACGATAAGATGTGTAGGTACGGTATGTGTATCACTAAACAACTGGGTTAGGCCAATATAGGCTTAACACAGTCTAGTTGTATAAGAAGTTAACTTAGCCTATAAGAGACATTGATAGGCCTAAGTTAGCTGAACATACAAAGTTGGGTTAAGTAAGGATATTAATAAAGTAGATTCACAATAGTCTAGAATACAAACCACCAAAGTTAGTGATTCACATTCGTTGTACTAGTACACTTATTATTAATTCAATAAAGCATCATCTTGATTATCGATGACAAGCTCAATTCAGGTCCTACCTTAGACTGCTATTACCCAACCTAGGCCGAGGCTGTTGGAACTTGCCACTTTCTTTAGCCAAACAACTTCACACACGATTATTTTTCACGCAGAATACATGAGAGAAATATAATACAAACCCATTATCTACTTATTTTGATTTGCTTTGTTAAGATTGATACCATATGAGCTATGAGCGAGTACAGCTATGCAATAAAAACGTACCGGTAGACGTTATTAACATTATTATACTAGAGTTGCTTATAATTTACGTGACAACACAATCCTTACCTGATATTATGATGCTATTATTCCCGCTTGCCGTTGAACAAAGAATCAAATTAACAAATAAGTTAAACAGAGAACAAACAAACAGAGAACTTCTGCACTTTTCTTCCTTGGCTAACACAAATAAACAATGGCGTTGTAATGGCGGCCGGAATATCAGAGCGCACCCGGCAGATTACGCCGCTAGCGCTCCAAGCGGTGAATCGAGGAGTCTCTTATGTTCCGCGGTAAGTATTCCTCAAACTGTGGTCGGACAGCCAACGGCACACTTTCCCAGAATGCATTGCACAAGCGTTTCAAATGTTTTATTCGGAAAGTTTTTCCTGGCAATTCTAGGGCAAGGCTTGCCGTAAACTTACGTGTTACCTGGGGGTAGTTTTCACTATATTGTTATGGCAGCTACAGGGAAAAAACAAACATAGATGTAGCAAAAAACCCTAAATTAAACTTACACAATTAACATAATAAAACTAATGTGCATTGAGACCCATTGAAACTAATGTGCTCATGTACCCATTCAGATCCAAAAGTTTTATATAATTATACTACGCGATGAATATGGATCAGTAGTTAGTTATTATTAACCATTAATTGCTCCCTTTAACTGCTAAATACTCTTCTTATGTATTTAATAACGATAGTAAATGTCATTAAACAAATCAAATAATGAGAAAGTTACTTAAAAATAGACTCTACAGAGGTGACGTTAAAAGAAGGTATGGGTTAAGATTTCGAGGTTAAGGTTTATATACAACTTTCAGATAGTTTAAAGTAAGAAAAAGTCAAAATGGTCAACAATCACAGAGCATCTTATTTGGGAAATGTAATTTAATATTAACTACATATCAGTTGGTTAAAAAGGAACATGATTAAATAAATGCGAATAATAAAATCAACAAGCAGATGAGGGATATCAAATTTACCCTCCAAACTAATAGGATCTTTATTTTGAACGATAAAGCCACATCTAACTTCTAGCGGAGGTCGGAGATAAAAAGAGCTGGAAACGTAACTAATAAATCCAACTGACTGTGGTCCTCCCACAACCAAGGTCATTTACGAACAATAATGTGATTCGTGATACTTATGTGGATATTCAAAGCTAAGCTACGGCTTCCTCACAAAATGGACATTTGTAAATTCTGTAACCTTTACGTTTATCTAAGAGTAAGGCAAATCTGTACCAGTATATCACTTATAGGGTACCCCTATACCATATCAAATTCGCTTAACTATGTTCAGAATATATCTCTTACATACAACTGTGGTTAAAAATCGGCTATAGTTGCTTAGTAAAAAGTGTCTTAATAAATTACAAACGGATTACGCTGAAAACGCATCCAGTTTTCGTTTAGGAGTAATTATTTGATTAGTTAAATAATCACATTAAGGACGGGTTGGGCAACTATAGTCCGTTCCCTAGTATACAGTGCCTTTGTATGACTCTTTACATTTACATACTAAGTAAAAGACTTCTTTATTAAACACGTTTAACGCCACTCTCCTGTATGATCCACCCATAGCTTTGCCAAGTTACAACCAAGGAAATGTTTTATTGTAAGTTGGATTCTTACGAGAGTGGTCCTTTAAATGCATAAATCGTTGGTTCTTTAGAGTTCCTAGTTGCCTAAAACAGTTATCACAAACCGGGCATTTATGAGGCCGCTCTTCAGAATTGGTTAATAGAAGTATGATAAAAGCTGATGGCTCTATAAAGGACTTTTTCAAATCTGAGCTAAATTTACCTACTTTGATTCATTTTTCTGAGATAGACCCTACACAGATTATTGTATACGATCTAATGGTAGTAACCTCAATCGTTTTTGTATAAAGCATCAAGATCTAGAAAGGAGGCTGCGCAAACAGCCCATGTTTGCTTAGTTTCAAAAGAGCAATGTTTTGCCTCGGAAGACACGTCTATAAGGTTTAAAATAACATATGCAATGTCGTTTTCAGTTGTCAATGGATTAACTATGCATAATTGGGATAATATCATACCAGGAAACCTAGAAATTTCTAATTAGCTGACCTGACCAGCACCCTTGCACTGCTCGACAGACCATAACATTTAAAATATCCATAAACTTTAAGTAACAGAAGTCTAAATTAACGGAGTGAAATGTATAGACATATTTATAAATCTCAATTACAACCTTTACTTCCGTACTTAAAGTCTAAAATAATAATTACTGCATCATTATTTGGTAGTTTAATTATTAATAATTTCTGGAATCATTATTTTTTGATTGTTTAGGAATAAAATGATCTCGAAATTCTATCACTAAGTCAATTTATTTTTTAGTATATCATTAAAACAAACTATTTACAGTGCATATGACCTAAATATAATGTGCATATAGAATTAACGCGAAACTGAAGCTTCTTTTTAAGTATACAAAATGTTAATACAAATGTATAAACATCAAAATGTTATAAAAATAACAAAATACAAATTAAATAAGACTAAACATATTTGTATAAAAAGCGGGATAAAGTGTATAAATATTGCGAAAATAGTTTACTTTCACGCTTACTAAATTAAAAGGCAATTACAATTTATTTAATTATTCGTAATATAGCGTAATATTATAAAAATAAAATTTTTGAAATACAAAACTGAAATAGGAGAGAACTTAATAAACTCTAAAAACACATAATATATGACAGATTTACAAAGGTGTCAAGTTAATTTGTATCTACATTTATGTTTTAAAAATTAATAACGTACCGTACTTTTTTCAGAAGCAATTAGAGCAAGAATAAACAATTACAGATAAAGATACTAATGCAAGTTGAAACAACGGAAAGGTGGTTTAATCATCAACACAGGGTCATCAATATGAAATAACTATCAACTTCAAAGTTTATTTATAATGCGTTTTATATTCTTCAGAATAATTTAATCTGATTGAAAAAATAAATATAGTTTAGCTAAAAATACAATTTTACTATTTTAATAACGCCAAAATTTGTTTATTTAGTTTATATACCATTTAGTTTATATATATAGGTATTTAAGTGTAGCAGATTCCAATAAAAATATTAACAGTTTTTGCGATAGTTTTTTTCTGCCTAGCTTAAAGAATTTTGTCAAATTAAAATCCAATTTTTTCGGTAATATGAAGGTTTTACAACTTGATTGATTAATACCTTACAATAAGAAGTAGTTTTTGCAAATACAAAGAATTTTCCTATAAACAGAAATATATTTCCTTATTTTAGTAACTTGTGTGTTATTATTAAATGTAATGAGCTTAAGAATATGTTTTTATAAAACAACTGAAATATCAATGGAATATAATTCGCATTTAGTAACTCTTAACTTCTAAATATGATTTCTAATATAAAGTAAAATAAGTTGGATACGTATACAAAACTTTACTACGTTATTTACATTAACAGCTTCTACTAAATATGTGCTGAACCGGTTAAAACTGCATGTTTCTCCTTTTAAGTAATCAACACTTCACATCTAAGAATATAAACTTATTCTAATTCAAATACCTTAAAACATTTAATAATTATATGTCCTTCAATAACCGTAAAGGTTGTTATCGCTAAGCATGAGATCGTCGTGATTTTTCACACTGAGGCACGCAGTAGATTGTGTCTTTTAGTCTTGGGGTCGGAAGTCTAACTATGGTTGTTACACTTTACTCAGTTATAATGACGCTTCATTATAACTAACAAGCCTCTTATATGCATGTTTAAATAATAACATGCATATAGGAGGCCTAAAATATGCGTCTTCAATACATTTAATTGCATGAAGGATTTATCACACGAAGAACGCTTCTAATGATGCTAACCATTGTTTGTTAACACATGAAATTTCAAATTCCATAGTTCTATGAAGGATATATCGCACGATGGGCACTTATGAGGACACTCTCCGGTGTGTATTAACACATGCCTCTTCAGGTTACCTAAATGGAAAAAGGGTTTATCACACGTTAGGCACTTATAAGGACGCTCCCCATTGTGGACTAACATGATTCTTTAAATAATTTAATTGCATGAAGGCTTTGTCGCACGATGACACTAGTGAGGACGCTTCTTATTGTGTGTCAAAACATGAATTTTCATTCGACCTATTTGAGTGAAGTCTTTATCGCACGATGGACACTTGTAAGGACGCTCCCTAGTGTGTGTCAATACATGAAGTTTCAAATGACCAATTTGAGTGAAGTCTTTATCGCACAATGGACACTTGTGTGGACGGTTCCCAGTGTGTGTTAACATATGAATTTTCAAACTGCCTGATGTCGTAAAGGCTTTATCGCAAGATGGACACTTGTGTGGACGGTTCCCAGTGTGTGTTAACACATGAATTTTCAAACTGCCTGATGTCGTAAAGGCTTTATCGCACGATGTACACTTGTGAGGAAGCTCCTTAGTGTGTGTTAGCTCATGAACTTTCAAATGACTTATTTGAGTAAAGTCTTTAACGCACGATGGACACTTGTGAGGACGCTCCCCAGTGTGTGTTAGCACATGATTTTTCAAATGACCTATTTGTTTAAAGTCTTTATCGCACGATGGACACTTGTGTGGACGATTCCCAGTGTGTGTTAACACATGAATTTTCAAACTGCCTGATGTCGTAAAGGCTTTATCGCACGATGTACACTTGTGAGGACGCTCCTTAGTGTGTGTTAGCACATGAACTTTCAAATGACTTATTTGAGTGAAGTCTTTATCGCACGATGGACACTTGTAAGGACGCTCCCCACTGTGTGTTAGCACATGAACTTTCATATGATCTATTTTATTAAAGTCTTTATCGCACAATGGACACTTGTGTGGACGGTTCCCAGTGTGTGTTAGCACATGCATTTTCAAACTGCCTGATGTCGTAAAGGCTTTATCGCACGATGGACACTTGTGTGGACGGTTCCCAGTGTGTGTTAACACATGAATTTTCAAACTGCCTGATGTCGTAAAGGCTTTATCGCACGATGTACACTTGTGAGGAAGCTCCTTAGTGTGTGTTAGCTCATGAACTTTCAAATGACTTATTTGAGTAAAGTCTTTAACGCACGATGGACACTTGTAAGGACGCTCCTTAGTGTGTGTTAGCACATGAACTTTCAAATGACTTATTTGAGTAAAGTCTTTAACGCACGATGGACACTTGTGAGGACGCTCCCCAGTGTGTGTTAGCACATGATTTTTCAAATGACCTATTTGTTTAAAGTCTTTATCGCACGATGGACACTTGTGTGGACGATTCCCAGTGTGTGTTAACACATGAATTTTCAAACTGCCTGATGTCGTAAAGGCTTTATCGCACGATGTACACTTGTAAGGACGCTTACCAGTGTGTGTTAATGCATGATGTTTTAAATTACCGGTACTAACAAACCTTTTCTCGCACAATGGACATTTATGAGGATGCTTACCAGTGTGTGTAAGTAGATGAGCTTGCAAATGACTCAATCGCCTGAAGGCATTATCGCATGATGGACACTTATAAGGACGCTCACCAGTGTGTGTTAACACATGACTTCTCAAATAACCTACTTGCGTGAAAGCTTTATCGCACGATGGACATTTGTGTGAACGCTCTCCTGTGTGCGTTAACATATGAGTTTTCAAATGACATAATTGAACAAAGGCTTTATCACATAATAGACACTTATAAGGACGCTCACCAGTGTGTGTCAAAACGTGTTTTTTTAAATTACTGGTATTTACGAACCTTTTCTCACACGATGGACACTTATGAGGAAGCCTATCTCTATGTGCCAACATATTAGTTTAATCTTTTTGAATTATAAAAGATAGTTTACACGAATTTTACTTATGAGAAAGTTTCCAAGATTGATTTATCAACAGTTTTTTTAGATATTTAAAGGATAACTCATGTACACGACACATATGTTGATGAGCTCATTTGTTAATAACCTGATTCATAATTTCAGCAGATAAATGATTCCAATCAACAATTTAAATCAAATCAATTGCAGTTTTCATGTTCAAACATGATAGCTGATGCGAGCGAGTTAATACTTTTTTACCATAGAGTTTGTTGAATCAAAAAAGATATTGAATCCGTTTTTGGTGGAAATTTCCTTAAATTACGCTTTAATTACAACGGTACTCTTGAGTGCTGGATTACTGATTCTCCTTAGTTTCTGTCCTTCTACGTTACGTATTCTCCCCGTCACAAAGCTGATCTGTAAAAAAACGTTGTTATAAAATCAATTAAAAATGTATCGTTACAAATGGTGTTTTAGACCCATGCTATATGATTGGGTATATATCATTTGTAAAATGATGTTGAACATTGTGTTGTATATCAAAATGTTTTAATTGCATTTGTGTAGATTTGAAATTACAAAGTACAATTTCAAAATGTCTATATTTGTAATCTACTAAAGATATCTTAAAATAGGGGAAATGATTTTAAACGGCAGTACATCTCTGATACAAACTCCAGTATGAGACGGATGCTTCCTACGTTGAGTCTGGTAAGCCAACTGATATTGTGTAATTAAATGGTTCACTCGGCATAATGTAAAATAGTTCAACTATACTAATTGCATCGCCCTTTTCTCTTCGTCATAAACAATGTGTACCGTTTTTGCTAAATTATATTTCCAACAATGACACGCATTGGACTAAAAAAAATGGAGATTTTTCTTTTTTCACTCTTAAACCTTATGCTTTGTACTCAGTAAGATGTACAAAACAAGAATTTATTAAACAAGAAACCAAATAAACTTGTTATAATAAATATAAAAGCTAAGCAGATAGAAATCAAAAATGTCTAATTGAATTACCTTTATTTTAATATTATATAACAATAAAAATCGAAAAAAAAAGCAATAGATTAGTTATACAATGTATGTCCTATATCCCATAACGTAAGTAAACCAGGTTTACTAGGACATATTTGTTAATGTCTAATTGTTAATTCGCCAATCGGAGTAGGTACTAACTTATGGCTGCACTGTTTAATATGTCATGTTTATGGTTTACGATGCCTTAAAACAGGCCCTGAATATGAGTTTTTACCATAAAATGTTCGTTTACTAATAAATAATTACTTTTACTTCAGAACCAATATGGTAGCCTAACACAACCTTAGTCGTATAATTTAGGCGTACGTCCCACCCTAATCTGCCGGTCTTTTAACAAATGATTACTATATATATATATATATATATATATATATATATATATATATATATATATATATATCATTAACGTTGTGCCGGGCTTAATCGTCAGTCTTCCAACAAACAAATAATCAAAACCAGGTTTACATACCCTTTCCGTCCAAAAAGTTCAAAAACTGATCATGTCACCTATTATGACGACATGTTTTGGAATCTAGAATTCCATCTTCCGGTCACGCAAAAACGTCCGTAATTCATTACAGATTTTCGTCAAAATTGAAACTTTAATACAGTTCAAAATAAGACTACACGACATTAGACACATACTTTACATAAATTACATCCACGCACAAGCCGGCCAGCGATTAGAGTCCCCTGTCATAATAGGTGACAGGATCAATTTTTTAACTGTTTGGACGAAAAAGGTATGTAAACCTGGTTCAAATTTCTAAACAATAGTTCAGGAGGCATTTTCAAAATGAATAAACAAATAATCGACTACTAACAATGTGCTGGCTTTATTCACCGATCTTCCATCACAAAAATAATCAACTACTAACAATGTGCCAGGATTATTCGCCGGTCTTTAAACAAATTAATAATATATTACTCTCGGGGTGCCAGGCTAATAATGCCTTTCGTCTTTGCTTAGGGTCTAATTCTCGATCCGTCCGGTAGTGCAGGAGAACAAGATGGAGAGGGATCGCCGGGTCGCGGGTCGTAGTTTTGTTAAACTGTGGCGAGCGAACTCCAGTGGCAGGAGTGAGAAGATATTTAGTCACTCCGCGAATAACCTTGCCACCACATCGAACCACGGGCATGGTTTCTACTCAGCCGGATAGTAACGGCAGCGTCAACGGCCAATTCAAATAAGCATTTATCTCCCCGAATATTTCTGGACGTTACAACTAGACCAAATTAATATGTATTTAGGACCTACACAGATCAAACTTAATTAGCAACAAATTTTTCCATATTTGTTCAGGCACTTGAAAAAAAAATTGTTCAGGGCACAGATTAGATTTATTAATTTTAAATTTATTTATTATTTATTTGATTTATTGATTTGTTTAGATATATTCACATTTTTTGGTTAAACCAGATTTTTTCGGATTAGGTTTAATTAGGTTGGTCTTTATAGTGCGAATTTGTCACATTAACTCATACTCAGGGTTTTATTATGTGTGACACTTAAACATCAAGAAAATCGACAAGGTTTAATTGCCATATGTGTAGTACAGTAGTACAGTGCTGTTAATAAATTATATTGTTGAATTTCTCATAGTTATAAGGGCAATCATAGTAGCAGCACTGTGCAGTGATGCCTATGTTGACTATAAATAGAATAAAAACATTTATGACTAAGTAGTGTTAGTGTACTAACTTTCATTCTGATTTTAAAACAGCAACATTAAAGGGGTGGTATGTGTCATTAAAGTTTAATCTTTTAAAAACTTATCGTAACAGAGAGATCATAACCCAATGTAATTTGTTGCCTGAAAGTCAGGCAAATGATCACAGGATTCGAAAACAACTTTTTGGAGTTAGGAAAAATACAAACAATAAACCCACTAATGACAAACATTTTACATTTTCACAAAATAAATTCTCCGTATATAGCATTAGGAGTATAGGTTTTAATCGAAAACTATTAGAAAGAGAGCAATATTCTATATTGAAGAAATCGTTCTCTTTTCACGTACCGTTGGGTTAGCATTGTAATAATTAATGAACAGCTAACGATACCCTGTTGCCTAGGAAAATTCCAGTTAAAATCATTTGACTGAATCTGTATTTCCATATGTAGAATTATAAAAATCCTACAAATTTAATGTAACATTAGTAGGTTTTACGTGTACTAAACAAGAAATAGCCAACCCTTAATAATTCATAAAATAATACTTCTTAAACACAAACTTTAGAAGATAAAATAAGATATCTTTTTCTGCTAGTAAACAGTAAGTTCGGAATTGAAAGAGTTAATGAACAGCTAACGAAACACTGCTGCCTAATATCAGCCGAGTTAAAAATCTATTAACTGAATCTATATATCCAAACGTAGAATTATGACAATCTTCTACTCTTAGTCGTAAAATAGTCGATAATGTATACCGTACGTATACTAAATTAGAAATAATCAGCCCTTATTAGTTATTAAACTAAACAATATTTTATGACCACCAACAGTAAAATATAAAGAAAATGGTTAAATTCGATTTTCTATTATTACAAAGTAATAATCATTTAGTGTTAAAAGGGAATCAAAAAACAAATCTTATGACGTATCCCGTCCATTCGATAAAACATAATTTTCGAGTTAACCAAACTAAAAACTAACTTTACTTTTTTCCAAAGCGTCATTAGAATTGAACTGTTAGGCTAGGGAAATCCCTAATCTCATTTATAAGAAGGCGTCAAACTTAAAAGGTAATTATATTTTAGAAGACATTGATGGATGGAAAAAATATACTTTAGTTATGCCCATGCAGCATAACAACCACTACACATATTACCTGGTCGTACAACTAATATGTTCGTAAGAATGATTACGCAGACTTGAAGCAAATGAATTTAACGTTGACAAGGAAAGATTGACAAGAATTTAGTTTTGGAAATAGGTTTGGGGTTTTAGTTGATAAGATTGACATAGTTGCATATAAGTTAAGTATCAAAACTAATTGTATTTGGTTTATGGTCTTCATTTTAAATTCATAGCCATACTTTCTAATTGCTAAGGAATGTGAAGCTGTTCATTGACAAACATATCTTCTTATATTTACCTATTTGACTAATCATATGAATACGGAGCAGTTTTTTCACTGTGGTAACAAGTTTACCTCTTTTGGATTGGCTACCATCAAACATAACCTCAATGACTTACGTAAATTGCATCTTGAGTATATTAAATTCCACCTAGTGTAAATCGCTATACTTATAGACTCTCCAATTTTAATATTATTTTATCAAATCATATAATCCAATAATAATAATAATAATAACAAATTATGAGTGCATTTTAACATAATAAGACACATTACATCTCTACATCAATGCTTACACAACTGCTTAGTAAGCTTGCTCCGCCTCTGCTGTTCACGGATAGTGAACAAGAAGCTGACGATCAGTGTTTCATCTACGGACAACAGATACATAATATATCCTAGTCCTGGTTTCATTTGTTTTAAAATATTGAAAGAGGGCGGCGAAAGCCATCCAGCAGGTCTGCTTAGTGTCATATATTTGGTCTTGGAAGGTGTCGTACGATTGATTTATACTAAAACGCCAGGTGTAATTATATTAAAGTGACGAGTTATAATCATATTGAGTTATGCATCACTGTGAGAGCCATATATGGAAAATTTGTATTTCTTAATATGCAGGCCTTGGCAATTCCACTGCTTTATACATCTCGGTAGCTTATTATCTTAAAATTAAAATAAATATTTTGCAAATCTGGAAAACCAAATAAAGTGAATAGCGAATGGGAAATTATTATTTTTTATAATACAAAATCACCGCATTATCTTTAGAGAATATTTCAAATTTCCTTAAACAGTATAATAATAATACATGTAATAATCGTATATGAGTAATTCATGTTTTGACTTTGAAATACACTTTTACTTTGTTTTGATACGTGGTGAGAACTCAAACTTTCGATGTCTCAGTTGACTCTTCTTGGCGTGCACTAACAAGATCTCTTAAAACTTAAAACTGACATTAAATCAGATGATTTGGCTTCCCATCCAGTGGAATATTTGTATCACTGTATACTGAGGTAAAAATGTCTTCGGAAGATCGATTTCTTCATTTTTTAAGGAATTTTTACCGTTTTCTATCAAACCTTTACCAATTTTTGTATATAGGTTCATAATTATATGGGTACCGGTATAAGTTACAGGTATATTATTTTGTTTTGTCTTTATTTTATAAGTTAGCCAAGCGTTGATAGTAGTAACATTAAATAAGAAAAATAATATTATTAAGTAGCATGTTTACTGTTTTATATAAATCCTGTACCAATTGTTGTATATGTAATTTTATGTACCTATGTAATCTACCTTTTTAAGATTATTTTTACATTTCAAAGTAATAAAAAATAACATTAATTCAAAAATTAAAATAGTTTTTTCTTAGAAACTATAAAGTAATAAGCAGTTTTATTCTAAGTTCAGAAAAATAATTAGTGCTGATCAGGAATATCATCAGAACTGATCAGACCTGATCAGGAATGGCATCAGAACTGATCAGACCTGATCAGGATAATGGAATCAGAACTGATCAGACCTGATCATGAATGGCATCAGAACTGATCAGGAATGGCATCAGAACTGATCAGTCCTGATCAGGAAATGCACCAATTCCTGATTCAGGGCTGATCAGGACTGATCAGTTCTGATTGGTATTCCTGATCAGTTCTGATTATTTTTTTTATCAGACCTGATCGAAAATGTTCATGGGGGTAGGCTCAAGGATGGTAGTTTACGTTTAAATGAGGGCTGATGAAAGGGGCAAAGGTTTTCGGTTTTATCATATTCAATTAAAAGTTTTATAATATTTCAAACAAAAATGTATTTATGAGTATTTATATTTACGATTTAAGGGACTAAAACATTTCTATTGTTTTCAAAGTAAAGTTTACTTTGATTTATTTAATTTTAAATATATTGTACTTTTTTCAAACATATAAAGTAAATTTCTCCGAAGGAACAATCGTAGTGTGTACATTAATATACTGCAAAACATATTTTAAATTAGAATTGTAACAGTAATATAATAATATTACTACATGACGTATCTGAAAATGCACGATTTGTGCTAAGAAAATTGGTTTAAATAATAACATTAATTAGATTTGTAGTATAGAAAATAAAAAATTAAAACAATCTAACTTAGAACCTTATGAGAAACTTATTTCATCAAACAATATGCATACTCACCAACTCTATATTATTTCCCGAGTTTCTCTCTATACTTAACTAAAATATTGTAAACGTATTTTAAAGTTTAACATTCATTATTTATTTTATTATGAATATTGTGATTTTTCTCAAACTGCCAAGGATCTTATAGAAACTATATACTGAAATACTATATTGGTTGTGAAATAACGTAATATACTTTGCACGTACGTCAATGAAATGAGGTTTTAGACGGCTCGTACCATCTTTTGTTTGAAAGAGCATTTAGCCGTTTAGCGTGTTAGTGCTAAGAGTGTTTAACACATACTTTATTATTATATTACTTATATATTTATTGCACTTCATCTCTTGATAACGCATATATTGCCATAGTTGGAAATAGGCACTACACTATCAGATTACAATTGAAAACAACTGTAAATAACATGTAAGATAGTCAATATGAATTCTATCAAATCATTGGAATCACTTATTAGATCAGTGCTTTTCTCTAATATACATGTATTCAAGATACATGTATTAAATTATCTATCATTAACATATTTAAGTAGAATTTTACAGATATAAATTGGATATCCTATCCAATCACTTAAATTTACAGTTATAAAGTAACGCAGTCAAATCATTACACGGGAAACATACTCCATAATACTAGACTAACTAAACTTCTCAGGAAAACTCCGATCATTCGAGAGTTCAGCCGAATATTCAGGAGTATTCGCGAGAAATGTGAAACAGACTTAAATTAAATTAACACAGAATATTAAACATACCTTGTTAATTACTTTGTTATGTATGGATAACAAACATAACCTCAATTCCATTATAAAACATAATTAGTCGCTGGACTAAATAGCATCAGAGTTCATTTTTATTTCACATAACGGGTTAAAATGTGGCATTGCATTTTAGAGGCTTAATTTAGTCGCATTTCCAATAGGTAAAGAGGGTTGTTCCTAAAATAACACAGTACAAATTCATTCAGGATACGTACTTATTACCTCCATCTCTTGAACTATATATCAGACTCTGATTAGCTAACGAAATGTTTATAGCCAGCACACAGTTATGCTATTAACTTATTTACCCATATAGCACAAGTACATCAATTTGACGTAAAATTGATGTAAAAAATGTCAATGTCATTGATATTGTTGATGTCATATTGACATCAAATGTCGTCAAAATGACGTCAATTTGACGTCAATTGGAAGTAAAAAGGGCACTCAATTTTACGTAAAAATGACGTAAAAAACAGATCAAACATGACATCATATTGCCATCAAATTGATATCAAACAAGCAGTATAGAAAAGAAAAAATTGATGTCAAATGTACGTCAATATGATGTCAAATGTACGTCAATATGATGTCAAATGTATATCAATAGGATGTAAAAAATTTCTTAATATTGTGCTGTAAGTTATTTAAATAAAATGTTGTTTTCTACCAGGATATGCACAGAATTGTTTTGTTTCTCAAAATAGGTTGTTTTGAGAATTTCGTTCTGTCTTAAATATCAATATGTTTTGCGTTTAAGATCAAAATTAAAATTATCAGACATGTGAAGCCGACCTCAAAGAGACTAAATTTATTTTTATAAAAACTTCAGTATTAAAAATGGCAGTGTATCAAGGTGCCAATATCTGTGAATGTATACAAAGCATTTTGATTTATATAATTTAGTGACTCCAATTTTAACTAATTACCAAAACAATAAATCATACCTATTTAAATTTCATATAATATTTAAACAAATGTTTGCCATTCATGAGATAAATACTTTACAATAGGTTGCATATTTTTTGCTCCTTAGTTTTGTAATAGTTTTTTTTTAAATTAGGCCTAAAGCATAAGTAGGAAAATAAATAGGCCTACAAAAATGTTTTTTCAGCAATTTTTATATTAGTACTTAATTACACTTTTTTAAACTTAATTTGAATCTTCTTGTTTTCCTCCTTGTGCTGCTTGCAATCTGCAACACACAATAAACAAGAATAACTTATAGGTAATAATGCCCACTTTAGTATTTTGGGCGCAAACATATTTAAGGCCTTTAGCCCAGACTTAGCTTTTGATCTGGAAAAACTCGTTTATAAGTAGGCTAATTTTATATTCTTTTTAAAAAAGCTATTGCCTAATATGTACCGGTAGAGGATTATTTAAAATTATGGGAGCGCAGGATTGGAACAGTCAGGACATAGCGCAGTAAAAATGTTTGGCGGGGAACTGGCACTGCCCCCACCCCGCAGCCGCGAGTACTACACCAGGAAGCCATGCCCTTGTCCCCAGTCCATACATAAAAACAGCAGTTCTGCCAACTGACATAAACATTAGAATTGTTGTATACTCCTAAAATACAAAAATTTCAAACCACGAATCCTGTAATTTCCTGAATCTTATATATTAATACACCAAAAAAGGCGCTTTTATGGTTAGGAAAACTTCTCCGTTGTTTCTTGACCAATTTTAATGTTTGAAGTGTCAAAGAATTCGACTCAGTTCGTAGTTTTGCAATTAGGTTTTTAATTTTCAATATCTTTATTCTCAAGGGTACGGGCTGCCCTCAAAGTTGGTTTTTTGCTCATAAGATTAATATGGGGAATACATTTATTTGAATTGCAGCTGTTAACACATTATAGACAGGTTATTAGCAATACCAGATGTTCCAGGTAAGGAATGTCTATCTATATAAATAAAATAGGTTTGATCTCACATCTCTTTGAGCAGTAAAATGTTGTATGCAGCGGAGATATTTAAATATGTGTTAACATTTGTTTTTCTGTCTATCTGTTTATAAGCCATATTTGTTCTGCGTTTCACAAAAAAAGACTGAATGAAATAAAAAATTTTCGTGTGGAGGAGGAAACGTTTTGGCTAAAAACTTAAACAGCGCGCTGCGGCGGTTAGGTTAGGTTACTATAATCTCCATACATAACACAGTTGTTTCTGAGGGTCCCATAATTTTACGCTGGATGCTGGAAGTTGACAGAACTGCTGATTTTATGTATGGACTGGGAACGAGGGCATGGCTCCCTGTTGTAGTACTCGCGGCTGGGAGGTGGGGGGACAGCGCCAGTTCCCAGCCACACATTATTACTTTGCGAGGACGGCGCTGCGGGAGGTCCTGACTGTTCCATTTCTATCGTCTCAAAATTACTTGTTACCGGTATCTAAAGGTTAAAAGTCAGCCACACAATAAGTTGATAAGATACCGGTAATATTATTCAGATTAACTACGGTATATAAAGCGAGCTTAGATTTGTGACCATTATCTTATATTAACCCATCCCACCAAATAAATTTAATATAGTTTAAGGTTTACCAAATTATATAGGCTACTTGCAGTCAATTTTCAAAAATAAAACGATTACAGCAGTTTTTCACTTTTGATTTATTGTTCCTTCAGTATTGTTGGGTAAAACAACCTAGAAAATCCAAAAACCACTAGCAAGTGAATTATTGCTCGTTGCAGGATTTTAAACCCAGCCTATGTTCAAAATTGCTTTGCCATTTAAAATTTAGCCCCAAACTTCAGTTATAATTCTGCTTGCGGCCTCGGCATGTTCCATGTATAGCTTAAAATGTTATTCACTCACAATGTTAAATAAAAAATAAGTTACAAACCATACACAAAAGCCGGTCCAAAATAGTGATTTGAAAGTATAACTAAACAAATCCAGCAGTGACAAACCCTGATGTTCTTATATTAACATTGGTCTCAAGTCTTAATTAGGCTAATTTTACTTTAAATTTCATCAAGGACATGATTTGCGTACTGTTGGGATACAGCTTGGTATATTTATTGGAGCAAGTGACTTTGGTCCATGAGTCGAATCCCACTGATCAACAATGGCATTTATTTAACTGAAAATATCCCAGTGGTAATACAATCCAGAACCCGTGTTTTAAGCTGGTCCAACTTTCTAGAAAACAAAAATGGATAGGTCTCTGAAATGAGGGCGAGGACAATCACTGCAACTGAGATATCATTCCACTAAAAGTCATGCGATTTTTATAATTTATTTACATAACTTAAGCTAACTTTATAAAAAACGGTCTTATTGGTTACAGGGCCTAAAAAATAAACCAGTAACGATATTTTATTAACCACGGAGCACACAGTGTGAAAAGCCCAGTAAGGAAGCTAGGAAATTACCACTAAACTACGGTAACATACATAAACTAACATATTCTTGTTAATGGCGGATTTCAAAAAAATCTTAGGTCGAATATGTTAAGTAGGCCCTAAATAACTTGTTCTTTGGTGGACCAGGAAGTTACCAGTTTAAAGTAACTATTATTTTAACCCTAGAACTGGCGCATGTTATTCCCCATGGTGGCGGCTTTTCTTTTCTACTTTTGAAGAGTTTTACTTTATATTATGAAAAATATACATAAACATGCCAAACTACCCATATGTTTTTTACTTTGTATATCAAATTAATTCCAATGAAGTTGCCTTTGGAGTTAAAAGTTAATTCTTTGACTGAAAGTTGCAATATAAAAAATCTTGTATTAAAGCCATTTACAGCCATTTTTTGTTGCAATTTGTATTAGGGCCTAAGTTACCTACCTAAGTTAGTACCGGTAATAGAAAATGTCGTATATAGTTATTGACTTATGTCTTACTATAATAACTCTACAGGATGTTTAATTTAATCTGGATGTTTAATCTGCTGACTAAAATAACTTAGTCCTAAATTTAAAAATTGGTTTAACTTATGTAAATACATATCAACAATCACAAGTTCCATGAATATGGTAGGCTATCAAATAAAAGCTCTAAAATCTCTAGTTCATTCTGGTAAGTTATCAATTTAACTTAAGTGATTATACTAAATTTTTGCTAGACGTAGAAAAGACTACGCTACCACAACAGACACATCACACCGGAACGTAACTTAGTTTGAACTAAGTTACGGTACGCTGCAACAGTTATAGGGTTAAGGCTGCCTGCAGATGCTAGAACTGGGTCATAATTTGGCAGGTGTGCCACATTTATTTCTCAATTTGCCCTAATTTGTATTACACATTTAGGTTAATGACACTTTCTCATCCAATGG
Source organism: Allygus modestus (assembly GCA_963675035.1). Lineage (NCBI taxonomy): Eukaryota > Metazoa > Arthropoda > Insecta > Hemiptera > Cicadellidae > Allygus > Allygus modestus. The sequence goes on from OY776111.1 coordinate 509,561,398, forward strand.
TAATCCTAAGCCAAATCGATATCGAAACAATTATCCACACCATTGAAATGTTGGATTGTATGAGACAGTGAGACTTAGCCAAATACCTAATTTTACATCCATGTAGGCTTAATTGTGTTGAAGCTAATATTGAACTAGTCCTAGGCCTGAACACACCAAATTTCAATAATCTATTGGTATATCAATTCACCTGTTTAGGCATTATACCAACATAGTTTGTCGGGTTTTGATTACAACATTTTTCATCATTTGCTACCCAGCAATAAGCTTGATTGAAATTATTTTAGTTGAAGGAAGCGAGGTGACTTCAAGTATTATAGGTTAGGTCTAACTGAAAAACATTGTCAAAATAATGCTAATATGTTTTGATTTTACTTACCCTGTTGCACTTCCTGTACTAAGCAGTGTGATGCTAAGACTAGATGAACTTATTAACTTTCGTCTCTTCTACTTTACCAAACTAAAGTCTAATATAAACATGATTTTGATAACCCCTCTAAGACCGATATGACAGAAAAACAATGCGCGGCGCGCCGCGCCAGCCAAGGAGAAGGAATAACCTCTTAACCAAATGCAAACATATATTTAATTGTAATTGTAAGGTTAATTTGTAATACCTATTTTGAGAACTCTAATTAAGTTTTAAAATCATAATTGTAAATAAATAGTTATCCGTTAAATTGTAAACTGCTTTTCGGAACATACAAAATGCTTGATTTGACTTTCTGTGCCAAATTGGATTGTGTCAATGGATGTTTAAATTATTTATAAAAAAACCGTACTTATTCGTGAGTGAGTGTGATAATAAATTTAACTATAATTAATTAAATTTACATTCAAGCCATATTATTAATAACTAAACATTTAACTTTGTATTTTTTTGTGAACATGCGTTAATACTGCGCTGATCAAAAATTGCATGTAAATTTTACTTCAAATGATGTAAAACTTTTGATGGGGGCGGTTAAAAAAATAATTATTGTTAAATAAAACTGATTGAAACAAAAATAATACAGTTTTGGTATTATAATATTTTTATATCAAAAGATATATATGTAAAAAATGTTACATCATTTTGACATCAAAAATTTTACATCATTTTGACATCAAACATTTTACACCATTTTGACATCAAAAATTTTACATCATTTTGACGTCAATATTTCATCAAATATTTTATTTTACATCAATTTGACGTCTTTGATCACTTTTTTACGTCAAATTGACATCCTGTGCTATATGGGTAATGCACTTCCTTTAAACACAACTTAATAGCATACAAATAAATTTTCGTAAACTATATTATGCAATTAGAAAGTGAAATTTAGCTAGCAATTTGCAAAATATAGTTTTAACATTTATTACGAATGTGCGGCGTTATTTGTTTAAACGGTATGGGCCTACATGCGACGCAACAGAGTGGAGTTTAACTGTTAAAATGAGGTACTATTGCAGTCACTTAGTATTTTTATGACTGGCCCTATGTTATATTTATACAAAGTTAGAATGTAATACAAAATTATAGTTAGTATTATTAGGTGTTAATGATGAGTAATACATAAGCTCGAATGGATACTATTTGTCAACAATATTTTTGGTATTATATGTATCGAATAGCGCAAAAGTAGCAAAATATAACAAACTTAATAACTTAAATTTAATTATAATTTTACTTTATTATTCTATCTTTATTATACAATTATTTATCAAATCTAAGAAAGCCTTATTGTTTGTCTCACTTTCGCTGGTGGAAATTATCAATAGAAATCCTTAGAAATCAATTTACATTAAGATAACCTTTGTAGGAAAAAACATTTCAATATTTGTTTGGAAGAATTCCCTTTTTTAAGGAGATTTACCCATTTGATATCAAATGCCACTTATCTTTTTCTCAAAAAAACTTCGTACAATCCAATCACCCAGGAATCCCATTGGATCCCTTTGACTGACTGGTTTTTCCACTTTTTTTTAATAATCACTCCCTGATTAATTACTTAATTTGAAATCGAAATTACATCCTTGTATATAGGGTAAAATTCCACACACTTTGGGTCACCATTGAGTTGTATTACAAAATCAATTAATTATATTTCTGTTTTTTTTTAACACTGTATCCGTGGTTTTACTGATATTTACGTGGGAAAACGACCATGTTCGAATTGCGTATGTTTTTGTTCCAAACATTTTCACCAGTTATACAAACAAAACACGTTGTTACCGGAAACGGAACAGTTAGTCAGTAAGTACAAATAAGAACCTTTAATTAAATTTTAGAACATCTTTAATGTTTCAACTACGTTATTTTGTATTGAAATTTTAAGGAAAGTTAAATATTACAATTTTAAATTTAACAGTGCATACTAATCTAGATAATGTCTTATTTGGTAATAAGGGTTTATTACTAACCAATTCAGTCTGTGGTGTATTTAAACAACATGGAAAAAAGGATAGTTGACTTAATTGGATAACCTAAGGGAGGAATAAGGAGTATTATAATCCGCTGACCTAGGTGCTATAGGTTAGTTTATCTTGCATATTTATGATCAACCATCCAAGCCAAGCTGCCGTCTACCCTAGCCTGGGTGCGCTTAAATAGTATTATTGAGTATAAAGCTGAAGTACCCAAAGATTTTCAATTGTATCCCCAATTTTCGTAAGTGAACTATAATGGTCTATTACTGTTTGCTGACAACTTAAAAATATTGGAGCACAATAACTTACTTAATTAATATGTTAGTAGACAAACATAACCTCAATCCCTTCGCCAAAGATAATAGCGTAAGTAAGTCTGAGGACTAAAATTCATTTATATTTAATTTACAATTCCTATAATCTATTTTAGTTAGGCCCTATACAATAGATGAGCCTATAAACTTAGTTGCCTATCAAATCAATTAAAAGTATAGCCAATAAATAACGTAGTTGAACTGTCACCCAAGAATACCTCGCGGATAGTTTTAATCAAGAATACCTCAATTTTATCAGTTTAAAATTGAGCCGCAATAGTTATATTTAGTAACTCAATCACAGAGTCACTAAATAACAGTAACATTTCTGTTACATTTCGGTCCAGCCTTCAGATCTCTATCCTTAGCAGGCTTAGGCTAGCTAACGAACTGTTAATAGCAAGGAAGTCTAATGAAAATACTGGAGAGAACCGCTTAACGATTTTCGTTGAAAAGGCGAGCTGGTGATTTTGTCAGACTGGTACACTAGTGAGGCAAATTTATCATTTCTTGAACCGTCCTAATTGGATGTTTTTTACATGAAAGTTAATCTACTCTTGCAAAAATCACTGGAATAAAAGTAAACAAAGACGGGACTGATTAATTTGGTTCGTTTAATTTATGAAATATGATAAACCAACAAAAATTTACAAATACCTTTTTAAATTTCAATTTATGAATAATTATTCCTTTGATTCACTTTGTTGACTCGTTTGATTTTAGCGAGTCATAACAAGACTTGGGAGAGAACGGCTCGCAATTCTTTCATTGGTGTTTCCTCCAGTATTAGTAATATACCTACTGGATTACTAGCCGTACCATAAACTAACAAGCCATAGTAGGGATAATGAGAAATCTTGTTTAATATTTGATAAATAAATTTGGGTCAAATGAATTTGACTCAAGTAGAATAAGTATAAAGTATAATTAGGCCTATATCATTTTTATTATTTTAAGCTGGAGAAATGTATTCCTGGGGGTGACAGTTGAACTACGTTTTTTATTCACTATACTTTTAATTGATTTGATAGGCAACTAAGGTGGGCCTACCTATTGTATACAACTAAAATAGGTTATAGGTATTCGAAATTAAACATTAATTAATTTTAGTCCTAAGACTTTCGATATTATATTTGCCGAAGGGATTGAGGTTATGTTTGTCTACTAACATATTAAGTAAGGTAAGTTATTATGTTTTAATATTTTTAAGTTGTCAGTAAACAGTAATAGACCATTACAGTTCACTTACGAAAATTGGGGTTATAATTCAAAATCTTTCTGTACGTCAATATGGTCTCAATACCACTATTTTAGCGCACCTAGCCTAGGTTAGACGGCGGCTTGGCTCGGATAGTTTGATCATAAATATGTAAGATTAACTAACCAATAGCACCTAGCCTAACTCAGCGGATTATAATATTCCTTATTCCTCCCTTAGGTTGTCCAATCAAGGTAACTATCAGTTTTTCCATGCTGTTTAAATACACCACAGACTGAATTGGTTTGTAATAAAACTGTATGACCAAACCAGGCAGTATCTAGATTAATATGCACCGTTAAATTTGGAATCGTAACATTTAACTTTCCTTAGAATTACAATACAAAATAACGTAGTTGAAATATTTAAGTTGTTTTCAAATTTAATTTAAGGTTATTATTTGTCGGCTACTTATTGACTAACTGTTCCATTTACGGTAACCATGTGTTTTTTGTTTTTTTTCTATTAGTGGTAAAGATTTTTGAAACATAAACAACTTAGGCCCTGCTGAAACATAATTGTTTTTGTAAAATAACCAAATAGTAACTTAAAGTGTGCGGAATTTCACCCTAAAAACAAGGATTCAACTGTAAAAAGGGGAAATCTTCCAAAAAGTGGTAATTGTCTTAAATAATCTTAATTGTATCCATTCGAGCTTACTTATTGTTCATCAGTAGTACCTAATAATAATATTTGTGGTTGTATTTTAATGAAACTAAATAGCATTTTTCGTTCTATTATAATTGTTTCCAATTATAAGAAGAGCCAGTCATAAAAATACCAAGTGATTGAAATAGTACGTTTTAACAGTTATACTCTATTCAGTTACGTCACATGTACCGTTTAAATAACACTACCCATTTATATTAAATGTTTAAATTATTTTTTTGTAAATTGCTGGCTAAATTTCAACTTCTAATTGCATAATAAGGGACGAACGTTTATTTGTATGATACTTAGTTTTGTTTTTCTGTAAGTGGAATAATAGGAAGTGGCTATTAGCAGTTCGTTAGCTAACCAGAATCTGATATAATTTAAGAGATGGACTAATAAGTACGTATCCTGTGTTATTTTAGCAACGATCCTTGTTACTAAATGGAAATGCAACTAAATTAAGACTCTAAGATCCTATGCTACATTTTAACACGTTATAAGAACTGAAAATTTACACTGATAAATTTTAGTCCAATGACTAATTTTGTTTTGTAATGGGACTGACGTTATGTTTGTTAACCAACATAACAAAGTATTTAACAAGGTAATGTTTAATATTCTGAGTTAAGGGGAGTCGGACGATAAAAAAATATATTTTTTTTTTATTAATTGAATTTTTTTATACTTTGGAGTGTCTACTTTTAAAATATGTAAGTTATTTTGTCCGAACATACTTAGAAATTCCAAAAATAAATACTTGAATATAGTACATCCACAGATTTTTGTTAGCAGTTCAAAGGATTGAGACGGTAGTGTGAATTACACCCCTATATTTATATCATAAGTTGTATTTCATAACTATTGTGGCTTTGCTGTGTTGGCATACCTGTTTATTGTCTGCTGGGAGTACTGACTGCTGTTGCTTCAAATAAATGTATTGTTGTGTTTTGGAGGTTAAAGTGTTTTCATTTACAGTTTTCATCCAATTATGAACTTTATTCCTAGTTTATGTTAGATTAGGAGTTTATATTGTGCCAGAGGGTTTTTTAAGTGATAATCAGTATGCCAAGACCACAGGTATCTTACAAAACTAAAACTAAAAGGAAATTCAGGGGAAACCAACATAAAAAGTTAGACTCCAGTCCTAGGCCTAGGCCCAATCAAACCTCTAACAAAAATGCTAGTCCTAGGCCTACCATAAGTTCTGCTTCAAAAAAACTGTCTTTTGATAAATATGATAAATATGAAGGATCAGGTAGTGGTAGTGTTATCTTTGATCTCAGTTTACTTAGTGAAAATATCAAGAAGTTTGTAAAATGTAAGTTCTGCGATAGTGAAGATTGCATCGAACTCGAGTTTTCTGACAAAACAAGATTTGGATTGGCTCTGAACTTAGAATTAAAATGTTGTGCTTGTTTTAAATCTACACATTTTTATAATTCTAAAATGAATGAGAGTGGAAAACATGATGTGAACTTGAAGTTTTTGAACGGCATGAGGACGATCGGACGAAGTGCCAGCTCAGGTAACATATTGTGTGCATTGTTAGATATGCCTTTACCACCGCAAATATTTTAACCTTTCAACAAAGTTCTTAACCAAGCTGTAGAACAGTGTGCTCAACAGAGTATGAACGAGGCAATCGAGGAAGCTGTGTCTGGTAATGGCCAAGATGAAGATACAAAAAGAGATTTGTCGGTATGTTTAGATGGGTCCTGGCAAAAACGAGGCCACCTGTCACTAAACGGGTTCGTTAGCGTAACATCGTTTGATACTGGCAAGGTATTAGATGTTTCTGTAATGTCTAAGTTCTGTCAGGTTTTTACTGTAGCTCAAAATCATAATGGCCTACCACCTCAGCATAATTGCACACAAAACTATCAAGGGTCTAGCGGGGGTATGGAAGTGGAAGTCTTCCGTAAATCCAAAGATCACGGTGTACGTTATGTCCGTTACTTAGGAGATGGTGACAGCAATGGCTTCAAAAAAGTTACAGAGGATAAGCCATATGGAGAAGGAGTTGATGTGGTAAAGCTCGAGTGTGTGAATCATGTCAAAAAGAGAATGGGGACTAGGCTAAGGGATTTGAAGAAAAAGTTAGGAAAAACTAAACTAAATGACGGTAAAGGCATCGGAGGCAAGAATAGGCTCACCAACAATGAAATAGATAAGCTGCAGGAATATTATGGCCTGGCTATCAAAAGGGGTGGTTCAAATGTAGAGGAAATGAAGAAAAATGTATGGGCCACTTATTTTCACAGACTGTCCGATGATGAAAACCCCCAGCATGGCCTATGCCCAAAGGGGCCTGAAACTTGTTGTGGCTAAAACAAAGCTCAAGCTCTAAAACAACCTTATAGCCATAAAAAACATAATTTTCCCCATGAAGTAATGCTACAAATTAAAAAAAATTATCAAGACCTTGCTAATCCGGACCTACTCAGAAAATAACTCGATCAAAAGACCCAGAATCAAAATGAGAGTTTTAATAACGCCGTCTGCTCCAAAATTCCAAAAAATATATTTGTTAGACTGAATACACTAAAATTGGGGGTATTTGATGCTTTTATGAGTTTCAATAATGGATTCAGCAGCAAATTGGATGTTTATGACAAATTGGGCATTAAATTGAGCAGTAAATCCGTAGCTGCGCTTCAAAACATTGATCATGTACGGCTGAAAAAGGCTGAAATTGCTGCAATGGAGATGACAAAGGAGGCTAGGCTAGCAAAAAGAGGAGAAAACTGGCTTTGGAGGAGCAAAATGAGGACCCTGATGCCCCTGCCTACAGAGCTGGGAGATATTAACAGCAAAAGGTTAGTTTAGTTTTTCAATCGCGTTTCCACGGAAACGGGTGTTTTTACATAAAAGGTACAATTATCTCAGAAACTATAAGTGGTATAGTACAGTGGCTGAATTTTGTTATGTATAAAGATCACTGTACTTCCTAGTGGTGTTGCCACTTTTGTTGTTTTACCTTGTCAAATATTAAAAAATAAAAAATATTTTTCAACTTAAAAACTGAATTTTATTTATTTGTATACAATTAATTACATAAAAAAATATTTTAGAATATATTTGCACCAAAGTGGTAGAACAACTGTGTACACTTTGCATGAAAAAAATTTCAGGGTTGTAGCTCTTATGGTTTATACAATAAATGTACCTTAAGTTAGTACAAATTAGCATGCGCGGGATAGGGAACGTCCCGCTCCCTAATTTAATTTAAGTCTGTCGCCACACTTCTCGCGAGTACGCCTAAATATTCGGCTGAACATCGAGTGATCGTAGTTTTCCCGAGAACTGAAGTTAGTCTGGTATTATGGAGTATGTTTTCCTAGGGATTACTTATCTGAGTTACTTTGGCAACTATGCATTTAATTGATTGGATAGGGAATGGAATATATATCTATAAAATATTACTCAAAATACGTTAAAAGAAGATAATTAAAAAGGATTTTTATTTCAAGGACGTAGCCGGTTGCGCTAGGTATAGGGATTGAGGTTATGTTTGTTGCGAACACAAAAGAGTTAACAAGTTAATGTTTAATACTTTGCAGTAATTTTGTTTAGGCCAAACCTAATGTTAGTTTTTTAATCCTCTAAACCTATTTACTGAAATAATAACATTGCAGTTGATTAATATATGTCAGAATTCAAATTTAAATATGTCTATTTAAACACAGGTTATAATATTATACAACACTTATAAAAATAAATGTTGTAGTGCTCCGACGTCTATTCCGTATGACGAAAGCTTAAGTGAATTGGCAAAGTTATCTTAAACGGTGTTTCCATTAGTTTTTAAATATTGACGTAATAATTTCTTGTCTAAATACCGAAGTATGTGAAGATTTGAATACATGATTATCAAAGAAATTCACCTATTTAATATTTCAAAATCTAATACGTCTTCGTATGATTGGATATAATTAATATTAACTATTGTCAAGGCCGGATTTAGGCATGAGCAATATGTGCAGCTGCACAGGGTGGCAAATTTGGGGGCGGAAAATTTGCAAAAATATACTTAGTGATACAACCAGTGGTGATATTTCGATATTGCTATGAGTGAAAATAAATAAGCGGCGTCTTTGTTGGATAGTGCATAAAAGGGAACAGTGATCCTCTGCTAATCTCCACTGTCCGCTTATAACAGTACAAACAAAGTACAAATCAAACTTAACAATCCTATCTCTGTTCTGCCGTTCCATCAGTCCATCACTGTCGTCGTGATGAGTCATTGCGGCGCATGCGCAAGCCTTAGTCCACTATCTACTACTTTTGTCTCGGCCCTGACTTTATCGCCCTTTGAAGAGACGGAAACACAGGAATGTTTTCTAAGTCTGACTCGTCAGTCTGACTCGTTTCTCTTCGGCCATCTCCGAGAACGTTCGTTCAGAATGGCAGCGCGGCATTCAGAATCATTCGTTTATCTCCGGATATTCGTAAGGGCGGTGCCTGACAGGGCCGAGACATATGTCAATCTACTTGCTCTCGCTGCTCGTCAATTAAGTTGCCTACTAGCTGTGGCTGTGAAAACATTGGGGTGCTCGCGCATCTGTTTGCCGCTTGAAGTTTTAATTGTCGACTACCATTATTAATAACCAAGAAGTTATATTGGTAATACTGGAGACAACACTGATGAACAGAATTGCGAGCCGTTCTTTGCCAAATGTTGGTGAGATTACTCGCTGAAATCTAACGAGTCGACAACGTGATTAAAACAAATACCTACTCATGATTTGAATTTGTTTTTGTTTTTCAGCCTGTAATTTATTATATTTCACGACAATATTAGATGCATAAATCAAAAGAAAAATAAATTTGTTCCAACTTTTATTACTTTTATCCCAGGATTTACATCAGTAGATTCACTTATAGGAATAAAAACCACCAATTAGGATAGTTCAAAGAACGAGAAATTTGCCTCACCAGAGTAACCAGCCTGACATAAACTCCGGCTGCGTTTTCGACAAAAATAGTGAAGCAGTGTTACCTCCAGTTATACCATAAACCTCCTTGTTGTTAAAGACTGTGACTGCTAGTGTTTGTTTTACATTATCTAGTGTGAAAAGTGAAACAATTTTTTAGGGGGGGGGGGCAGTGATAATTTTGTAGAGGGGCGGAAAACATCTAAATCCGGCTCTGACTATTGTATATGTGATTTACTGTTGCTTTTTAATGTAATGTGGTGTGTAGTGCCTATTAACAATCATGACGATAGTTGCGTTATCAATTAGTGCGTAAGTTAATAAAATAACGTATCTTGTAAGACTCTAAGGACTATGACGCTTAATAATGCTAATCACGCTAAACAGTTAAAAGCTGCTAAAAACATGCGTGATTAGCTTAATATTATTAAGCTATTTGACAACCATCAATAAAGTTATAGTAATAGTTTCTTAAAGCGATCCATAGAAATGTTAGAAAAATCACAATTTTCGTAATTAAATAAAATTTGTAATTATTATGTTTGTCATTTAATAATGGAATGTTAATGTTTTAAATTACGTCTACGATATTTTGGTTAAGTATAGAGAGAAACTCGGGAGATATTATAGAGTTCGTTGTTATAAGATATGCTTTGTTGAAAGATGTTGTCATTAGGGTCCACGTTATGATTTTATTTGTATTTTTATTTGTCCTGTCATAAATCTAATGAATTTATTATATGTAAACTGATTTCATTAGCACAAATTGTGCACTTTCAGATACTTCATGTAGACAAATTATTAGATCATTCTTATAATCTTAGTTTCAAATGTGTTTAGCAGCACATAATGTACACACTACGTTTGTTTCTTCATTGAAATTGAACTTAAAAATGTTTCTTTGTTCAAATTTAAATTTGAAGACCAGACGATGTATTCTTCTTGATTAATGACTCGTTCAGACTCTTTCTTGGTTAACAAGCAGATAATGTGAGCCCATGAATGTTTAGTGATAATAGGTTTTTCTGATACCATGTTAAAATTATAATGGTATACTATACAAACACGTGCCTTTATGGGCTTTTAAGGGTTTAAATAATAATTTATCGTTTGATTATTCTAAAATAAAATAAAATATAGTGTACGGTGTGTGTTTGCTGTTGTTGGTGTTCATAGTTAACTCCAAAACTCTAGAATTCGTTTACTTGATAATTATACAATTTTAGTTTTTTTTGGTATTTTAATACTTATTTTTTAATTGGTAACAGAAAAATGCAAGTAATACCAGTTATTATTGCTGTTATATTCTGAATATAAAACCTAAAATTTTAAAATTATAAGGCCTGTTCAAAAATAAGAGTATCATATGTAGTTCAAAAGTAATTAGTTTGTAATTAGTTCTACAGATTAGGCGTGAAAGTAAGGTGAACGCATACGTATCTGTGATTCGTTTAGATGATTTGACACTACTGGTTGGGTCGAAGACGGTGTTAGTGCGCGGATTTCGAGCTGGCTTTGTCGAGTTATTTTTAATTCTGGGATTTATTATAGTTTTTTCGTGGTATTTAGACTTTACTTACTGGTAAATATTCTACTGTTTTCCAATGAATGATATTAGTAGGTAATGATCCCGATTACCTGTTTAGTTAATATTTGTCGATAGGCTGCCGGTCAAAAACCTCATTAAACCTTTTGTTTGCAAACTAATTTTAAATTAAAAATTTCTAAAATATAGTCTTAGGCCGGTGACAAACGGGCGCTGCTGACGTCCGACGTAACGTCCGGTGGCATCGTTCCTGTATGTCACTATCGGAACGTTACAATGACAGTTTAGGTTACACGATGACACACGAAGTGGTTATTAGTCTCATGCAGTTCAAATGGTGTGAGTGGAGGATGACCAAAGTTGTAATCTTTAACATTCGAATTTATAACTGTCCTTTTGAAACACGCCATTACCAAATTAAACTATTAACCTGTGGCTCTCCATAAACCACAATTGGGATCTCTGTATTAAATTGTTTGTAACAGTATTTTTTGTATATCTTATAATAAAATAAAATAATGGCGCCAATAAAGACAGTGATGCTGTATAGGGAGTTTTGTAAACGTTTTATAATCTCATAAAAGAGGACCTAAATACGTTTTTAACTACTATCGCATTTTATCTCTCCCTTATGAACATACATAAGATTAATCGTTGCATTTCCAAGTGAGTTGGTGACAGGAAGGCAGATTAAAAATGCCTAATACTTTTCCGATGCATCACTGAAGCCATGGAACTCTACAGGAGTAATTGGTAAAGTAGAGACGTGGCGAGGAATCCTTGAATCTTGAATTATGGGAAATTCTTCTACAATGAAGTCCACTTAATTCTAATATCATATGGAACGGGCTTATCCTACGTCACTTGAAGGCCCGTGGGGCGAAGCCATGGTAGGTCAATGTCTTTCAAACCCCAAAAGGTACATCTAGACATCTAGAGGGTAACAGCTTTCGACTGATACCAAATATGTATATAAAATAATATTTTTCTCGGTCGAAAATTGCCTAACCAAAAAGAATCTTATATATATATATATATATATATATATATATATATATATATATATATATATATAATTAAATTGTTTATGTATAATTTAGCATTTATAATCTCCTCACGAAGGTAAGGTTTTGTTTCTATACCGGTACCGTAAATGATTATAACGTGTAATTTTTATCTAGTCATAGGAAACCTTTGAATAATATGAGTAATTTAAACAAACTTAAACTAATTATACTGTAAATGCAAATACTGTAAAATTGTTGTTGATTCAGAATTATTATTACTGTAAGGCAAAATATTACATTCAACAATTTATTCTAACTTATTAATATTTACTTACTAATAAAATCATACAACTTTTCATTGTATATTTTTATAAGTTTTGGTATAGAAGTTTTATTATACTGACTATTAATTCGGAGCTCACTGCCTTGTATAGTTGTAAAATGTCGTAATAAACAGTTTTGCCACAATTGATGGGTACTTGCCCCACTGCTGCAAACCTGCATACTCAGCTCTAAAGTATTTTTATGGAGTTTAGACTAAATATTATATATCTTTTGTTTATGAATATTTGTTGATAGAACGTGGCAAGTAGCTTTATGTGGTAGTTAGGTACTTATACTATATGCATTTGAATTTCGCAGACTAGGCTCTGTAAAATCTTAAACAGAGAAAATATGGCAGTAAAATAATTGCTTAGCGGAACATTCAAGGACAGGGATTTAAGGTTGTGTTCCAATTCCCATCAATAAGAATTGTATATACGGTGGCGTTAGTTCTTCTAATAAGTTTCACTTTCATGTTTTTTTTTTTCATTTTTACTTATAGTTCCGAATTGAATAAGCTCATGTTTGTTATAAAGTGTTTAGTTTTATTGTTGGAATATAAATAACTCTCTCTTTCCATTCCTTGATATGATAGCTAACAACCCAGCTTTCAGTGAGATCAGTGACGCAGTTTTAATAACATTCAACATAAATATAACCAAAGACGGGTAATAGGTACTAAATAAATTTTCATTTAATAATTTCGCAACATTTTAACCCCAAGGATTGTAGAGCTTTTAGCCCTGGTATGATTATTCCTATAAAGTAATGTTCGCATCAAAGATGTCTTATTCCATTTATTTTTTCTTAGTTATTTACATTATATTGTAATAAGTGTCAACAATAACACAACAGTATATCCACGGAATATACTTATGTAGCCTATTTATATCTCATTTCAGATCAGAGGATATCAACGTAGTAATGGTTTATGTTTCGACATGTTTATAAAACGGCATTAATGAAAGTCTCAAAAGAAATTAACATAAAAAGGAGGGCTGCAGATACATTACTAATCGTCACACAGGATCTTACATTTAAAAATAACTCTACAAGAACATTATTATGGGTCCATTAGTAAACAGCATTAGTCCTACTTGTGACAAATCCATAAAAAACAAAAATTGTTTAAAAATACATGTACGGACACAGACAGGTAATCGCCCCTTCAGTTGTCCAAGATGTGAAAAAACCTTTACACAGTCAGGTCACCTAAAGACTCATTTGCTGACACATACTGGTGAGCGTCCCTTCAATTGTCTAAGATGTGAGAAATCCTTTGCACTATCAAACACCTTAAAGGAATATATGATGACACACACGGGTGAGCGCCCCTTCAACTGTCCAATATGTAAGAAATCCTTTGCACTGTTAAACACCTTAAAGAATCATATGATGACCCACACGGGTGAGCGCCCCTTTAACTGTCCAAGATTTGAGAAATCCTTTGCACGATCAGGCACCTTAAAGAAACATATGATGACACACACGGGTGAGCGCCCCTTCAACTGTCTAATATGTGAGAAGACCTTTGCTCGTTTAAATCACTTAAAGAATCACATGCTGACACATACTGGTGAGCGCCCCTTCAATTGTCCAAGATGTGAGAAGACCTTTGCTCGTTTAGATCATATAAAGAATCACATGCTGACACATACTGGTGAGCGCCCCTACAATTGCCCAAGATGTGAGAAGTCCTTTGCCCGGTTACATAGTTTAAAGACTCATGTACTGACACATACTGGTGAGCGCCCCTACAATTGCCCAAGATGTGAGAAGTCCTTTGCCCGGTTACATAGTTTAAAGACTCATGTACTGACACATAGTAGTGAGCGCCCCTACAATTGCCCAAGATGTGAGAAGTCCTTTGCCCGGTTACATAGTTTAAAGACTCATGTACATACACATACTGGTGAGCGCCCCTTCAATTGTTCAAGTTGTGATAAATCATTTAAACACTCAAAGAACTTGAGAATCCACATGTTAAAACATACTGATAAGCACTTACAGAAGTGTGTTTTATGCAAGAAACCTCTTACTATAATACCAGATCATTGCTATCCTAACCAGTGTCAATCGTGTCAGAAGGTTTTAGCATGTTATGTTCTTTTAAAGCGCATTACTAAAATTTAACAATGAACGTCACGGGCTTTCCCTTGGCTTACTTTAGCCGAGTTATTTTTAAAATTTAACTGCCTAGAGCTACAGATGATGTTCCCCCATAGGTAGCCTATATCAGCTCAAATCATAAAACAAGGGGTCTTCCAAGTCAAAAATTAGTTTTTATCGGTACAAATGTACTAGTGCATAAATAAAATCTCTAGTGCATAAATATGCACTAGAGATTTTATAATTGCTAAAATTGGTATGTCGCCTAATTTAGAATTGTATTTGTAACCTTAACTAACGAAATCATTTCTCAGTGTTTATATTGACCGTTTTTGTTATGTGTTGCTGTGGTTACAATATCATTTTAAACGGATGTTTCATAAAATTGTGGAACAAGATTTGTTACTACTTATTCATATTCGTTCATTGTAACTCAATGCCTAGGATACTTAGTATACTCTTACTATATTTTGTAGAACTTATTATCATTGTTATCTTTGTAATACTGTGTCGCAATAGTAGAATAGAGTTTTTTTTACAAAAAACCCTCTTAGGTGCCACCTCCAGCTCAGTGGCATAATAAGTTTTAATTTCAGGAGCAAGAGTTAAAACCGATATTTCATTTTGATGCCATATCTGTTTTGCATCTGTGTAAAGAGATAATTTAAACCACGTGCCACTGCAGGCAGCTGTTAAACTTACTTCGAAGGGTGAGCATGTATTGGGGCATACTGTACGAAAACATTTTGCGATACGTTACTATTGCCGTTGACTTATAATGTAAATGATTAGTTAAAGTTGTTTAGTAATAAAGATATAAAGCATGTAGCTTAGTTCCTGATGTGACGTAAAATTCCGGAACTAACTCATGGATATTACATTTGTACTCTAAATAGCCTTTTTATACATTTTAGAACCTCAAAGATATCTCTGAGAATACATCGTTAGAAAATATGAGATATTCAAAATCCATCGTTTTATTTAATTAAAAACATGCAACTAGGACAAGTAGCCCAAACATTGTTCAGATTATTTGCAAAAATTTAGAGTTTTCAACTGACTATCTCTCCAAACCGAAAGTATGGTACATAATAACGCAAGCTCAGGAGAGAACCTGAACTGTAATGAGTTATAAAATGGACGAGGCCGAAGATCTGGTTGCGTCAGTAAAATATGCATAAAAATTAGCAATGCGAACGTGAAGACAGGCAAAGGATAAACTACGATGACTTAATAAATAACTGACTGAAGAATTAAGGCAATACTTTAATTTAAATGAATACATATTTGAGTATTCGAACTATATATTGTGTTCATTAAGCTATGATGAGACGAGTGTTTTGCACATATTGATTTGAAAATTAAATATTCTTGAACGTGTGGATAAAATACTGTTCTATTATGTATTAAGTACGTTTCTAGTAGCTGTAGCTGGTTTATATTGTTAAATATTTTGTTGTTATAATTAATGCAGTCGAGACTGTGCAGCACTGCAGAGACGAATTGCTTGCAATTTGCAAACCATTTTGATAGTTTTATCATCGACTATAAATACTGAAGGAGACATCCCATCCATATGGCCCAGCTGTCCCACTTTTATTGTATGCTATAATTTAAAATTGAAGTAGTTTGATTGGGTCACCGACGGTTTGTGCTGCTGTCAACTTTATATTTTAGTTATTTAAGTAAACTTTTAAACTATCTCTACCCCAGAAAGCAAGTGACAATAAATTTATGTTTGCTTCCTGACACACCAACTGTTGTATTATTCCCTCCTTGAGAAGATAAGTAATAGTTGGCAGCAGTGTACTCTGTTGGTGATTTTTGTAAACTACGACCTCTTTCAATCCTGGCATACACAAAACTAGGGACACATTTTACCATAGCAATGAGAAGTCTACTTCAGTATTTATAGTCAATGGTTTTATCTTGTATTCATTTTCTTGCACTTCGTAAACGATTTGAATTGGAGAAATAAACGCAGGCTTTTACGCTATAAAATGTCTCCGAGATAAAAAAAAAAACATATTTTTACTATATATATGTATATTTGTTTATTGCATGGTGCTAATTTATACATAAATTTAATAAATATATCAAATTTTATATTTGTTGGCTAAATGCTCTTCATTTCAAATAAGCACTTCAATTACTGTGGAATAAGTTTTAAATTTCTTGTATCTCGTTATGGATGTTTTATAAATATACAATGTTAAGTCCTAAGTTGGTTTACTTTCTTTTACGACCCTGATGGTGATCATATTCATTCATATTTTAAAACCTTTAGGTGTTATCAAAGATGAGTTTATTCTATCATTCCGTTTTCCAATTAAATCAATATTTCGATCTAATTATAAATTATAGATTAAAATATATACGTACTTGAAAGTAAAAAGAAACTACTAGGTGGGGATGTCATCTGGCAGCTCCGTATCACCTTCAAATTGGCTGATGACAAGATGTAAATTGTTTCGGGGATGACTTTCGCTTCTGTGTCACACTACAGTGAGCGGATATTGTGGAAAATCATTAACTAAAATAACTTTCAGACGGACAGAACAATTATAAAAGGTTGACATTTATTTATTTCACAATGTAAACAAACATTAATTATACATCACATGTTTTAAAGTCAAATTGTAAATAACCAAAAGGAAATACAAGATACAAGTCATATGTCATAGGTTAAATATCAGTAAAATATTCTCCCCTTCCAGATAAAATGGCTACTTTGGTCATAGGTCTTTTGAATGTTCCATATGAGGTAGTGACATCAACGATTCGGACTTGTCCGTCTTTGCTCGGGTATGTTGCTGATATCCGCCCAAGAGGCCAAGTGTTTCTTGGATTATTTTCATCCACGATGATGGCCAGGTCCCCAATTTTCGGTGGTTCAGCTTTTGCATGGCATTTGCACCGCTTGGTCAGGCAGGGGAGATATTCTTTCACCCATCGTTTCCAAAAGTTATTGAGGAGGGATTTCACACGTGCAAGTTGTTTCTTGCAGAGTTTGTCTTCAACAATAGGTATTTCAAATGCTTCCCTGAGGAAATGGTTTGGTGTTAATGGTTCAAGGTCTTGAGGATCCATAGACACATGGGTAAGAGGTCGGGAATTTATAATAACTTCAATTCTGACTAGAAGTGTTTGGAACTCTTCATCACGAGGATACTGTGATTGCATTACGGACCTCAAGGCAGTTTTCACCGATCGAATGAGACGCTCCCAGCAACCTCCCATGTGTGGGGCTCGGGGTGGGTTAAAGTTCCATTTGATCCCATTTCTTACGACTGTACGTTGGATATGAACATGGTCAAGTGTCTTCATTGCATTCCGGAGCTCCTTTTCCGCTGCTACAAAGTTAGTTCAGTTGTCCAAGAACATCTCGGAAGGACATGGCCTACGACTGATAAATCGCAAGATAGCCATTATACAACTTTCTGTATTCAATGTGTGTGCCACTTCTAGATGTATGGCTCGTGTAGACAAGCATGTGAAGATGACACCATAACGTTTTTCGTGACGACGTCCAACGGTCACTTCTATTGGGCCAAAGTAGTCGACACCGGTGAAGAATAAAGGATGTTCAACTCTCAAAACTCTGGTTTCTGGTAGGGATGCCATCTGAGGAGGTATGGGTTTGGCATTATTGATCCTGCACTTCATGCATCGATTTTTGACCTTTTTCACTGCGCATCGTAAGTTGATAATCCAGAATCTTTTTCTTACTTCATTTACGACAGTTTCAGTCCCTTGATGGAAACAGGCTTCGTGATACATTTTAATAATCAGTTTTGAAACATGACTTTTCCCATCTAACAGAATGGGCTGTTTTTGTTCTGGGCTGAAATCCTTGGCATTGTTTGTTCTTGCTGAAATTCTAATAAGGCCTGTTGAGTCTTCAAGAAATGGGGATAATGCATAGATAAGGCTTGACTTTAACGAAGATCTTTTACGACCCAGCATATATTTTTCTTCTTTGAAGCTTTCGTCTTGAGCTGCTTTTAGAAGAACTCTTTCGGCTGTCTTTATCTCTTCGGGATGAAGTTCAGGTATTTTATCATACTCAACAACTAGTCCTAATTTGAGTCTTTCTTTGTTTGATTTGTTTCGTCGTCGTAAGGTTTCTACATATTTCAAAACCCACGCTAGAGTTCTTGTTAGTTTTTCCCAGGAGGAGAACTTGCCTACATCAATCAGTTGTGACGACTGCATGTCTTCATGAACACCAACAAACTGTTTCTTAATTTCCAGGTCTTCTTTCGATTCCAAAGTGAATGGTTGTTTTGGCCAGTAGTGTACTCCGCAGGTCAGGAAACTAGGTCCATAAATCCACTCGTGATGTAAAGCTGAATTAAATTTTCTATTAGACCTTGTAGCTATATCTGCTGGATTTTGTTTGGAAGGAACCCATTTTCATTCTTCAGATTTAGACAGTTTTTGGAACTCTCCTATTCTATTTGACACAAATTGTTTGTAGGTCTATGGTTCTGATTTAACCCAGTGTAGGACGGTAACTGAATCAGACCAAAACGTTCGTTGAACACCAATGTCATTTTGAATTATGTTAGCTAGTCTGCATCCTAAAACGGCTGCTTGTAGCTCCAGACGAGGGATGGTAGTTGATTTAAGAGGGGCGACCTTTGCACGTGCAGCAACTAACATTGTCTTATAGGAGTCGTCTATCTGTTGGACAAGATATACGACCGTAGCAAAGGCCTCCTGGCTTGCATCAACAAAGGTATGTAGACTTATTTTCTCGAGTGCCGGTGTGTCGAAGTAACACCGTGGGATTTTGAAACTCTTAAGGTTTTTTACTTCTTCTAGCCAACCCTCCCATTTTTCGCAGAGGTCATGAGGGAGTACTTCGTCCCAAGTTGTATTGATTCGCCAAACATCTTGAACAATCATCCTTCCCTTTATAGTCGTTGGACATACTAAGCCTAAAGGGTCGAAAATGGACATAGCTGCTTTCAGGATCTCCCTTTTTGTGGGATACAAAACCTCAGAGAAATGTACCTTCTCAGTGCTGCGGTGAAAATCAAAACTGTCAGATTCCGAATTCCACCATAAGCCAAGTACTCGTTCAGTAGGTAAATTTGTGTCGGGTTTTAATTGTTTTGCAGAGTTGGCTTTAAGGCTTTCAGGTACGTCTTGTAAGACTTCTTTGGAGTTTGATAACCAATTACATATTTGAAATCCACCAGCCTTGTGAATTTCTGTAGGTTCATGAATTCGACGACGGGCTTCTTCTTCAGAGTTTGTGGAGTCTAAGAGGTCATCCATGTACTCTTTTGTCAAGATGGACTTGCTTGTTTCAGGGTAAGTAGACTCAAACTGCTTTGCATTGTGATTTACCACGTAGAGTGCGGCACTTGGAGAACAGGTAGAACCAAATGTCATAGCTTTCATGAGGTAAATATCTGGTTCTTGTTTTTTTTGTTTTTACTTCGCCATAAAAATCTTTGTGCATTGACGCCTTCATCCCTGATCCATACTTGGTGGAACATTTCTTTAATATCACCGACGATTGCATATTTTCCCAGGCGAAACTTGAGAAGAACAGACGGTAGTGAATTTAAGTAGTCGGGTCCACTAATTAAGGCATCATTAAATGATACGCCATTCGACTTAGCTGCTGCATCAAATACAAGTCTTAACTTTCCAGGTTTGTTAGGGTTTGTAACACCAAAATAAGGTAGATAGAACGTACGGTCAGTAACAATGTTTGCCTCTTCTTTCGTTAATTTTTGTACATACCCCTTTTCAATATAATCTTCAATTTTCTCAGTATACTTTTGTCTGAAATGTTTGTCTTTTTCCATTTTCTTTTCAATTGTCTTCAGTCTTTTCAAGGCGTTATCATAACTTGGCGGGTACTTAAAACCACATGACTTCCATAATAATCCTGTTTCATAGTTATCTCCAACTTTCCTTGTAGTTTGTTCTAGAATATTAATTGCACGTTTTTCTTCTATTGAACTGACGTCGGTTTCACTGAAAGGTGTTTCCCCATAGTCATCAGTCTGAAACGATTCTTTCACCATGTTGTGTAGTTTGTCATACTCAAAGGCTGTCAAAGAAAATGTATCGTCAACTCGATCATTGAATTTAGCACACCTTCCATGCATGGACCAACCCAGATAACTCCATGAGAGAACAGGAGAATTTGTAGGTACTTCAATCACTTTTCTTGTTAGAATAAGATTGATATTATCTTGACCGATCAAGATGGTGGGCTTGGAATGCGCTGTAGGAAGCGGTTGACTAATTAAATTCAAATGAGACTTCAAATTTTTCTCTGAGTTTCACAGTGTCGACATTTTGCATTGGTAAGTCTAGTGGTGACTGGGTACGGACATTATCTAGGGTAAATACTTCATCTTCATATAGCCCCTTTATTTTCAAACTAACTTTGCGTGACGATGAGTCGAAGTGACAGGTTGAGTTTGACCAACAAGTAGTAAGGGGTTCCATGTCCCCCTCGACACCTAACTTGTCAGCTGTTGCAGAGTTGATTAAGGATATGGTTGAACCATCATCCAAAAGGGCATATGTATCGATCTGACATTTTGGTCCATAAAGAGTGACAGGACATACTCTAAGCAGGACCTTTTTAGTGACATTTTCTTCAGTATGCTTACTGTTAAATTCCTTAGTTTTGTCTACAGGAATGTCAATTTCTTTCTTTGCATCAGAGAGCTTCCCTGATTTTTCAATATGTAACAAACGACTATGAAATAACCTACAGTTATTGATACCACACACTTTTTTTGATTTTGCAAAATTTTATCGGATGCTGACGAAAACAGAAGAAACACAGTTTCTTCTCTGCGACCATCCTCCATCTCTCCGTGACATCAGCTTTCCTGAAAATTTTACATTGAGCACTTTCGTGCTTTTCACTACAGAACATACAACAACACGACTTAATGTCATTTGCAGAGTTGGTCAATACCAATTTTTGTATCATATTTCCTGCGTGTTAAAGTGTCAGGTTGAGGACGAAAGTATATGCTCATTATTGAGCACTGGTTTTCTAACCAACTAGAAAGGTCTTTTAGATTAGGCTTACTTAGGGACGAAGATCTTACATGTTGAGCCCAGTTGTATTTAAGGCTATAAGGTAACTTTTCTAACAACTCCATTAAGAGTTGAGGATTTATCATATAGTTTTCCATTTGTAAGGATTCAGCTGTTGAAGTAAAATTAAGGACGTTAGTAGAAAATTCTATAAGACCGTTGATGTCTTCCTCTTTGACTAGAGGCAACAATCTGGCCTTCTTTTGCATTGACTCTAAAATTAATTCCGGTCGACCAAATCCCATTTGTAAAGTTTTTATCACTGCATCTAAATTTTTACCCGAAATGAACAAAGGTTTTACCACATTAAAAGCATCTCCTTCGAGAGAGTTTCGTACTCTAATGAGGTTGTCCTCCTCATTAAAGTAACTCATTGTCTTCTCATAAGTTGAATAGAAAATAGGCCAATCTTCAGGCTTCCCACTAAAGGAAGGAAGGTGTTGGCGCAAGTAATTAGAATTAGGTTTGTCTAAACGAATAGCTTGTCTGAATGAATCCGCTAACTTCTCCACAGCTGAAGATACAATGGCTGACGATGACATTTGAACGACATTAGACGATTGTTCTTTGTCATTTAACCATTTTTCAACTTTGTTTCGTGATTCTTCTTCTAAGTTATCATTTAAACCTATAATAGAACCTACCTCCAAAATGGAGCCATGTCCGCTACTGACTGATGCAGACCTAAGCTCAACTCTAATTTCCAACAACCTTTTTTGGCGTTGCAACTCGCTCAGCTCAATTTTTCTTTGCCGTTCTAGTTCTTGACGCTGACGTTCCATCTCATCAAGTTTCTTCTGACGTTCCATCTCCTTCAGTTCCATTACCTTTTCAAGTCTATTCATTTCTTCTAATTTCTCCACCTCAATTAGTAGTTTACTGCGGTGACTTTCTTTCGAAGATGTAGTTTTACTAGAAGTTCCTGTCATATTGCCATTATGATGTTCATTATTCTTTGAAGAGTCCATATTTTCTTCTGTATTTAAGTCATTTGTAGGTGTATACCTGTCAGGTAGTTTTTTAATTCTTGAAGATTTCCTGGTTGACATAATCTAAAGGTTTCGGTACCAAAATGTGGAAAATTATTAACTAAAATAACTTTCAGACAGACAGAACAATTATAAAAGGTTGACATTTATTTATTTTACAGTGTAAACAAACATTAATTATACATCACATGTTTTAAAGTCAAATTGTAAATAACCAAAAGGAAATACAAGATACAAGTCATATGTCACAGGTTAAATATCAGTAACAGATATGGAGTCACAAACATATGGGGTAATGTCCAGCTAGTTTATGAGTGGTAGATCGGAAGTGGCATAGGGCATTATCAAGTGTATTGGATGAGGAGAGGAGAGGGTACTGTTTAAAATATATAAATACAGAGATAAATTTGATCGTATACGATCAAATTAATACGTATTTAATAAATTATTATATTGAAAATATAATGTTATTTTAATATATACTTTATATTAATATAGTATACAAGTTTAATATAATCTATATAACAATTAACCAACGTTGGTCCAACAATGTTAATTACGGTTGGCCCAACCGCATCAAAAACAGTTGGGCTACGTTTGGCTTTCTTGTGGACACTCCAACCCACCTTGGACCTTGGCAAGGTGATTGCTATATGGGACTAAATAACGGTTTGTTTGAAAATCACCGAAAGTAGGATTTGTCAACAAAAGATTCTGATGGACAACCGCCTGGGTTGTTTGGATTTCCCACCGCGGGCTGCCCCATGATTGGTTCGTTGGCCAAACCGTGTTAATGCCAACCGACCACTTCCCTCCTTCCTCCTACAATGGCAACAATAGGCCAACGATGTGTGTTTATATTTCTGATTTAAATTAAATTATTTTGAAATCTTATTAAAAATAAGCGATTAAAAGAAAGTAAGTAGATAAATGTTAATAAACTAGGCCTTCTAGTTGCTATCCCGTTCTTCACCCGGACTCCTGGCAGCCAGTGTGACATAACTAAATATTTTTATATCTAGTTAAAATACGTTTTGTTTTTAACATATGTTTTGTTTTGTTTTTGTTGTTGTTTTAGTTTACACAAATACAATGGAAGTTTTATAAAAACCATGTTGTGATTATCCTTGAATATTTAATTTACATATCTTAGTAGTAGGGGGCATTAGAGTGTTCAAAACCAGCAAAGGCGCGGTGAGGACGCGAGGATGCAAGGCCCCCCCCCCGGTGACGTCAGCCCCCCCCGTGACGTCAGCCCCCCCCCCGTGACGTCAGCCCCTCCCCGTGACGTCAGCCCCCCCCGACCCCCCCCCCGACCCCCCCCCGGCCGCCAGCAGCACTTTTCGTGATGACCTTGAACATGAGGAAAAACTTTCGAAAATTAATAATTAGCCTATTTATCCACCGATTCCCACGGGACTTTTTCCAGAGTGTAGGCCTATCCCCAGGGAAGCGAATGACGTAAGAACCCCATAGATCCACCATTAAACAAGGCCGCTATTAATTTATAACCGCGTTTTCCTTATGGGATCTCAGCTGTTTACCGACTGATTTTGACGAAACCTCACCACATGTCAGGCCATGACCTAAGAAAACCATCGCTTAAAGAAAATTAAAAACCACTGTTAAACGGGCCCGCTATTAATTTTTAAATGTGTTTTCCTTATAGGATCTCGGCTGTTTACCGACCGATTTTGATGAAACTTCACCACATGTTGGGCAGCGGCCTAAGTAAACCATCGCTTAAAGAATATTGAAAATCCACTGTTAAACGGGCCCGCTATTAATTTTCAAACGTGTTTTCCTTATGGGATCTCAGCTGCTTGCCGACCGAATTTGATGTGACTTCGTTACACGTTGTATGCCGGCTTGACTAAACCAACCTGCAAGCGGCTCCGCGATGTCACGTGTCGAGGCGCGTGCTAGGGCCTACGTGACTGTCCCAGCCTGTTTACTCATTAGCGGCCTTCAAGACCCCTCCGTTCTAGAAGGTTCCGGCAAGTGCGTCGCATGAGGCCTCCTCCTGACTGGAGTGCTATGTATGAGCAGGTCACGTGTCGAGGCACGTTCCAGGGCCTACGTGACTGTCCCAGCCTGTTTACTCATTAGCGACCTTCAAGACCCCTCCGTTCTAGAAGGTTCCGGCAAGTGCGTCGCATGAGGCCTCCTGACTGGAGTGCTCCCCGTTAGCGAAAGACCACCTCTCACGTTTCTGGAAGCTTCTAGAAGGTTCGCTGAAGCGTGCAACCTGGGTATAAAACCGAGGCAGAGCCGCGCGACCTCAGTGTTGTTCGAGACGTCACCATGAACGGAAACGGAGTCAGCGCAACCGAAGTGGACCAAACGATCCGCTCCTTCCTAGAGGAGCTGAACGCAATGAACGATGAGAACGCCAACGCACTGCCAGTTCAGCAGGGATGTGCGTCAAAGAAGGAAAAGCTCGATGGGTGGACTGTAAAGAGGAAGGAAGTGCCTATCGATTCCCCGGCACTGTGCTGGTCCGCTGGCGGATATCAGTACACTGTGAAGAACCCTACCAACAGCGGTAATGTACTGTTGAAGATGAATGTGTTCAAAGGAGGTCGCCCCACGTTCAGTTGCGGCTTGTACTTGGACGAGGAGCGAAACGATGAAATCTGCATATGTCTAGAGGACCTGCTATCCAGATTGCAAAACCTATGGCTGGCAAATAGCGAGACGGGAGAGTCAAGATACGACGGGATCACTAGGACCGCTACTCCTCTACCCACCTGGCGAAAGACCGATTGCGTCATCTCAGGGAAAACCAAGAGGAGCGCACACTCCAAGCGCGCTACCCAGTAAACGAGAGAGCGTGGAAAATTCCACTAAGCAGTTAATAACCGAGATGCTTCTAGAACAATCCACTTGTTTATGCAGTAAAGCTTTCCATTACGTCAGCCTTCCTGGAATTGAGCGTGGAAACTTCCACTAAGCAGTTGATAACCGAGACGCTTCTAGAACAATCCACTTGTTTACGCAGTAAAGCTTTCCATTACATCACCCTTCCTGGAATTGAGCGAGTAACTATGTCATCATGTTGTTGATACGCGTGAGTCGGCACGTAGACACCGCCAATAAAAGGCGACTCGGTGGCGAGAGCCGGTCATTCTGCATCCAGCCGCTGCGCCATGCTCAACACGGACCAGAAGATGGACCTCAGGACAGCCCTCAACAGCTGCAAGGCCGCGGGTTACACTCGCATCGCGGATCTGCGGGACAACGCGGTGTACCCGATTCGCTCATTCGAGCGGGTGGATACACCGTACGGCGAGGCGATTATGGCCACCTTGGAGGGTCTCGTCGGCGACGACCCGATCCGGATTTACATGCCCCGGCGGTACCTCACGGTCCTGGACGACAACGCCATCTCCCAGTACAACGTTGGCGTGGGGCCGAGGACGAGCCTTGTAAAGAGGAGCGGCCCTCCTGGCAGCAAATCTCCTTTCCTGGAATTTGTATAAATAAATATTATTTCCTATTCCTTTATTTCCTTCAATAATAAAAAAATTAAAAAGAAATAAAAAGAAGCAAGAAAAAGAACCTTTAGTTACAAGAGCCGAGGTGGCGGTGCACGGCAGTCAGTAGACGCCATGGACTTGAGGTGGAAACACCCGTTCACCGCCATCGTGGCCGGGCCCTTGGGCAGCGGCAAGTCGCACTTCGTGGCTCGCTTCATAGAGCACGCCGACCGCATGTGCGATACGCGGTTCGCCCGCATCACTTGGCACTATGGCAGCGGTGGTGGCGGTGGTAAGAGCCGTGCGGACTCTGCCGTGCGCTACGTAGCCGGCCTGCCAGACCTGGACGACTACGACGGTAGCGAGCCCGCCCTGGTCATCGTCGATGACATGATGCGCGAGGCTGGTCCCGGCGTGGCGGACCTGTTCACCAAGGGCTCGCACCACCGCAACATGAGCGTGTTCTTCATCACGCAAAACCTGTTTCACCAGGGCAGGGGCCAGCGCGACATATCGCTGAACGCTCACTACATAGTGTGCTTCAAGAATCCCAGGGACCGCGCTCAGATCAAACACCTGGCCCGTCAAGTATACCCGGAGAACCCCAAATTCGTGGAGGAGGCTTACGCGGACGCCACGCGTGATCCGCACGCCTACCTGCTCATAGACTTGAAACAGTCTACGCCAGAAGAGATGCGCGTACGTTCAGCCATTTTTCCAGACGACCCGGTGAACTACGTGTACCTGCCCAAGAAGAAGTGATAAATAGGCCGAGCGCACGCCAGCGTCAGTCATCATGTCACACCGCGTGAAGAAGGACGCGGCGCTGCTGAGGGCCCTAATACACACTACGCCCAAAGAACGCAAGGCCCTGTTAAAAGCGTGCGATAAGAGTCGCATCAAGTCATTGTGCGAGTGCGCGTATAACGTGCTACGCGGAAACGTACCGCTTTCCCCCTGTCTCAAACGCAAATTGAGCAAACACAAACAGGCGCTCAGACGGCTGGTGAAACGCGGCGAGGGCTGGGCCAAGAAGCGACACTACCTCGTTCAACGGGGCGGAGGGATCCTCCTACCTCTACTGTTGAACGCTGTTCTGCCCGTTCTAGCGCAGAAGCTAATCGGACATGGAGTACGCTAGGAAAATGGTGGTTGTACCGCAGGAGCTCATCGAGAGATTGCGAGAAGGACCGGGACCAGGACCAAGAGGAGGAGCAGGTAGCGCCAATAAGCCAGCCAGCCTGGACGCTGAGATGCATCGCATATTGAGCGACAAGCGGCTGGACGATACGGAGAAATGGAAACAATATCAGCAGGTGTTACAGCGGTTCCTGCACTTTTCCGCGGCTAAACGTCAACCCATAGGTCTGTCAATCATCGAGGGTGAGGAGAGGGAGGAGGAAGCGGCGGGAGGTCCGAGTCAGATGAAGCACGAGTCTAGCGCCTCGGCGGAGGAGGACATTGTGGAATCGTTCTCAAAAATCTACAGGTCGGTGGCGCGCAACTTGTTGCGATTCATGACCCGGCAAGGCAGCCTCATCGCCTGGGACGCCAGTGGGGCGGTGTACGTGAACAAGGTGAAGATCCTCGATTCCAATATAGTGGACATCGCGCACAGCATAGTGAGAGCGCGAAGGGCGGACCGATTGCCTATCGGCTGGCATCAAGTGATGGCCGCCTTGAAGGACATGAACGTGCCCAAAGAATACGTGAGCAATCCCACGGCGTTGCGTTACCTAGGCGTTGGGCTGGACTCGGCATCGAGCCCCTGGGGAGACATGACAGCCTCGTCGACACCCCTCTCACCGAGGTTGACGCCGATACTGGACCGCTTGAGACCGCGACCCCCAGCGGCCAGGAGAAGGATAATAACCGAGGAACCCGACCGGGAATCGTCATTGGACAACTGGGAGCCGTTCACACCGTAATGGAGAAGTTGTACTACGACCCGAGCCAGCCCGGTTCCCTCGGTGGGGTGGCCGCCCTGGCCAGAGCCGCGCGCCTACCGAAACGTCGGGTAGCCGACTGGCTGCGCGCCCAGGACACCTACACGCTGCACAAGCCTGCGCGCAAGCGGTTTCCCCGCAACCGTTACGCCGTGTTCGGGCCCCGGGAGCTGTGGCAGGCGGACCTGAACGACATGCGCGGCCTGAGCCGATACAACGACGGAGTCAACTACCTGCTGACTGTGATAGACGTGTTCAGTAAGCGGCTGTTCGCGGTACCACTGAAGAGGAAAAGCGGGCCTGAGGTGGCTGCAGCGTTCGAGAGGATATTCGCTGAGGCGACTCCTCGCTGCCTACAGACCGACAAGGGGACGGAGTTCACCGGGGCCGCGACCAAGCGAGTGTTCAAGAGTCACGGTGTCAACTACTTCACCACGCAGAACCCCGACGTGAAGGCGGCGGTGGTGGAGCGAGTCAATCGCACGCTCAAGACCCGCATGTGGCGCTACCTGACCTACAAAAACACGTATCGCTACGTGGACGTGTTGGACAGGCTTGTGGACGCCTACAACCGCAGCCCGCACAAGAGCCTGGGTGGCGGCCTGCGACCCGTGGACGTGGACAGCGGCGATGGTCAAACGGTGTACAAGGTGTGGCGTCACATGTACGGAAAGGCGATCCGGCGACACAAGCCCAGGTTCGAGCCGGGCGACACGGTGCGCATAGCCAAGGAGAAGGGTACGTTCGCCAAAGGTTACGAGACCAACTGGAGTAAGGAGCTGTTCGTGGTGGACCACGTATACGGGTCGCATCCTCAGCCATTGTACGTGTTGCGCGACCTGAACGGGACGCCGCTGGAAGGGGGCTTCTACGAGCACGAGATGCAAAAGGTGACGATCGCCCCGGACCGCCTGTATCAAATAGATAAAATACTGGACACCGAGGGGCGAGGCTCCAGTAAGCGCTACCTAGTCAAGTGGGCCGGTTACGGAGAGGACTTCAACTCGTGGGTACCCGCAGCGGACGTGCAACAGCTGCGATGACGAGGCACGACCAGTTTTACCTGACGTTGCCTAGTAACAGTTCAATGAATTACTATCCCAACAACATGGTGACAAACTACACGACCCATCTACCCTCGACCGTTGATCTGTCAGACGGCGAGTGGGAGGTCGCTCTGGCGGAGGCGCACTACCCCTTCTCTTTTCTGACCGTCGGTGAGGGAACCTACATCAAACTAGTGCTGGGAATGAGGGACTCGAAAGGCGGGTTGGCCGTGGTGGACAAGTTGTTAATCAAAGTGGAGCCGGGCAATTACAGTAGTACCGAGGAACTCGTGCACGCAATCAACAACCACCCTCAAATGAAGAGTAACCTGTGCACCTTCTCGTATGACGAGAGGTCCTCCAGGGTGGAATTGATGTCGACGTCTTCAGCCGTTCAGAGCCTCAAACTGAGCCCCAGTTTGGCGCTACAGTTTGGCTACGAGGTGGATACGGATATCGTCAAGCGTCACAGGTCCGTGAGGCCGGCTAACCTCTTCGCCGGTCTGCCATCACACATGTACGTGTATTGCGACCTGGTGGAACCCCAACTGGTGGGCGACGCTGTGGCGCCACTACTGAAGATCCTCAACATCGACATCAGGAATTACACGTACGGTGCCAACACGACAGTGTATATAATAGACCCGCACTACGTGCCGGTGATTAAAACCTCATTCGAGAGCGTGGAAATCGATTTAAGGGACAACCAAGGGCGACACTTGCCATTCCACTTCGGGACCACGTGCATGAAGCTTCATTTCAGGAAAGAGAGGCAGCGGCAATGAATCCGAGCGATCCCTATCTGGCGTATTACCGCCACCAGCAGGCGGGCCATGGCGTATCCTCCGTATTCAGAGGAGCCGCTTTCCAACGCGGACACGGCATCGGCAGTTTCCTAGGCGGGCTGATGCGTACAGTGGTCCCTTTGATCAGATCCGGCGCATCGGCGCTGGGCAAGGAGGCGCTGAGGTCCGGTGTGGGCTTCTTGGGCGACGTGGCAGCGGGCACAGCCGACCCCCGAGTCGCGGCCAACACCCGGCTCAGAGAGTTTACCGGGTCGCTGAAACGTAAGGCCGATGAAAAACTGGATCGCGTGCTGAGCGGTGGTGGCGCCTATAAGAGGAGGCGTGTACAGCAGGTTACTCCTCAGTCTCTGGCGAAACTCCTTGGAGCAAGGAAGAGCGCTGCGCCCAAGAGGAAGCCCGCAAAACGTGTCGCTAAGAAGAGGAGAAGCAAGAAGAGTGAGAGTACCGTGAAGGACATTTTTGGATAATGGCGTTTCTACATCAGAAGTCGTGCGAGTGTGTCAAGACCGAGTTGGACCTGTTCTCGCTACCGCCCACGCAGACCAGTATAGAGAGCGGTAAATGGGTGCAGTACAAGCCCATCTCCTCCCTGACAGACGACTCGCCCGTGGAGTTCATAGTTCCGGGTCACGGGGACGAGTACACGGATCTGTCACAGACGCTACTGCATGTGAAGGCTACCATTAGAACGGCTAACGGAGGCGCTGTAACGGGTGATCAAGCGATAAAAGAGGTGGGTCCGATTAACAACTGGCTGCACTCGCTGTTCAGTCAAGTGGACCTGTACCTGAACAACAAACTGGTGTCTCCTCAGAACAACACGTACGCCTATCGCGCCTACCTGGAGAACCTGTTGTCCTATGGCGGTGATGCCAAGACATCGCACCTCACCGCGGAGTTGTTCTACGAGGACTATGCCGGGTACATGGACAATACTGAGGAGGATAATGCCGGGCTCAAGA
This sequence comes from Allygus modestus, assembly GCA_963675035.1. NCBI lineage: Eukaryota > Metazoa > Arthropoda > Insecta > Hemiptera > Cicadellidae > Allygus > Allygus modestus. Next base: position 509,592,267 of record OY776111.1, read on the forward strand.
ACCGGAGGGAGTTTGTCAAGGGCAGCCGGTACGCGGACATGGTCGGACATCTGCACGTCGACCTGTGCAACCAGGAGAAGTTCATGTTAAACGGCGTGGAGATGCGCTTTCGCCTGATCAGGTCAAAGAACTCATTCTCCATCATGTCCAAAACCGTGACAGACTACAAAGTGGACATCGCCGAAGTCAACCTGTTTATGCGCCGCTGTAAGATCAACCCGAGCGTGCTGTTGGCTCACAGCAGGACGCTGGAGTCGGGTACAGCCAAATATCCCATTACGCGCGTGGAAGTGAAATCCTTCATGCTACCCTCCGGTATCAGCAGCAAGACTCTGGACAGTGTGTTTCTGGGTCAACTGCCGAAACGCGTTATAGTTGGCCTGGTCAGCAATCAGGCGTTCAACGGGGACTACAAGAAGAACCCGTTCAACTTCACCCACAGTCACGTGAACTTCTTCGCGCTGTACATAGATGGTGAGCAAGTGCCATGTAAGCCGCTTCAACCGGATTACACGTTCGGTCAGGAGTTGTGCGTGCTCGCCTACCACACGCTGTACACCGGCACCGGCATCAATTTCTCAGACTGTGGTAACGAAGTCAGTCGCAACGAATACCCCTACGGATACTGCCTGATGGCGTTTGATCTGACACCCGATATGGTGGCCTCTCAATCCAGCCACTGGAACCTGGTGCGCAACGGTAACCTGCGCATAGAGATTGGGTTCTCCGAAGCCTTGGCGGAGGCGTTCAACTGCATAGTGTACGCCGAGTTGGACAACGTCGTGGAGGTGGACCGTCATCACAACGTCACAGTCGACTTTGGCGGGTAAACGAGTTGCCGCGCGCTCAAGGTCACCACGGACCGTTAGGTGGCGGCGCGCGCACCCAAGGTTATCCCGCTAGGCGCGCTCCCGCCAGCGCTCAGTCGAGTTCAGTCAGCCGTACGGGATGGACGTGCCGCCGCCAATCTACAACGAGCCACCGCCAGCGCGCTGTCATCACGGAAGCGTGGTGATGGATATGCAGTGTTTTAAAGACAGTGATAACGACTTTCTACTGAAAGAGGTTTGCGTGGTGGACGTGACTACCGGCACGCTGCTCCTACATCACATCGCCCGCCCGCCCTTCAGTAAGGACCTCCTGACTTCCGAGAAACAGCGCGAGAGCGTCTGGATCACTCGCCACTGCCACGGCTTGGAGTGGGACCAGGGGGACATCGCGTACGTCGCCCTGCTGGACAAGCTGCGCTCCTGCCTCATCCACCGCCCCTTGGTCTACGTCAAGGGGTCGCAGAAGAGGGATTTTGTACAACGTCACCTCATAACCGAGCCTGCCGTCACCACCGCTCAGGACATGGAGGATCTGGGCTGCGGGTCGCTCAACGGTCCGCCCACCTACCGGACCCTACGCTGTCGCCACCATAAGAGCTCCCACAACCGTTGCGCCCTTCATAACTGCATAGTATTGCGGGACTGGCTTGTGGCTAATGACAGACTGGAGTCGTCCGCCTCGAGCTGCCTGTGTTGCTTCCGTCCACGATGAATACCGTTCAGATCAGAGAATGCCTGGCGAGGATCCCCGGACTGAGGAACGTCACGGTCTACGCCTCTGACCAACTACCAGACGCGCCAGTCAAGCCTCTGACCGCCATCATATCCAACACAGTGGCGCACACCGAGAGCGGCGAACACTGGGTGGCGTTTTACTGCTCGGAAGAGGACAGACTCGAGTACCTGGACAGCTACGGAAGGCCGCCATACCAGGCCGACTTTCAAAGGTTCCTGAGGCGCAATCCTCATCACCGCCACTACGTCTACAACAGGTATCGACTCCAGGGCTACGATACTTCTGTTTGCGGCTACTACTGCCTCACTTACCTGTACTGCCGGGCTGTTCTCCGCACGTCACTCAGCGACTACGTCCAGCTCTTCGACTTCACCGCTCCCGCTGTCAACGACGCTCTGGTCCGCAGGCTCTTCCACTCCATATTCGCTTAAAACTAGTTTGTAAGGTTTTTGTAGTATGTGTATGTAACCTTATTACTGTACAATACATGCCTCATAATGATAAAGCTTGTGTTTTCATTTCTCCTTTCTCCTTACTAAATTTTAAAAATAAATTAGCAAAACTGAGGCAGCGGGGCTGGACCTCAGGTTTATATACCAGCGGCGCGTGTCACTGGCTGAGCCCCCGCCAAGCGGCAGTGAAGGCCGCCAAAGAGGGCGCGAGACCCCTCGGACATCAGCAAGCCGCTGACTAACTCGAGGGTGACCCCTCGGACATCAGCAGACCGCTGGGCAACTCCTTCAGGACCGTCCCCGACACGCGCCGCCAACCGCTACCGGTTGGCGGGGCTTTTTAAGCTACACGGCTCGGACCAAACGGCCCATAACGCCTTTCACTTTAGTTTTTCTGAGCCTACCGGCTTGTGACTTTTGAGTGTGTGAAGGGAGGAAAATAAACAACTCGGGTTCATGCTGTACATAAAGCTATTATATTTTCTTACAAATACTATTTACAATTTTTCTTAAAATTAATAATAAAACTAAACTGGGAATTCCTCTTCTTCCTCGTCTTCGTCCTGGCGCTGTCCCTCCTCCTCCTCACCGTCCACCTCCATCCGCTGTGGTCGATCTTCTCCTCTCCTGGCTGGCGGTAACGGCGGGACGTCCTTGTGTCCCCACGGCAGAGTGTGGATGCCGTCGGGGAGGACACACCGCTTGTCATCAGTCGGGCTCAGGCTCAACTTGTCCACTTCCACGGTGTAGACCCGGTGCAAGTGAGACTGGAAGCGGACGTTGGTGGTGCGCTTTTGGACCCCGTCAAACAGGCACTCTCTGTAGTCGTCGGGGGTGAGGACGTTCTTGACAACGCCCTTTCCCACCCCCTTGGCCCGCTTGAGAGCCTTGCTGCCGCCTGTCGCCGCGTCCTCGATGTCCATAAAGTACAGCTTGGACCGCAGGCCGAGGTACTCGAATAAGGACAGGCCGTTGCACTCGTCCTTAAACTTTCCAATGACCTTGGCGTTGACGGGGCTGTAGCATGGGTGGGACCTCGGATAGCCGCTGGTGTCGAAGTCGTCCAGGTGTTCCTTCATCTCGGCGTAGACGTCCTGGGACACGATGTCAAAGACGAAGCTGTCCGTGTCCATGTAGTCCACGGTGAGGCGGTCACCGTAGCGCTCCTTCATCTTGCGCAGGAACTCGTACATGAGCCACTTGCTCAGCTCCAGGACTGTCATGCCTACGTAGACGGGCTTGTCCAACACGATGTTGACCTTGGACAGATGCACCAGGGCCACGTCCTCCGTGTAGTACGTCCGGTCCAGGAAGTTGGATCTGGCGACGTACTTGGAAAACCTCTCCGGGGTGCACACCAGCTTCACGTTGAGGCGCTTCCGTACATTCTCGATGGTTTTGCCGAAGACCGCGTTGTTCATGAGCTTGAAGAAGTCCTGTTCGAACTTGGTCTTGGCCCTCTTCCGCAGCTCCGTGTTCATCAGGATGTACGGTTCCAACCACCGCGACTGGCGAAAGGAGATCGCCCGATACACCGCGACCAGCTCCAATCCGTTTTGCAACGCCTGCTGCAAGACCCTGTAGTGACAGATGTAGTGCGTCTTGTCGTCCAGAGTCGTCAACAGTTTGGGGAACTTCCCTATCGGCGGGCGCTTCGTCTCGCAGCAGTAGGGAAGGTCCTTGTGCAGGTCGTGTAGGCGCGCGGGGTAGCGGAGGTCCACCTCCAAGATGTAGCCTCGATCGTCCTCTGCGTCCAGCGCCGCAATGTCCAACGCCCGGATTTCCTCACGGCTGAGCCACTCGAAGGCTCCGGTCGGCAGGCACTGGGACATGGCCCAGCCGTACAGGTTGTTTGCGTCCAGGTACAGGAGGAAGCGCGTGGGCTCGTCCGGGCGGTAGTCTGGGCACCTGTCGTGGTTGGCCTTGGCGTAACGGGTGATGGCCTGAGAGATGCCTCCCCGGATCCCCTGCTCCACGAACAGGTACATGTCAAAGTCCTGCAGCGTGTCCAGCTCCACACCGCAGGTCTTGAGCATTACGTCCCAGGCGTAGGACGGCAGGGTGTAGTAGTGGGCGGGGTCCAGCCCGTACTCTGCCAGCGAGGTGTCGCGGAACTGCTCAAAGACATCGGTGAGCAGGGCGATGTCGCATCGCAGGTACTTGTCCGCGTAGTCCTTGAGGTGTCGACACTCGAAGGCTCGCCACACGTTGAGGGCGTGCTCGTACTCCTCGTCCTTGATGTCCTCCAGGGTCATGGAGTTCCTGAACGCCTCCTTGGGAGGCAACTCCCTGGTCCTGTACAGTGTGTCGTAGGACGTCACGAAGTCATAGGGGAACACGCCCTTCCTACGCACCAGGTCGAACAGCCGGTCGTCGGGGAAGCGCTTCCTCGTCTCACGCATCCTGTCCGTGGGGAGTCCCGCCGCCAGGTTGGCCAGGCTCATGGACAGGAACCTGTAGGTGTCTAGGAAGCGCACCGCGAAACTGCTCTGTCGTTGGTTGTCCCCGGGCTGACCAAAGTGGAATCGCTTGGTAAAAGCGATGTACCGCTCCTCCGTGTGGGCCAACACGTCCACGTCGCCGGGGTCGATGGCCAGCTCGCGCACTACGAAGTGGGCGTCGTAGTTGGACAGGTTGTGGAAGTAGCAGTTGATGTGTCGCTGCTCCCGGTACCTGAGGTTGCACGAGCGGTGGGCGGCTCCTCGGAACTCGTAAGGCGGGGCGTGGTTGTGGTCCCGCACCTTGACGTCCTGGTCCGTGAACTCCTTCCCGCAGAGGTAGCAGTGAGTCGCTGCCAGGTACTCGTCCATCTCCTGCCGGGTCAGAGAAGGGTGCAGAGCTCTCATGCTGAATAGGAACTCCCACAGCGCCAGCACGTCCATCTTGAGCCTCTCCATGAAGACCTTGGACGCATCAGCCCCGAAGTAGACGCGGGGCTCGAACTCCTCCAGGCCGAGCGAGTCCACGATCTGGTAGGCGAAGGCGTACGGGACGTGCAGTTGCAGGGGCCTCGTGCCGGGCGGCGCTTCCGCAGGGTCAGCGGCAACGGGCTGCAGAGCACACTCAAAGTCGGCATAAACGCAAAAGCGCTCACGCTGAGTGTACTCGGGGTGGGTGAAGCGGATCTGCTGCTTCTGAGACATGTCCAAGCGGAGGGGAGCCTTGGCGGTGCAGTATCGCATGTGCTCCTCCAGACGCTCGGCACCGGACAGTTGCAGCTTGTTGGGCTGGTTGTCGAAGTAAGCGAAGCATCGCTTACACACGTGGATAGCGCTTTTGCGGGACGTCAGCTGGGGTCGCACTAGCCTACTCATGTTTGCGATGTAGGCGTAGTGACTGTCCCCGCCGGTGGTCACGTACAGCAGGTCCCGGTGATCCTCCAACTCCCGCTTGCAGATCTTCAGCGGGAACACGCGGTCCTGGAACTTTGGCGATCCGTCGGGGCGTCTCCCCACCATGGCGCGCTCGATCCCGTACACGTTGATGCTGATAGGGTTCCTCTTCTCGAAGACCTTAATGTCCTTCACAGCCACGGGGAAGCGTAGGCCGACCCAGTCGTAGCGTGCCATGACGTCCGGTGTGTACGATGTGGGCCTCTCCGGGTGTTGCGCGACGAACTTGGCCAGGACGGAATACGCGAAGCACATGTCATCGACGTTTTGCACGTTGATAACGGCGCGCGTCTCGCAGATGGTCCTGGGAAGCTGGACGAACCGAGCTCCGCGTTCTCCCAACGGGGTGTAGAGGTTGACGCGGATCTCCAGGTCGCGTATCCGGAGATAGCTCCACCCGCTGCCCACTAGCAGGCACTGCTCCTTCTCTTCCTCCAGCTTGTGGAAGGACGCCGACAGGAAGTCCTCCAAGTTGGACGCGGCGGTGAGAGGCACGTTCTTCGTCTTGAAGGCCCGCAGACAGGTGGCCCCGTGGACGTTAGCGAATTCGCATTCCAGGAACATGTTGACCTTGATGTTCGGGTGTCGGGTCCTGACGTCGGTCAGCAGTTCCAGGACGCTGTCGAACAGCAGCACCAACGCGTCCTCCACGGTCAAGAAGTCCTCCATGGGCCGGGACAGGCCGAAGGTCAGGAGGCGTCCGCGGAACGCCCGTTGGATGGGGCGGAACGTGGGTAGTCCGCCACCACCCACCATCCCGTCAGGTGCCGTGCTTGGTCCGGGCTGGGGCTCGCGGCTGGGTCCGGGCTGGGGCTCGCGGCTGGGTCCGGGCTGAGGCTCGGAGCTGGGTCGGGGCTCGGGTGACAGAGTGGGCAGGCGCGGCATCTCGTCCACAACGAGGTTCCTCACGATGGGGCAGTTGTGGGCCTCGTGGTGGTCCCGGTTGTAGCGCCGGGTGAAGCCTCGGTCGCAGTAGGCGCACGCGAACCTCATACCGCGGTGGGCCCTCGCCATGTTCCGCTGGAGATAAGCGGCCCTGTGAAAAAGGGCGCCGCAATCGGGACAGCGGACCTCGTTGGCGTGCACCAGCTGCACGTGTCGCCGGAGCAGGTCCCCGCGGGAGAATCGCCGCCCGCACGCGTCGCACTCGGGCCGTGGGTCTCTGAAGGGTGGTGTTGCAGCGGAGGAGGAGGTTGAAGCTGACGGGCTCGCGCCGTGGACCGCTTCCATATGGTGGCGAAGATCCTCTGGACCCGCCAGGGCGACGGAGCACAACGGGCACGGATGGCCTGCGAACAGGAAAACAAGTCCTATTAGTGACCCTGATAAACACGAGGGTGAGGAACTGGCAACCTCTTCCTCATCTCAATCGCCAGTTTGAGCCTGGTAAATACAAGGGTGAGGAATTGTATAGAGGCTCGGCGACCTCTTCCTCATCTCGAGCGCCAGTTTACCCGAGCCTGGTAATACAAGAGTGAGGAATCGCACAAAGGCTGGCAGCCCCTTGTTTATTACTTGAATCTGTTTACTCGACTAAAGCCGTTTACTCTCTCGAAAACAAGTCATTAGTACTGGCGGTTTCTTGTTTAACATAAAAACCATGCCTGACGCTTGATCGTGAGGAACTGTATAGAGAACTAATGACCTCTTCCTCATCTCAATCGCCAGTTTACCTAGGTCCAGTAAATACAAGGGTGAAGAATTACACAGAGGCTAGCAATCCATCTATTCTTGTTTAACATAAAAACCGTACCTGGCGCTTGGTCGTGAGGAGTGAGAAGATGAACTGTGGCGAGGTGGCGTCGCAGGTTATCGCTTCGCCCGAAGCGTCTACCGCAGACGTTGCAGTTGAGATGGCGGTCGCTGTGAGCGGCTGTCGTGTGGCGAGTCAGGTTTCCGGCGTTTGCGAACACGCGACCGCAGACCACACACATGCAGGGACCAACCATCTACAAAAACATCGGGTATCTGTATTCCCCGTCCGCTACAAAGGCACAGTTGTCGCAGCAAAAACACTTTGGTAACGATACCCCTGGAAACGAGGCGAGTCTAACCCTTTTAATAATGTTAGATAGAAATAGATGGCATGAATCGCTCGTATGACATTCCCAACACTGGTACACGTCTTTGTCTTTGTTACGCTCACACATAGCGATTTCGCCCTCGTCTGTAATTCCATTAGGCACTTGAAAGTTCGATTTAAAAGCGAAACCAAATTTTATTTCACTCAAAACGTTTTTAAAAAGGAGTGGAAGCGAGTCTATTTTGCTTTTTAAATTTGGTTCGTTAACTTTAATCGTTAGAAAACACAACTGTTCCAAGGTCATTACGGTTTCACTCATCTCCATCTGAAAAGAGACAAGGACAAGACTCAGTGTACCGAGATATGCAAAACATTAATATTAATTTTAGCTAATAAGATTTTAGAGCATTGGTAAACCTTCTGATGAAAAAGTAAATTACATGTTACTTACGTTAACTTTTACGGGAATCCAAAGGCAATGAACAGCAAATTGTGTAAGTGTATCGCAGAGGCAGCACTACTTCGTCCGCACAGTAAGAGCTCCAAACACAAACTGGTGAAACCTCTGAAGACGCACTCATAAATAGCACTCCGGTCGGGAAGAGGAACTTTCCACTGGAACCGCTAATGGGTAAACCGACTGTGGCGGTCACGTAGGCGGAGGATGACGTCATGGCAGTTTCGGAGAAATCGGTCGTGGGACTTTCCACTGGAACCACTAATGGGTAAACCGACTGTGGCGGTCACGTAGGTGGAAGATGACGTCATGGCAGTTTCCTCCGAGTTGTCCTCCGAGTTGTTTACACCTTCGGTCTTACTCGTTAGTCTCCTTCTAACAGTATTGACAAGCGGTGCACCATGTTTCATTTATTCTCAATGGTTTCGGAGCCGGTAGGGACCTATCCAGCGACAATGCCTTTCCATATACATTCCACGATATCAGAGGTGGATTCAATAGACGCGGAGGTATTTCTACAAACGGTGTACTACTATACGAGATGCTTCCTCGGAAAATTACATGTTGAATTTTGGCTAGAAAGACCGTTGACCCCACACAAATGTCGGCAACTCAGGGCTGACCTGGGAGACTTTAATGTGATACCGACACACGTCTTATGCCGCAACGCCATACTTTGGCTCCTTCGGGAGATTAATCCTCCGATATATGTGAGAGTTGTAGTAAACGGAGGGTAGGTTAGGGTATTGCTTTTTCTGAATAAAATAAAGGATATTGGAGGAAACGCTCAATACGGTTATAGCTTGTTTACTTCAAAAGGGTTTTCCAACGGAGCGGTAAAAGGCTTCTGGAACGTTCCACTTGTTTACGACGTGGTAATGGCTTGTTTGTTAGCCGAACCCTCATTCTTCAATTGACGATCAACGGAACACCATGTCGGACACCGTGTACGTCTTGTGCTGCCCCTGCACTGTAGCCATTGCGTTTCAAAAAATAGAAGAAGAAATGTTTCATGGATTAATAATCCTCCACCTCGGCTGGGTAGAAGAAGACGGAAGAGTACACTTTTTCCCCCGTTGGTTCACTGCCAATGTGCCGGTGGAGCTGAGCCTAGTAAAAGAGAGAGTTAACGGCTTCCTCTCCAATGGTTTTACAGCTGTCATAAGCTATCGAAGGGTTCAGCTTAACTAATAAAGACTGAAAAAAAACCCTCTCCCTTCACATCCTTTTCACACCTTTGTATTTTTGTAATATTAATGAAAATAAAAAAAAAAAACAAAAACAAACAAATATGAAACAGATAGGTGAAGCTTATGTTAGGTTTATGTCGGGTCACGTGACGGGGGGGGCTGACGTCACGGGGGGGGCTGACGTCACGGGGGGGGCGATTCCTCATTCCTCCTCGCACGCCTTTGCTGGTTTTGAACCCTCTAATGCCCCCTACTCTTAGTTGGTGTCAGAAGTTACTGAACCCCTGTGTAATGTCAGTTAAACCCCCTAAACCTTTCTTGATTTCAGAGAATGAATCTCAGGGCAAAGTTCTGGAAGCAAAGTTTTGAGTTCTATGCAAAAGCATCTGGATTGGATGAGAAGGATGGTGAAGTACAAGTAGCTACTTTTATGTATGTCCTAGGATATGAATCTATATCAATCTTTAACAGTTTTTCACTATCTAGCAAAGATAAAAAAGACCTAAAAACAGTTTTAAAACACTTTGATGATTATTTTTCTCCCCAGAAAAACATATTATCAGATATTTGTTTAATAAGGCAGTACAGAGTGAAACCGAAAGTGTAGGTGAATTTGTATCTATGTTAAGAAACTTAGCTCAGGATTGTGAATTTGGAGCCCTTAAGGATGAACTAATTAGGGACAAATTAGTTATTGGCTTAAAAGATGAATCTCTGAGAGAAAAACTTCTCTTGGAACCAAAACTCAACCTAAGTAGGGCAATAGAAACAGCACGTCTTACTGAACAAACAAAGAAACAGTTAGAATCACTTGAAAATAAACTTTCAAGTATCAATCAAGTAACTAAACCTAGACCTGAAAGCATTGCTATTAATAACGAGAAATTTTAAACTTACAATAGAAATGCTATTTTAAATGTAGAAATTGTGGAAATAATCATGGTCCAAGACAATGTCCTGCATTTGGAAAAGTATGTATGAAATGTTCAAAGCTTAATCATTTTGCCAAGTTTCGTAGGTCCAGTATTAAGTATTCAACACCAATCAGGTTGATCAGGCTGAAAAAGAAACAGGATATTTTGACAAGGAAGTGGAACAGTATTTGACTGTGATGGAAATCGCCCGTGGTGAAGCCCATGATCGTTGGACTGTTAAGGTAAAAGCAGATAGTTTTGATTTCCATTGCTAATATTGATACGGGAGCATCCTGTAATGTAATTCGTAAAAATTTAGTTAATCGTCTGAAAACACCACTTTCTCAATCAGTAACTAAACGTTTGGTTTTCTACATCAAACACTACATTGATGTGTTGGGTGAAATTGATTTAAATTGTGTCATTGGTAATACGTTAAAAGAAACTAAAATTAAGTTTTGGTATCAAACAGTGACAAAGTATCTCCCATTTTGGGTGCTAAAACAAGTGAACAAATAGGGTTGATTAAAAGGGTTGAAAGTACAGACAGTAATCAAGAAATGAGTGCAACTAAGGGTTTCATATATGACATTGACTTAGTTGTAAATCCGGTTTTTAAAATACATGCAGCTTGAAGAATACCTTTTGCAATCAGAGATGATGTTAAAACCGAACTAGATAAAATGGTTAAGTTAAGAGTTGTTAAACCTGTTGACAAGCCACCCCCAGTTGTATCACCACTAGTTGTAGTAAAACAAAAGGGGAAGCTGCGCATTTGCATTGACCCCACTGATGTTAATAAAAACCTGTGAAGGAGACACTTTCCACTGAAAATATTGGACAAGATACTAGCAAAGCTGATTGGTGCAAGATATTTCACAAAACTGGATGCAGAAAAAGATTTTTGGCAGATACGTGTCAGCGAGAGAACCCAGGATTATTTAACGTTTGCAACCCCATGGGGAAAATTTGCTTTCACACGTCTGCCCTTCGGTTTAGCCTCTGCGCCGGAAATTTTTCAGAAGCTAATATGTGAAATCCTAAAAGATGAACCAAATACCGAATGTGCTATGGATGATGTCATCAACTACGCAAGTACCTTAATTGAACTAAGAGAGACTACAGAAATTGTCAAGAAACGATTTGAAGAAGCTGGACTGAGGTTAAATGACAACAAGTGTGAATATGAGAGGACAAGAATAAAATTTTTAGGACATGTTATAAGTGCAAATGGAATCGAAGTTGAAGGAGAAAAGTAAAAGCCATAAAACAACTACAGCCTCCAACTAACATCACGGAGCTTATGCGACTCATGGGATTGTTGAATTATCTTTCGAGATTCATCCCAAATTACTCAGAACTGGTCTATCCCTTGAGATTACTTTTGAAGAAAGACAGTGACTTCAGTTGGGCAGTCGATCAAGAAACTGTATTTGTGAATGTTAAACAGGCCATCACAACAACACCTACACTAGGATTTTATGATGTCAACAAGCCCGTGCGACTATCAGTTGATTCAAGCCAGCACTCGATTGGAGCAGTTCTCTTACAGGATCGACCAGTAGCATACGCTACTAAAGCATTGTCACCAACCAAACAAACTCTTCCTCAAATCGTGAAGGAATCTCTTGCTGTTCAGTTTGAATGCAAGAAGTTTCATTGTTTTGTCTACGGTAAACCACTAACAATAGAGACCACTCGAAACGATATTTAAGAAAACGTTAGGTGAGGCGCCTGTTCGACTTCAAAAGATTTTCTTAGAAGTCATCCCCTACAATCCTCAAATAATATACATAAGAGGAAAAACATACATATAGCTAATGTTTTGAGCAGGGACTGCAAATCACTTGAAGATACCACCATGTCTGAAAACAATGACATAGAAGTATTATCGATTTTCTCAGTTTACCCTAACAATCAACTTTTAAGAGTTAAAGCTGAAACTTCTAAAAGTTCTACATTGCAGGATCTAATTCAAGTGATTCAACAAGATTGGCCTAGTTCTAAAACTGAGCTTTCAATAACCCTTCAATTGTTTTGGAATTTCAGAGATCAGTTAATTGTTGAAAATGGAATTGTATTCAAAGGTACTAAAATAGTAATTACAAAGACAATGCAGATGGAAATCATCAAAATAATTCACAAGGGACATCAAGGTATTCAATCTTGCTACCAAAGAGCAAGAGAATCACTGTATTGGCCTAATATGTTTGAAGATTTCACTGACTATATACGATCATGTACGGTATGCCAAACTCAGAGCAGAGCAAAAATCAAAGAGCCAATTAAAAATAAACATATTCCTAGGAGACCGTGGAAAGTTTCTGCAACTGATCACTTTGAGCTTAAAGGTAAAACATATCTAGTTCTTGGTGACAGCTACTCAGGTTACTTTGAGTTTGCCGAAGTCTCTACATCAAATGTTGCAACTATTAATCAGTTAAAGTCATGGTTCGCTGTACATGATGTCCCAGCGACACTAGAATATGAAAATATGCCATTCAACTCTGCTTAGTTCAAGAACTTCTCTAATCGGCGGGGATTTGAACAGTCATTTCTTCCCCAAATTTTCCAAGAGCTAACGGATTAGCAGAGAGAAATCCCAACCGCGAAAAACCTCTTGAAAAGATGCCATCAAGATGGATCTGATATTTTTGAAGCACTCTTAAACTATAGAAATACACCTCGCTCTGACCTTGGTTCTCCAGTACAAAGACTAATGTCCAGAAGAACACAAACTTTGGTGCCAATATCTGATGAACTTTTAATGCCATCAGTTATTGATCCCAAGGAAGTTCACCATAAACAACTAGAAGCAAGAGAAAAAGAGAAGATGTACGGAGATCGACGTTCCAAAACAAAACCAGAATTTTATGTTGGGGAAAATGTAAGGATGAAAAAGGGTTACAGAAACTGGGATTTAAATGCAGTGATGAACAAGCAGGTAAATTCAAGATCCTACATCGTGAAAACAACGGAAAGCTATATAGACGAAATACAAACAATCTGGCTAAAATGTATCTTCCAAAAAGAGATGCAGATCTACCTAAGAAGACTATGTAACTAAATAACGAAGTATCGTTTACGTTACATTATTCCAAAGAGGGGAGGATGTGACATAACTAAATATTTTAATATCTAGTTAACATATGTTTTGTTTTGTTGTTGTTTTTAGTTTATAAAAATACGATTGAAGTCTTAAAAATACCATGTTGTGATTATCCTTGAATATTTAATTTACATATCTTAGTGCCAGGTCTCACCTTCCAATTGACTGATGACAAGTTGTGAATTGTTTGGGTATGACATTGTCTTCTGTCTCACTCTACAGCGAGCAGATATGGAATCAGCAACATAAATGTCCAGGACCAGTTTATGAGTGGTAAGACTGAAGTGGCACAGGACTTTTTCAAGTTTCTTGGATAAGGATTGGAAAGTGTAATGGTTAAAATAGTTAAATACAGTGATCAAATTAACTCATTTACAGAATGTTGGAGTATATAGTTACAAACAGCATCATTCGTTATTCCACTTCTACTATTCTAATAAAACGACAATATGTTTCTTTCCGTAATATAATGTAGGTACACTCTCTAGAAACGATAGGTAAAAGTTAATTATGTTTGAACTAAAGTCCCTTACCTGGCCATTTAAAATTATACTTATTTAGTATAATAGTATTTAGCCATTTAAATCCTAGTTACAATGAACAAAAGTAGAACATCATAAATAATTATTCTTGTTATACCGTAAACCAATACACCAACTCTTCTAGTGATTATTACATTTTAGGAGCAGTTGTAATAGCCCGTTAATATTATATATTAAAACGGCAAAATTTAACGAGTTATTTACGATACTTATAAGATATACGATTCTGTGCTAAAAAGGTGGTTCCAAGATTTGTTTTATTTCAATCTATAGCTTTACAATAAAAATAAATTCAATAATATCGTAATATGTCGATGATTCATCTACATCACTATCCAGCTATACATCCACTGTCGATGATGATGAAATAATACAAGAACTGGCCGAATGTCAGTTGAATCCTGTATTAAATAGTGATTGTGTCTAAAAAAAATCCTTTAATTCATTCTAACGCTTTCTAAATATAGGATATGTTCAGACATAAAAATATTGGATGATTAACATATATAGGCCTACGATAACTAATTACTACATGTATAACATGAACTGAAGATATGACGGGCTCTGCTTCACGCATTTTGTTTTGAATCATTAACAAATGCATGTCGCCTTTGTAATAGATACTAAACAAGACCTTATAAATTGCCAAAAACATCACACATTCTTAAGCCAAAATATTGTTTAAACGTGTGTTTTCACGTTACTCCGTTTTTCTTGCATCTAGGAGTGTGTTTGGTACCGAAGTAGAAGCAAAATATAACTATTAACACTTTGTTAGATAACTAGATCCTGCTAAGACAGGAGAGCTGGAATCAAAAATTATTCCTGTTTGACATTTTACGTGAGCTTGACAATTATATTAGATATCACAACAACAAAAAACAAAAAAAAATACTTTATACTTATTCTATTTCAATCATATACAATTGACCTTAATTTACTTATCAATAAAAGATTAATCAAATTTCTTCATTATCACTACTGTAGTTATTATATGGTATGGCAGTAACCAAGGTGGTCTATTAGTAATACTGGAGGCAACACCAATGAAATTATTCTCTACCAAGTTTTTTTTAAGGCAAATAACTACTCGCTAAAACGAGTCATCAAAGTGAATCAAAGCAATAATTAGTCTTGATTACAAATTTTAAAAGGTGATTGTTCATTTTTTTAGTTTAACGTATTTTATGACTAGAATAGATACATAAATCAAACAAACCAATTTATTTTCTCACTTTGTTTAATTGTATCCTAATGATTTGCAAAAGTAGATTAACATTTAAGCATAAATAAACCAGTTAAAACGGTTCAAATAATTATGATTTTGCCTCACCAGTGTACCAGTCTGACAAAATCACCAGCTCGCTTTTTCGACGAAAATCGTGATGTGGTTTTTTCTCCAGTATTATCATTAGACCTCCTTGCTATGTATTAACAGTTCGTTAGCTAGCGTAATCCTGCTGAAGATTGAGAGCTGGAGTCAAGTATTCCTGGGTGACAGTTGATTTGATTTGATAGGCAACTAAGTTTATTGGCCTATCTATATTGTATACAACTAAAATATTTATAGGAATTCGAAATGAAATATAAATGAATTTTAGTCCTAAGATTTACGCTATTATATTTGGCGAAGGGATTGAGATTATGTTTATCTTACTAACATATTAATTAAGGTGAGTTATTATGTTCCAATATTTAAAGTTGTCAGTAAACAGTAGTAGACCATTAGACCATTACAGTTCACTTACAAAAATTGGGATACCAATTGAAAAAAATCTTTCTATACTTCCGTATTATATTCAATACTACTATTTTAGCGCACCTAGACTAGGTTAGACAGTGGCTTGGTTTGGATGGTTGATCATAAATAGGCCTATGTAAGATAAACTAGCCTAGCCCCTAGCCCAACTCAGCGGATTATAATACTCATTATTCCTCCTTAGGTTGTCCAATTAAGGTAGACTAAGTAACAGTCTTTCCATGTTGTTTTAATACACCACAGACTGAATTGGATTGTAATATAACTGTAAGACTAAACTAGACAACGAGGCAGTATCTGATTATAATACACTGTTAAGTTTTAAATCGTAATATTTAACTTTCCTTAGAATTACAATACAAAATAACGTAGTTGAAATATTAAACATGTTTTTTTAATTTTCTATAAGGTTCTTAAAATAATTATTGTTCCGTTTACGGTAACCACTTTTTTATGTGTATTTTTTCAAAAGTGGTAAAACCCTTTTTCAAACAACATACTGATTCCGGAATTGGTATTTTTCCCGCGAAAACGTCGGAAAAAACTAGGGATATTTGAAAGTAACTCGGAAATTAGTGTTTCTTTTTGAATTCAGCCCAATAAGTTCAAAGGCTGAAAAAAGTTATAGATTCATTGGAAGTCAAGAAAATTAATGCTAAAATTTTAGAAGAAATCAATCTCTTTAGCCGTTAAACGACTACAACCATCCTAAAAGAGGTTGTATCAAATGTAGGTACTCAGGAAAACAGAGTTGTATCTTTGTTATGTAGTTGAAATAAAAATTAATTTTTGCAAGTGGTTATAACATGTTTTCCATAACCCTTGGCAAAGCTAAATTTAAATTTAAAATGTACCAATATTTGCCGGTCAAAGCATTAGACCCCAGGCCAAGAAGGAAGCTGACCAACCAGAACTGTAGGAGAGAGAAATATAGGCTGAGGAATATAAGAATATGTATAAGCAAAGACGAATGCCAAGAGGAACTGGGGATAGACTGCAGACTTAATAACTAACTGAATGAAGAAGTAAGTTATACACTTCCTTGTAATTTACAGATTTGTCAACCAGGTTAGAATTAGTGTTTTTTATAATAATACTAGCTAATCTTGCTTGAATGCGTAAAAATATTGCCAATGTCAAATACGTTTGTCATATTTCCTATTTAGTATATTTTAGAAAAAATATCAATAATTTATATTTCTTTATAAATATTTTTATCTTTTATTCATAAACACTTTGCATATGGTTTTATTGACTAGCTAATTTATATAAGGTTTAAGTAAAAACCACTCTAGAATGAAATGGTTTTTACTTTGCATTTACTGATTTAACGTAATAAAGTTACTGTAATTTATAATACCCAAGTAGCATAAAACTTGTTTAAAAACAATTTCAAAATATTTTAAACTTGTTTAAAAATTGTTTTAATATTAGTCAAACTTGGTATTTTTCCCATTATTAAAACAAGTTTCAAACAACTTTAAAATGTTAAAGAAATTATTTTAAAATATTTCAAAATTGTTGTGAAATTGTTTTAATAGAAGTCAAACTTGGTATTTTTCTCAATATTAAAACAAGTTTTAAACAATTTTAAAATGTTAAAGAAAATGTTTTAAAATGTTTCAAAATTGTTGTGAAATTGTTTTAATAGAAGTCAAACTTGGTATTTTTCCCAATATTAAAACACGTTTTAAACAATTTTAAAATGTTAAGGAAATTGTTTTAAAATGATTCAAAATTGTTGTGAAATTGTTTTAATAGAAGTCTAACTTGGTATTTTTCCCAATATTAAAACAAGTTTAGACAACTTTAAAATGTTAAAGAAATTGTTTTAATATGTTTCAAAATTGTTGTGAAACTGTTTTAATATAAGTCAAACTTGGTATTGTTTTCAATATTAAAACAATTTTAAATTATTTCAAAACTGTTTTAACATAAGTCAAACCTGGTATTTCTTCAATGTTAAAAACAATCGTAAAATGACATTGAAACAATTAAAAATTGTTTTAATAAAAGTCTAATTTGATATTTCCTCAATATCAATATAAGTTTGAAACAATTAAAATGTTATAATACAAAAATTTAAATTTTTTTTTAAATGTAGTTAACAAAAGTAGTAAAAACTGGCATTTTTCAGTATTAAAATATGTTGAAACAATTAAAATATATTACATTGAAATAATTTAAAATTGCTCAAATATAATATGAAATTTTTCCCAAAATTAATTTGATACAAACTTGTTCATAATATTTGCATTATTAGTTAATTTACAATTTTCTTGTATCAATTAGAGACATTATTCTCATATAAGCCAATGTTTTGAGAGTAAATAACTATCATTTAAGTGTTTTTTTAGTATGATTCTTCACAAAATATCTAATGGGAGCATTTGTAACAAAAGACTTTGACTTAAGTAAAAAATTATGTTGCTAGACCCCATTACTTTTGGCACTGAATTCATTGCGCAATCAGACAACACAATGATGTTTTTTAACGTAGATCAGGAAAATAAACTTTTAATAGATGTAATAATCTGGAAGTAACCTCAAAATGTTATTATGTACAGTATAGGCTATCTTTCTCATTTTATTCAAGATAAAAACTAATTAAATTATTATTTCATATTTAAGTTAAAGAAATTTCATGAACAACCAAAAATAGCCTATTCAACGTTGGTTGAATACAAATGATTGACATACAACTCAACTCAGTGAAACATTTAATTTATTCAATACATAGTGTTGAATGTATGGTAACGAAAGTTTATATTTGAGAATGTAAAACATAAATAGTTTTACTATTTGTAAGTGTTAAAAACTAATTAAATGAAAATTAAATATTGGCCAGCCATAGAGTGCAAGGAATACAATATATCATTGATGATGCAAGTCTTGGTTAATTTATTAACAGGCTGAATAAAAACAATAACTGAAATTTAAACAAATTTTATTAATTTTTTACAAGTGTAGGCCTGTACAAAATAAACATATCTTAATACTCTAATCAGCATCTTCAGGTTCTTCTTCATCGGACCTAAAAATAGAATAAATAGGTTTATGTAAGTTCATTCACAACAGGTTTTAATTTCATTTTAAGAAGAGGAAATCAATTTTAGACTTTAAAAAGCTATTTTTAGAAAACAATGAAAAATGCTTCACATACAAAGCAGTAGAGATTAGGGAAGAAAAATGTTTGTTTATGCTGTAAATACGGTAATTGATAAATTATTATAGTCTATTGGATAACAAATTCTTGAATTGCATGTGTTTATACTAATACTCTATTAGCACTCTAAAAGGGTAGATTAAAAAAATTAATAAATTCTTATTTTACTCTCGTAGTCTCTGGATTGATGAAATTTATATACAGGGTGAGTTTTAAATGAGTCCTCCCCAATTATTTCTACATTTCTTAAGATATCGACTCTGGACCACCCGCGATCATTGTTGATCAACTTATACTTCATTTTGACTTAGTTAATATTGTTGGCCGCCATCTTGGATCCGCCTATTTATTTTTAAATGTAAAGGTGAGATTGTGACCCATCATATAGAAGTACATTTTTATGGTGAACACAATGCCGTAATCCGTTTTTGAACATCATTATTCGTTCTCAAGATATTGGTGAATTAAAAAAATGAATTTTTGAGAGAGTTTTCAAGGTCTTATCCTTAAAAAATACCAATATTCTCATAATTACATCAAATAATGACCAAGAACTACCACTAATCATTGTTGAGTGGCATTTGCTTCATTTTGGCAAAATAACCATGTTTGGCCGCCATCTTGAATCCGCAATTTTGGAGTAAGATAACTATTTTCAAACGTAAAGGTAGGTTTGTGACCCATTATTCCCAACTGTTTTTCCACGCTGAAATCAGTGCTGCAATTTGTTTTCAAATATCACCTTTCATTTTCATGATATTGAAAGATTTCTGTTTAACATTTAAAATAAACGGTATCAGGAAACTGACACATACGTTCTCCCTTTTAGCCCAACTTTAACGAATAAATTACTTTTTATTTACTAAATATAGAATACAAAGCACGATCGAATGTACAGAAAATCTTGTTAACAAGTTGTTTTAAAAAACATCCACCCAAATCCCTGCTTTGGAGGCACTACACACTCGTGGTTTTAAGAGGGGAAATGCCCCCTATTACCCCCTCCCAGGGTTATTTTGGGGCAACATATTTCGAATTTCCTCTGTTGGTCAATGCTAAATTAACAAGCATATCAAGTTTGAACGAAATTGATCAGTAAATAAGAGAGAAATAGTAATTTTTGTATTCCCCATAAGAATAACATTGGACAACGTACTGCGTATACTGCAAAATGAAAATTTCAATTTTCTCCGAAACCAGCAATCGTAGAATAGTAATTCAAAATACTAAGTTATTTAGTCTTTTGAGCTCTTTTTAATGGTGAATATTAATATTTTTTATATTTATGTCTTTTTATGAAAAATCCAAAAAACAGAATTTTTGATGTTTTAAGTCCTGTAATTTCTGAACTAGAATTTTTACAGGAATGCGGGTGGTGTCATTTTGTTGGAAAACTAAAGTTCTACAGACTACTAAAATTTAATAAAAATAGTTTTTTTAATTTAAGTACGGTCTCCTTGTCGTACTAAAACTGGCATTGGTATAAGTCCAATTTTGGAATGGCGTTGATGGCGTTGACCAGTTCATCGATGTCTTTATAGTTTCCAGCTTCCACCTTTATAGCGGTCAGTGCAGGCTTGTCGGTGTCATCCTTAGTGTAGAGATACACGCGCGCGTCCTCCCCCACTGTGACAAACGAGCACGGGCCTAATCATATAGAATTTTTACATAGAAATTTACATTAGAATTTTAATCATATGGCCTCGACTAAAGCGACTTCCCATTCACCATCGCCACCCAATCGCATGACTGACGGTAGATGGGTGATGTAGTTAGCCACGGTGTTGTTTGGATAATAGTCCATTGAGCTGTTGCTGGGCAACGTCAGGTACAGCTGTCTGCGCTTTGTCGTCATAGCAGCTGTTGCACTTCGGATGCGGGTACCCACGAGTTGAAGTCCTCTCCGTAACCGACCCACTTGACCAAGTAGCGCTTACTGCGGCCTCGCCCTTTGGTGTCCAGTATTTTATCTATTTGGTACAGGCGGTCCGGGGCGACCGTTACCTTTTGCATCTCGTGCTCGTAGAAGCGCCCTTCCAGCGGCGTCCCGTTCAGGTCGCGCAGCACGTACAATGGCAGAGGATGCGACCCGTATACGTGGTCCACCACAAACAGCTCCTTACTCCAGATGGTCTCATAACCTTTGGCGAACCTGCCCTTCTCCTTGGCTATGCGCACCGTGTCGCCCGGCTCAAACCTGGGCTTGCGCCGCCGGATTGCCTTTCCAAACATGTGACGCCACACCTTGTACACCGTTTTTCCATTGCCACTGTCCGCGTCCAAGGGTCGCAGGCCACCACCCAGGCTCTTGTGCGGGCTGTGGTTGTAGGCATCCACAAGCCTGTCCAACACGTCGATGTAGCCATATGTGTTTTTGTAGGTTAGGTAGCGCCACATGCGGTTCTTGAGCGTGCGGTTGACTCGGTCCACCACCGCCGCCTTCACGTCGGGGTTCTGCGTGGTGACGTACGTGACACCGTGACTCTTGAACACTCGCTTGGTAGCGGCCCCGGTGAACTCCGTCCCCTTGTCAGTATGTAGACAGCGAGGAGTCGCCTCGGAGAATATCCTCTCGAACGCTGCCGCCACCTCTTGCCCGCTTTTCCTCCTCAGTGGTACCGCGAACAGCCGCTTACTGAATACGTCGATCACAGTCAGCAGGTAGTTGACCCCGTCGTTGTGCTGGCTGAGACCGCGCATGTCGTTCAGGTCCGCCTGCCACAGCTCTTGAGGCCCGAAAACGGCGTAGCGGTTGCGGGGAAACCGCTTGCGCGCCGGCTTGTGCAGCGTGTAGGTGTCCTGGGCACGCAGCCATTCCACCGCTCTGCGTTTCGGGAGGCGCGCGGCTCTGGCCAGGGCAGTCACCCCGCCGAGGGAACCGGGCTGGCTCGGGTCATAGTACAGCTTCTCCATTACGGTGAGAACGGCTCCCAGTTGTCCAATGACGATTCCTGGTCGGGTTCCTCGGTTATTATCCTTCTCCTGGCCGCCGGAGATCGCGGTCTCAGGCGGTCTAGCATTGGTGTCAACCTCGGTGACAGGGGTGATGAGGAGGCCGTCGTGTCTCCCCAGGGGCTCGATGCAGTGTCCAGCCCCCCGCTTAGGTAACGCAACGCCGTGGGATTGCTCATGTATTCTTTGGGCACGTTCATGTTTTTCAAGGCGGCCATCACTTGTTGCCAACCGGTAGGCAATCGGTCCGCCCTTCGTGCTCTCACTATGCTGTGCGCGATGTCAACTATATTGGAATTGGGGACCTTCTCGTTGTTCACATACACCGCCCCACTGGCGTCTCAGGCGATGGGGCTGCCTTGCTGGGTCATGAACCGCAACAAGTTGCGCGCCACCGACTTGTAGATTTTTGGGAACGATGCCAACACCCCATCCTCCGAGGTGCTAGACTCGCGTTTCGCGTGACTCGGACCCGCCTCTCCCTCCTCCTCCTCCCCCTCGATGATTGACAGGCCTATGGGTTGACGTTTAGTCGCGGAAAAGTGCAGGAACCGCTGTAATACCTGTTGATATTGTTTCCATTTTTCCGTATCGTTCAGCCGCTTGTTGCTCAGTATGCGATGCATCTCAGCGTGCAGGCCAGCTGGCTTATTGGCACTGCCTGCTCCTCCTCCTCCTGGTCCTGGTTCTTCTCGCAATCTCACGATGAGCTCCTGCGGTACGACTACCATTTTCTTAGCGTGCTCCATTTTTTCAAATTACTTTCCGCATCAACACGGGCAACACCGCACTCAACAGCAAGGGCAGGAGGATCCCACCACCGCGTTGTACAAGGTAGCGTCGCTTCTTGACCCAACCCTCACCACGTTTCACCAGCCGTCTGAGCGCCTGTTTGTGCTTTCTCAACTTTCGTTTATGACAGGTGGTGAGCGGCACGTTCCCGCGTAACACATTGTACACGCACTCGCACACTGGCCTGATACGGCTGTTCTCGCACGCTTTTAACAGGGCCTTGCGTTCCTTGGGTGTAGCGTGCAACAGAGCAGTCAGCAGTGCTGTGTCTTTCTTCATGCGGTGCGACATGATGACTGACGCTGGCGCGCGCTCGGCCTATTTATCATTTCTTCTTGGGAAGGTACACGTAGATAACCGGGTCGTCTGGGAAAACGGCCGAACGTACGCGCATCTCCTCGGGTGTAGACTGTTTCAAGTCTATCAGCAGATAGGCGTGAGGATCGCGCGTGGCGTCCTCGTAAGCCTCCTCCACAAATTTGGGGTTCTCCGGGTATACTTGACTGGCCAAGTGTTTGATCTGAGCGCGGTCCCTGGGATTCTCGAAACACACTATGTAATGAGCGTTCAGCGATATGTCGCGCTGGCCCCTGCCCTGATGAAACAGGTTTTGCGTGATGATGAACACGCTCATGTTGCGGAGATGGGAGCCCTTGGTGAACAGGGCCGCCACGCCGGGGCCAGCCTCGCGCATCATGTCGTCGACGATAACCAGGGAGGGCTCGCTACCATCGTAGTTTTCCAGGTCGGGCAGGCCGGCTACGTAGCGCACAGTAGGGTTATCGGCTCCTCCTCCACCGCCGCTACCGCAGTGCCAGGTGATACGGGCGAAGCGCGTATCGTACATGCGATCGGCGTGCCCTATGAAGCGAACCACGAAGTGCGACTTGCCGCTGCCCGAAGGCCCAGCCACGATGGTGGTGAACAGGTGTTTCCACCTCAAGTCCATGGTGGCTACTAACACAGCCACGCACCGCCTCGGCTCTTATAATTAAATTGAGTTTTTTTTGTATATTATTTTTTTCCATTTATTTTGAATTGTTTAGGATAAAGGAATAAGTTTTTTTTTATTTATTCTAACAAATTCTAGAAGAGCTCCTTTGCTGCCGGGGGGACCGCTCCTATTGACCAGACTCATCCTCGACCTCACACCCACGTTGTACTGGTCGATGACATGGTCTCCCAAGACGGCCAGGTATCTGTGAGGCATGTAGATCCTCAGCGGGTCGTCACCAGTCAGCCCCTCCAAAGTGGCCATTATCGCCTCACCATAGGGAGTATCCACCCGCTCGAATGACCGGATGGGGTATGTGATGTCGTCCCGCAGATCGGCTATGCGGGTATAACCCCCCGCCTTGCAGCTGTTGAAGGCTGACTTGAGGTCTCCTGTTTGGTCCATGCTGCTCGTTGAGTGTCTGGATGTGGAATGGTTGTGGCTCGCCGCCGAGTCGTATTATATAGGCTCATCACGTCAACAATTTGTTTACGTCATTGTGTGTGTTTTCCAGGTCTTTGTGGTGTTTACTTCTTGCGCTTTGGGATGACGCAATCGCCTCCAGCCTTACGTTTCCCTCGCAAACTGTTGCACAATCGCGGGTCTTACGCCAGGCGGGTAGTGGAGTCACGGTCCTGCTAACTCCCTTAATTTTAGGCACTCCGATATCGCTATTAATCCACATATTTTCTAGTCTCGTTAACAGGTCCGTAAAGCATATGCAAATTTCATCCTCTCTATCCTCGTCCAAGTACAGGCCGCAACTGTGCGTAGGGCGTCCGCCTTTGAATACCGACATCTTCAATAAAACGTTTCCTAAGTTGGTGGGGTTCTTTACTGTATATTGACATTCGGCATCGCTCCAACTGCATGATGGAGAATCGGTAGGCGTATTCCTGTCCACTGTCCATCCAACAACGGGCTTCCTGCTCCTCTTCTTAGTTATGGTAGGTGGTCTGGCATTCTCGTCCATGGCGTCAAGCTCCTCCATCAGAGAGCGGATGGTTCGGTCCACCTCGGTTGCGCTGTTGCTGCTGCTCATGGCGTCTCGGGCAAAACTGAGGCCGCGGTAGCGGACCTCAGGTTTATATACCGGCGGCGCGCGCAACCGGGTATGTCCCCGCCAAGCGGTGGCAGCCAAAGAGGGCGGGCCATGACAGCAAGACGCTTACGAATTCAAGGGTGCACCCTTGAGCGTCAGCAAACCGCTGAGTAACTCCTTCCTCGGCAACCCCTTCAGGGCACACCTCGACACGCGCCGCCGACTGCTCCCGGTCGGCGGGGGCTTTTTAAGCCACGCGTAGGCCGCGACATTTTAGAAGGGGGGGTCAGGGGGGTCAGGAGGTCAGGGGGGTCAGGGGGGTCAGTGGAGGGGGGTCAGAGGGGGTGTCAGGGGGGTCAGTGGGGTAGGGGGTCTGGGGGGTAGGGGGTCAGGGGGGGTTGGGTGTCAGGGGGGTCAGGGGTGTCAGGGGGGTCGGGGGGTGGGTCATTATCCTCGGAGCCTGTATAAATGCATAAAAGATATTTTTTGTTTTATATTTATTTTTTGTTTTAATCTTTATTACAATTTTATTTACAATTTTTAATTATAATCTTTACTTAACCCCCGTTTACAATAACCTTTGCAAAGACCTGGTCGGATTATAAAAGAAGTAAATTAATCGTGTGTTGACAGGCAACATGCGGTTTATTGATGCCATCCAAAGCAGCCACTCTTACCACAGCAAAAACAAGTGTCCTGCAAATTACTAGAGTCTGAAAAGCGATACACTTTAACAATTCTTGCAGGATATAGAACTCTATTACAATAATGCTCAGTGTACTGACAGTAGCGGCATTGATAGACTCTCTTGCCATTGTATTTATTATACAAGTCTAACACCTAAGGATCCGTTTCGGGGTTGTTAAGCACTAACACATGTTCCCGAACATATCCCTTGAGGCAAGATACAACGTATCGCTGTATAGGCACTGGCAATTGTGCAATCCCCTGACACAGAATGTATTTATTCTTTCTTATTACAATACACGATTGCTGAGCTAGCGACAGTGGGTTGTGTGCTTCCATGACTAACTCAAGATTCAGACTGGTCATGCACTTAGCTTGAGGAATCTAGTAAGTAAACAAGTTATATAATGAGGGATTTTCCTCCGTGAACAACAAGTCCACTAATAAGTAAACAAGTTATATAATGAAGGATTTTCCTCCGTGAACAACAAGTCAACTAATGAGTAAACAGATTGAGTTTCTCTAAGTTTCAGTTTAGGTCAGAGAGTCAAACTATTACCATCAATATGGACACTGATAATGTATGGGAGAGTAGTATTCCTGATGAGGACCTCCTCAATATCGTTGAGGCAATCGAGGAAAAGTATGCTAATAGCGTATGGGAAGGTAATATCCCTGATAAGGAACTCCTCGCTACCGTTGAGGCGGTAGAAGCAGAATATGCTCCCCAACTCCAAGAGTATCCACGTCCCTACGATGAAATTCGAAGGGAATATGAAGAAATGTGGGAACGGATAACTACGTGTTGGTGCTTCCAACCTACATGTAATGAAGAATGGGAGCAATATAATGCAGACTGGGAGAGTCTTCGTGCTCTTGAGATTGAAATGGAGGAGGTTCAAGCGAAAGAGAGGGCTGAGACTTCACATCAGTAGTTGTTGTTTTAGTTTGTAATAAAGATAAAAAAGATAATTCATACAAAATAATAAAAATAATAAAATAACACCGGGGAGGGGGGGGCTCATTGCATAAGTCCACAACCATATAGTTTTTGATAAAGGAATATTGTTTATTTTTTATATAGTTTTTTTTTGGATAAAGGAAATATCTTTTTTGGTCATTTCTTTATTTTTTTTTAATAAAACTTAATCTAAGGGAATGCATATTTTGATGAGGACAGCAACCTCTCCATTATGTATAATGTTGTTACGGAGCCGCTGCTCCACCTCCTCCAGATATGTGGGTTGATTAGCGACGTAGCGACGTCGCATTACGTGGTGCCACCCATCTGGTAAAAGGTAGCCCCACCGGAGTATAACTAGTTGTGTGGCTACCATGGCTCTACATGAGTCAATGAGGTCGCTGACAACCTCTTGTGCTGCTAAGGTGTAAGTGGTGGTTGACATGGTCGTACCTTAATGTCTGTCTCTAGAATGAGCGTTGTCTTCTGAGGAGCAACGAGGTGAAAGCGAAGAGGCTTCCAGTAAACATCACGTAATGGGGGGTCACCGGGGGGGGTCACCGGGGGAGGGTCACCGGGAGGGGGTCACCAAGGGGGGTCACGGGGGCGGTCACCGGGGGGGGGTCACTGGGGGGGACTCCTCGGCTAGCTCAGTGGATAAGTCCACAACCATATAGTTTTTGATAAAGGAATATCGTTTATTTTTATAGTTTTTTTTTGGATAAAGGAAATATTGTTTATTTTATTTTAAAGGAAATTAGTTTTTTTTTAAATCGGAATCAGAGTCCGGAATATATACAATGTTGGGCCCTGGTTCCCCACTCGGCCCCGCCTCCGGCTCCGGTTGTTGAGGCTGCTGCTGCGGCTGCTGCGGCTGCGGCCTGCGCTGGAGCTGGGGTCTAGGGCGAGACCGCCACTGCTGGAGGATTAGCCCCCGACGAATCTCGCGATGGACCCTGTTGGCCTCCTCCTCTTCTCGCCGCCGCTGTTGCTTGGCGTACTCGGGGGTCCACCATCCCTGGGGTACGCGGGTCGGCTTGACGATAGCTGCAAATAACGAACCAACATTAATATTCATTTTTTAACGAGATTTATTGATGTTATAATAATGAGAAACTGAGGATTGCTACTCACCAACTGGTTTTTTCTCCCTGTCTCTTGAGGGTAGGCGTCTGGGTGGAGGCGTCGCACAACGCCTCGGGCCAGGAGCATCGGGAGCATCGGGTGCAGCCGGGACATTTCCTGTCTGAGTGGAGGCGTCGGCACAACGCCTCGTGGCAGGAGCATTGGGGGTCAGGGTGGTCGGGGGTGGTCAGGGGGTCGGGGGGGTCGGGGGTGGTCAGGGGGTCGGGGGGGTCGGGGGTGGTCAGGGTGGTCGGGGGGGTCAGGGGGTCGGGGGGGGTCAGGGGGGTCGGGGGTGGTGGAGGGGTCAGGGGGGGGGGGGTCAAGGGGGTCGGGGGAGGGGTCGGGGGGTCCGGGGGGGGGTCGGCTCCTCAGCTCCTCATACTGCGAAGGTGGTCCAGAACCGGCCATAGCCCCCTACTATCATTATGAATTAAAATTATTTAGGCCTATTTACATTATATTATAAAGTAAATAAAAGTGCAAGTAGAAGATGAATGTGATTTTATTAATTTTAGATATTTGTTCTAACAATGTATTTAGGCCTAATTTAATTCTATTGAAAATTGTGTTGGTTTTCTACAAGGTAAATAAATTATACAACTAAGAATCAAAATTGCAAAGTGTGTGGAGACCGAACCAACACTAAAATACGTGGTGAGAACTCAAACTTTCGATGTCTCAGTTGAATCTTCTTGGCGTGCACTAACAAGCCCCTTAAAACTTAAAACTGACATTAAATCAGATGTTTTGGCTTCCCATCCAGTGGAATATTTGTATCACTGTACACTGAGATAAAAATGTCTTCGGAAGATCCATTTCTTAATTTTTTAAGGAGTTTTTACCGTTTTCTATCAAACCTTTACCAGTTTTTGTATATAGGTTCATAATTATATGGGTACCGGTATGAGTTACCGGTATATTATTTTGTTTTGTCTTTATTTTATAAGTTTGCCAAGCGTTGATAGTAGTAGGTAACATTAAATAAGAAAAATAAGATTATTAAGTAGCATGTTTACTGTGTTATATAAAACCTGCACCAATTATTGTTGTATATGTAATTTTATGTAATCTACCTTTTTAAGATTATTTTTAAATTTTAAAGTAATAAATAACATTAATTCAGAATTTAAAATGGTTTTTTCTTAGAAACTATAAAGTAATAAGCAGTTTCATTCTAAGTTCAGAAAAGTAATTAGTGCTGATCAGGAATATCATCAGAACTGATGAGTTCTGAAATTAGGAATTGGTGCATTTCCTGATCTGTCCTGATCAGGAATGGCATCAGAACTGATCAGTCCTGATCAGGATAATGGAATCAGAACTGATCAGACCTGATCAGGAATGGCATCAGAACTGATCAGGATAATGGAATCAGAACTGATCAGACCTGATCAGGAATGGCATCATAACTGATCAGATCTGATCAGGAATGGCATCAGAACTGATCAGTCCTGATCAGGAAATGCACCAATTTCTGATTCAGAACTGATCAGGACTGATCAGTTCTGATTGGTATTCCTGATCAGTTCTTATTTTTTTTTTGTTTGATCAGACCTGATCGAAAATTTTCATGGGGGTTAGCAAAACCATTCTTAAAATCTATAAAACATAATAAATATCTTTAACCTTTTTATACTTATACTTGACCTTTTATACTTTTTAATTTTCCATTACATACAAATTTTGTGTTAGAGGGAATTAACTTCAATTGCTTGTACATTGTTTCCTTTTTTACATACTAAGCCAACATAATCATTCCAAGACATTATTTTGTATTTTTAATTTTTATTTCTTGGTACATACATTTTATTACATGTAATATGTATTGTTATCTTTAGGAATTACATATACTAATGTTTAAATGGTAGATTTGATCAAATAATTAAGCAAATACTCAAAAAGAAAGATAACAATATTAATAAACTAAAATTGAATTATATACATATATTTTAGTTATACACACATTTTTTGTTATGTATGTATTTTTCTTGTAGGGTATATAGATTTACTTTTATTATTTATAAGTTTTATTTCTTTAATTGTAATCAAGTTTTGTTTTATTATCAAACCTTTTCATTTGCCTCTACAAGCTAAAATTGGTATTATATTTACATACATATACTTTTTAGTCATATATATATTTTTTAATTACATTTAATAAGTAATTAAATGTAATTAATTACATATTAAATTACATTTTTCTAATAGGGTAAATATAACAAATTTATTATGTATACATTTGATGTCTTAAATATGGTATTTGAAACTTTTGTTTTGGGTATCAAACTTGTAAAGTTGTATCTGCAAGCTAAAATTGGAGTTATATATACATATACATGTATTTTGTATCCAAACATGCATTTTTTTCTTTCGTGTAAAATGTATTTTTCTTATAGGGTATGTATCAAACTTTAATTATGTATGCATTTCATCTCTTAAATATGTTAATTAAACGTTTTATGTTAATATCAAACTTTTGAGTTGTTTTTCTGAAAAGTGCCGATTTCCATTTTTATAAATTCAATTGCTCATAACTTCGTCAGTTTTTTTTATATAAGCATGATTTCGGCGTCAAAACGTTCAGAAAATTATGCTCTATTCAAAAATATCATTAACTCAATTTCGGAAAATGCCGACTTAAGGTACCTTTTCGCTTTCCGCATCAAAAATATGTTTTATTTTTCACATAAATAAATGTGTTATAGAATAATCTTGAATCTATTATGGTTCAGGTATATTATGATAATAATTTATAAGTATTAAACACAAATTATTTTTTAGTACATTATATATTCTTATTTTGACATAAAATGATAAGGCTAGAATATTTTCGACAACATATATTGTTACTTTTGTAAAAGGCGTATTATTGTCAACAATTTGATTACAAAATTACCAACTTATGTTTCAAACCAAAAGTTGTATATAACAAAACAAATTAGATGGTACGGTACTTTAGACGTATTTGTAACGATGACTGTAATGGGGTTACTTATAACATGTTTAACAGTGGAGGAAATCATACTTCCAACACAAAAAAACACAGCATAATAAGAACTAAAAATACTGTAAACCAACAATATTCTACTATTTTAACATTTTATTTAACATTCAGTTTCCATAGTAACCAATGATCAAATAAACACTGTTCACCATCTATAAGTAACTATAAGCCATTGTTACGATCCATTCAATAGAACAAGTATATACATTTAGGCCTACTTTGGAAATAAATCACAAGTAATAAATTACATACATCTCACTTCGTAACAATAATTATTACAACTAAAATTAAAACGAGTTCCCACCCAGCACGCTGACGTCAGGGAAGTGAATATCCACAAACAAAACTTTTAAAAATCAAACTCATTGTAAAAACGTACATTTTTGCCAATTTTATTGAATCTGAAAACATTGATTTTTTGGCTGTTCTGATGCTCCTGGTTTAATTTACCTGCAATCTGAGGAATACAATTTTGCGTATTATAAGGTTACGAGAAGGTCCAGTCAGGCTTAAAAGTAGGTGCGAGGTTGCTGGGAATGAAACAAATACACCAACAAATGAATAACATGATTTTCTAATATAAAAACCCCATAAGACAACGTACTGTGTCTAGCCAAAGTAGGGGGCATTGGATGGTTCAAAACCAACAAAGGCGCAGTGAGGAATGAGGAATCAAGGTCACCCCCCCCCCCGTCACGTGACCCAGGCTGTTGACCCCCCCCCGATGACGTCAGCCCCCGACCTTCAGCATAGCCAAGCACGACCCCCCCCCCGTCACGTGACCCGGCGGAAACCTAACATAAGGGGCTGCCAGCCTCTGTGTGGTTCCTCACCCTTGTATTACTGGACTCAGGTAAACTGGCGATCGAGATGAGGAAGAGGTCGCCAGCCCTCTGTGCAATTCCTCACCCTTGCATTATCGGGCTCAGGTAAACTGGCGATCGAGATGAGGAAGAGGTCGCCAGCCCTCTGTGCGGTTCCTCGCCCTTGTATTACTGGGCTCAGGTAAACTGGCGATCGAGATGAGGAAGAGGTCGCCAGCCCTCTGTGCGGTTCCTCGCCCTTGTATTACTGGGCTCAGGTAAACTGGCGATCGAGATGAGGAAGAGGTCGCCAGCCCTCTGTGCAATTCCTCACCCTTGTACTTACCGGGCTCGGGTAAACTGGCGATCGAGATGAGGAAGAGGTCGCCAGCCCTCTATGCAATTCCTCACTCTTGTATTTACCGGGCTCGGGTAAACTGGCGATCGAGATGAGGAAGAGGTCGGAAGAGAACGCCAGCCCTCTGTGCGGTTCCTCATCCTTGTATTACCGGGCTCAGGTAAACTGGCGATCGAGATGAGGAAGAGGTCGCCAGCCCTCTGTGCAATTCCTCACCCTTGTATTTACCGGGCTCGGGTAAACTGGCGATCGAGATGAGGAAGAGGTCGCCAGCCCTATGTGCAATTCCTCACTCTTGTACTTAGCAAGGGTGGAGTGAGGACCCCCCCCCCGTGACGTCAACACTCGGAATCAGCATGCAGGTGAGGAGCCCCCCCCCCCGACCTGGCGGAAACCTAACATAGGCTTCTTCCACCAGTTTTATTATATATATATATTTGTTTTGTTTGTCTTTTCTTTTTGGGTTTGCTTAAAAAATATCCTTTATTTTATTCAGAAAAAGCGATACCCTAACCTACCCTCCGTTTACTACAACCCTCGCATATATCGGGGGATTAGCCTCCCGAAGGAGCCAAACTATGTCGTTGCGGTATGAGACGTGTGTCGGTATCACATTAAAGTCTCCCAGGTCAGCTCTGAGTTGCCGACACTTGTGTGGGGCCAACGGTCTTTCTAGCCAAAATTCAACATGTCATTTTCCGAGGAAGCATCTCGTATAGTAGTACACCGTTTGCACAAATACCTCCGCGTCTATCGAATCCACCTCTGATATCGTGGAATGTATATGGAAAGGCATTGTCGCTGGGTAGGACCCTACCGGCTCCGAAACCATTGTGAATAAATGAAACATGGTGCACCGCTTGCCAGTACCGTTAGAAGGAGACTGACGGGTAGGACCGAAGGTGTAAACAACTCGGAGGGCAACTCGGAGGAAACCGCAATGACGTCATCCTCATGTCTACGTGACCGCCACAGTCGGTTTACCTATTAGCGGTTCCATTGGAAAGTTCCACGACCGAGGCCTCCTCCCGACCGGAGTGCTATTTATGAGCGCGTCCTCAAGGGTTTCACCAGTTTGTCTTTGGAGCTCTTACTGTGCGGACGAAGTATTGCTGCCTCTGCGATACACCTACACAACTTGCTGTTCATTGCCTTTGGATTCCGGTAAAAGTTAACGTAAGTAACAACATATTTATTAATTAGCGTTTCTATTTCAATTATTCGTTATTTTTTTATTTTTTATTTTCGTTACTATCGCGGTGATTACTTGTGTGACTGTTGCGACTTTCTCTTTGGATATCTTAAAATGTAAGTAACATGTAATTTACTTTTTCATCAGCAAGTTTACCAATGCTCTAAAATCTTATTAGCTAACATTAATATTTAATCTTTTACATATCCCAGTACACTGGGCCTTGTCATTGTTTCTTTTCCGATGGAGATGAGTGGAATTGTAATGACCTTAAAACAATTGTGTTTTATAACGATTAAAATTAATGAATCAAACTTAAAAAGCAAAATAGACTCGCTTCCACTCCTTTTAAAAAAAAACTTGTTGAGTGAAATAAAATTTGGTTTTGCTTTTAAATCGAAGTTCCGAGTGCCTAGTGGAATTACAGACGAGGGTGAAATCGCTATGTGTGAGCGTAACAAAGACAAAGACGTTTACCAGTGTTGGGAATGTCATAGGAGCGACTCATGTCATTTATTCCTGTTTACTATTAAAAGGGTTAGACTCGCCTCGTTCCCAGGGGTACCGCTACCAAAGTGTTTCTGCTGTGGCAACTGTGCCTTTGTGGCGGATGGGGAATACAGATACCCGATGTATTTTGTAGATGGCTGGCCCCCGCATGTGTGAGGTCTGCGGTCGCGTGTTCGCAAACGCTGGAAACCTGACCCGCCACACGGCAGCCGCCCACAGCGACCGCCATCTCGACTGCGACGTCTGCGGCAGACGCTTCGGGCGAAGCGACAACCTGCGACGCTACCTCGCCACAGTTCATCCTCCTACTCCTCACGACCAAGCGCCAGGTACAGTTTTAGGTTAAATAGGAAACCGCCAGTAGATTTGTTAAGCATGCCTTCTTCTCCGATATCCTCACCCATGACGTCACAGTGCGTCCGTGGACTTTGATAACTAATGACCTGTTTGTGAGGGAGAGTAAACGGCTTTAGCCGAGTAAAACAGATTCAAGTAGTAAACAAGGGGCTGCCAGCCCTCTGTGTAGTTCCTCACCCTTGTATTACTGGACTCAGGTAAACTGGCGATCAAGATGAGGAAGAGGTCGCCAGTCCTCTGTACAGTTCCTCACGATCAAGCGTCAGGTACGGTTTTTATGGTAAACAAGAAACCACCAGTACTAATGACCTGTTTTCGAGAGAGAGTAAACGGCTTTAGCCGAGTAAACAGATTCAAGTAGTAAACAAGGGGCTGCCAGCCTCTGTGAAATTCCTCACCATTGTATTACCGGGCTCAAGTAAACTGGCGATCGAGTTGAGGAAGAGGTCGCCAGCCCACTGTGCGATTCCTCACCCTTGTATTACTGGGCTCAGGTAAACTGGCGATCGAGATGAGGAAGAGGTAGCCAGCCCTCTGTACAGTTCCTCACTCTTGCATTAACGGGCTCAGGTAAAC
Organism: Allygus modestus; assembly: GCA_963675035.1. Classification (NCBI taxonomy): domain Eukaryota; kingdom Metazoa; phylum Arthropoda; class Insecta; order Hemiptera; family Cicadellidae; genus Allygus; species Allygus modestus. Next base: position 509,626,190 of record OY776111.1, read on the forward strand.
TGGCGATCGAGATGAGGAAGAGGTCGCCAGTTCCTCACGCTCGTGTTTATCGGGGTAACTAATAAGACTTGTTTTACTGTTCGCAGGCTGTCCGTGCCCGTTGTGCCCCGTCACCCTGGCTGGCCCCGAGGATCTTCGCCACCATATGGAAGCGGTCCACGGTGCGAGCCCGTCGGCTTCGACCTCCTCCTCCTCCGCAACGCCACCCGCCAGAGACCTACGGCCCGAGTGCGACGCGTGCGGGCGGCGATTCGCCCGCGAGGACCTGCTCCGGCGTCACGTGCAGCTGGTGCACGCCAACGATGTCCGCTGTCCCGATTGCGGTGCCCTTTTCCGCAGGGCCTATTACCTCTAGCGGCACATGGTGAGCGCTCACCGCGGCATGAGGTTCGCGTGTACCTACTGCGACCGAGGCTTCACCCGGCACTACAACCGGGACCAGCACGAGGCCTACAACTGCTCCGTCGTGAGGAACCTCGTTGTGGACGAGATGCCGCGCCTACCCATCCTGTCACCCGAGCCCCGCCCGGGACCCAGCCACGAGCCCCAGCCCGGACCCAGCCACGAGCCCGGACCCAGCCAGGAGCCTCAGCCCGGACCAAGCACGGCACCCGACGGAATGGTGGGTGGCGGTGGCGGCGGACTGCCCACGTTCCGCACCGTCCAACGGGGGTTCCGCGGACGGCTCCTGACCTTCGGTCTGTCCCGACCCATGGAGGACTTCTTGGCCGTGGAGGACGCGCTGGTGCTGCTGTTCAACAGCGTCCTGAACCTGTTGACCGACGTCAGGATCCGACACCCGAATATCAAGGTCAACATGTTCCTGGAGTGCGAATTCGCCAACGTCCACGGAGCCACCTGTCTGCGGGCCTTCAAGACGAAGAACGTGCTCCTTACCGCCGCGTCCAACTTGGAGGATTTCCTGTCGGTTTCCTTCAAGAAGCTGACGGAAGAGAAGGAGTAGTGCCTGCTAGTGGGCAGCGGGTGGAGCTATCTCCGGATACGCGACCTGGAGATCCGCGTCAACCTCTACACCCCGTTGGGAGAACGCGGAGCCCGGTTCGTCCAGCTTCCCAGGACCATCTGCGAGACGCGCGCTGTCATCAACGTGCAAAACGTCAATGACATGTGCTTCGCGTACGCCATCCTGGCCAAGTTCGTCGCGCAACACCCGGAGAGGCCTGCATCGTACACACCGGACGTCATGGCACGCTACGATTGGACTGGCCTACTCTTCCCCGTGGCGCTGAAGGACATCAAAGTCTTTGAGAGGAGGAACCCAATCAGCGTGAACGTGTACGGGATCGAGCGTGCCATGGTGGGGAGACACCCCGACGGATCGCCAAAGTTCCAGGACCACGTGTTCCCGCTGAAGATCTGTAAGTGGGAGTTGGAGGATCACCGGGACCTGCTGTACGTGACCACCGGCGGGGACAGTCACTACGCCTACATCGCGAACGTCAGCAGGCTGGTGCGACCCCAGCTGACGTCCCGAGCCAACGCTATCCACGTGTAGAAGCGATGCTTCGCTCACTTCGACAACCGGCCCAACAAGCTGGAACTGCCCGGTGCCGAGCGTCTGGATGAGCACATGCGATACTGCACCGCCAACGCCCCCCTCCACTTGGACATGTCTCAGAAGCAGCGGATCCGCTTCACCCACCCCGAGTACACTCGGCGCGAGCGCTTTTGCGTTTACGCCGACTTTGAGTGAGCTCTGCAGCCCGTCGCCGCCGACCCGGTGGAAGCGCCACCCGGCACGAGGCTCCTGCAAATGCACGTTCCGTACGCCTTCGCCTACCAGATCGTGGATTCGCTCGGCCTGGAGGAGTTCGAGCCCCGCATCTACTTCGGGGCCGACGCGTCTAAGTTGTTCATGGAAAGGTTGAAGGTGGACGTGCTGGCGCTGTGGGACTTCCTGACCAACGCGGTCCTACTGCAGCCCGTCTTGAACGACCAGGAGACGCGCCAGTACATCGCGGCCACCGTCTGCTACCTCTGCGGGAATGAGTTCACGGACCGGGACGTCAAGGTGCGGGACCACAACCACGCTCCGCCCTACGAGTTCCGAGGTGCCGCCCACCGCTCGTGCAACCTCAGGTACCGGGAGCAGCGACACATCAACTGCAACTTCCACAACCTGTCCAACTACGACGCCCACTTCGTAGTGCAGGAGCTGGCCATCGACCCCGGTGACGTAGACGTGTTGGCGCACACGGAGGAGCGGTACATCGCTTTCACCAAGCGATTCCACTTCGGCCGACCCGGAGACAACCCGCGACGGAGCAGCAGCTTCGCGGTGCGCTTCCTGGACACGAACAGGTTCCTGTCAATGAGCCTAGCCAACCTGGTGGCAGGACTCCCCGCGGACAGGATGCGCGAGACGAGGAAGCGATTCCCCGACGACCGGCTGTTCGACCTGGTGCGCAGGAAGGGCGTGTTCCCCTACGACTTCGTGACGTCCTACGACACGCTGTACAGGACCAGGGAGCTGCCGCCCAAGGTGGCGTTCAGGAACTCCATGACCCTGGAGGACGTCAAGGACGAGGAGTACGAGCACGCCCTCAACGTGTGGCGAGCCTTCGAGTGTCGACACCTCAAGGACTACGCGGACAAGTACCTGCGCTACGACATCGCCCTGCTCACGGATGTCTTTGAGCAGTTCCGCGACACCTCGCTGGCCGAGTACGGGCTGGACCCCGCCCACTACTACACCCTGCCGTCCTACGTCTGGGACGTCATGCTCAAGACCTGCGACGTGGAGCTGGACACGCTGCAGGACTTCGACATTTACCTGTTCGTGGAGCAGGGGATCCGGGGAGGGATCTCACAGGCCATCACCCGCTACGCCAAGGCCAACCACGCCGGGTGCCCGGACCACCGCCCGGACGAACCCACGCGCTTCCTCCTGTAGCTGGACGCCAACAACTTGTACGGCTGGGCCATGCCCCAGTGCCTGCCGACCGGAGACTTCCAATGGCTCAGCCGTGAGGAGATCCGGGCGTTGGACGTCGCGGTGCTGGACGCGGAGGCCGACCGAGGCTACATCCTGGAGGTGGACCTCCACTACCCCGCGCGCCAACACGACCTGCACAAGGACCTTCCCTACTGCTGCGAAACGAAGCGTCCACCGACAGGGAAGTTCCCCAAACTGTTGACGACCCTAGACGACAAGACGCACTACATCTGTCATTCAGGGTCTTGCAGCAGGCGCTGCAAAACGGATTGGAGCTGGTCGCGGTGCATCGGGCGATCTCGTTTCGCCAGTCGCGGTGGTTGGAACCGTACATCCTCATGAACACGGAGCTGCGGAAGAAGGCCAAGACGAAGTTTGAACAGGACTTCTTCAAACTCATGAACAACGCGGTCTTCGGCCAGACCATCGAGAATGTACGGAAGCGCCTCAACGTGAAGCTGGTGTGCACCCCCGAGAAGTTTTCCAAGTACGTCACCAGATCCAACTTCCTGGACCGGACGTACTACACGGAGGACGTGGCCCTGGTGCATCTGTCCAAGGTCAACATCGTGTTGGACAAGCCCGTCTACGTATGCATGTCAGTCCTGGAGCTGAGCAAGTGGCTCATGTACGAGTTCCTGAGCAAGATGAAGGAGCGCTACGGTGACCGCCTCACCGTGGACTACATGGACACGGACAGCTTCGTCTTTGACATCGTGTCCCAGGACGTCTACGCCAAGATGAAGGAACACCTGGACGACTTTGACACCAGCGGCTACCCGAGGTCCCACCCCTGCTACAGCCCCGTCAACGCCAAGGTCATCGGAAAGTTTAAGGACGAGTGCAACGGCCTGTCCTTATTCGAGTACCTCGGCCTGCGGTCCAAGCTGTACTTCATGGACATCGAGGACGCGGCGACAGGCGGCAGCAAGGCTCTCAAGTGAGCCAAGGGGGTGGCGAAGGGCGTTGTCAAGAACGTCCTCACCCCCAACGACTACAGAGAGTGCTTGTTTAACGGGGTCCGGAAGCACACCACCAACGTCCGGTTCCAGTCCCGCTTGCACCGGGTTTACACCGTGGAAGTGGACAAGCTTAGCCTCAGTCCAGCTGACGACAAGCGGTGCGTCCTCCCCGACGGCATCCACACTCTGCCGTGGGGACACAAGGACGTCCCGCCGCTACCGCCAGCCAGGAGGAGAGATCGGCCGCAGCGGATGGAGGTGGACGGCGAGGAGGAGGAGGAGGAGGAACAGCGCCAGGACGATGACGAGGACGAAGAGGAATTCCCGGTTTAGTTATATATTAATCTTAAGAAAAAAAAATTTTAAATAGTATTTGTAAGAAAAAATACGATAATAGCTTTATGTACAGCATGAACCCGAGTTGTTTATTTTCCTCCCTTTCGCACACTCAAAAGTCACAATCCGGTAGGATCAGAAAAACTAAAGTGTGTGTGTGTGTGCTTAAATAGTCGCGCGTGTCGGGGGGACAGCCCTGAAGGAGTTGCCCAGCGGTCTGCTGATGTCCGAGGGGTCACCCTCGAGTTAGTCAGCGGCTTGCTGATGTCTGAGGGGTCTCGCGCCCTCTTTGGCGGCCTTCACTGCCGCTTGGTGGGGGCTCAGCCAGTGGCACGCACCGCTGGTATATAAACCTGAGGTCCAGCCCCGCTGCCTCAGTTTTGATAATTTATTTTTTTTCAAAATTTACTAAGGATAAAGGAGAAAAATGAAAACACAAGCTTTACCATAACGAGACATGTATTGTACAGTAAGAAAAGGTTACATACACATACTATTAAAACCTCACAATATAGTTTTTAAGCGAATATGGAGTGGAAGAGCCTGCGGACCAGAGCGTCGTTGATGACGGGAGCGGTAGGGTCGAAGAGCTGGACGTAGTCGCTGAGTGACATGTGGAGAACAGCCCGGCAGTACAGGTAAGTGAGGCAGTAGTAGCCGCAAACAGAAGTATCGTAGCCCTGGAGCCGATACCTATTGTAGATGTAGTGGCGGTGATGAGGATTGCGCCTCAGGAAAGTCGGCCTGGAATGGCGGCCTCCCGTAGCTGTCCAGGTACTCGAGTCTGTCCTCTTCCGAGCAGTAAAACGCCACCCAGTGTTCGCCTCCCTTGGTGTGTGCTACCGTGTTGGATACGATAGCGGTGAGAGGCTTGACTGGCGCGTCCGGTAGTAGGTCAGAGGCTTAGACCGCGACGTTCCTCAGTCCGGGGATCCTCACCAGGCATTCTCTGATTTGGACGGTATTCATCGTGGGCGGAAGCAGCACAGGCAGCTTGAGGCGGACGGATCCGACCTGTTGTTAGACACGAGCCAGTCCCGCAAGACGATGAAGTTATGAAGGGCACAACGGTTGTGAGAGCTCTTATCGTGGCGACAGCGTAGAGTCTGGTAGGCGGGTGGACCGTTGAGCGACCCGCAGCCCAGATCCTCCATGTCCTGAGCGGCGGTGGCGGCGGGCTCGGTTATGAGGTGGCGTCGTACAAAGTCCCTCTTCTGCGATCCTTTGACGTAGACCAAGGGGCGATGGACGAGGCAGGAGCGCAGCTTGTCCAGCAGGGCGACGTACGCGATGTCTCCCTGGTCCCACTCCAAGCCGTGGCAGTGGCGCGTAAGCCAGACGCTCTCACGCTGTTTCTCGGAAGTCAGGAGGTCCTTGCTGAAGGGCGGGCGGGCGTTGTGATGTAGGAGCAGCGTGCCGGTAGTCACATCCACCACGCAGACCTCTTTCAGTAGAAAGTCGTTTTCGCTGTCCTTGAAACACTGCATGTCCATCACCACGCTTTCGTGATGACAGCGCGCTGGCAGTGGCTCGTTGTAGATTGGTGGCGGCACGTCCATCTCGTACGGTTATCCAAACTGATCTGAGCGCGCGCTGCTGATCTGAGTGCGCTGCTGTCGGGCGCCCTTGGAGCTCACGCGCATGCGCGCCGCCATAACCTAACGGTCCGCACGGTGGCCTTGAGCGCAGCAACTCGTTTACCCACCATCACCTAACGGTCCTCACGGTGGCCTTGAGCGCAGCAACTCCTTTACCCGCCAAAGTCCACAGTCACGTTGCGGTTGCGATCCACTTCCACTACATTGTCCAACTCACCATACACTATGCAGTTGACCGCCTCCGTCAAAGCTTCAGCAAATCCGATCTCTATGCGCAGATTGCCGTTGCGCACCAGGTTCCAGTGGCTCGCTTGACCGGCCGACAGGTCAGGCGTCAAGTCGAACGCCATCACCGTATAACCGTATATGAATTGGGAGCAGTCTACGTCATTACCGCAGTTCAAGTAATGGATGCCGGTGCCGCTGAACAGCATGTGATATTCGAGCAGGCACAACTCTTGACCTACGGAGTAATCCGGTTGCAGCGGTTTGCCAGGCACTTGCTCACCGTCCACGTACAGCGCGAAGAAATTCGTCTTGTAATGATGAAAATTGAACGGGTTCTTCTTGTAGTCTCCGTTGAACGCCTGGTTGTTCACCAGCCCGACTATGACTCGTTTCGGCAGTTGGCCGAGGAACACACTGTCCATAGTCTTGCCGCGGATACCGCTCGGCAACGTGACGGTTTTCACTTCCACGCGGGTGATAGGGTATTTGGCTGTGCCGGTCTCCAGCGTCCTGCTGTGCGCCAACAGCACGCTGGGATTGATCTTGCAGCGGCGCATGAACAGGCTGACGTTGCTGATCGCCACCTTGTAGTCGGTGATGGTTTTGGACATGATGGCGAATGAGTCGCGCGATCTGATCAGACGGAACCGCATCTCGACACCGTTCAGCATGAACTTGTCCTGGTTGCACAGATCGATGTGCAGATGTCCCACCATGTCCACCAAGCGGCTGCCCGCCATCCACGCCCGCCGCGTTACGAGCCCCACGTTTCCCTGCTCACAATCGTCCATCCTAGCGGTAGTGTCCTCCATGAACAGCTCCGCGGTGAGATGTGTGCTCTTGGCGTCCTTGCCGTAGGTCAACATGTTCTCCAGGTAGGCGCGATAGGCGTACGTGTTGTTTTGCGGCGACACCAGTTTGTTGTTGAGGTACAGGTCCACTTGACTGAACAGCGAGTGGAGCCAGTTGTTCACCGGGCCGACCTGTTTGATTGTATCCTCCCCCGTCACCGCAGCCCCAGCGGCCGTTTTGATGGTCGCCTTCACGTACAGTAACGTCTGCGACAGATCGGTGTATTCGTCCCCGTGACCGGGCACTACAAACTCTATGGGCGAGTCGTCCGTCAGCGACGAAATCGGCTTGTAGCAGACCCATTTGCTGCTCTCGATACTGGTCTGCGTCGGGGGCAGAGAGAACAGGTCCAACTCGGTCTTGACGCACTCGCACGATTTCTGATGTATGAACGACATTATCCAAAAATGTCGTTCACGGTACTCCTGCTCTTCTTACGTCGCACAACGGTCTTTCTTCTCCTCTTCTTAGCGACGCGTCTTGCGGGCTTCCTTTTTCTCTTGGGCGCAGCGCTCTTCTTCCTCGCTCCGAGGAGTTTAGCCAGAGACTGAGGAGTGACCCGCTGTACACGCCTCTTCTTATAGGTGCCGGAACTGCCACCGCTCAGCAAGCGATCCAGTTTATCATCGGCCCTGCGTTTCAGCGACCCGGTAAACTGTCTGAGCCGGGCGTTGGCCGCGACACGGGGGTCGGCTGTGCCCGCTGCCACGTCGCCCAAGAAGCCCACACCGGACCTCAGCGCCTCCTTGCCCAGCGCTGATGCGCCGGATTTGATTAACGGGACCACTGTACGCATCAGCCCGCGTAGGAAACTGCCGATGCCGTGGGCCGCGTTGGAAAGCGGCTCCTCTGAATATCGTGGACACTCCGTGCCCAGACTGCTGTTGGCGGTAGTACGCCAGGTAGGGGTCGTTCGGGTTCATTGCTGCTCTCTGCGCAGGTGAAGCTTCATGCACGTAGTCCCGAAGTGGAATGGCAGGTGGCGCCCAACACTGTCCCTTAAATCGATTTCCACGCTATCGAAGGAGCTCTTCATCAGCGGCACGTAGTGAGGGTCGGTGAAGTACACGGCGGTACTCGCGCCGTAGGTGTAGCTTTTAGCGTCAATGTTCGCAATCTTCAACAAGAGCGCTACCGTGTCGCCTACTAACTGGGGTTCCACCAGGTCGCAGTACACGTACATGTGCGAAGGGATCCCGGCCAGTAAGTCGGGTGGTCTTATAGCTTTTCTATGTTTGATCACATTCACGTTGTGCACGTCGTATCCCAACTGTAACGCTAGAGTGGGGCTAAATTCCAGTTGCACCACAGTCTGGTCCATCGAGATCAATTCCACCCTCCTGGTCTCCTTGTCGTACTCAAACTGGCATTGGTGCAGGTCCAGTTTTGGAATGGCGTTGATGGATCTAATCAGTTCATCGATGTCTTTATAGTTTCCGGCTTCCACCTTTACAGCGGTCAGTGCAGGCTTGCCAGAGCCATCCTTAGTGTAGAGATACACGCGAGCGTCCTCCCCCACTGTGACAAACGAGCACGGGTAATGGACCTCGACTAAAGCGACTTCCCATTCACCATCGCCACCCAATCGCACGACTGACGGTAGATGGGTGATGCAGTTAGCCACGTGTTGTTCGGATAATAGTCCATGGAGCTGTTGCTGGGCAACGTCAGGTACAGCTGTCTGCGCTTTCTCGTTATAGAAGCTGTTGCACTTCGGATGCGGGTACCCACGAGTTGAAGTCCTCTCCGTAACTGACCCACTTGACCAAGTAGCGCTTACTGCGGCCTCGCCCTTTGGTATCCAGTATTTTATCTATTTGGTACAGGCGGTCCGGGGCGACCGTCACCTTTTGCATCTCGTGCTCGTAGAAGCGCCCTTCCAGGGGCGTGCCGTCAAGGTCACGCAACACGTACAGGGACAGGGGAAGCGACCCGTAAACGTGGTCCACGACGAACAGCTCCTTACTCCAATTGGTCTCGAAGCCTTTGGCGAACGTTCCCTTCTCCTTGGTTATGTGCACCATGTCACCTGGCTCGAACCTGGGCTTGCGCCGCCGGATTGCCTTTCCGTACATGTGACGCCACGCCTTGTACACCGTTTGACCATTGCCGCTGTCCACGTCCGCGGGCCGCAGGCCGCCACCCAGGCTCTTGTGCCGGCTGCGGTTGTAGGCGTCCACAAGCCTGTCCAACACGTCCACGTAGCGATACGTGTTCTTGTAGGTCAGGTAGCGCCACATGCGGGTCTTCAGCGTTCGGTTGACTCGCTCCACTACCGCCGCCTTCACATCGGGGTTCTGCGTGGTGACGTACGTGACGCTGTGACTCTTGAACACTCGCTTGGTAGCGGCCCCGGTGAACTCCGTCCCCTTGTCGGTCTGCAGGCAGCGGGGCGTCGCCTCAGAGAATATTCTCTCGAACGTAGCGGCTACTTCGGGCCCGCTTTTCCTCCTTAGCGGTACCGCGAACACGGTTCAGCCGCTTCAGCCGCTTGCTGAACACGTCGATCATGGTCAGCAGGTAGTTGACTCCGTCGTTGTACCGGCTCAGGCTGCGCATGTCGTTCAGGTCCGCCTGCCACAGCTCCCGAGGCCCGAACACGACGTAGCGGTTGCGGGGAAACTTCTTGCACGCGGGCTTGTGCAGCGTGTACGCGTCCTGGGTGCGCAGCCAGTCGGCTACCCGGTGTTTCGGTAGGCGCGCGGTTCTTGTCAGAGCAGCCACCCCGCCGAGGGAGCCGGGCTGGCTCGAATCATAGTACAACTTCTCCATTACGGTGAGAACATCTCCCAGTTGTCCAATGACGATTCCTGGTCTGGTTCCTCGAGTATTATCCTTCTCCTAGCCGCTGGGGGTCGCGGTCTCAGGCGGTCTAGCATCGGCGTCAACCTCGGTGACAGGGGTGATGACGAGGTCGTCGTGTCTCTCCAGGGGCTCGATGCCGAGTCCAGCCCCACGCCTTGGTAACGCAACTGTGACGGCCCAAAATCCCTAGACTGTTAAAAGCCATTAATACGACACTGTAATTAAATAATTACAGTTTACCGTTCGTAATAATTAAATTTCTACCGTCACTAAAATATAAAATTAGAAGGAGGAACGGTGCTCTTAAAATTATTTCAATTATTTCATTTATTATTTCATTTTGAAGAGTTGGCTGGTACAAAATATGAAAACAACCACCAGACGCTAGGATATTTGCTCCAAGCTAATCTCAGCTTAGACGCTCCCACGGGTCCGGCCGGCGTTGATATCAACAGGAATGCGCTGCGTCAGCAACTTGAACGCATTGGCCTTAAACGCACGATTCCTGTGCCTCTTAGTTTGAGTAATGGCGTGAGTGATCGTCGGGGGCAGCACTGAACAACGAAGTGTTCTCGTGACGTCACGTGCTGAGGCCGCCGCTCATTGGATGGGCAGCTTCAGCATTGGGGAAGAAGACGTGGGATTCGCCCCAGTCCCTAAGATGTGACGATGTAATTAACACGCGTCGCGCCGCCTCTCCCTGCTAAATTATTAATTGGCATTGTTTTTCTAAATTTAATGTAACCTTAATTATTGTATTTTAACCGCGGATATACCTATTGTTAACGTCGTTTAAATTGTTCTAAATCAGTTGTTGTAAAGTTGTAAGTTTGAATAAATAGTAATTTTGTTTCCCAACAGGCATTATTATTATTTCAACTCCCGAAATCGGCTCGTGTTACAATTGGTGTCAGGTGGGTGTTGTGTTGCGAGAATACACTCTGAAAAATCCCACGGACGGAGGATGGATTTTGGTAAGTAATAAATTTATTTTAATTAATTGGTGCAATCTTGTTAATTGTATAGGTATCGTTTTAACAGTAGGTAACCGCTTAATCTTGTAAAGCAATAAATTAAACTCATTCTAGCGCAACTCCCGTAAAGAAATATGCATTTTTCGAATTATTAGAGAATTTTAAAGTAATTAGATTAATTTGAATAAATCCTCAAGTCGCCATTAGCCTCTTTGTGAGAGGAACAGATAGCGTCGGTTCCCCCTCCTTCGTCACTCTGCATTCATTGTATGTGACGCGTGATGAGAATGTATGAGAATTTCATTGTTTGAGAAGACATATTAAATCGAAATTATTGGGCTATCAGAGTTGTTGTTGAGCCTAGTGATAATAGATATTGATAAATAATAAAGGTAGAGTTGAATTTAAGTATTACCTGTGACTAAGGAGGTTTATTTTAAAAGTAAAGTGACTTGGAATATTAATTGTGGAAGGAAGCTTGGAGCCGCCATTTGCAATCTTGACAAATCGTCTCTGTTGCGTTCGGATTAATCCGCCATCTTTGATTTGCCAATTCGGTTTGATTGAAGTGCAAATGCGTGAACTTGGTTGCAACTTATCGTGGAAAAGGGAGAGGACGACATTAAAATGAAATTATAAATTATTTGGGAATTAAATTGAAGAAATATTATATTGTAAATTAATCCGAATTGTCCAAAGCGAGACTTAGGCAACAATTATCAAAACTGGGCGACGTCACAGGATAGCCGTGACGCCGTGATTTATAAGGCAGTAGGGTTTGCCGTGTTTGTAAACAGATGGCTGTATAGATTAATCTAAACAGTTCCACACGTGTGTTGTTATTAAGAGAGAAGATAGTTATTCCTGAAGTTTTATATTTTTATTTAGTTGATTTAACATTGTTTTGTCCAAGGACGGGAGTTTGTAGGATTTATTTATTATATTAACCTTAGAATAAATGCTTTCTAAATTAACCTAAGTTTATTTGCATGTGTGATTAACTCTGGGTTATATATTTAAGTGGTAAATCTATAAATGCATTGGAAAAAATCTGGGCGTCATTGGAAATAGGCCAATAATTTAAAATCAAGTGATTGAACAATTTTATTGTTACAAATTAATAAAAATTAATGATCTGACACTTATAAACTGTGTCAATTTTCTGGCCTATCTTCATTGTCAGGACAAAGGATACCACTGCATTTTATTTACCAAAGAAATTAAGTAAATCAGAACTTTGAAAATTTTTGACGAAACAAAGCGTTAGTAGTGGGGAAATAGGAGTTCTGTGACATTTCATTGAAATTAATCTGGACTTAGAAATAATCGACGTGGACCACCATAGTAGTGGGGAAATGGGCGTTCGACAGTAATTTTCGAAATTTATTGTGTATTTTGAGCTAAGGACTTAGCCGGATTTTTCAAAATTTCACTGAATACTACAAACGACTTGTGATTTTTGTTTGAAATTAATTTGGTGATTTTAATTGGATAATTCACTGTGTTGGGACTTAGAGTAATCGCGTTTTGGGGCTTTAGTGTACTTTATTGAACTTCAAGTTGGGACTTTGAATTTGTCTAAATTTTTTTAGAAACAAAACAACGTGTGAACTTAGGCGTGTGAGCCTCTGATCATTGCTTCAGTTAATTATTGGAAATTATAAATGGGACTGGGCGAATTTTAATTATTTCAGAAGCTCTCATCAGTAGGGGGTTATTGAGGGTTCTACACCGGTGGATCCAGTAATTTTAATGTTGAGCGAATTAACGGGCAGTAACCTTCGGTAACGGTTGTGAAGGGATAGTAACAAATTATCTAACCTTTTGTTTGCAGTTTTGAAAAAAAAGGCTGCTTTGCTCTCCCTCAAAATTATGTGAGACAAAATAGCATAGAGGAGAAAATCAAATCGCAGTTTGGTTGCTGCATTGATTTGTGAGAACTGAGCTATACTGTGCTCATTGTTTAGTTCTGGTTCCTGGTTTTGGGCCAACTGAACATGACAGTCAGTAGAGCAGTGGTACTGTTTGTTTGTGGTACTGGACTTTGTTTTTTATGTAAGTTAATCAGCAACGTGAAGTTATTTAGTACATCTCTTTGTGTGTGATTGAATTTAGTTAACATACATTAAAGGAGTAGGTGTAAAAAAAATTATCAATTCAAATTGGAACTAATAAAGCTAAGAGTTGAAGCCAGTAAATTGTGATGCGTATTTGTGTTCAGTTTTACGATCTGCAGATAGCTTTAAATACTGTTGCAGATCGGTGCTTCGTAAACAATGATCACATTTATTTTTTTACAGTTTGAAATCTTGAGCGTCAAATTGCCTAGTTTGATAGTTTGAGAAATTTAATTTTGTTTTTTTTGCATGCAGTCTGTCTCTTAAATTGTATGGCTGCATCTGTTTTATTATCAGTACTCCGAACATGGACAGAAATTATTTGCCGATGTAATATTTAAAGTGTCTAATACTTTACCCCCTCAACTGGGACTGAGCATTGTGAAGCCAGAGCTCCCATTTGCGGTGTGATGAATTAGATAATGAACCAGAGATTAGGATTAAATACGTTGATTTATGATTTAGTCCATTTACACTTAGTTCAAAATTTGCAAAAAGAGTCCAGTTAGCTTCCCTTATATTTAAAATATAAGGCTGGTGAAGTTAGTGATAAGTGATTCTTCGTAGGAAGTTTGTTGTTATTAATGGTTTGTGCTCTAAATTGTGATAACACGTGTTCACTGGATAACCTGTTTTGTTTGTTGTACAGGAAAGTTATAATTCTAGGCCATTCTTGTGCTGTCCCTGTGGATTGGGACACCGGAGGGTCTTCCTCGCTGTGGAGTTGCCGAGGGAGTGCATTCGTAACCATTACTGAATGGATTATGCTGATGTGGACAAGTGTTATCACCTAAGTATACTGATGCACTAGTGTTTAGGAATCACATTATGGTTATTTGATTTGTTTTTTTTAATAGAATTTTAAAATGTGTGCTCTGCTCCAGGAATATGCTTGTTAACTCATGCTATTCTTGGCCAGACCTTGAAGAGAACGAAAATTTAATAAAAGCAAACGGGAATGGGGAGTAAATTATGTTTTGCTTGTTCTATGGCAAGCTGTTCTGTAGAAATCCCAGCCTGTGCAGCGCAATTCGCCTGTACAGCCGGCAAAGCGGAGGTTGATGGTTGTGTGTTTACTAAAGGGTTGGTACGAGTAAACCAGCCGATGGTCTTCTGGGCCTGGTGTTGTTGTCTATTTGAGTTTTGTTTCGGGGGAAATGCCCCATTGAAATTATGACGTTGAATGGGCCTTCCTCAAGAAAAAAAAATAGATGTGTTTGTAGTAGCAACTGATGGGTCCAATATTGCCTGCCTGTGTAAAAGGCAGCAGTATACTCATGTAGGCCAGGTAACTTGGGTCCTGGTTCTTGATTTGTGGTCAATGTTTAACGTGATGTGTTTGACCCGTATAGAGGGGTTGTTATTAGTGATGAGTTCAATATTGCCTGCCCGTGCAAACGGCAGCAGTATACTCATGTCGGGCCGGAATGTGAAGTTGTGATTTCTGACTTTTCTAAGTCATATGCTCTCTGTTGAAGAGACTGAAGTGATCGGTGTGATTCGATCACTGGCGGATCGGGTGCCTGCCCGATTTATCGGCAGCTCCTTGTATTCCAGCGTTTGTGGAAAAGTGGTTTTTCCTGAGATCGATGGGTGCATAGTGCTTCAGAGCCCTGTAAGGTAACTCTGAACTGTTATGAGGATGGCTGAAAGATCAACCTGACCACCGTGCAGTTGAGTGGAGTTGGAGTGATCCCCGAGGCGTTATTAGTGATGAGTTTAAGGTGCCTGCCCGTATACACGGCAGCAACACTCATGTCGGTCAGATGAGTAAAGTTTTGTTGTTGATTTGAGGTTAATGCTCTCTGACGAAGAGACCAAGTTGATGAATATTGATGTGAATGCCACCTTGAAGGTCCTGCAGGGACTAGATGATCAGCTTGGCACCTAAGCGTAAAGGGGTATTCTTTGGAGAGTACTTTCCAGCACCTTAGAGTCCATTATGCTGGCGCCCGCATGGTTGAGTAGGACATGTGTGGCGGCCATTCGGTTATTGTGATAATCACAGTTGTCTTTGTAGGTTTGAGATGGAGAGTTCGAGTTGCCGACCTGCTCCGTGTCACCCTGGGATGCCATGTACAGCGCCCGCAGGCTGCGCAGACAGAGTCGCCACTTCAGAACCTTGGAGAGATGGTACCCTCCTGTTGAATTGGTAGCAGATCGTGCACCGGAAGCAGAGCACGACAGTTCCACGAGCGCAGCTAACGTTAGGCTGACCTTGCGGTAAAATGTGACGAGGAGTGAATTACGGACCCGGGACACTTTAAGTAAGTGAAAAGTATTTAAGAAGCATAGACTTTCGACCGCGATCAAGAAGTCGCATACTACGCTGTGAAGGAGTGAGTACTTCTGGACTTGTCTCCGCGAGGACGCGATGGCGAAAGGACTGGGGATCCCCCTCCGAGTTTTGTTATTAGTGTTGTTTGTTATTATGTTAGCATTAATGATTTTTGTGTACCGGTATGTTTTGTTGTGTGTTTCTAATAATGGTTTAATATTTGTGGGCTGGTAATGGCAACATTTTTTTTTTATTTATTATTCCAAGCGAACCAACTAATGGTAGTAGTATATCCCAAGAAGGGTAAAGGATTCACTGGCCCAACTTGGTGTCCACAGGAAGGTAATTCCGGCACTCCCCACCCCCCTAATACCCCCTTCCCTTCAACTCCCCGACTGGACTGTAGGCACCCGGGAGCCAGCCTGAATGATTTTTCAAAATTTAAAGAAAAAAAAATTGACGTATAGTAGTGTATAGCCAGTCAAGAGTACTGCAGAAAATGCCTAGCTGAGGGATTTTCCGGACCCTGTCAGCAAGACATTGTTGTGCCGCTACCAGGCCTACTGAACGTGAGTTTGTGTTAAAGATTAGTTAATAATGCATTGTACTGTATTGATTATTCGATTATCTATGTGATTTATTATTGGTAATTTTCAAGTTGTTTTGAGGCTTCGGCCGATAGTGGGTGGAGTACCACCAGAATTTATGAACGATCATTGGATTGGTGAAAAGTTTTTTTGTTGATTCTCGGTGTCAATATGTTAATTTGCTATTTTGACATGTGTTGACGAGTTAATTAGTGTAGGCACTGTAGCTTGGGAAAGGGTGTGTTAGGATAGCAGTAAATTTTCTTTTGCTAATATTTGACCTACGTTGGAAGATCCGTTACTACCGAAGGGGTGACAGAGTGTAAGACCGGCCCCAAGTGAAACCCCGTGCGGCTTCACCATAGCGGGCAAGTAGCGTTCTAAATTGCCATAAAGTACTGAACTCAATTACCCTCTTTCGAACTTTAAAATATAATAATTCATACCCTGTTCAGATACTTAGAAAAAATAACCAATTGGTTCTAAATACACATAATTAAATTCAGTGAAGAATCTTCTAACAATGTTATAATGGTCTGTTGAGGTGGGAATCTGTGTTGTGTTTTTGTGTTTAAGTTTAGGTAACTTTTGTCCTTGTAAAATGAGATCTTTTAGTTTTTTTTTCTTGAGGTGTTGTTTTGGTTGTTTAACTTTGACTTTTGAGATGTTTTGATTGTGATATTTTCGAGATATATTTTGTAAAGGGAGAGGCTAATGCGGACCAGCGACAATTCTAGTTTTTTTTTCTTCGTAAAAAAAAATAAAGTTGAAGTTCAATAATTTTTTTTGTTATTTTGCGGAGAGAGTTGAGGTTAGCTGACTGGAGTTAGAAGTTTCCTGATCACCGACCAGCCAACGGAAGACGGATGTGTACTCTCCTAACATTGAGAGAAGTTGGACTTGGCAATCTGCTGTTACCTCATGCTGGGGACAGCATGGTCTAAGGGTGAGGGGGGTGTGACGGCCCAAAATCCCTAGACTGTTAAAAGCCATTAATACGACACTGTAATTAAATAATTACAGTTTACCGTTCGTAATAATTAAATTTCTACCGTCCCTAAAATATAAAATTAGAAGGAGGAACGGTGCTCTTAACATTATTTCAATTATGTCATTTATTATTTCATTTTGAAGAGTTGGCTGGTACAAAATATGAAAACAACCACCAGACGCTAGGATATTTGCTCCAAGCTAATCTCAGCTTAGACGCTCCCACGGGTCCGGCCGGCGTTGATATCAACAGGAATGCCCTGCGTCAGCAACTTGAACGCATTGGCCTTAAACGCACGATTCCTGTGCCTCTTAGTTTGAGTAATGGCGTGAGTGATCGTCGGGGGCAGCACTGAACAACGAAGTGTTCCCGTGACGTCACGTGCTGAGGCCGCCGCTCATTGGATGGGCAGCTTCAGCATTGGGGAAGAAGACGTGGGATTCGCCCCAGTCCCTAAGATGTGACGATGTAATTAACACGCGTCACGCCGCCTCTCCCTGCTAAATTATTAATTGGCATTGTTTTTCTAAATTTAATGTAACCTTAATTATTGTATTTTAACCGCGGATATACCTATTTTTAACGTCGTTTAAATTGTTCTAAATCAGTTGTTGTAAAATTGTAAGTTTGAATAAATAGTAATTTTGTTTCCCAACCGGCATTATTATTATTTTAAATCCCGAAATCGGCCCGTTTTACACAACGCGGTGGGATTGTTCACGTATTCTTTGGGCACGTTCATGTCCTTCAAGGCGGTCATCACTTGATGCCAGCCGGTAGGCAATCGGTCCGCCCTTCGCGCTCTCACTATGCTGTGCGCGATGTCCACTATATTGGGATCGGGGATCTTCACCTTGTCCACGTACAACGCCCCACTAGCGTTCCTGGCGATGGGGCTGCCTTGTCGGGTCATGAATCGCAACAAATTGCGAGCCACCGGCCTGAAGATTTTTGAGAACGATTCCACAATGTCTTCCACCGAGGCGCTAGACTCGCGTTTAATCTGACTCGGACCTTCCGCCGCCACTTCCTCCTCCTTCTCCTCGCCCTCGATGATTGACAGACCTATGGGTTGACGTTTAGCCGCAGAAAAGTGCAGGAACCGCTGTAACACCTGCTGTTATTGTTTCCATTTCTCCGTATCGTCCAGCCGCTTGTCGCTCAATATGCGATGCATCTCAGCGTCCAGGCTGGCTGGCTTATTGGCGCTACCTGCTCCTCCTCTTGGTCCTGGTCCTTCTCGCAATCTCTCGATGAGCTCCTGCGGTACAATCACAATTTTCCTAGCTTACTCCATGTCCGACTAGCTTCTGCGCTAGAACGGGCAAAACAGCGTTCAACAGCAGGGGTAGGAGGATCCCTCCGCCCCGTTGGACGAGGTAGTGTCGCTTCTTGGCCCAACCCTCGCCGCGTTTCAACAGCCGTCTGAGCGCCTGTTTGTGTTTACACAATTTGCGTTTGAGGCAGTGGGAAAGCGGTACGTTTCCGCGTAGCACGTTATACGCGCACTTACACAATGACTTGATGCGACTCTTGTCACACGCTTTTAACAGGGCCTTGCGTTCTTTGGGCGTAGCGTGTCTCAGGGCCCTCAGCAGCGCCGCGCCTTTCTTCACGCGGTAAGACATGATGACTGACGCTGGCGCGCGCTCGGCCTATTTATCACTTCTTCTTGGGCAGGTACACGTAGTTTACCGGGTCGTCTGGGAAAATGGCCGAACGTATGCGCATCTCTTCGGGTGTGGACTGTTTCAGGTCTATGAGCAGGTAAGCGTGTGGATCGCACGTGGCGTCCGCGTAAGCCTCCTCCACGAACTTGGGGTTTTCCGGGTATACTTGACGGGCCAGGTGTTTGATCTGAGCGCGGTCCCTGGGATTCTTGAAACACACTATGTAGTGGGCGTTCAGCCATATGTCGCGCTGGCCCCTGCCCTGGTGAAACAGGTTTTGCATGATGAAGAACACGCTCATGTTGCGGTGGTGCGAGCCCTTGGTGAACAGGTCCACCACGCCTGGACAGGCCTCGCGCATCATGTCATCGACGATGACCAGGGCGGGCTCGCTACCGTCGTAGTCGTCCAGGTCTGGTAGGCCGGCCACGTAGCACACGACAGAGTCCGCACGGCTCTTGCCGCCTCCGCCGCCACCGCTGCCATAGTGCCAAGTGATAAGGGCGAACCGCGTAACGCACATGCGGTCGGCGTGCTCTATGAAGCGAGCCACGAAGTGCGACTTGCCGCTGCCCGAGGGCCCGGCCACGATGGCGGTGAACGGGTGTTTCCACCTCAAGTCCATGGCATCTACTGACCGCCGTGCACCGCCACCTCGGCTCTTGTAACTAAAATTCTTTTTCTCGCTTTTTATTTTTTTTTTATAATATCAAAGGGAAATAAGGTTATAGGGAACATCGTTTATTTTATACAAATTCCAGGAGTGGGGTTTTACTGCTTGGAGGGCCGCTCCTCTTCACGAGGCTCATCCTCGGCCTCACGCCAACGTTGTATTGCGTGATGGTGTTGTCATCCAGGACCGTGAGGTACCACCGAGGCATGTAGATGCGAATCGGGTCATCGCCGATGAGACTCTCCGAGGTGGCCAACACCGCCTGGCCGTATGGTGTATCCACCCGCTCGAACGAGCGAATCGGATAGACCACGTTGTCCTGCAGGTCTACGATGCGGGTGTAACCCACGGCCTTGCAGCTGTTAAGGGCTGTCCTGAGGTCCATCTTCTGGTCCGTGTGGTGCATGATGGCGTGGCTGGATGCGGAATGACTGGCTCTCGCTGTCCGGTCGCCTTTTATAGGCGGTGTCTACGTGCCGACTCACGCGATGGCGTAGTTACTCGCTCAATTCCAGGAAGGGTGATGTAATGGAAAGCTTTACTGCGTAAACAAGTGGATTGTTTTAGAAGCGTCTCGGTTATCAACTGTTCAGTGGAAGTTTTCACGCTCAATTCCAGGAAGGGTGACGTAATGGAAAGCTTTACTGCGTAAACAAGTGGATTTTTCTAGAAGCGTCTCGGTTATCAACTGCTTAGTGGGAGTTTCCACGCTCTCTCTGGTTTACTGGGTAGCGCGCCTGGAGTGTGCGCTCCTCTTGGGTTTCCCTGAGATGACGCAATCGGTCTTTCGCCAGGTGGGTAAAGGAGTAGCGGTCCTAGTGATCCCGTCGTATCTTGACTCTCCCGTCTCGCTATTTGCCAGCCATAGGTTTTGCAATCTGGATAGCAGGTCCTCTAGACATATGCAGATTTCATCGTTTCGCTCCTCGTCCAGGTACAAGCCGCAACTGAACGTGGGGCGACCTCCTTTGAACACATTCATCTTCAACAGTACATTACCGCTGTTGGTAAGGTTCTTCACGGTGTACTGATATCCGCCAGCGGACCAGCACAGTGTCGGGGAATCGATAGGCACTTCCTTCCTCTTTACAGTCCACCCATCGACCTTTCTCTACTTTGACGCACATCCCTGCTGTATTGGCGATGCGTTGGCGTTCTCATCGTTCATTGCGTTCAGCTCCTCTAGGAAGGAGCGGATCGTTTGGTCCACTTCAGCTGCACTGACTCCGTTTCCGTTCATGGTGACGTCTCAAACAACACTGAGGTCGCGCGCGCGGCTCTGCCTTGGTTTTATACCCAGGTTGCACGCTTCAGCGAACCTTCTAGAAGCTTCCAGAAACGTGAGAGGTGGTCTATACATATACATATAAATATATACATGTGTATACATATATATATATATTTATAATTTTGAACGAACCCCCCAAAAACGTGTTTAGGGGGTCACGTTAGGAACTTCTATATGGTGGTCCCAGGCTTAAGTTTCACCGTGCGGGTCATGCTAGTAGTTCACTTTCCACAGGAAATTCACTAATAAACAGTGACCGACAGAAGACATCGTTCCAAAACAAACAACAGCGGGAAGAGCGCACGGCGAAAAAAAAACTTAAACACCTGACCGCTAACGACAGTGACAGAGCAAAATGTACTGGGGACCGATAGTTTCAAGCTTTTGGATCGTATTTAAGCATTAACCAACCAGTAAGTATTAAATATTGCCGCGTACTATACAAAATACTCGAAGTCGCTCAGTGACGCTCGCACTTTAGGGGAGATACAAATCGTCACTATCAGCGACTCTGTAGCACTAAATACTCTGTAGTTTGTTACATTCAGGACACTTTTGTGTGAATATGCATATTGAGCACGTTTGACTGAATTTAGATACCTGTCATAAAAAATATATAAAATTTACATTCCTAACTGTAACTTTACTAGCCATTGGGATATCCAAATTTAACTGTAAATAACAAAGTTGATTTATTAATTAAATTACAATCACTTTATCAGGCTAACTCTTAACCCAACACACTATTGCTAGACTGCAAGTTATCCGAATAGAGCCAATAATAACCTGTTTTTACAGTACCGCGTTCAGCTAGTTTTACATTAAAACATAAATCACACAAACTGCAGTCTTTTACTGTAGTATGTATACACAGGAATAAAATAAATGGGTTAGCAGCTTTTACATTAATCAGAGTGTACAAATATGACATACCATACATTTTTTATAGTTTATGCATTATTGTATTGTCTGCAGAACATACACTGCAGTCAACCAATAAGAAAGTGTACGGTAATTTAACCTTCTGTTTATATATGTTAAAGTATAGACACAGTGTGCAAGACTCATTGTAAACTTCTTGTTAACTGTCCCCTCCCACAACGGCAGAGCGAGCCTAGCTGGCCCAAGCGGAAGCGTTGTTGAGTTGAAGAGATAGATTTGTATTATTCTCAAGTTAATATATACTTATAACTTTTAATTATTGGGTAATGCAATATTATTAAAGTGGTGACTCTTCAGTGATGGCAATTTATATGGTAATATGGCCAAGGTTCACATTACATGAGTAATTGAGGTTAGGTTTGTTAGCCAAAACAAAAAGGTAACAAGCCGTATTAATATTATTAGTTTTATAAGATAAATATATTGTTTATATGGTATAAATGTTGTTCCTATAGCAGTTCCACATTCCTCAGCTTAAGCAAGGCCATAAGAAGAACATCGATACCACACTGCGGCTTATGAAATGAATATACCTAACAGGACTAAATAAGCACACATCCCATTATTATTAATAAACGCAGAAACTGATTTACAAAACCAAACCCTAGGTGATTTAGTATTGATTTCTCATCGTGAGTCAATCATATTTTAAAACATTAAAAATATGTTTGATATATTTAACAAAAATATTAATGTTTGTATAGATGTTTGTTTTATGTAACTAACATTTATCATACAAATATCGTTTAAAGGTTATGTTGCAAATACATCAAGAATTCAAAGATAAGCTAAAATGTTAATGTTTAGGCCTACTTGAGCTATTTTTATCAATGTGGGGCTGTATATATTTAGTCTATTTTTTTTGTTATTTTATATTTTTGGACATAACAATGCTAGGAACGTAATATTTGAAGAATTGATCTAGAAGCCTCGTTAGGTTATGTTGTTATTCCAAGGCCTTAAATATAATAGTTATCTTTAAGTACGACTTAAGGGTTTGGTAAAAAAAAACTCTTTTCAAAATGAAAACATATTAATTTTGAAAATAATAATATATTTCATTACAAGGGGCTAAAGTAACGCTTTTCGTACGAGGTCAAGGTTTAAGGCCGAGCCGCCAGGCGAGGTCGTAACTTGTGCGAGTAACGAAAGGCCACTTTAGACCCGTGTTATGATCTATATTTTTCGTCATACTGCATAAAATATTGAGCTAACTACTTAAAAAAAACAAAGTTTTTACAGACGAAACGGTTGTATTCATTTTCAGCTATTTAAAACAATCAGGTGATTCTCTGTCAATTGTGTTGATGTTAAGTCAGCTGACCATAACGATTGATATATCGAACGATGTGTACTATCGATTGCATTAATGAATGTTATAATCATCTCTTTCGAATCACGAATCAGACTTACCGCTAACATAGTTATCGCTCAGCTTATATTCATTTGCTTTAACGTCCATTTCGTTTGATTGAAGCGCAGGAACGGAACTAATACAGCTGAACTGACAACAATACAACAATGAACTAATCGATACTAATAATCGATTTCCACTCTCGATACGATCGATAACTTACCATTGACATGCACGTATTTGCAACTGTTCTAAATTGTAATAACGAACAGCTGATAACCTCGACATCAGCTGACTATTTTTCTCCCTAGGGAGAAAAAGGACTACTTCAGCCCCGCAAAGCATGTATTAAAAACAGCTGTTTTTGTAGCAGTATGACGAAAAATTAATTATTTCTTAAGTTTCCTAATCTATTATTTATTAACAGTATTTGGAGCGTTTGACTTGTTGGCAGCAACATGTGACCCTTATTGATCAGTAATTCTATAATAACCTGTGAAAGGTATTTTGTGAATAACAGGAATTTTCATCATTCAAAACAAGTTACAATATTTTATAATTGGTTTGCTCTAGTGCACAGCGTTTTCATAACTCTACGTTTGTAATAGCTGTTTTCATCACTCTGTATTCGAAAATAGCCCATTACCATACAGCTGAGATCTTCGAAAATCGTCGATTTATATAAATCAAAACAAATAATGATCAGCTGACTTTACCTGTCCTAGACATTACCTGTCTCAAACAATACTTTACCTGTCCCAAATAAACCTTTACCTGTACTAAACAACTGAAGTTCCCGTTTTACTCAACAGGAGCACCAGTGATTTTGTTATTTTTGACGATTCTGTGTTCAAACAGCTGACTTAAACACTAAAATTAATTGTAAAACCGTGTTGTGTTTATTTATACAAAAATACTAGCTGATGAAATATCAGATCACTATTATTTAAGTTTAATGTGGTTATTTGCATCGTGACCAAAAGTTGCGTTCACTACTCGTCACAAAAGCCCATTTCGGGGCTCGACAGCGTTTTCGACGCTCGGCTTTGTCTCGCGAGGAAAACACTGTCTCGCGCTGAAATGGGTCACTTTCGTGACTAGTAGTGAAATATACTATTAACTCTGTTGTTATTAGGTAGCAGGTTTTTTGTTAGCTGATCACTAACTTTTTCCAGTTCTAATAAATATAAATCTTTTCGTTGTAGAACCATAATGAATCTTGAAAACCATTTTCAATTTTACTCTCTACTTCTAATGAAGTATACGGAGAGGTACTTTGTGCAGAAGTATGTGAGCTCGAAAAGTAATATTGTTTCAATGATAAAGGTAAATATGCTGGCCGTCCGATATGTTACTTCATATATACGTATTTAAGCCATTAAAACTACTTGAACTTTTACATATTTTGTTTAAATCTAAAAAAATTCCATACAGTGGTAATTTTGTTTATAAATAAACCTATGAACATCTCTGCTAAGATATAACAACAAGTTTTAGAATGGATATCAACTTATTTTTAACTACCACACAACGGCAACGACACCGGCGGGGCAAGCCCAGAGGCCAGTTATGCCAAGCGGAAGCGTAGTTGAAGAGATACAAGTATACTATTCCTAATTTATATGAACTCATCATTTTAAATATTGGACGATGAAGTGACATGAGATATCATTAAATGTGGTGACCTCAGTCGTAATGGCAATTTATATTTGAGAGGTAATATGCTCAAGGTACATTTTACTGGAGAGATTAAGGTTATGTTTGTAACTAATACCAAACTGTAAGCCATATTTCAATGTTTAGTTCTTTGGATAATTATAAGTACATGTATTTAACCTATGACAGATCCACATTCCTCAGCATAAGCAAGGCCATAAATCCCACAAGACCACACCGGGTCTTTTAAACATTCTTATGAGAACCACGCAATACTATAAGCGCTTATTCCAAACCTGAGTATCAAGTGCCAACATCAATTTACAAAACCAAACCCTGGGTTTCTAATTCAATATTGAGGTCTCATCATGAAATGATTATTTTTTTAACCTTTATATG
Organism: Allygus modestus; assembly: GCA_963675035.1. Taxonomy (NCBI): domain Eukaryota; kingdom Metazoa; phylum Arthropoda; class Insecta; order Hemiptera; family Cicadellidae; genus Allygus; species Allygus modestus. The sequence continues at coordinate 509,650,856 of OY776111.1, forward strand.
TTTTCTAAATTTGATTTAATTAATCTTTCTCACGTAAATATTTGGAGGTTATGTTGTAGTTGCATCACGTATTCAATGTAAATGTTGCTAGTGACATTGATTAAATTGACCTAATGAGTTGTACAAAATATCACTACTTTTAGCTTTATGCTTTGTTGTAACAAAATACTGATTATTTGGCTAGCCTAATGGTTAGTGTCTAAATTTGTGCTGGGCCAGAACAAAATAAAAGTTAATATTTATTTTAGTTTACGGTATTTTAACTTTTTAACGCTAAATAATACTTTTGAAGTCCATTAAAATAAAAACTCTGCTAGGCGATCCGGTTATGTATATCTACATTAAATGATTACATGATATTTGTTAAATGTTGGTTATCTCTGATTTAGTAAACGTAAAAGCATCTACTTATTTATAACCTCAACTATTTTTATAAATGTGGTTCTTTATATTTTTGTTGCTTTTTACATTATGACCATAAGAATGATAGGATCTTAATATTGTGGGGTTGCTGACAAATGGTCGTATCTCGAAAAAAATTAATTTTAGAGATAGGAATATCTCCGCATCGGCAGGAGTGAAGGACACATGCAGTCAAAACGGCTTATCTCTCCGCCTTTACGTTCAAAAGATATGCTAACAAATATTTTTGTCCTATCTTGTTCTGCATCATTTTCAAAGCAGACTAAGTGACGTTTCTTAGATACACCTTTTTGTCAGCCAGATACTGGCCCTCAAAAAAGGCGTATCTAAAGATACGCCGTTTTGTCTGCTCGAAAATGTACGCTATTTGATTTATTTTCTCCACTTACGCCCTTTATGTGGACTCCACTTTTACAATATGCATGGATTATTTTTGTTTTGTTAAGAGTTAGTAACTGTAAGTCTCAAGAAAAAAAAAACATAAAAACTGGTGCAAAAGCCAAAATGTACTACAACAAGTGGTTCTTTGGGACAGTGTTAGATTGTGGAAATGTTTCGAACGGAAGTGAATCCAGCAAATCGAGTGGCAATGAACCATTGTCGAACATTGTAAAGAAACCAAAACAAGATGTAACCCAGGTGTTAGAACCTGGTCAATAAAACCTACAAACACCTGTGAGTAACCAAGAGGTTACATCCTCAAGACCTCATCGTTTAGCAAGATCGAAAAAACCCTATAACGATAATAATAATCAGGGCTGTCACTCGGAAAATTCTACTGATGAATTCGAAGATGACTTGGGCAACAAGTATTCACCAATTTTTAGTTGACTTAGACGATCGAAATGTCACTGGTGTTGCATTGTTTTCTGACGGATGCAGTGGACAAAACAAAAATTCTATAATTGCATCAATGCTTCTTCATACAGTTCTTCACGGTAAAAAGATCCAAGAAATATCACTACGATTCTTTGAACCGTGTCATGGCCAGTCAGAAGGTGATGCAGCACACAGTGCCATTTACACAGCCCTCTCCCACTGTGGTAATCTGTTTGTACCATCACAGTTACATCCAATTTTTAAGCTTGCCAGAATTAATAATCCCTACGTTGTTAAGGCAATGGCATTTAGTGACTTCCTGAATTTTAAAATTTTCTCCACTGACCATCGATATAAATACTATATAAATACTACTGGATCGCGCGCTGCCCGCAAGGCCAGTGTACAGCCTTCCGAGCGCACACAGCTACGTGATGGGGTTGCATCCAGGGAGAATCGCAGGCGCGAGGGGGCAAAAGCGCGATCCCGCGTTGTCGCTCTGTATGTTTTAGCGGCATACAGGCGGGCGTCGCGCGGCAAAGCTTGGTAAAAACAGATGTTTATCAGCTGATCATCCTCTCCCTCTCAAGCACAGGTGACTTTGGGCGGGATATTGTCTCACTCGACCTTGATCTAGCATCTAATTTTCTTCGCGTAATTATTGCCGTTCCGCCGTTGCTGTTGTTTGGGTTGATTAGTGGTTGTTATTTAGTTTTTAATCGTGGATTTATTGTTGTAGTATTTTTCAGTTACCATAATTTTAGAATGTTAGCTGATTTGCTTATTTAATGGTAAGTAGTGGCAAGTAGCTTACAACTGCACAACAAGATAGATGAAAGAGAGCGACGTATATTTTCATAGGTAAGAAAGTTATTAGGCTACATTACATTTGTACAAGAACGTGTATTGTAGGTTCCTAAAAGTATTTAACTGTAATTTTCGACCTCATTTTAAATAGTTAAATACATGTTGTATCATTAAATAGACAATAAGTTGATTTTACTTCAATGATTCCTTCTGAAGTATTTATTTTATTTTAATGACGAGTAATCCCAAAAACCGATTTATAGATATGTCCTAGCATTCCAATTAGATTGGAAAAATGCGTAGGCCCATGATTTGGAAGTACGCAAAATTTTAAAAATAACATGTGAAGACTGCAGTATGGTTCTACAAGCAGAAGAATCGGATTTGAGGGTTCACACACACCCATTTCACAGATTTTAAGTCGAGAGGAAAATTAATCAGGTCAAGTGAAGGCGTTTTAAAGATAGTTAAGTTTGCTTGTATACTGAAGATGTTTTCAACTAACCAAAATGAAAGTGCCCATAAACTCACAATGCAAGTGTGCAATCATTTTGTAGCAAATGTGTTTAAGGGCCATAAAACTAATGATGAGTTTAAGGGAGATCATAAACTATTTTTAGTTAAGTTTATTTGTAAAGTATTTTTTAAGATAATAGGTCATCATTTGGCAACAAAAAAGACAAATGAAACTGTAAAGAAAAGTCACTTAGGTATGAGACAAAAATTAACTAAGGTAATTTTGTTTAACAATCTGTGAATGTTTTCATTAATTAAGAATGGTTCTTATATAAGTAAATAAACATGTGTGAAAATGTTTTGTCATTTTTATTTTATCTTCCTAACAATACAAAATAATGAATACCCTTATTAAAACGTTTGTAGATATATCAATGCCAAAACAAAGTAGAGTCAGTGAATGGAAAATAATTGTGCTAAAACGTATTATTGTGTGTCCTTTTAAAAGTCCAAGCAGAATACGTCACCAAGGACAATAAAATTCAATTACAAATCGTTTGTTTGGGAGTGGTGTAGCAACAGGGTTATAGCGCGACGAGACTCTTTTGCCCCCCCGCGCCTGCAATCCTCAGAACGCAACCACCGGCTGCCGGCTCGGGTAGCTGAGCGGAGCCGCCGATCCAGTAGTATTTATATCGATGCCACTGACTTAAGGATTTTGAGCATTAGGTAAGATGAAGACGATAACGACTTAAACTGGACTGAAATGGTTGAGTTCATGGTCACAAAAGTTCATCCAACGAAGATTTATTTCAAATCATTTCATCTGGATGAGTCGTAGAGAAACATTACTTTGATGCGACAGAAAAATGAGCTGGCCAAAGTAAAAGTATTACCATTAAACAGAGAGCCACAGACAATATGTACTGAAAAGTACAATGACCTTCTCTCACTCTGTCAAGGAGCAACCCCTGTTGTTAGAGCACAAGAGCATGTGATTTTTTTATAAATCACTGAAACACGGAACAAAAAGTAAGAAAACATCAAACAAATCAAAAAACTTAACAGAACAAAAGAGAAGCAACCTGCGAGCTCAAAACAGAGATCGAAATCAATCTAGTGAGGCCTAGTGAGGAACTGACTTGAGTCACTGTAAGGTTTATTTAGGGTAAGACTCTCTTGCTGCAATGAAAGACATCACTTTTTTACTTTTTAGGTTTTAAGAGTTGTTGTTTATTTCCTCTGTAATTTTATCTATTGTTTAGGAAATTTTTTATCAAAATGTTATTATTATTTTAGTGTAGTACAAGTGAAACCAGCTGTTTTAGTATATGACATTTTTATTTTTTACCTTATTAACAAAATAAGCATTTATTACTTGATTAAGAATAGTCATAAGGATAGATGTAAAGTTGAAATAATTTTACAACTTTTTTTTCTGATTAGATTATATTTTTGTTACCTTATATGTTAACATTATAAAGTCAACACATTTATTTAGCCTTTTACACAATTCAAAATGTTTTATTTCATAATAACATTAAGAAATTATTTCTTTAATGTTAAAAACATGTGTAATAAAACATGGTCGTATCTCAAGCCTTTGTATTTTTTACCCCACCAGAAGCAGTCAAAAGGGCGTATCTCAAGAAAAAAAGAGAAAATTATATATATATATATATATATATATATATATATATATATATATATATATATGATAAATATATTTTGTAATATTATTCTTTACTTAGGAAGTTTCTCTATATACTTGAGATTATGTTTACCTATTAACACTGCTAAAAAAGTATAATTATCAATGATACAACACGATTACGTATAAAGGCACTTTTAGTTTTTGGGCTCTCCTGAAAAGTTGAGAAAACTGAGATACGACCCTGTGTCAGCAACCCCACGATATTTGGTTACTTAGTCTAGAGGACTCATTAGGTTATTTTGTTATTTCAAATCCTAAAACCTAATACTTAGTGTAACTGTTGCCGCGAAGATTAATTTTGTTGAAAGTAACTTGTTTCAAAATGAAAACAGCTTTTTGAAAGAAAAATTAGTTATTTTGCAATTGTATAATTTAGTAATAACAGTATTTTGTAGCGGATAGTTGGTTTGTAGCAATACATTAACCTTGTTTAAAATGGTAACATCTTAGTGAGGGGTTTTCATAATTCTATGTTTGTAATACAGTTCCAGGTAATAGCGTTTTAATTGCACTGTTTTTAGGTGGAAAGTTTTCGTTAGCTAATGGTTAACTATTCCAGTCCTGAGCCTGCTGTACGCTTGAAAATGAGATTTATTTGTAATAGAATCTATATGTTTATTGTAATTATTTTAAGTTTTACACTCTCATTTTAATATAGTATACGGAGAGAGTATTGTTTTCTTCAACATTTGAATTTGTTATTGATATATCTGTTAATATGCTCCCAAAACAAAAGATGTGATTTTCGACTCAGTGATTGTGGGGCTGACTGTCTGATTAAATCGTTTTGTTATATTCTCGCCCTCTTCGTGTGTTACCAATGGTAATTGGCAACAGTGCGGGTGTTTATCAAGGTAATTATGTAAGGACGATTTGCCTATAGAGCAGCTTATTTTATCAAAAAATTAATATTTTATTTTTTAATCGTTATCGTTGCTGGTAACGTGATAGTTAAGAAGTAATAGTCTGACTTAGAAACGTAGTAGGCTATATTTATAGCAGTAAATGGAACTAACATATAACCCTTATACTTATTCTAATTAATAATACTATATAACCTTAATACATGTTACCCTTATACTATTTTTTTTCTGAAATTAGATTTAGTTTTGATAATGAATTTAATTTAAATATTAATTTGTCACAAACTTGCTGCAACTTTCATTAATATGTTATTAAAGTTTCATGTCTTTTAATATTCCCATAAAGTTCAAGTTCATTTACTAAGACGCTCTAAGACTACACACGCACAAAATTGTGATAATCTCACCATGGTGCTGTGAGTTAAAATCGGCTGCTCACTGTGACGACACAGCGGGGTGAGTGAGGAGTATCTATGCAGGCCCACTTTTACTACCGTAGGCCCTGTCTGGACTTGGCTCCAGGTTAAGTGGTTGCGGAGAATATCCAAAAAACCTGATCATAAAATCACCCATGTTAATCTTACGAGCAAAAGGTTTTTTGCTTTTCCTCAGTTAATTTAAATGTAAACTTCACATTTGCTTTTCTACAGCTCTACAAAACAATCCTTTTGGTGTTTAAATTGTGATTCTACGTCCAACCGTTGCAGAGATATTCACAGTACGTTGCTAAACACAGTACGTTGTGCAATGTTATCCTTATGGAGAATTAATAAAATTGTATATCTCGATTATTTATGAATATATATAGATAAAACTTGGTATATGTACTCGCATAGTACTGGTATATTGATAGTTGCACAACAAATTATATGTTTAGTGTACCCGCCTCCATGCAAATGATTTATCAGGCTTGATCAAAATTGATCAAATTTTAACAGAGTTGATCAAGTTTGAATAACTTTAATCAAGTAGTTGAACAAGCCTGATCAAGTTTGTTCAGGCCTGATCAAACTTTCACATTCTATCAGGCCTGATCAAGTTTGTTCAGGCCTGATCAAACTTGATCAACTGCCTTGATCAGGCATTATCAAATTTTATTAGGCCTGATCAAGTTCATTCAGGTCTGGTCGGGCTTAATCAAGTGTCTTGGATTAGGCCTGATATCAGAATAGGTCAAATGACTTGACCAGGCCTGACAAACTTTTAGAACATGATTAGGAACGTTATCCTGTCTCTATTAAATCAACAACAATCAGTGTTGAAACCCATTTCAGAGGGGCATATATAAGTTACTAGCTGTGTACCCGTCCTTCGTACGGGTTTATATAAATAGTAGATTAAGTAAACAAATTAACAACCCACATAATTTTACAGTATTAAAATTACATTTTACATTTTTAAAGTAGAATTAAATTAAAGTTAACGAAATATACTATGGCAGACAGTTCGGGTACTGTTGCCAAGTCGAGGAACTCTGTCGGGTAGGGAACGGTGTGGTTTTTGCGACTCCAAATCGGTACACGTAACACTTTGGAAATAAAAGAACTCAAGAAAAACAAAATATTAACTTTGTTTAATTTAACACTTTAAATACTTTGATACATTTAATCCTTAAATTCCAATGAATTAATAGTAATGTAACGAAACATTAAACTATAAAAATTTGACAAACGACTTTCAAAATCACCATTTTTTCCAGGTCCTGTTTTCATTATAATTGTAAATAAAGAATTTAAACTTGGAAAAATCGTATGTTTTAAAAATATATGACTACTTGATTTGATTTAAATAAATGTAAATCAATATATACGAAACTATTCTAACAGTGGCCATGGTTAAATGGACGATGTTAAATATTGTATATGTTCGTTCCTCCCTTTGGAATAGATTTGTGTTGATCTCCGTTGCTTGTTCATTGGTGGACGTGAGGATAGTAGAGGAGAACTAGCAAAGAGAAGCCGTAATCGGCGCTTTTTTCCCATGTTATTCTTATGGGGATCAGTTTTTGCGCCGACGCCCGATCCCGCCTTACACAAGTTTCCTTGTTAGCCTATACTAATGTCCAACCCTTGCCTATATTAAATATATTTTCCCAATCCCCATCCCTCCTCTATATTTTTAAAAATTAATTTTCAAATTCAGGCTAAAAAACTATCTTTAGTGTTTATGGTCCGATTTGTCTGCAATTTGGATATGTTATTGTCCTAGGCAAATGTTTTAATAAATTCCACTTATATTTCCCAAATTCACTATAACGGTCAAATTAAAAAATATTTTTTGAAAAATACTATAGTGCCAATTGCCACCTTCTTTATTAACTGTCCGATTTGTCTTCAATTTGGATATGTTATTGTCTTAGGCAAGTGGTTTAATAAATTCCACTTACATATCCCAAATTCACTATTACGGTCAAATTAAAAAATATTTTTGAAAAATACTGCCAATTGCCAACTCCTTTATTTACTGCCCGATTTATTTCAAATTTGGATATGTTATTGACCTAGGCAAGTGTTTTAATAAATTCCACTTACATATCCCGAATTCACTATTACGGTCAAATTAAAAAATATTTTTGAAAAATACTGCCAATTGCCAACTTCTTTATTTACTGTCCGATTTGTTTAAAATTTGGATATGTGATTGTCCTAGGCAAGTGTTTTAATAAATTCCACTTACATTTCCCAAATTCACTATTACGGTCAAATTAAAAAATATTTTTGAAAAATACTGCCAATTGCCAACTTCTTTATTTACTGTCCGATTTGTTTAAAATTTAGATATGTTATTGTTATAGGCAAGTGTTTTAATAAATTAGCCTTACATTTCCCAAATTCACTATTACAGTCAAATTAAAAAATATTTTTGAAAAATACTGCCAATTGCCAACTTCTTTATTTACTGTCCGATTTGTTTAAAATTTGGATATGTTATTGTTGTAGGCTAGTGTATATGCACCATCCACATTTTACAAATATTGCGGTTAAATTTTAAAAAATTTGGAAAAATACTGCCAATTGGCAACTTCTTTATTTATGGTCTGATTTGTTTAAAATTTATATATGTCATTATTCTAGGCTAGTGTATATGTACCATCCACATTTGACAAATTAACTATAATGGTCAAATTTAAAAAATATTTTGAAAAATATACTAACAATTTCAAACTTCTTTATTTACTGTCTGATTTATTTTCGGATATGTTATAGCTCTTATATAGGTAACAAGACCACACTACCACACGTTCCACTACCCCCTATAATACAGTATTTTGTTTTTTTTATGTTTGTTTATTTTGCTGTAATCCCAAAACTGACTTTGCTGTTTATTGTCCGATTTGCCTACACTTTGGATATTGTCCTAAGCATTTATTGTCTGATTTATTTTTGGATATGTTATAGCCCCCAACTATTATATCTAAAATTACAATATTATTTCCACCTATAATACAGTTGATGTGTTGTTTGTTTTGCCGCAACCTAAAAACTAACATTGGTATTTGTGTTTTTACAAAACTATATTTTGAAAAACATACTATCAATTGCCATCTTCTTTATTGTCCGATTTATTTTTGGATATGTTATAGCCCCCAACTATTATATCTAAAATTACCATATATTATTTCCACCTATAATACAGTCGTTATGTTGTTTTGACCAACCTAAAAACCAACTTTGTGGTCCGATTTGTCTGCAATATGTTACTGCCCATTGCATAAGTGCATTTCCAAATTCACTATTACGGTTGGATTAAAAAAAATAAATACAAGCTTATTATATACATCCAGCTGATAAGTAATATATATCTACAAAATATTTATGGTCAGAACTGCCTAAATTTTGGATATGTTTTAAGCCAATGCGATAGCAAAAAATAAATTTTTAAAACCCAAAACAACTAAACACAAAACACTAATCTTTCTTTGTGCTTGTTTGGAGTAGTCTTTATTTTATCCAACTTAATTTTAATTTTGTAGTTAAAATCAAACTTCCCACATTCTAGCTCCCTTTCCAGCCAGTGGTTGGAGACATAAAGGTTACGAATATTTTCAAACTGTACAATATATCTTTTTCTACCCCTATGTTGGACTTGTTTAATAGCGCTTATTAATAATTCCGCACCATATTCCAAATCCTCCAGTCTACTACATTCTTTAAATTTAACATTGCCTTTAATATCTTGCATCTCTATGTCTTCTTGTCCAACATCATCCCACTCATTGTTACGGAAACTTAGGTTTTCTATTTTTGGAAAGGAATTGCCATAAAATGTTGCGGTTCCGTTAGTGTTAAAGCTTGCAAGTGGCTCGTTGGTAGGTAGATAAATAATGTCCAAATCACCACTGTATGGCAACACGCTATAACCTTGCCTATTCTTATTTATCTCTATAAATACAGTTTTACAGACACCTTTAACATAGTATACACCCCTCCATCCTTTTCTGCCAACACTCCCACAAACTTGTTGTTCACTACAAACGCATACACTATATAATGTCCATAATGCTCTAGATCCTCCCAACGTCGCAGGAAGTAATCTTTTAATTTATCCTCTCTTTCCCTTCTTTCTTGTTCTTTAGCCAACTGTGCTTTGTATTCCTCTGCAACAGTATTTTCAACATATTCCAATTTACGCTTATTACTGTCAATGTCTTCTAATTCCAATTTCCTCTTTTTGGAACAACTCTCTAAGAAAGGCTTGGAAAGTGGCTCTATTTCTTTAATAGTGTATGGGTACAGTTTATTGGTCCGGCTTCTTAAAACGTAGGGAGTAAGGTTAGGACTTTCCACTAAGCCTAATTCTTCTAAATTGATGTGTTTAGGTATAGTGGAGAAAGGTGTATTTGATTTTGTAAAACATGTGCCCCCAGATTTGATGTAACACTTATGCTTTACACTTATGGCATCAGGAAACTCCTCTATTACCTCTACATAGTTAGTTGGTAAACAGTTAAAGCTAAATGCAGATAGAGCATACTTTATTAACTTTTCCCTTTGTGTACTATCTTTTGGTAGTTTTAGTTGTACTCCAGTTATCTTCTTCGTATTACTATTACCCCAATATGCGTATTGTAATAAATCGTTAAACACTAAACAACAACTGTTTTGTAATTGATTGGCAACTTTCACCCACATCTTATGCAGAGGTACAGCATATAATGGAGCATTTTGGAAGTACCTTTTGTTGTCTTCTATTAGACTTAAACAATCTCTTAAAGGTTCAAACCCTTTACCAAAACCTCTACAATAGTTATAGATTGTTGCCTCTAACCTTGTTATTCCATTCTCTCTAGCTATTTTAGACGAGAACGTTTCTTTTAGTCTCGCATCTGGACAGTTTACAAAGTTTATTATATGGTTTCCCATACTTTTAATTACTCCAGGGCTTGTAATCTGGCATATAAATTTATTTTATATTTTTACCCTGCTATTTACATTAAACCATGTTAAACAATCTTTACTAACATTATCTACAATAACATTATATCCATTCTTGTACGCCCCTTGGTAGCAAAAGTTAAAGTTTTCTGTAAGATATTGGCACATTTCCTCTTTATTAAATATTCCAGCCAAATCTAGTGTTATATCGAAATCCATAAGATAGTACATTTCTTTTTCCAGATATTGCAGTATCTTTGGAAGATCTTCCAACAAATCCTTAATTTTAACATTTGCAAGCTCTTTGCAAGCTATAGGATCATCATACTTTTGTTTAATTTGGTCAATATCTTTCTTTATTATTTGTAACACACCCTCGCTTTGGACCCCAGAGGACCTCTCCAAGGAGAATGGTAGTTTGGCCACAACACCATGTCGAGCTAAAGAGAACTTTTTAAATATTCCTCGCAAGTAGCTATTAAACGAGCCACATATTTCCTTCTTAACTTTAAATTTATTCCGAACGTCCCCATCACAATCCGTAACATTGGTTATCTTAACTAACATTATGTTATCACAAAACGCATCCGTTATAGATGTTAAGTTATTTAATTTTGGTTCGCCCTCGCAATAGTTTATATTACCTATGTCTGTAAGAAGGTTATTATTACGTAGATTTTCTAATAAAAACCATATACCGAATCTTTCGTTAGTAGGTTTAATACAATTTCCCAATAAATGGCTAACAGAGTACATTTCTTTTATACAAAAAAGTAGCGGAAACATGTAAACAGGACAGATTACACTATAGGTATATATGTGTTGTAAATATATGGATATTGTATATAAACATAGGCGAGCGGCAAGTGTAACATGTACGTGGACACCCATATGCAAATATGGAATACCCACTATTAATATAATTCCAAATTCGACTAAATAAGTTTATAGTCTCAATATAATTAACATATTAACTAACGGTGCCATCCCGCATTAGTACCCAAATTGTCGAAATTCTATAATTCTATTCTTAGTCCTTGTATTAGGTTTTGTACTATTAAACCCTACATTCTTATCCTGTGCAGTAGAGTAATATATGTATTTAATACAGACACGCACATTCTACAAGACCTGTACATCTGTTGTATAAGCAGCAGAATAGACGTCTCACCCATTGTGTTGTTGTAAAGTAAAACATAAATGTAAATTGTGCTGGATACAACCGGCCAGATATTAGACAGGAAATGTGTTGGAAGTGTATATTGCCAAATAGTAAGACAAATCACATAGTGCAGCATGTAATCAATCCATTACTATTTAGACAAAGGTCAGTATTGGTACAACATCTGATATATTAGCCAAACCCACAATCAAACTTGGAAAACAAACAGTAAAAAATTAATATTATAGTAACAGAAAAAGTAAGAGTATAAGGACATAGTAATATTTAAAGTTTATAAAACAACACAAATGCAGAGACACAATAACACACTCCAACACATTACGACACAGGCACAGATACTGGTTTACAGCCATTTTACACAACTTTACAGGTTCTGTCAACTGACACAAAAATAGTTTGTAAATTGTGTAAGAAATATATGTAATATAAACAAATTTAACACAATCATAACATTTTGAGGACACAATGTTTGGACTGGGTTTGGCTAATATATCGGATGTTGTACCAATACTGACCTTTGTCTAAATAGTAATGGATTGATTACATGCTGCACTATGTGATTTGTCTTACTATTTGGCAATATACACTTCCAACACATTTCCTGTCTAATATCTGGCCGGTTGTATCCAGCACAATTTACATTTATGTTTTACTTTACAACAACACAATGGGTGAGACGTCTATTCTGCTGCTTATACAACAGATGTACAGGTCTTGTAGAATGTGCGTGTCTGTATTAAATACATATATTACTCTACTGCACAGGATAAGAATGTAGGGTTTAATAGTACAAAACCTAATACAAGGACTAAGAATAGAATTATAGAATTTCGACAATTTGGGTACTAATGCGGGATGGCACCGTTAGTTAATATGTTAATTATATTGAGACTATAAACTTATTTAGTCGAATTTGGAATTATATTAATAGTGGGTATTCCATATTTGCATATGGGTGTCCACGTACATGTTACACTTGCCGCTCGCCTATGTTTATATACAATATCCATATATTTACAACACATATATACCTATAGTGTAATCTGTCCTGTTTACATGTTTCCGCTACTTTTTTGTATAAAAGAAATGTACTCTGTTAGCCATTTATTGGGAAATTGTATTAAACCCACTAACGAAAGTTTCGGTATATGGTTTTTATTAGAAAATCTACGTAATAATAACCTTCTTACAGACATAGGTAATATAAACTATTGCGAGGGCGAACCAAAATTAAATAACTTAACATCTATAACGGATGCGTTTTGTGATAACATAATGTTAGTTAAGATAACCAATGTTACGGATTGTGATGGGGACGTTCGGAATAAATTTAAAGTTAAGAAGGAAATATGTGGCTCGTTTAATAGCTACTTGCGAGGAATATTTAAAAAGTTCTCTTTAGCTCGACATGGTGTTGTGGCCAAACTACCATTCTCCTTGGAGAGGTCCTCTGGGGTCCAAAGCGAGGGTGTGTTACAAATAATAAAGAAAGATATTGACCAAATTAAACAAAAGTATGATGATCCTATAGCTTGCAAAGAGCTTGCAAATGTTAAAATTAAGGATTTGTTGGAAGATCTTCCAAAGATACTGCAATATCTGGAAAAAGAAATGTACTATCTTATGGATTTCGATATAACACTAGATTTGGCTGGAATATTTAATAAAGAGGAAATGTGCCAATATCTTACAGAAAACTGTAACTTTTGCTACCAAGGGGCGTACAAGAATGGATATAATGTTATTGTAGATAATGTTAGTAAAGATTGTTTAACATGGTTTAATGTAAATAGCAGGGTAAAAATATATAATAAATTTATATGCCAGATTACAAGCCCTGGAGTAGTTAAAAGTATAGGAAACCATATAATAAACTTTGTAAACTGTCCAGATGCGAGACTAAAAGAAACGTTCTCGTCTAAACTAGCTAGAGAGAATGGAATAACAAGGTTAGAGGCAACAATCTATAACTATTGTAGAGGTTTTGGTAAAGGGTTTGAACCTTTAAGAGATTGTTTAAGTCTAATAGAAGACAACAAAAGGTACTTCCAAAATGCTCCATTATATGCTGTACCTCTGCATAAGATGTGGGTGAAAGTTGCCAATCAATTACAAAACAGTTGTTGTTTAGTGTTTAACGATTTATTAGAATACGCATATTGGGGTAATAGTAATACGAAGAAGATAACTGGAGTACAACTAAAACTACCAAAAGATAGTACACAAAGGGAAAAGTTAATAAAGTATGCTCTATCTGCATTTAGCTTTAACTGTTTACCAACTAACTATGTAGAGGTAATAGAGGAGTTTCCTGATGCCATAAGTGTAAAGCATAAGTGTTACATCAAATCTGGGGGCACATGTTTTACAAAATCAAATACACCTTTCTCCACTATACCTAAACACATCAATTTAGAAGAATTAGGCTTAGTGGAAAGTCCTAACCTTACTCCCTACGTTTTAAGAAGCCGGACCAATAAACTGTACCCATACACTATTAAAGAAATAGAGCCACTTTCCAAGCCTTTCTTAGAGAGTTGTTCCAAAAAGAGGAAATTGGAATTAGAAGACATTGACAGTAATAAGCGTAAATTGGAATATGTTGAAAATACTGTTGCAGAGGAATACAAAGCACAGTTGGCTAAAGAACAAGAAAGAAGGGAAAGAGAGGATAAATTAAAAGATTACTTCCTGCGTTGTTGGGAGGATCTAGAGCATTATGGACATTATATAGTGTATGCGTTTGTAGTAAACAACAAGTTTGTGGGAGTGTTGGCAGAAAAGGATGGAGGGGTGTATACTATGTTAAAGGTGTCTGTAAAACTGTATTTATAGAGATAAATAAGAATAGGCAAGGTTATAGCGTGTTGCCATACAGTGGTGATTTGGACATTATTTATCTACCTACCAACGAGCCACTTGCAAGCTTTAACACTAACGGAACCGCAACATTTTATGGCAATTCCTTTCCAAAAATAGAAAACCTAAGTTTCCGTAACAATGAGTGGGATGATGTTGGACAAGAAGACATAGAGATGCAAGATATTAAAGGCAATGTTAAATTTAAAGAATGTAGTAGACTGGAGGATTTGGAATATGGTGCGGAATTATTAATAAGCGCTATTAAACAAGTCCAACATAGGGGTAGAAAAAGATATATTGTACAGTTTGAAAATATTCGTAACCTTTATGTCTCCAACCACTGGCTGGAAAGGGAGCTAAAATGTGGGAAGTTTGATTTTAACTACAAAATTAAAATTAAGTTGGATAAAATAAAGACTACTCCAAACAAGCACAAAGAAAGATTAGTGTTTTGTGTTTAGTTGTTTTGGGTTTTAAAAATTTATTTTTTGCTATCGCATTGGCTTAAAACATATCCAAAATTTAGGCAGTTCTGACCATAAATATCTTGTAGATATATATTACTTATCAGCTGGATGTATATAATAAGCTTGTATTTATTTTTTTTAATCCAACCGTAATAGTGAATTTGGAAATGCACTTATGCAATGGGCAGTAACATATTGCAGACAAATCGGACCACAAAGTTGGTTTTTAGGTTGGTCAAAACAACATAACGACTGTATTATAGGTGGAAATAATATATGGTAATTTTAGATATAATAGTTGGGGGCTATAACATATCCAAAAATAAATCGGACAATAAAGAAGATGGCAATTGATAGTATGTTTTTCAAAATATAGTTTTGTAAAAACACAAATACCAATGTTAGTTTTTAGGTTGCGGCAAAACAAACAACACATCAACTGTATTATAGGTGGAAATAATATTGTAATTTTAGATATAATAGTTGGGGGCTATAACATATCCAAAAATAAATCAGACAATAAATGCTTAGGACAATATCCAAAGTGTAGGCAAATCGGACAATAAACAGCAAAGTCAGTTTTGGGATTACAGCAAAATAAACAAACAAAAAAAAAACAAAATACTGTATTATAGGGGGTAGTGGAACGTGTGGTAGTGTGGTCTTGTTACCTATATAAGAGCTATAACATATCCGAAAATAAATCAGACAGTAAATAAAGAAGTTTGAAATTGTTAGTATATTTTTCAAAATATTTTTTAAATTTGACCATTATAGTTAATTTGTCAAATGTGGATGGTACATATACACTAGCCTAGAATAATGACATATATAAATTTTAAACAAATCAGACCATAAATAAAGAAGTTGCCAATTGGCAGTATTTTTCCAAATTTTTTAAAATTTAACCGCAATATTTGTAAAATGTGGATGGTGCATATACACTAGCCTACAACAATAACATATCCAAATTTTAAACAAATCGGACAGTAAATAAAGAAGTTGGCAATTGGCAGTATTTTTCAAAAATATTTTTTAATTTGACTGTAATAGTGAATTTGGGAAATGTAAGGCTAATTTATTAAAACACTTGCCTATAACAATAACATATCTAAATTTTAAACAAATCGGACAGTAAATAAAGAAGTTGGCAATTGGCAGTATTTTTCAAAAATATTTTTTAATTTGACCGTAATAGTGAATTTGGGAAATGTAAGTGGAATTTATTAAAACACTTGCCTAGGACAATCACATATCCAAATTTTAAACAAATCGGACAGTAAATAAAGAAGTTGGCAATTGGCAGTATTTTTCAAAAATATTTTTTAATTTGACCGTAATAGTGAATTTGGGATATGTAAGTGGAATTTATTAAAACACTTGCCTAGGTCAATAACATATCCAAATTTGAAATAAATCGGGCAGTAAATAAAGGAGTTGGCAATTGGCAGTATTTTTCAAAAATATTTTTTAATTTGACCGTAATAGTGAATTTGGGATATGTAAGTGGAATTTATTAAACCACTTGCCTAAGACAATAACATATCCAAATTGAAGACAAATCGGACAGTTAATAAAGAAGGTGGCAATTGGCACTATAGTATTTTTCAAAAAATATTTTTTAATTTGACCGTTATAGTGAATTTGGGAAATGTAAGTGGAATTTATTAAAACATTTGCCTAGGACAATAACATATCCAAATGGCAGACAAATCGGACCATAAACACCAAAGATAGTTTTTTAGCCTGAATTTGAAAATTAATTTTTAAAAATATAGAGGAGGGATGGGGATTGGGAAAATATATTTAATATAGGCAAGGGTTGGACATTAGTATAGGCTAACAAGGAAACTTGTGTATGGCGGGATCGGGCGTCGGCGCAAAAACTGATCCCCATAAGAATAACATGGGAAAAAAGCGCCGATTACGGCTTCTCTTTGCTAGTTCTCCTCTACTGAGGATGGCACAATCACAGAACCAGGCACTTTCCGGATTAAACTGTTCCGGATTAAACTCGGTGTAATAAACTGTCAAGCAGTTTATCCTGTGATTCATCTATTATGCCGAGTGAAGGATAGATGTTTCTGAGACTTCATTTGTTTTCCAATGTCCCAATCTCAACTTTTAAAAGCGCATAAGAAAACTGCTCAACCCCTTAATCTTCTCCAAAATATGTTTTCATATTTACTGTTAAGTTCAGACGCTCAGTGTTCGGCTACATAAAATATATTTTTAGTGAGGCGTAGACTCGTCCACTCATGTCTCACTTACGACAAAGGGTCTGTGTGAAATCTCCAGAGAACAACACCGTGACTTCCCATGATGTTGTTTCTTATTTCCTTTAAGGCATCAAATTTCATCTCTACTGGTTGAGTAGTTGGTGTGTTATGACTTACACGCTTATATTAAAGGCCATTGGGCCAGAGTCATTGAGTAAATTTGTATCTAGAGTAGGTAAATGTCTACACTGAGCTATCAGCTACATTCCTACCTAATTTCAAATCCATCAGTCCAATAGTATGTGCGAGATTGTTAAAATATTGAATTTTGAAATTCCGGGGGGCAAAGCCCTTAAACATTTGCGTAACAGGAATAGGCTTGCGTTTTGTTCTGATGAATTAGTTATGTTCCTACCGAAATTTAACTTACAAAGGTCCAGTAAATACTAATACTCATAAAATTTCCATAAAAGTAAATTAGCGAAGACCCCTATAGGACTTTTATAAACGTATTCTTATTGTCTGCAGCATAAGGGGAACCACCATCCAAAATTTTATCTCCAATAGACATTGTCGTTTCTTAGATAAAGTGATCACTATGTCAGTGAGTGCATGAGTCTGACAAATATAGATTTAGATCATATACAAACTCTGTATAATTATGTTATTTTTTACCAATCTTCAGTCAACGTTTTAAAAAAGAAATACAACACCTGTTTATAGAATAACTATGCCATCATCTGGTTCAATGTATATAAATGCTTTGTCCATGAGAATAGCATAGGATATTTAAACCCCTATTGGGCAGTGTCCTAAGGTAATTTAAAACAATCCAATAGTCTAAAACCTTCTAACGCACATATAGAACATAGAAAAAAGTTGCATAAAAATCGGTGCCCCCGTTTTCCTGTGAAAAGCGAACAAAACATGACCAAAACCGCACAAAATCACGTTTTTGAGGGGCTGCCATATTTTTTTAAAGCGTATGCCAGTTTAAATTGCCCTAAAACCTTCTCACGCATATATAGAACAAAGAAACAAAGTTTAATTAATATCAGTGCACCCGTGTTTCCAGTGAAAAGCGAGCAAAGACCGACAGACAGACAGAAATTGAGATAAGACTTCTTTTGATTTCGCTATGGTGTAAAACGTGACAATTTGCAAAAGTGTCCGTTAACACGATAACTTGAGTAAAATACGTCCGATTTTTATTAAATTTGGCTCAAATGTGTAATATGACATTTATGACATTAAGTTCGAAAACAAGAAAAATCGGACCATTTGAAGGGGGGTTTATGGGGGTTTTAAATTTTCAAAAAATCAGTTTTTTGCATTTTTCACCCTAAAAGTTTTAAAAAACTTAACTTTGGTTTTGACCATGTTATAGAGCTTAAAAAAAATAATTTGGTATTTTTAATTATTAACCTAGGTTAAGTGGTTGCAGATAAAATCCAAAAAACCTACTCATAAAATCTCCCATGTTAATATTATGGGAAAGAGGTTTTTGGCTTTTCCTCAGTTTATTTTAATGTAAACTTCACGTTTGGTTTTACCAATTAATTCAGCTCCACAAAAAAATCATTTTGGTGTTTAAATTTTGGTTCTACGTCCAACCGTTGCAAAGATATTCAAAGTGCTAAACACAGTACGTTGTCCAATGTTATGCTTAATGAGAATAAATCAAATTTTATATCTCGATTATTTATGAATGTATGTTGATGAAACTTGGTATGTGGCTTCACGTAGTACTGGTACATTGATAATTTCACAAAAAATTGATTTTTTTGTTGATTATTCCCGTAGCAGCAAACCAGCGTACTCAGCCCCCATGTTATTATTATGGTGAATAAGTAAAATGTAATGACTCCCTTAATTATGAACATAAATTAATAAAACTTGTTATGTAGCTTCACTTGGTTGAGTTATATTGATAATTATTTAAAAACCCATTCTTTTAACCTTGTTGCAGCAAATATACGTACTCATTACTAATGTTATTCTTATGGAGAATAATTCAAATCAAAATAAAAATTATAATAAAAAATTATAAAAAAAATAATAATAAAATAAAATAATAAACAATATAATAAAATAATAAATAATAATAAAAAATAATAAATAATAATAATAAAATTAATAATACAAATTAATACAAATTATAATTAAAATTATAATTTGTAAATATATTTTTATGAAACTTGGTATGCAGCTTCATGTGGTATTAAGACGTATATTGTGCATTGGAAATTCGCTGAGTACGCAGGTTTGCTGCGAGGGGGTATTATTAATTTATATTCATAATTATCCATAAGAATAACGTGGCTGAGTACGCATGTTTGCTGCTACGGGAGACTTTGACAACAAGTTTTTTTGAGCAAATATCAATGCACCACAACCAGATAAAGCCGTATACCAAGTTTTGTCAGTGTACGTTCATAAATAAGCGAGATATAACATTTTTCTTTTCCTCCATAAGAATAACATTAGACAACATGCTGTGTTTAGCACTTTCAATATCTCGGTAACCAATTAACGTAGAGGAATGATCAAAATACTAAATTGTGCGTTTTTTAAACTGAATCCAATGGGGAAAACTAAAATTTGACTATTTCCAAAATTATACGTAAGAAATAAAAAAAATTGTGGGGTACAAAACCCTTCCAAAATACCCCTTCATATAGAGCGATCTGGCTGTTTTTCGATCTTAAAGTCATAAATGTTACTTTACACGTTTATACCAAATTTAATCAAAATCGGATGATTTTTACGAGAGTTATCGTGCTCACGGACACATATATATACATGTACAGTTTCGAATGAATGGTGTTTTTGGGGTCTGGGGACGTCAAAACGAAAAGTTATCATGATCCCGGGCCTAGGTCCTACCATGCTGACTACGGTAATAGCTTCTTTCCTATAGGGGAAATTCACTAAAAAACTCAGGGAGATATCGTGGTTTAGTACCTACATACATTGTAATCTGCATTAGGGCTATCAGCAAACACTGTCTCTTCACTGATTCTATATTCAATCCTTTTCATGTCTTTGATATCCTTTTAAAAGCAAACTCGATAACTCGCATGGTTTCACGTACATGCCAGTTGATACGGGTTTTGACTCGATTCGATACAGAATACCTACGATATAATAAGAATGTACGTTCCCCAATTTAGTTTACAACAGGTGAGTAAAGACTTATGAACGATGTCCAAGTTTTATTAGATTGAACAGTTTACTAATCGATATTTTTTATTTTTAGTAGTAAAAATACAAACCTTATGAGAAGTAAACATAAATGGACGCTTTTCTTACAGAATAACCTCTTACAGACTGCCAGCAAGGGTGGTATCAACGCTTTAGCCAGTTACAATAACAACAGAGTTAAATTTGTTAGCCTACATTGTTTCTTTCTCAATGTAACAAAAGCTAGTATGCTTTTAGCGAATTTCCCCTATAAGCTATTCCCGTAGTCAGCAAGGCAAGATCTAGGCCCGGGACCATGATAACTTTTCGTTTTGAGGCCCCCAGATACCAAAAACACCATTCGTTCAAATTTATATGTATGTACCAGTACCACAACATGAAATTTGTTTAGTTATTGATGTATATATATATATATATATATATATATATATATTTACATTGTGTCCGTAGGCATGATAACTTTTATAAAAATGGTCCAAACTTGATGAAATTTGGTACAAACGTGCAAGGCAGGATCTATTTTCATGAGTTCGAGAACCAAACAGGTCGCTCTGTTTTAAAGGGGGTTTTGGGGGGGGGTTTGTACCCCAAAAATGGGTTTTTAAACGTTTTACATGTAATTATTTTTAAACCCAAACTTTTGCTTAGACCATTAAATTGTGAGGGATTTTCAGTGCTAATGTTTTTTCCCGCTTTGCTCGGAATGACTCAGCCTAGCTGGGTTGGGAATCCAGGGGTCGTGGTTCAACTCGATTTACTTGTTCCCATATGGTGGCAACAAATCCCTCCCGATTTAATCAGTCTATCGTGTGTCAATTGTATTCTTAAACGTGAACAACAAAAAAACTATAGGGAGGTTTCGAAATCAAATTTCGTCAAATGTGCCTCATTATCGCTACCCTATGTTGAATTAAATTTTGAATCCTCAACGGTCTGGACGTTTAAACCGCTCAGCATCTCTTCCGCTATCTTTAGCCGGGACGCCCCAATAACCTTGGCTGCCGGAATTAGGATATATAGCCTGCGCGGCTAATTAGGATGCTGAATACCCTTCGAGCAACCTAGGATAGGGTTTGACGGGTTGAAGGGACGTACGGTACGGAACACAGCACTGTCGTATTACCTTTTCAATCAGTAATACATTAAATCACCATGGTTTACCAATAGTTTCTCTTGATTATTTTACTCAGAAATCCATATTTTCGATTGCGTCTTCATCTTGTATGACAATTTTGTTTACGACGTCGGGTTGCTGTACCATATATATATTTTTTATAAAAACATAACACGGTAAAACCTTCTGACACGATTTACATTGGTAAGGACTGTAATCATCTGCTGCTTTAGTAAGAGGTTTCTTGCATATAACAAACTTCAGTAAACGAGCTAGCTTCATCTTCTGGGGGCGTTTTCCAGTATGTGTTAACACATGACGCTTTAAATTACCTGCTCGTAAAAAGGATATTTCACATCCTGAACACTTGAAGGAGTGCTCCCCAGTATGTGTCAGCACATGATTGCTTAAGTTGCCTGACTGTCTGAATGATTTCTCACATTTTGGACATTTGTAAGGTCGTTTACCTGTATGTGACAGAATATGAGTCCTATAAGATCCCAGTGTTTGGAAGGGTATATTGCATTTTTGACAATTGTGTCGACGTTCACCTGTATGTGACGTCATATTATCCCCTAAAGTGTCTGCTCTTGAAAAGGATTTTTCACATATTGAAAAACGGAAGGGACGCTCTCTAGTGTGTGTCAACAAGTGAATCTTTCAGTTGCTTGACTGTGTAAAGGATTTCTCACATATTGGACAGTTGAAGAGGCACTCCCCAGTATGTGTCACCAAGTGAAGCTTTAAAGAGTTTGAAAGTGTAAAGGTACTCTCACATACTGGACACCTGAATGGGTGCTCACTAATATGTAGTAGAATGTGAGTCATGAAACTGCACAATTATTTGTAAGACTTGTTGCACTATGGACTATTTCGTGCTCTATTATCACTATGTGTCAAAAAATGTGTCTTTAAAGTGCCTGATTGTAGAAAGGATTTATCACACCCTGGATATTTATAGGGACGTTCACCAGTATTTATCATCACATGATGCTTTAAAGTGTCTGCTATAGTAAAGGATTTATCACACCCTGGATATTGTAGGGGCGTTCACCAGTATTTGTCATCACATGATGCTTTAAAGTTTCTGCTATAGTAAAGGATTTATCACACCCTGGATATTGTAGGGACGTTCACCAGTATTTGTCATCACATGATGCTTTAAAGTGTCTGCTATAGTAAAGGATTTATCACACCCTGGATATATATAGGGACGTTCACCAGTATTTGTCATCACATGATGCTTTAAGTGTTTGCTATAGTAAGGGATTTATCACTCCCTGGATATTTATAGGGACGTTCACCAGTATTTGTCATCACATGATGCTTTAAAGTGTCTGCTATCGTAAAGGATTTATCACTACCTGGATATTTATAGGGACGTTCACCAGTATTTGTCATCACATGATGCTTTAAAGTGTCTGCTATAGTAAAGGATTTATCACACCCTGGATATTGTAGGGACGTTCACCAGTATTTGTCATCACATGATGCTTTAAAGTGTCTGCTATAGTAAAGGATTTATCACACCCTGGATAGTGTAGGGACGTTCACCAGTATTTGTCATCACATGATGCTTTAATGTGTCTACTATAGTAAAGGATTTATCACACCCTGGATATTTATAGGGGCGTTCACCAGTATTTGTCATCACATGATGCTTTAAAGTGTCCGCTATAGTAAAGGATTTATCACACCCTTGATATTTATAGGGGCGTTCACCAGTATTTGTCATCACATGATGCTTTAAAGTGTCTGCTATAGTAAAGGATTTATCACACCCTGGATATTGTAGGGACGTTCACCAGTATTTGTCATCACATGATGCTTTAAAGTGTCTGCTATAGTAAAGGATTTATCACACCCTGGATATATATAGGGACGTTCACCAGTATTTGTCATCACATGATGCTTTAAGTGTTTGCTATAGTAAGGGATTTATCACTCCCTGGATATTTATAGGGACGTTCACCAGTATTTGTCATCACATGATGCTTTAAAGTGTCTGCTATCGTAAAGGATTTATCACTACCTGGATATTTATAGGGACGTTCACCAGTATTTGTCATCACATGATGCTTTAATGTGTCTACTATAGTAAAGGATTTATCACACCCTGGATATTTATAGGGGCGTTCACCAGTATTTGTCATCACATGATGCTTTAAAGTGTCCGCTATAGTAAAGGATTTATCACACCCTTGATATTTATAGGGACGTTCACCAGTATTTGTCATCACATGATGCTTTAAAGTGTCTGCTATAGTAAAGGATTTCTCACATCTTGGACAAATAAAGGGGCACTCAAAAGTATTAAAATGTGATTTCTTAAATTATCCAATTTTTTAAAGGATTTGTTACATTTTGGACACTTGTGTGGGCGCTCATCTGTGTGTGTCGGCAAATGAATCTTTAAGATGCATGAATATGAAATGGTGACCTTACATATTGGACATTTAAAGGAACGTTTACCAGTATGTGTCAGCATATGACCCCTTACATTGTGTGCTCGTGAAAAGGATTTGTCACATCTTGATCAATTAAATGAGCGCTCAGAAAGTATGTTTCAGCATATGAGACTTTAATTTACTTAGTTGCTTAAAGCTTTTGTCACAAATAGGACATTGTTGACGATTAATAATGACTCAAATGATGGCAAACCAACAGCTAAACCACAGGCAGTACTATTATATACACAATTCATTAGTGTTTTACACCATTAGTTTTGTGACCTCCGCAGAAGACAGAACTAGAACCGAAGGCAAGAATTCGGTCTGCAGGCCAATATTATAATTCGCAAGTGAAATGGAAGCAAGGTCTAAGGAACTATAAATCTAGAAATATGTACATATATATGTGTGTGTGTGTGTGTGTGTGTATGTGTGTGTGTGTGTGTGTGTGTGTGTGTGTGTGTGTGTGTGTGTGTGTTTGCAATCTAGCCGTCGCATTTTTCCGATTTACTACTAATTTGGAATGGACATTCCTTCTTGTATCAGTTGGACAAGTTCGTAAGACAGAACAATCGGAAAACTAAACCCCTTTGAGTTGTTGGGCCTAAATAGGGACGGAAAAGCCGAAAACGTAAAATTAATACACTTTGAATAATAATAAGAAATAACGCAGAAATATGAAGCCATCCCTTATTACTCAAGCACAAATATTTACCAAGTTATTAAAGAAAATGTTAATTGAGTAATCAGAGTACGTTGTCTTATGGGGACTTTACATTGGAAAGGATGTTTTTCATAGCTCGTGTAATTGTATCACTCCTAATACCCCCATACTGTCTTCTGATCCTGATGGTAACTCCTCCTAAGCATATAATGCACAACATTGCCATCCCAGTAATTTAATGAAGTAGAACCAGGGGTATAAGAACTGCCAAAATATCTAATACTTTATTTTTTTCTAGAAATGACAGAAATCTTTCTTTAAACCTTTTATTTGATGTTTTTAAAGTTTTAATGCGGAACTTCACTTCCCTAACGTCAGCGTGCTACGTGCAAACTCGTTTCATTTAAGATCCTTACAACATCGTTTATGTTAGGTTGACTTACATCAAGTTTAGATTGAACTTGCATACTCTTCCTTCATTCTTTATCACATATTTCACTGGAACTGGACTGGTTATTAAATTATCAAATGTAGCATAAAATTAGAAGGTTGTGGAGGCTTAGAGGTTAGGAAGTATTATTAAGAGGATTTTTACATATTGAATTATTTCTAACCCTTCATGATATGTTACATGTGTAGCCAAATGGTTTGGCGAGACTTGTTCAGTCATGGACTTTTATATATTAATCTGCCATGTCTCAAATATTTACGTGTGTAAATGAAAATCCTAGTAAAGTTAAAATAAAATAAAAAACTTTGAATGGGTAATATTGATCAGTTAAAACAGTGATTTTCAAGGGAAACTATTATCAGAAGAACTTAAGATATCCAGGTCCCTTCTTCACTGTATGAAATAATGTGTTGTATGTCACTCAATAAACAATTCAAAACGGTTTAACAATATTCTTATTATTTGGCAACCCATATTTATCTAGTGAACAGATGTTACTACTCTTCATCTGCTCACTGTGAGACAGAAGATAAAGTTATCCCCGAAACAATTGACCTTTTTCACTACACAATATGGTGTACACCGTAGTCCCAGGTGTAGAACCAGACACAAGCCAGTAGCTTTATAAATTTGTGGACGTATATTTTGTATCGTTAAATTATAACAAGATATGCAAAATAAATATACATAAATCGGAACTATAAAAGAAACCCCTCCATTACAGTACCTGGACTGTGATGTAATGAGAACAAAGATCCCTCAGCCTTTAAATAAATGAAAACCAACTTAAGACTTAATATTGTATATTCATAAAAATATGCAGAAACAAATCCAAACTCTCCACGGGAATTAAGCGTCTATATTAAATATAGTGTCTCTAGCTTGAAAGTGTAAAGTTTAAATGATCTATTTAATATATGTATGTATATTTTTTTTTTATTACAAACTGAAAAAAAAACATAAATAATCTTACAAAATGTATATGGTTTTATTAATTGCAGGGAATACCCATTAAGAACTACTACTACAACAATGGTACTACAAAATGTGTATATATTTACATTTGAAAATTATAAAATAATTGATTTCTAAAAATAAAATTATTTAGTTAACAATGTTGTCTACCATCTAATAACCTAATTATAATCATTCAAACATAAATATTTATCATTATTTAAACTGAATAACAATAAGAAATGTATTGGCAATATTTTCTCCACTCTTTTAACTATTTACGATTATCAAACTAGAGTATGCAGAACACTAGTGTTATCCAAGTTATCTGAACGCATATGATAGCTTGTATGCTCAAAGATTAGTTACAAAAACACTATAGTATAACTTCTTTGGTCAGTGAATTATGAAATCACAGTAGTATACCCATACTCTTGTCATTCAATCTTACTCATTGATCTGTTTACACCACCCAGGAACCCATTCTTTCATCTACATCTTCTTTATATTGTCTCACAGTTTTTATTATATCTTCATGATGCTGTATCGTGTTCTCGTAAGATACAGCGTTTTAAAATAACATAACACGGCAACAGATTCTGACACGATAGACATTGATAAGGACGGTGATCTTCTGCTGTATCAGTAAGAGGTTTCTTACATGTAACACACTTTAGGGAACGAGGTAGCTTCTTCCTATGTGGGCGCTCACCAGTATGTGTCACCATATGAGTCTTAAGGTTGCCTGACTGTGTAAAGGATTTCTCACATCTAGAACAATTGAAGGGGCGCTCACCAGTATGTATCAATACATGATTATTTAATGTTTTTGAATGTGCGAATGACTTCTCACATCTCGGACATTTGAAGGGGAGCTCAACGGTATGTGTTAGCATATGAATCTTTAGGGTGCCTGACTGAGTAAAGGATTTCTCACATATAGAACAATTGAAGGGGCGCTCACCAGTGTGTGTCAATATATGATTCTTTAAAGTGTCTAACCGTGAAAAGGACTTCTCACATCTAGAACAATTGAAGGGGCGCTCACCAGTATGTGTCAATATATGATTATTTAATGTATTTGAATGTGTGAACGATATCTCACATCTCGGGCATTTGAAGGGGCGCTCACCTGTATGTGTCAAAACATGGTCCCTTAATGTGCATAATCGTAAAAATGATTTGTCACATCTCGGACAATTGAAGGGGCGCTTACCTGTATGTGTTAGCGTATGAGCCTTGAGGCCTCGTAACTGTGTAAAGGATTTCTCACATCTAGAACAATTGAAAGGGTGCTTACCAGTATGAGTTAGCATATGAGTCTTTAGGCTGCTTGTCCGTTTAAATGATTTCTGACACATAGAACAATTGAAGGGGCGCTCACCAGTGTGTGTCAATATATGATTCTTTAAAGTGTTTAAATGTGCAAAGGAATTCTCACATTGTGGGCATTTGAAGGGGCGCTCACCTGCATGTGTCAAAACATGGTCCCTTAATTTGCTTAATCGTGAAAAGGATTTGTCACATCTCGGACAATTGAAGGGGCGCTCACCAGTATGTGTCAAGATATGATTCTTTAAAGTGTTTAAATGTGCAAAGGAATTCTCACATTGTGGGCATTTGAAGGGGCGCTCACCAGTATGTGTCAGCACATGAACCCTTAAACTACCTGATCGTGAAAAGGATTTGTCACATCTCGGACAATTGAAGGGGCGCTCACCAGTATGTGTCAATATATGATTATTTAATGTTGATTTTTGTGCAAAGGAATTCTCACATCGCGGACATTTGAAAGGGCGCTCACCAGTATGTATTACCATATGAATTTTTAGGTTGCCTGACTGTGTAAAGGATTTCTCACATCTTGGACATTTGAAGGGGCGCTCAACAGTATGTGTTAGCATATGAATCTTTAGGGTGCCTGACTGAGTAAAGGATTTCTCACATATAGAACAATTGAAGGGGCGCTCACCAGTGTGTGTCAATATATGATTCTTTAAAGTGTCTAACCGTGAAAAGGATTTCTCACATCTAGAACAATTGAAGGGGCGCTCACCAGTATGTGTCAATATATGATTATTTAATGTATTTGAATGTGTGAAGGATATCTCACATCTCGGGCATTTGAAGGGGCGCTCACCAGTATGTGTCAATATATGATTATTTAATGTTGATTTTTGTGCAAAGGAATTCTCACATCGTGGACATTTGAAAGGGCGCTCACCTTTATCAGACATTTTATCACAATGTGACTTCTTATATGATCTAATATTTTAAAAGATTTCTTGCTATTTGGACCCTTGTGGGGGTAATCTCCCATATGTGTCAGCATATGAATCTCTTAAGTTGCATAACTGTGTAAAGGATTTGTCACATGTCGGAAAATGTAAGGAGCGTTCACTTGTATGTATTAATATATGATTCTTTAATGTGCTTGAATGTGCAAAGGATTTTTCACAGTTTCACAGCAATCGAAAGACACTTTCCAGTATGTGTCAACATATGAGTCTTTAAATTGCCCGACGGTGTGTAAATGATTTTCTAAAAAATGGAATTCTTGAAGGGGCGCTCCTCCATATGTATATCAATGTAACTTCCTAAATATCCTAATGTGGTAAAGGATTTAATGCATTCTGGATACTTATGTGGGAGTTCACTGAAATGTTTAAACATATGCTCCTTTACAGAGTCTCGTGAAAAGGATTTGTCTTGGACAATTGAAGGGGAACTTACTTGTGTACAAGTACAAATTTATAACATTAACTAATGTGTGTGGGCACTTGAGAACTCATATTCCTGTTCTTGTATACGTGTTTCTAGTTTTATGTACGGTAGCTTCAACAAACTCTCAACTGTTTTGTATTTTCTTTATATCTTGTCATTAATAACGTTTGCTGTTGCATAAAAATGGAAACACATATTTCCACCGTTGATATCACCTGATCTGAAAAGAAACATGAAAAGGCTACAGAATTATAATTTTCAATGAAAGTTACTTTGTTAATTGTGAAGGCAGTAAATTTGTATCGATCCGATGGATATTATTTTACACCTACAAATATAAACATTGGTTACGCATAAAACAAAATATGTGTTCTTGTTGTTGTAAAAAGTATAATTGAGTTATTGAGTTACATTAATTAATTATTTAGCCAAGCGAGTTTCAGAACTTCTTTATGACTGCTCCTAATGGGCAATATCCTTGTATCTGCGATCCCCTACGACCTATGATAATGACCAACGTTTGTTCGTTAGTCTATGATATACTGAGAGCTGTATTTTTAGATCGCAATATCAGAACTTTATATTAATAAACGGAGCGAGTACTCAGTCCTTATAAATATCAGAATCCTGAAATTTAAAATTTGTGATTTCTTTGGTTTAATGGTACTGTGTGGGAAAATGTTGACACTTGTCTTATATATCTAAGTATATAAAATTTTACTGTAAACATCTGTATGAATAAAAAATAAAACACCAAATGCCAACTAGGTACCCTGAAAAGTTTATGTACTTGGTCAGTATACATGTATACTTATAAAAGAATCTCGATTTCTCTAAAAAATCCTGATCCTAAACAGATTATAATATAGATTTGATTGCTGTAGTAAAGAAAAACTACGATAACAAGTTTAAGACAGGGAAAGATTAGTTCAAATTATGTACAAGCGTGATTTAAATTGCATAGAAAAAGTTATTTAATATGTTACCTTGTAAGACAAAAGCGTTAATTGGGCTGTGATACTGTGGTGTGAAATTTGTTAGCAGTGCAAGCATTGGAGAGCCGCATAATCACTGCATAAGATATCGTTGCAACTTTGACGAATTTTAAGGTAAATATTAATGAATTATTAGTGTTGAACGTGTGAAATGCTTGTTGTGTTAAAAGTATAGATTCAGTTAAGGACTTAGATAGGGATTTTGTTGTCACCTGCGATGTATGTGATAATGCGATCTCGGCAGTTTTACTGATGAAAGGAGGAGATAATCTTTTGCCAATCCACTTTGCATCCAGGACCTTGAATAAAACAGAGCGCAAATACCCCATGCATAAGAAGGAATTTACATGTTTACATGGAGTTTAGAAGTTTAGGCCATATTTTAACTAGAAGTTCACACTACAAACCGGTAATTCTGCAGTCATGTTTATAATGAGACGGAATAAACCTTCGAACCAGCTTGCGCGGTGGACGCTGTCTTTCAGAATTCGATTTTGAAATATAAAATATTAGGGTTTAATCAAATTTGGTGGCGGATGCATTATGTCAAGACTTCAAGGATGATACGGACACAAACGTTAAAATCATCGATGATTCTGTATGTTGTACTCTCCATTTTTTCCGGAACTATTCACCTCAATCAGGGATTACAGGCTCATTACCCAAACTTGAGTTTAATTATTTCTGATTTAAAGAATAAGATTCCAGTCAAAAATCATTCTTTGCGTAGTAACATTTTATATTTTTGTAAACAGGACAAGAATAGCAAAATAGTAATTCCAGAGACAATGCACGCTTTCATTGTTAAACATTTTCATGAGAACCCTATGTTCGTGCATGCGGGCATTGCCTAGACCATAAATCACATTCAGAATCAGTTCATTTGGAAAGGCATGATACCATTTATTAAGAATTTAGTAAAGTCACGTGAACAGTGTCAACTCTCTTAACCGGCGCAAAACCAAAAAATTGGTCAGTTAAGTTCTAATATCCCGACAGATTGTAACGAACAATGGTTCTGTGACTTTGTTGGTCCACTACAGGGGACACAGCGAGGGAACGAATCAGTTTTTGTTTTAGTGGTCATATTTCAGGTGTATAGGTGCTAAATTAGTTGTAATCAGTAACATTTTGTTAAGTTTATAGATATTTATTGCTGTTGTAATTTTAATTTATTTTGCATTCCCGAGCTGTTTCAAATTAATTATAACTGTTGCTACAAATTGTAAGATCTTTAAATTTGGAACTAAATCCTAGGGATTATCAGATTTAACAAATAGAGTTTTATTGGTTTGGTTGATTTAAATAAAGAAAGTAAAATAGTCTAACACAGTTTATGGTAGTTATTTTGGATGAAGCATTAAATATTATAATCGTTTTTGGCACAGTTAGGAGGAAAATAGTGGTTGGAGGTTAGGAGGTGTAATAGGAGGCATAGTGGTATTAAAACGTATTATTCCCAACCATTCGCTTTTGAAATAGCCACGAAATAAGTTGCAGCTTCTCATCCTGTTCTCACATTAAGCACACATACTACCATCGCCAGCTCATACATAACTGTGTTATAAATAATTTAAACAAAAAATATTATAAATATAAAATATAAAGGCCTAGAAGTCTACCAAACAAAATGCCATTCTAAGGTGAAAAAATTTCAGTAGATACATATATTCCATATTCTGAGCTCAAATTCATGTTTAAAACAAATTGTAAGCTGCATTTACAGCTCAATAAAGTAATATCTAACATCTTGGTTCTTATCTAAAGCATTTCACACTCATCATAGATCCACAAAGTGTTTTGGGCCCAACACACTTCCACAGGTCTCTGCATAATAAATCAGTTTTGGATATGACTAGTGTTTGTTTACTCTTATAGTAAATTTTGAGGTAAGTCACTGTAACTTTCAGAGGTAATTAGTTTTGATAAATAATAGTAGAGTTTGTTTCAATTGTAAGTGTTTAAAAGAGAGTAACAAGTAGAGAAGCAAACTGTTACAAGTGCTAACATTAGCGAGGAAGAAGCGTAACAGTTGTAGTTTGTTACTGACTAAGATCGGCTGTTTTTTAGCCAGATTAATGAACTAATCAATGACCAATGGCAGTTGGATCCAGACATGAGTTCTGACTCACTTCGTGAGCTTATCCAATTAGCGTTATATTAAAATAATATAAAATTCTAGATAGTTCCTAGGTATAAATCAGTTTGATTTGTTAAGTCAAGTACACCAAACGCATCATAATTCAATTTTATTTCCGAATATAATAAGCAAATAAAAACACGTTAACTGTAGTCTGTTTTACAACTTAAATATTATTTTAAAGCGCGTGTTTGTGTAACCAGCATAACAAAATAGCATAAAACCAGCATAGGACATTGCACCATTGATGGGGTTAACTTTATTTTCAACATAAATATATATATATTCCAAAATGTATCTTATGATTGAAATAACTGTCAGTAAAATCTTTATATAACCTATTTAAGTGTTTGGTTTTGAAGGATGACTGCACTGTTAGAGAGCTTAGAAAATTTTAATTTTAAATTCAGAAACAGAAAACACTGTCAATACTAAACAAAAAAATTCTATTGATTTATATACATTTATCATTTTTCACCCTGTTAGCTGCTCCAATGCAACTTGCGATAATATATTTTGGATATATTTTAATCTTCTACACCTTTGTATATAATTATGTGTTATTTGTAAGCATCCCATCAAGTACATGAACCGTAGTTAAAATCTGTGAGAGGGACTGTTTAAAAAGGTGAAAAGGTTTTTATTTTGTAATATAAAAAAAATACACACCACAATTATAAAAAAAGCTTGCAGGCATAGTAGATAAAACCAAATAAAATAATTTAAATTAAAATTTACTATAATAACCCTAAACTAAATTGTAGTACTATTACATATTCCAACTATGATATTTTGTTCTGAACTTTTATAAAAAAATTAAAGGTTAAGATTTCAAACTTAAAAATGCAAATAAATCGGTAATTGTTCCGTATATTGTAGCATCAGTAATGTTGTTAAACACACGATAACAATTCAGTCAAACTAGGGGTCGGGGTAAAATATGGGAAGAAAATGGAATGTGGAGTGAAAACGGGTAATCTTGTGAAGAAACAAGGAAATGTCTTGGGATGAGAGTTATTTATTGAAAAATATCCATCCCAGACAAATATGGACAAAGGTAGTAAAAACCTACCTTAAACCCAGGTATTTTTATAAACCTACCTACCTTTTTGTGTTGTTGGGTATGGTGGGTTAAAATGTAGTAACAAATTGAATTGAGTACTATAAAACAAAAAGTAATAGAGGGTTCAACTGATAATTGACCAATCCGTATAAGTGCAACGATGATACTAGAAATTATTCAATTGAACCATGGAATTGATTAATTATATATTTCATTTGGTGTATTGACAGCGACCAGAACCAAATTTACTAATAAAAATGATTTTTTTCTTATGTTCTTTTTTACATTTGTGTTAACTGCATAACAAATTCATTTCGTAAGAGGTAAACAACGTAATAAAAACATATGATATCTCCCAATACAGTAATACTATCATAGTCAAGTTTTCTAGCTTTCGCACTGGGCTGTTAAAAAAGGAACTCCGTAACACAAATTGTTAATCCTCACCTATATGCCATTGTTATAATTTTAGTAAACGAACCCGTTCACTGTCGACTTAATAAATACTTAACAACTTAACTTAAAGCTCCAGTCTACCCCTGCCGCAATACTAAAATGCAGCGGTTTTCGGGTTAACACTTAACACCGACCACATTGACCATAAAATTAAAGTTAAAGTCTCATATTAAAGAGGATAAAATTGTATACTAATGTGGTTAATGGATTTTAGGTGTTTTAAAGTGAATACTATCAAAACCCTTGTTCGAAATGATTAAAAAATGGTTATTTCCAAGAGTAATAACTGACGACAGAAGCGTTAATTAGAAAATATGAAAATTCACATAAATAACTTTGTATTTACTCTATGATAAATCGTTTAGAGTGTGTCGCTGAAAAAATATTGAATCCAAAATGCCAAATCCCGTGAACCACTGCAACTGAAAAATTTACTACCATGCATTACCGGTCCCTGGCGGCAGCGAGGGGAAGCTCGCCATCACGTGACCCTTTTAACCCTTCTCCTCCGAGCCTCGCTTCCCCTCCGCTCCCGCTTCTTCCTCGTGTTCCATCTGCCAAATCCGAGAGAACCAACCTCTCGGTTGTGAATATTGATTTGGTTCTTTATAAATATTGATTATTATTGACGTTTACGCTGGTACTATTCGGTAAGTCTATCAATCAACAAAACCACACGACGTTTGTTTTTATTTCAAAATGTTGGAAATTTGACGCTGATAATGGAAATAATTGTTTTTCCTCGGGAAAAGTCGTCAAAACCCCAGAAAAACCGAAAATAATTGTTTTCTTAAAATACTGTCATGTGGGTATTTAAAATGTGTGGAATTTAACCCTTAACCGCAATTATTAGCAAATATGCAATCATTTTTTTTTACAGCCAATACCAATCTACGGTACCAATCTACATTTGTTTTTAAAAACAATTGCTGTGACTTTTTTGGTCATTGCTTACAAGGTTTCACTATGTATAACTGATTGTGCGATTCATTGGAGGGAGTAAGGGGCGGGATGAATTCACCATCTATCTTGCACTAGTACTCGCACACGCGAAAGGAACTGTAATGTTGTTTTGATTAGTTTAAGTACGAATTATGGTAAATGGTTGAGACACGAACAGATTAGTTACAACTAGTATTCCTGTTACTCGAAATCGAGCAATATTTTGCTGTGATGATCATGATTTTGTTAAGTATTATCATCTGTATCGCTAATTCAGTCCTTATTTTCTAAGGCTATAATAGATGGCGTATGGCAACTCAGGTTTTTGGAATTCCGATTGTGTATAAATGTGTCAAATCCTTTTCAAGTACATGACAACTCATTCTTTTCCAAAACATATTTTTAAATAATTTTTTTTGATATTTGCTTTTTTGATTTGCTGGACATACTCTCAGATCTAGAATGTCCCAACGATCTTGGTTCTGGGTTTTAACCATTTTAACACATTTTGGATAACGGACATCGTAAACATGCTTCAGAATCATACGTTGTACTACTTCTGTTCTAATTCTCTTATTGGGTTGCACCCCAATTGCTTTTAAATTCAAGCTTATCTTCTCGCACCTACTACTGGACGTATTGATCTGAAGTTCATATGGAAAGTATACTCAAACCAGACATAGGCCTACTCCTCATCAAAATATGATTTAGGGCTCCACGTCGCTAGCCTTCATGTTAACTATCACAACCAATTACAGAACAGATGATCCTGCAATTCCACTCAAACCATGTCATTATCCCGATCCGAAAGTTCTATAGGGGTCCAACCCACTGGAAAATATACGTAAGTTATGTTTAGTAACAAATGTACAATTCTGGAATGATGGAGCAAAAATGTGGCAGAAATATAGATGCATGAGAATATAACCTACATACCCTTACTGAAAATGTTTTTGGGCTGAGCCCTACTAACACTTAACATGTGCATGCTTACAAATTATCAGGGTTAACCTTATGAGGTAGAGATTTCATTTTAGTTTCCATGGTAACAATATTTTAACCAGCGGGAAAATTAAACGGATATCAATGGTAATAAAGAAAGGACACGTTAACAAAGTCACACCGGGTACCAGCTAGTGCCATATATTTTAACAAAAAAATAATAACATTACTTCCTTGATAATAACCTAACTGTGCTATTAAGTTGGTTTAACAATTTTAAATTACAATGCTTTAAAATTGATTGGTATTTTTAAAAAGTAAGAGATTGATTTAATAATCCAGCATTTGGAATATAATTTTACTATTTAACATGATGTTTTATGTGCTGCACTCTGGGATAAACGTTATAAACCCAATATATGATTATAATCAAAATGTTGTACATATTGCGTTACCTTTCCATTAGTGAACATGTGTTCTTGCTGATAAACTGTGTTTTTTTCTATTCAGCTGTTTGATCATACAATTGAAAACTATTCTTTCTCAATGTTAATCTTATGGAAAAATTACGAACTTTAAGGGCTGGCTAGGGGCATTCCCTAGGGCCGATCTCTATTAAATACAGGCACAACAAACTTCAGACCAAGAATTAGCCAACGACACCAAAAATATAAAAATCGGTTAAATAACTGTAGGAGGAGTTCCAGTCACAAAAAAACCCTAGCATATTAAATAAGTATAGATTATGTTACAGCTTTACTAAAGGGAATCTGAAACGTTACGTTAATATAATGCAAATTTTAGCTTGTAAAACACTAAACAACGTTAATTGGGCCGTGATACTGTTTGCAAAAATCTCTATATAGGTGGTTAAATGCAAAATCTAAAATCCGTTATCTGGAGAAGTTTTGATGGTTTGTCAATGAAACGTTATCTCATTTGCTACATCGCAGACTGATATGTTAACTAACATTTAGGAAACTAGGGGATTTTAAAATAATTTTTAATTAAACACATCTAACAAACCGTTTAAATCAAACTTTGTTTTATTCCAATCGGATGTGTAAATGTAACGATTAATAGCAAAATGGGACATAGACTTAAAAGTAAATTCCTAGTCCTGTTAAGCAACTTTTGGCTGACATTTTTTGGCAGATCGAGATTACGATATTTTATCTAATGATATTTTTAGAAAAACCTCAAATAGTTATTCAAATAATTTTACTTAGACCATCTTGAGAGAAATCATCAGTAAAATTGACTAAGGCTTTACTTTTAGGAATAACAATAACAGTCATAACTAGATACATATGAATTACTTCAGAATTGGATAAAAACATAAATAAAACACCCCTATTCAGATACTTTTTTTTCAAAATGAAGTTTATACACCTTGAAAATGACACTAACCTCGACATTTATTCTTAGATTTATATTTATTTCATTAACTATCGTATATGATTGGCATTAAATGACCAAAAAAGCAATTATGTTTAGATTTCTGGTAACTGCGTTCACTACTTCTGTTTTAAAATTGATATTGCTAAGTTTGTTCGCTGCGCTTGTTCACTACCATCAGTAGTTACATTCGTTACCTGCAAAATTGAATTTATACTTACTGTATATATTTACATTTTTTAGTATGTTTTTAAATTAAAAAGTCTAAAAGTATTTGTTTCTACATAAGTTTACTTCATAACACCAACATTGGACCTTTAAAGAGGTTCATATCCTTGAAGCCTAAATATCTTAATCCCAAGATGGATTCTAATTTTAAAACATTCTTATTAAAAATAATACACGTATATCAATTTTGTTTTCATAAAGGATAACTGTGCTGTTTTAATGTCTGGAAAACTATAATTTTAAATAACAGAAAACACGATCAGCACTAAACATGAGGTACAGGCCATCAGGTTTTATGTGAGAGACGAGATGCGTGAGAGGGGAGTATGGATCAACTGGAGAGGGGATTGGTGGATCGCGCGGCGGAGGAGGGGAAGTGAGTAGCCACCAACTAACGCTTATGAATGTTGTCGCGGCCGCGGCTCGAAACACAACACACCGGCCCACATGGTTCCCCCACCACTCTACCGGCGGACCCGTCCACTGCGCATCCTAGACCCACCGATCACATGAAATATATAACATAACACATTAAAACACTTAACAGGATTTATAAGAAATGTATTCACAAACAAGCAATATTTAAAATATTAATTATTCTCCATAAGAATAACTTTGGGGATGAGTATGCAGGTTTGCTGCATCAATGCACAAAAAATGATGGGTTTTTATGCAAATATCAATAGAACTCATCTTATTGAAGTCACATACCAAGTTTCATCCATATACATTCATAAATAAGCGATATATAACATTTTAATTATTTTCTATAAGAATAACATGGGGACCAAGTACCTAGGTTTGCTGCCACGGGAACCATAGGCGAAAATTGTTTTTTGTGCAAACAACCATGAACCACAACTAGATGAAGCCATATACCAAATTTCGTCAGTTTATGTTCATAAATAAGCGAGATATATAATTTTTATTTTTCTCCGTAAGAATAACATTAGACAACGTACTGTGTTTAGCACTTTCAATATCTCAGTATCCAATTGAAGCAATTATCAAAATACCAAATTGTTTGTTTTTTTTAAGCTAAGTTCAATGGTAAGGATTAAAATTTGATTAAAATTAAAATTACATGTGAAAACCCCAAAAAACACATTTTTGGGGTACAAAACGCCCCAAAAACCCCCTTCGGATGGTGCGATTCATCTGGTTTTCGAACTCGTTCAAATAAATGGTACTTTACACATTTGTACCAAATTTCATTTAGATCGGACCTTTTTTACGAGAGTTATCGTGCTTACGGACACACACACACACACACACACACACACACACACACACACATATATATATACAAATTTGAACGAATGGTGTTTTTGGCATCTGGGGACCTCAAAATGAAAAGTTATCATGGTCTCGGGCTTAAGTCTTACCATGAGACCTACGTACGGTAATAGCTTCTTCCCTATAGCGGAAATTCGCTAAAAAGGACAGCCTGTACTTATTTGTCGATGTTTATTTATATTGATTTTACATGTAGGCAACCGTTAGCTATTTGTTAACCAAATAAAGTTAAAATAAAATATTTTAGATCATCGTTTAGTCTTATACTTATTTACAAAATATGATGTGATGATGGTAAGTAATTGTAGTTCACTTTTAAGATACATAAAAGTCTTCAAATCCTTTTTTTTTATTTTGTCATATAAAATACAAGTTTAAAATAGGTAGTGAATGATAAGGCCACTATAACATAAATTATTAATATTACATAAGTACTTCTACGACTAAAAGGACTAAAACTTATACTTTATACAAAATAAAGTATACTTTAATTTACCTAGGAAGGTTCTATAATATTTCCAACGGTCCCGAAACATGTGCTTTTGCGATGAATGCGACTTAACACTTTCATTATATTACGTGATATATAGAGTAAGAAGAAACAAGTCTCAAATACTAATTTACATAACTTTTAGTAAATTTATCACAACCAATGTAAATTAATTCAACTTTTTAAAAGTTATTATAAAACTATTTTTAAAAATACTTAACTGTTTCAACTAGGCTAGTGAATATTATGTTATATTCTACTCTCAAGGAAATTTAAACGTTACAACTGAAAATTTAAAAGTCAATTAAAAAATTGATAATGTGTTGTTTGGCAATATAGTTTTATAACAAACCAATACAGTACGTAAACTGTACTTAAACAACATGGAACGATGGATACTTCTGTTAGTACGATCCCATAAAAGAAAAGTACTGAATACGATGGTAAGTCACGGTGATTGAGCTAGGTTAGGTTAACCAGTACTTTGGTATTATACGGATGCCACTATTTTGGGAGGTTAAATTTTTACCGGATACAAAGGATAACTACATAATTCGAAAAAAACTTACTTTTGTTGACTTACTGTACAAATTTTACATCATTCTGATGAGCGGTCTTTGTGTTGTGCCTCCCAAAAGGCAGCGATGTCCGCTAGGATCGTGTTGAATGCGTCGCCGCCGCTAGCAGCCAGACCCGATCGCCACAGGTACTCCGCCAAATATACAGCGCGCTGCGGCAGTTATGTTAGGATGGGTTATCATAAAAATACGTACGGTTTCCTCTTCATTTCGAGGTAAATCCCACACCAAAAGAACGTCACTCATTATGAAAACAAATGTAACGTAGTGCACGGCAATAAATCACTCATGACACTGACCCAGATACAGGCGGTGACAGGTGATGCGCGCGCTCCGGTCAACGACCTGACCTTGGCCTATTTGGAGGGGGTTTGGCGGCCGGAAGTATAACTCATCAGGTATCATTCGATATGTAACGAAACAAGGAAAGTCCTACAATCATTTTTATGATAACCCATCCTAACATAACTGCCGCAGCGCGCTGCATAAGGGTGGCATCCGTATAGTACCAAAGTACCGGTTAACCTAGTGCGTAGTTAGTGTATAAATACAAACTATTTACAGGAGGGACACAAGCACAGCTCAGACAACGCAAGTAAGATATTATTAATTATGAATACCTAGCTATCCTATCTTAGTCACCACGGTGCACTGTAAAAAAATTATAGGCCTACTCCGTAAGATAAGTAAGTACAGAATAATTTGTAACCCAGATTTATATAAATTAATGCAATAGTATTATTCTAGTAAATGCTAGTGTGTGCTGAATATTTAACTTGACATAATCCAAATGAATGCAGATTCTTAAACATTACCTTGTTATGGATAATAAACATAACCTCAATCCCTATACCATACATTAGTTATCTTTGACTATATAATCATCTCTGTTTAGTTTTCCACTT
Source organism: Allygus modestus (assembly GCA_963675035.1). NCBI lineage: Eukaryota > Metazoa > Arthropoda > Insecta > Hemiptera > Cicadellidae > Allygus > Allygus modestus. Next base: position 509,691,038 of record OY776111.1, read on the forward strand.
ATATAACACTAAAATGCAGCATTTTTAAGATTTAGCTTAGTTTCCTATCGAATCATTTAAAAGTATTGTTGCTAAAACAACGTAGATCAACACAAACACGGACGTGAGTGTACTGTGCACTTAGTGAGTCACGCGTTCAGCCAAGCGGCAATAATTTAGGGCCGGTGGCGAGGAGGGGACTGAATAGACCAGATTACCTACGGGCCGATGGCTCTGCCCAGCGTTAGGTTGCGGCGGACTATAACGCTCATAGTTCTGTTCGTGCTTTGCCGAACTAACTTTGCAAGCAAGGAACTCGTTTTCCGAAGGTTACCATTTGAGTAACAGATTCCAGTCTGGGTAACCGATCTCTTTTGGATCCAAATGGATAGTGAGCAAACAAGCTGCTCATCTAGATGGCACACAAAATGGGATGTTATTATCCTGTTTCGGTATTCAATTCCCCTCTTCGGCTAGGAAGGTTTGTCAGACGACAATAGATTTCAGCTGTCTCCAACTTGTCCCAGGACAGGTGCACGGTAGTGTGAAAATTCATCGTTTACCGTAGCATGAACACACGTTGACGCAAAGTTGCTGGGTAAAGTAACGTTTGGTCAAATTAGACGAGCTGCCATCTTGTAGATTTTTACGTTATTTTCCCATTTCGGCTTCAATTCGCCTCTTCAACTAGGAAGGTTTGTTTGACGACAGCAGATTTCAGCTGCCTCCAACTTATCCTAGGACAGGTGCGTAGTTGTGTGAAAATTGACGTTGTGTCGTTCCGACATAAACCTTTATGGAAAGCCAATCCAGTCCATATCATATATGTATTTTGATATTAGGACTTTCGTTAGGACGACAACGTAGGGGAGGAGTAAGGAGTATTATACGCCGCTGTGGTTAGGCTAGGTCAGTTTATCAAAAATAAAAACCATTATCTATGTAAGCGAGAGAAGCGGAGATCGATCAACGCAATTAATATCGATACTTACGATTGGCTATGGTAGCCTAGCCCATCCTTGGTGCGTTGTGTATAATGGCACTCAGTGTAACACGACAATACAGAATGATTTTAATTTGAAACCCAGATTTCCGTATGTGAAGTGTAATGTTACTATTTAAGAAAAATCTACCATTTACTGTGTAATTTGGAAAGACTGAACATAAAAACTTACCTTACTTTGCTGTTAGATAACAACCATAACCTCAACCCCTACACAAAATATGCAATGTCAATGGAATGCATCTCATTTGGATTTTATTTCATACCGGTATTCGTTTTACATATTTTATTTGTATATGCTAGTTTTATATTGAATTGCCTTTCAAGCCAATTTAAAGTCTAGTTGATATACTAAAGTAGTTGAACTGTGTCCCAAGAATACTTTTTGCTTCCAACTCACCAACTTCAAGGCAAGTCAAGCGGTCAAGATTAGCTAACGAACTGTTAACAACCACACTCTCATATAACTCCACCGGTCTGCTCAGTCTATATATTTAGGGTTTTAAGTTAACCGGATGAAAAAAAATACCTCGTAACAACAGCTGTATTGTCACGTGATCGCTAATACAATTCGCAGTATTACTGGAAACATGATTTTTATCGTAAGCGTACGATGTTTACTATTTCACTTTTATTTTTAATTTAAACATGAACTTTTTCATAATCCTAATATATGGTTTTTATTTTTATTATTAGTTTTAAACACATATTCGACTTTTTAATTCAAATCTGGTAACCCACCAATAGACAATTTTTATTTTCTCCGCTTTTATATTCATGTTTATAGTTATTTACTTTGTGTTTTTTAATTATATGACATAATGTGTGGGTTTAAATAAAAAACTTTAGTTACTAAACAATTCATTAATATTATCAATATAGAATGTTGAAAATAAGGAATATACACAAGATACCCAGCGGATGTATAAAAAACTGTACTATTTTTATTTTCTGTAAAGTTGGCAACACTTCTAGTAGGTTGTTGATATTATGCACCATATGAACGACCTCAGAAAGCATATTTGTTGTACCTTTGTTGTATTACACGGGAATAATCAGACTTGGGCTAAAATTCCCTACAGAACTTGCTAATTTACTACTAAACTAGAAAGCCTTGAAACTTATAGATGAGTAAAACAGTCACCTAGAGCTGACGAGTAGCCAACACGGTTGACAGACCAACGAAAGCAATTAAAATGGATCCTAGAGGCTAAACTTAAAATGACTGGCCGCAAGGAACAAAGCTACGGACATTATGTATTGCTATGAAGTTATTTAATTCAACAAATTAAATGCTCAAGCTCAAATATGAACCAAAGGAAATCTTAACCTGATTACGGTGCAGCAAAAGTATAAATTGTTTCGGATGGTTAGTTGGTAAAATGGCGTCGGTGATTTAACATTGATTAGCGTTGTGATGGGCAATGATTAAAACCGATATAGTCTGATGGGGATGTGTTTGTATCTTTGGAAAAGCCTATGACTATTGCTGATATTTGCCCCACTGATTTAGGTTATAGGAAAATTTATTTGTTTAGCTTGTTTAAATCATGAAATAGAACAAAGCTACGTGTTTATGTGACGTACTTATTTAACCTTGCGATATCATTAAATTGCAATTTTATTAAACATTTGTACGAATAAATAAAAACAAAATCTTACATTGTTTTTAACATTACCTTGTTTTTATTGCCAGTAGAACATACCGGTAACCTCAACTGTTTACAAAAAATACAACTTTGAATTTTAAAATTAACATAAAACGCTAATCGATTTATTATTGAATTATTCAAAATACCAATCATAGTTTGATATAAGGTTATAGGTCACCAAACATCATTTAATTTTTAACACAGCACCTAGTATTCCGGTATAGCTAACGAGAAGTTGACATCAATGAAAACACCAGCGAATGAAAACTTTGTACTTTTATTTATGAGTGTAATTTTAGTTTATGTTACAATATGGTACAGACCACACAACCGTGCACATAGACATTCGTATTACTCATATTTAGTTGTGCTAACGTTAACGTGGCAAATTCAATGTTCAATTAAGGGAGATTTTATAGTTTTACATATATTTGTTTATCTTTTGCTCAAATTGTCCTGTAAACATGCAGTTACAGATTTAAATTATTGTTTTTAGCGAATAATTTTGGTTTAAATAAATTATTAAACTGTATAATATATGGTTATAAATATAACCACTAGCATCATTGAAGTAAGATCACCCGTAGACTGGTTAGGCGATAGGCAAATTGCATTTTCTCAAGTGGAACCATAAACTAACTACCGACAATATTGTAGCAGTATTTCGATTTCATCTATCATTAAATAAGGTTAGAGCTATAGTATACTAATGGTGTGCATGGGCAGAGTTGATGCAGCAATCAAATCAGGATTGCTTGTATTGCGGGATCATCCCGGACCATCCATATTCACGCTTGAAGACCATTTTGTTCTTCGCAATCGCACTGTTATTTTACAGATTTCTACCAACCTATTTGCAGTTTCACACTTTTAAGATTCCAATATAGGTATTGTACGGTTCCTTTTTTCAAAATGATTGTTCTCATTACGTTAGGAAGCTTTAGAAAAACGCTTAGTTTGAAAAAATTTACTATTGGCCTACCACTTAATTTGAATTAAAATCACGATTTTTAAAACGTATGATACATAGATAAACATTTAGTGAATGAAATAACAAATTATTTCAAATTGGTTAACTATTGAGCCTACAGTGTGGGAGATGCAAAACCCTTACTTAAGCGTGCGGTAGGTAGGTAGGGCGCACCCTTAAGACGAATTGTGTGACGCATGGCGAAATTCATCTTCAGCCAAAGTTATACATACCTACAGCCAAAGTTATATGTTGTGTACCTACAAGATAGTTTCCGTATTTTAATAACACAGTAATTTAATGTCTGGACTTTATCCTATCCTAAGAAAGGTTTAGAATGTGGTAAACATTTTTTAAATAATTTTGTATTAAAATCATCTAATAATAGTACGATACGATTAAACTGATATTTAAGCAATACACAATAATTATAATGCTATATATTAATGGAGGTGAATTATTGGCTTTATTATTGAAATTATTTATTAGATGAAGCGCATGGTCAGCAACTTTACTGTTCAACATATTTATTGTTGTTTTGTTATTTGCATAAAATAATTCAATTTTGAAAGATAATGAAATATAATTGTTTAGGAATCTCCCATTATAGAGCTAGGTTCAGTTCCCAGCCAATCAAGAGCCGCTCTATGACACTGTGGAGACTCGCCAACGCTCCCCAGAACAAACGAAAAGGACAATCATTAACTATCTGGTTCATAATCTGGTAGTTTGTCGGATCCACAATGGCAGGATTTGTCGAACACCTCTCCCATCTTGATTTCAAAAAGGTAGGCTACATCTACATTTCGATATGTATTCAGTTCGTTCCAGTTCTTCCTAGGAAGATGTTTGTCCTCAGCATTAGTTGGAGACGTGACCACAATCCAGTTGGGCAGTTAAAAGATTTCTCTATACTCATACTAAAACAAACTGTTTGTGACGAAAAATAGGCCACATTTTACCAAGTATAGAAATAAAGTATGTTAATCTATCCATAATGTTACTAACAAATTAGATCCGATAAATATTATTACGATATTGCTTTGACGTTGTTTCAAATTGCACCTGAAGTATCCCTCTTTTGTTTTTAAAGGGAAAGTACCTTTGCCACTAGGATAAAGTGGGTGAATAATAAATTGCTGTACTAATTTAAGTCGCCCACCAATAAGGTTGTAATTCCAAGCAACAGAAAAGATTAGGTTATGTTACGGGAAGCAACTGTAGTGAATTTAAATGTTAGCTTGCATTAAACTTCTTGATAGTTTCAACATCATTGATTTTAAAATCGGGTATCATTTTTCATGTTGTGTGTCTTTTATTTTTCCCTACGTCTGGTAGGAAAATGCCAAATAAATTACAACTAGTTTCCTTTGCCTGGTGTTTTAAAATTTTATTTTGTGTGCGATTTAGAAAATTGTTTGCGCAATAAAATTTGTCTGTAAAAGATTGTTTGTTCATAATTTTCTGATCATAAATAAACAAGGTGTTGCCCTTCCTAGAAGAGATTTTCTGTACTAGAGAATAAATCAACAGCAATATTACTTGGAAGTTACGGATCACATATCAGAATCAGAATCAGAATCAGAAATCATTTATTTCGTGAATAACAAATTGTTATGTGAAACAAGTCAGATTTAAAAATTAATACTTAATGCTAAATTGACAATTTTAAAATTTGTTCTCTAGCAAAAAAGTGCACATTTCCTTCACATATTTGTGCAGTCTGACAGGAATTCATCCACCGAGTACGGACACCTTTCAATCAGAATATTTTTTACCTTTTTAAGAAAAATTCTTGCACTGGCTATGTTTTTCAGGTGCCGGGGCAGAGCATTGTATAGTCGTAGAGCAGAGTAGTGGATGCCCTTTTCAAGTAGTGCCAATCTATGGATAGGGTAGACCATGTTACACTTATGACGTGTATTATAGGGATGTCTAGCAATATTCCCTTCAAAGAGATGGAAGTTGCATTTAAAAAAGGATAAAACCTCCAGAATATAAATACTTGGGAGAGTGAGAAGATGCAGTTGTTGAAAAAAGGCTTACAATGCGCTCGGTAGCCAGCTCCACACATAATACGAACAATCCTTTTTTGGAGTCTAAATACCCTCAAGACCTCACTAGACGATCCCCAGACACCAATTGCATATTTCATTCTACTATATACATAAGCATAGTAGATCTGAAGGGTAGTTTCTTTACCAACTACAGGCATTAATATTCGAAAAGCGAAAGTAAGTGAAGACAGTTTTTTACATAGGGAGTCAATATGTTTGGACCAGTTCAGCCTATCATCAATGGTAACGCCAAGAAGACAGGCGGACTCTGATGGACTTATTCCGTTTACACTGAAATTTGCTAGATCACGTTTAACTGTTGATAATACCATAATTTTAGTCTTCTCGTCATTCAAGTAAAGACCATTTGTTTCAAACCAGCTATTTAGGCTAGTGTATGTCTGATTCATTACGATCTCTAGGTTATGCATGTTATTACAAGAAGTCAGAGCAGTTGTGTCATACATGGGCTAAAAGAGAGGAGGAGAAAATGTTTACCTCTTTAGCTCAATAGAATATGAGAATCAATTTAAAATTATAGGAGTTTTAGCGAAGGGACTGTAAACATTATGGAACATTGTAATTCCCTGATCATTTGACTACAGGCTGTATGTGTGTACATAGGAGGTATTAATTATTATTGTCCTGGATTTTATAATATTATATAAAGTCAAACCTCTATCTTTTAGAACTCCGTTGGCTATAAACCAAATACTACAATGTGGTTGAGAAAATTTACAAACCCAAATTTTTCACAAATTTTTTTAAGGCCATAAATTAAATACACATTGTTAAATATTTTAATTACATATTAGATGTGTGTGCGGAGCTGTTAGGTAAAGCTTGTTTTATTAAATGTTTTCCGTTGTTACTACCATGTAAAGTAATTATATTAAAATCATATAAAAAACTATATGTTTTTAAATTAGGAGTATTTGGTTATTATTTTTTTAATAATTACAAACATACTAAAGCTTTGTTTAAAGCCTTTTGAAATTTAAGAAAGTTGTTCCTGAAGGCTACCCTAGTGGAAGTGATCAATAGAAATATTTTTAGTGATACGCAGTGATATCAATACGTAATTGTATTCATACGTAACACTAGACATCAATGCGTATCACTAGAGATCAATAGAAAATTGTTTCTATTGATGTCTAGTGATACGTATTGATCTCTATTGATACGTAGTGATATCACTACTGGTACGTAATTGGGTCACTAGACATCAATACGTATCAATAGACATCAATAAGCAATTCTATTGAGTCTTTAACTGGTATTTTGTATTTAAAAAACAACAAATTAATTTACTAACAGGTATTTTCCAAAAAATTAAAAAAATAAACAATAAATTTATGACCTAGGACTAATGTTTACCTACTTACTTGTTAAAACCAATTTTTTAAATGCACCAAAAACACTAAAATCAGGGCCTATATTAATTTACATGTTCACACAAGTAAAATACACAGCCAACACTTAAATTTGGGCCTATATACTATTCACTGATTTCCTTGATCTTCTTGTTTAGTGTGGCAGTTTTCTGAGTGATGAACTGGCTGATACTGCCACTTCCAAGCTCAATTTCTCAATTTTTTTCTTTGATGTATTAGGATTTTCTTCCAGGATTCTTTGTTTGACAAATGGACTAGGTAGAGGACAAATCGTGTGACGCATGGCGAAATTCATCTTCAGCCCAAGTTATACAACCTACAAGTGAGTTTTCGTATTTTAATAACCCAGTAATTTAATGTCTGGACTTTACCCTATACTAAGAAAGGGTTAGAAAATGGTAACAACTTTTTTAATAATTTTATATTAGTATCAACTAATAATAATACGTAGGGATAAACTAATATTTAGACAATACACAATGATAATGCTATATATTAATGTAGGTGAATTATTGGCATTATTATTGAAATTATGTATTCAATGAAGCGCATAGGCAGCAACTTCACTGTTTAATATATTAATTTTTGTTTTGTTACTTGCATAAAATAATGCAATTTTGAAAGATAATGAAATATAATTGTTTAAGAATCTCCCATTATAGAGCTAGGTTCAGTTCCCAGCCAATCAAGAGCCGCTCTATGACACTGTGGAGACTCGCCAACGCTCCCCAGAACAAACGCAAAGGACAGTCATTAACTATCTGGTTCATAATCTGGTCGTCAGTCGGATCCACTATCACCACATGTAGCACAGACGGTTGGGCTACCGTTGGTCAACGGTGGGACCGTTGGCTAATGGTGGGTTGTAGTTTCCACAACAAGCCACCGTTGCCCAACTGTTTTACTCACGGTTGGGCCAACCAAAATTAATATTGTTGGTCCAGCGTTGGTTCATCGTTGTCTAAATACAATTATTATGTGTTGGACTTTCCACGACAAGCCAACCATTGCTCAACTGTTGGTCACGCGGTTGGGCCAAGGGACATTATTGTTGCAGGATCAACGTTAGTTTATTGTTATCTAAATACAATCATTGTGGGTTAGTTTTTCCACAACAAGCCAACCGTTGCCCAACTGTTTTTCGCACAGTTGGGCCAACCGCAATTACTATTGTTGGACCATCGTTGGTTCATTGTTTGTCAGTCTGTCCCACAATGCTTTGCAAGAGCTCCAAGGCCCAAGATGGTTGCGGTTAAAAATGTGCTCTCCTGTTTTCTGTTGTCTATGGTTCTATTCTAACTGAAGAACTTAAGTGTGCGTGTGATCTGCTGAGATTGAGGTAAGTTAACAATGGTCACATTAATTTTATAAATCCTTTAAACATTCTATGTTTATCACTCTATCTCTGCTGGACAATGGTTTTTCTGTAGCAACTTGTGTCGTTTCTGATAGACTGAGAAATAAATGGCTGGTTGTCTCATGATTTTAAACTTCTACTTACTGAAAATGTGGAGCGCTCTTCATCCCAGGAATTAAAACAGAATTAAAACAATATCCCTTAGCTTTCCAAAAGGGTGTATTATTCTAAAGTCGGTTTTCCCCTACCTAAAAGGTGCCTGATGGTTTCTATTGATTTAGCATGTAAAATTGTAATATCTATTTTTGACAGTCAGTAGTGTAGCCTAATTTGCGATAGCTTATCTATTGATTTCCCTGTCTTTAAACGCAAATGTTTCAATTAGCATCATTAGTCCGGTCAGTTGTTATGAGGACTTCTGGAGTGTACTGAGGCCTATATAATTTGAATCTATTTTCAATGGTGTGGTAACTTGGCCCATGATGTAGCCTAAATAACATGCTAGAAACTAAATAACATGATGTAGCCTAACATAGGTGTGCTCTTACGTCGACTAAAATTTGTTACGTGTTCGTATCCCCTGATGATGAATTTTTTTCATCGTACCGTACCTATATTTTATTTCAGAAGGGCTCTCCAAGCCGCCATCTGGTAGAAAATGTTTAAGATTCAAATAGATAACATGCTACCGTTCGTTTCTAAAAGAATTTGTAACCATTTTTAAAGTAATTGCAATCTTTGTCAGATGATTTAGGCCTAGGGCCTACTTTCGAAGATGACTTCACGAGACCTGCGCAAGAGCACATCTAAGTTATGTCTAGTCTTTAGGCCTGCATCATGGGTATAACGTAAGTCAACCATAAACTTATGAGCCAACATGTCAAGAAATAACATAATATAACCATCAATTAAATTAATTACAATGTGGCACCAGTCAAATACGTCAGTTATATCTCTTAACGTCTCCAGTTTATGGAGAATAAATCAAAACACTAATTATAAAATTTAGGCTAACTTAGCTTATTTAAGAGTATTAAATAATAACACCCACTCGCAATGGTAACGTTTAAATAGGCCTAACTTACACAGCATATACCTGAAACTAACTTAAAGCTTTTCCTTTACATTCTACAATGATTTCAGACTAGAACTAGAAAAGAGTAGGCTACTCAAAATTCGATAAATAACGTATGCTGTCAAAGCAACATAGCCTAACCATAAATATAAGTTATCAATAAGTAGGCCTATCAAATAATATTAGTCTGCATTGCATTTACAGTGGCGGGATGATTAGATTAATTTTTTATGATACCGTTAATAATGTTAGGTTTTACCCTCACCGGATACAGTTCTATAAGCTTCCACCAACCAATTACCAACTCATTCATTGACCAACACTTGTTGGATAGACTTCAACAATATTGACATTTCTTTACTGACTTATTAAAACTAGGCCTATATGCAGTACCACCACTTTTTATTTTAGCAAAGACAATGTATCATGTTGTGGAATTGGAAGAAGGCGGGGTGTTGGAATCGTCCAGGAGAACCGGTTGACTCCCAAAAAACAGGAGTGCTTTTGGCCTCCAGAAAAACATTCAACAGTATTTCATAAACGTTTGGTTGAGGGCCATCAGCCTCTAGAAAATTGGAGTGTTTGCAGGATCAAACGTACTTCTTATGGAACAGGTTAGAATAGGCCTAATAATTAATTTAATTTGTAAAATGGTTATCATGCTTGTTATTATGTTTTTTTAGGTGAATATGTTACTGGTGTATTAATATTAAAACAGTAGACTCGAATATACGGCCCACAACATCCACCCTCATTTACGATCATTATCTAGAGCACCTGGTGGTCCCTCACTAGTAGAATAACCGGATGCTACAAAAGAATAATTTTATATACATATAGAGCCTTACAGTCAATATTCAAAGAAGAAAAAAACTAGCCTAAGTTTAGGCCTATTTGGATTAGTGATGTGACGAGTCGAATACTTTGTGACTCGAATGACTCGACTCGTGAACTGCCGTCCACTCAGGGCCAGGTAACAAGGGCTATACCATTTCTTTGTTCGCGGCGCGTTGCCGCTGTGACACCCTCCCGCCCCGCAGGACAGCGCGGTGACGTCACTGCGCTGACAGCCGCTCACCAAGCGCTTGGCGCAAATGCTAAATGAATACTTTTTCTAAACAGATTTCTACGAATCTGTACGGCTAAATCTATTGTCCAAGGGCCCTTCCGTTCACTCGTTTCCTCTCGAACACGTGTCCTGATCTATTTTTGAATAGCTTCAAATATAATCTTAGTATTTGGCTCAGAAAGTGGAAAGTGTTTGCTTACTAAGCACAGTGAGCTTGTTCAGTTGATTTACTTCTTGTAATGTTTGTAGTGTTGCAGTGTTATGCGTGTACTTGTAATTGCCGCGAGTTTAATTATTTGTTGTGATTTAGTTTTCACCACTATTGTTTGTAAGATTAGTTTAAAGCCATGGAAATTATTAATGAACTCCAAAATTATTTTAGTAAATATTTATGTATATTTAAGAAATATTATTTGTGCATACTAGGTATGACGAGCATCTAAATATGGAACATAGGACACATTACTGATACATACAATAAAACTGTCTTATGAAATAATTAATACATTTTTAGCGAATTTCCCCCATAGGGAAGGAGCTATTACCGTAGGTCTCATGGTAAGACTTAAACCCAAGACCATGATAACATTTCGTTTTGAGGCCCCCAGATGCCAAAAAAAAACATTCTTAAGGATGCCAAGTGAACTTAACTTAGAGTACGAAAATGGTGTGTTTAGCATTACCTTGTTATATTTAACATAATCTCAATCCCTTTGACAAACATTGTTTGTCTTTGGACTAAAAATCATTACGGTAATGTTTAGTTGTCCTACCATATAAGATAGGAAAATTAAGCGTTTAAAAATTTAATTCAGTTGCCTATCCAGTCAATTTAAAAAAAATGTTGCTAAGACAACGGAGACAAACTTTCACCCGGGAAAGGTACTTCACACCTCCAACTCACTAAGTCCAGTAGATTCAGAATAGCTAACGAACTGTTAATATCCACACTTTGTTGATATTACTTCGTTAAACAAACTTTTATTTGTGAAACTATCTGTAATATAAAAACAGACATTTGCCAATTATCAATGTTAGTTGTCCAAACGATAGACGTGACATAATTAACTCATTTTCTGTTGAATCTTTTTAATGTACTAATTAATTCTCGTCTATTTATAGTATTTGTGTATTTTTATATTCGGTCCTTCCTTATCCTTTGTTGATATTACTTTGTTAAACAAACTTTTATTTGTGAAACTATTTGTAACATAAAAACAGGCATTTGCCAATCACCAGTGTTAGTTGTCCAAACGATAGACGTGACATAATTAACTCATTTTCGGTTGAATCTTTTTGATGTACTAATTAATTCACGTCTATTTATAGTATTTGTGTATTTTTATATTCGGTCCTTCCTTACCTGTAAAAAGGTTAAAATGTAGAAAATTCATAATTCATATTATTAAAATACAATAAAAAAACTCGCTCTCTCTAAAATAAAATATGTTTTACTATTGTGTCTTCATTATTCGGTTTAATATGTTTAATTTAGTACATTAGAAGTTAAAAGAATTACATGCCAATAGTAGAGGAGAGATCACAAGATTTACAGTAATTTTTGCATAGTTTGCATAATTTTTGCCATTGGCTTCCTCAAGATAAATCAATAATACCAATTTTTTGTATTTCCCCCTAATTAAGTTTTTACGTAATTTTTTCATTACTGCACTTTCTTTGGTTATAGTAAAATGATATTTGATTATAGACTCTAAATATTATTGGGCATAAGTGCATAAGTGATGAGTGTTTGAAAGTGTGACGCTAAGTAATAACCACCCTCCCCTCTGTCACGCTGTGTCACGCACCGCCAGACCCCCCTCTCCCCTGGAACCTGAAAAACACCTGGAACCTGGAATCTGGTGACATGATGTGTGCTTTAATCCGGCCCTGTGGTCAGTTATTTCATGTCATAGTCAGTCAGTAACAATATCATTCAAATCACGAAGTTACATTTTGCTTGGTTTGTAAGCCTGTCGTTTACAACTTTCTACCAGAAACATAATACAATACTTTACTTTAGGCTTCATGGTATGGTAATAAAGCCAGCCATAAGGCAAAATGACAAAAAACACTTTATTTACTATTCGAGGGTGATTTTGAAGGTTAGGAATATTAGGAGTTAGGTTTCCCTAAAGTACTATTTAGGTGTTATTTTGCCAGATTTAGTCTAGAGTCTAGAAAGGATCTCGTGTTAATGTTACTGTGAATTTGAGTTATTTTCAATGAATTATAAAATAGCAATACACTAGTCTATTTTAGCCTAAATGTTTCATAAGCGGCCACCAACTAATCGGATGCAATATAGCATCGATCTTAAACATTCGATGCATCGAATTGCATTTTAAATCAAACTTTAACCTAAATAACACAAATACCGAAACATTTGAGTCCTCTTGGCGTGTGTTGAAACAGTCTCTGAAAACTGGGATTAAGAGCGAAGATGTGTGTTACAAATATATTTTAATGAAACATTTAACAAGTAACAAACAAACGAAAACTAAAATTTAAAAAATCTTACAACAAATAATAAAGAAACGTATAACAAAGCTAAAACTTAGTTGTCTTTGCCATGGTTCCGTTCATTCAATTTATGAAAGCAGCCCATAAAGTTTACCCTGACAAAGATAACTTAAGTTTTAGCTTAGTATACGCTTCTATATTATTTGTCGTGGTTTTTTTTATTGTAATTTTCGTTTGTTATTTATTCATTAAAATATATTTGTAACTGGCATCGTATATTACTATTGATATTGATAAATATCGAGTGAATAATTTTCGATAAATGTACTGTTAAAATGTGATTCAAAATATTGAATTTTCTGAATCGATATATCGAATGTTTATGATCGATACCTATATTGCATCCGATTAGTTGGTGGCCGCTTACGAAACTGTACCCTTAAAGCCCGGTAAATTAATCATAAATTCAATCCTACAGAAAATTTGTGCCATCTAAATAATATTTGGTTTGTAGTTGATATGATTAGGTGATGTACTAGGCCTGGTTGTACAATACAATATCCGCCATAAATAAGTGGAAGTGTATTTATAAGTGGAAGTATCGAAGCCTTTACTATGCCAGATGTGCTGTTTCAACTGAAAACGTTGCCATAGCTTAATGGTAATTTGGATACTAAGATAATAGATTTTGTTGTGTTTGTAATAACCCTGGTCAAGCGTGGAGAGGGAAATAGGTGTGCAGTATGATAAGCGTCCACCAACACAATTGGACTTAAAATATTGGATTACCATGATACATTGATATTACAGATGAGAATATCGAAAATGAAATAAAAACAACCAAACCACGACAAAAACAGTGCTCTGTGGGTTTAGGTTATATTAGTTTATTACAGTTTATGTTAGTTTAAGCTAACCTATCACCATATGGCACTCACTGTAAATTAAAACCCTTTGTGGTCGTGCATTAAAAACAATTAGGCCTACAATAAAATGAGAATATAGTTGTCGGTGTATGGTAAGCCGATAATTTATATTCAATTAATTTGGGACGCTTATACTGTACCCAGAAACAGAGTAAGTTCCCTTTCACAGGAAAATGTTTAATACTTACATTCAGTGTGGTGGACAAGGTTTTCACCTTTTCTTAAGAAAAAAGTTTCTGTTCGGTGTTGGAGAGGTCCAACACCATGCCTTCCTCCATGAACAAGACTATATTTACGGCGAGCCGTTGAAACAATTTTAAATAATCAGCTGAAAAACACAGACGTGAATAAATATGATACCTCATCAACAAAATTGCAGGTTTAGTCATCCTATTACAACACAAATTAATTATATTTATTCTAAACATAGCACTGTGTGTAAAAAATAAGCTAAGTTTATTCCTTTGCTAAAATGGCCCAATAAAATATTAATTCACTTTCAACATCAATAAATTGAGTCAATATGCATCCTGACGAGTGGCCAGTCGGGACATGGGAAAAGAGCCTGAAGTCAGGACAGTCCCGACAGAAAATATTTTGTACTGAATTCAACTAAATCCTAGATTTTTTTTATCTAAGTCTGTTAAAAACAATGTTAATTTATTTATGACCATGGGGTGTTGCCTAAAAGTAAGAAGTGTCCGTCACGTATGTGGGTTACCGTATGTGGTTACGTGGGATAAATGGTTAGGTGAAAACGCACTTTAAATCCGTTGTAAATAACGAGTAGCTACTGTATTCAGCCATAAGAAAAACATACAAAAAACAGTACTATACTAACTTACTCGTGTATCTGAAAATGATGGTAGGCCTACATGAGTTATACCATGAAAACTGCCACTTGGAAATAGTTTTTTGTTGTTCACTATTTTGGTGTGTTTTGAAACCGCCCGTCAAAACTTATGTCGTGAACTTTTCATCTATCACCGTTGTAGACTGGTTCTTTTATTTTTTTAATTTGATATCACGCCAGTTCCAGTCTTGAGGAAGTAAGATGGGTAAGGCCATTTTATTTTGCTGACTTTGGTTATTTATTATCATAACCTTGCATAGCCTAGGCCTAGCCGCCACAGGGCGCTGTTTTACTTTATTTCACTTACCGAGGATAAAATTTGCCTTGTAAAGCATACTATAGCGGTTAGGTTAGGTTTCTTATAAATATTGAAAATGAACTTTCCGACATTTCATTTTCACTTTTCTATTATTCTGAAGCTATTAGGAATATTTCACTTGACGATTACCAAATTCACTTTTTTCGCCTTATAAACGCGCAACCGTACATAAATGTCCTCTACGACATTTTATTTCCTGTTTCCTATTATTCTAAAATCATTCTGATTAACATACTTCAATATGAACAAGTGTGAGGTTGAGGGATCTCTTGCAAATGATTACCTATGTTACGGTACCTGTGTTATTTATGAATCACAAAATGAATAATAAACTAAACTAACCTAACCTAACCGTAGATATGAACTGTGTTAAAGGCAGCAGGTCACAAAACGTCAACATTGCTTTCTTCTGGGAGCTTCAGAAATGTTATGAGTGATCCTAGAAATAGTTGTAAGTTGTAGGCTAAATAATGAATACAATGTCTCTACTTTTGATCCATATAATATAGTTTGTTTGGTTCGCCCCACTAGCTAACTTAATTCTTCTAAAAGTTTTCTATATAATGCGTAACTTAAGTACCGTCTAAGTTACTGAGCTTTTAGTTGGAGGTTAATACACTGAGTAAACTCACTCACCCACTATGAAACCTTAAACAGTATTTAAGAGGTGTCTGGTTTGTATAAAGTTTAATGGCTGTCAAAAAACATACGGTTTATACAAAGCCGAAAAGTAACAAATTTAACGGGTTGTAGTCTATTATGGACAATAGGTAAGTAAGTAATCATTAAGAGTTGAAAAAAGGTTGTACTTTTCTGAGACTGCAATATCATGAAGATTGTCCAAAATATCCCTCAATCCCATTTGATCCCACGGGACCCTTTAATATCCTTTAATAACGGGAAACCCTCCGAAAATGGGAGGAGGGCATCTGGATAAAAGATGACAGTACGATAATGTTAAAAGGGGTTGATGTTATGGTTATAATGTAATATTTTAGTACCGATTTTTATTCAATGTCACCATTAAGGGGGCACTCCACCATAAAAGAGTTATGTTTACTTTTAAAGCAAACATAATAATTGTTTTTTTATATATGAGTGTTGGTTATAGGCTCGGATGAAATATAAATGGATCGTGCCTTGCAATGCTAAGGAGAGCTGAAAACCATGCCTTCATAAAGCCCGCTGGGTGGCAAAAGAGTCTATATCCACGAGACCCCAATGTCAGACGACCGAACAACGCTTCGCTCAAACTGACATCCAACCTACAAAAAACTGAAATAATAATTTTAACATTACATTGAATTTTAGAACTTGAAACGGTGAATCAAACAGCAAGCATTAAAATTTTTAAGAAGTAATATAAATATTTGTAATTATTAGTTAAACACGGAATATGTTTAGTTCAGATCGAGAATGAGGTAAAAAAAAATAGTAAGCGAGGACATATTTTATTTGTTGGTCAGGTAAAAACTGTCAGCGGGAAAGTTGTAGATAACATTCCGAAGATTATTTTTTATTTGTAAAGTGTTTTTGTGGGACAAATCGTTATCGGGTCAGATTGTGTTGAAGAGCGAATTTTGTGGAATTATGCGCGCCTCCACGAAATCCGCTCTATGAGGAAGTCCAAACTGAATTTGAGGAGCAGAAGTGCTTGGAAAGAATGAATGATCTAGACTGTGGTATTCAATTAATGTGGTGCTATTTAGTTATTGTTTCTATTGTTTCCCTTTATTATTAATAATACCGGTACCTAATTTGTAATCAAACAACCAAAGTAATTGTTTTATTACAAACAATTTAAAAGAGCAGCAATTATCAACTGTAGCGACAAGGTTTAATAATGTAGTTGTTTTGTTTATTCAATTATTTCGGTTTTACTAAACTGTTTTATCAGTTGGCAGCTGAGTAATTTGTTATACATGATGACAGTACCTATGTAACATTATACCTATGATGACGATATCTATGTAAAAACAACAGTACCTCTAATAACTACTAGATTTTGTTTAAACTACAATTGTTCATGCAACAAAACTATGTTTTCTTTTACAAATAAAAAATACCGATACAAATGTTTTCATTTTTACTGTCTATTTAAAAAAGTTTTAATCACCCATAGTGTTAGCAGCTGGCCTTATAGTCTCAATAGATGTAACGTTGCGGGGCACAAATTCCAATATTTTAAAGATAAACATTTATTTTTTATTTTATTTCATAAATAAAAATTACAGTATTTGACTTTTCAGAGCTTTGTCTTTTCGTTAGAGTAAGTTTTAACCTATTTAAATATTAACAGTCCCTCACATCGAGTCATAATTAAAGTAATGTTATGCCGCGTGAAGTATAATGTCATTTAAAGGAAAAAGTAATGATCTCATTGAACTTCAACAATAACAAATTTATACCATTAGATTCTGTGTAGAAGTTATTCTTTCCTTTTATAAAACTTTTAATCGATTAGAGGGTTAGTTGACGGTCATAGCGAATCATAAGTGAAGTTAATGTAACACGGTGAGGCGGCCGGCTTGGGTCTTTTTGCCTCCCAGCGGCCTCGGGGACCGGCACGGTTTCCATCCATTGAGAGCGCTATCCATTTACACTTCATCCGAGGTTATAGGCGACTTTTTCTATAGGTTTTGGTCTTCCTACCCCTTCTCCTCCCCGGGGGATTAATTTTTACGGATTAAACTAGAATTCATTGTGGCAGAGACAACTCAAGTTATACTTCAGGTAGCCTCATATTTCTTTTTTCTTGTTTAAATGGACGTTCCATTCTACAATCAGTAGTATGGCTAGTAAATTATACCTATATAATATTTCTATAACAAATATTTGATCTACTTTTTTTATTACAAATCTTAGTAAAATCTTCTTATAATAATTTTTTTTAATCTTTATTAAAGGAAATAATGTATACCCATATTACAGGTTGTACAATGACATGTCCTCGTCAAAATAAAACAAAAATTATGAGGCTATCTCAAATACAACTTGAGTTATGTCCGCCACAGTCAATGAAAACGTGTGAAAAACAAACTTTCGGAAAACGGCCTAGAAAAAGACAACATTATGTATACATATTACACATATTTGTTGTCCTGCCTTTATTAATTCCATCAAAACTCACCATCATCATATGTTAGACCTTTTTTCAATTTTATTTTAACAATTATTTTATTTTTTTATTTATTAAAATTGTTTGTTATTTATTACTAGCTGGCCCGACAGACGTTGTCCTCTCCTAATGTCATTGAATTTGTTTAATATCAAATACTCGTTCATTTTCAATATGAGCTCATTTGCTTCGCTCACTCGCCTATCGAAAAAAAAGTTTAGTCCTATTCTCAGACCTACCGAATATACACAAAAAATTTCATAAGAATCGGTCAAGCCGTTTCGGAGGAGTTTTGTTACAAACACTGTGACATGAGAATTTTATATATGTACCGTATTAGATAGGCCTATATTATTTTCATATTTTATAATATGAAATATTTTTGTATTATGTTATTATGTATTTTATATTGTTAAATATTGTATATTGTAAAATATTTTATATTTATTTTTATATTACTTTTTATATTTTTTATTTTTTTAAGGGCCTAATTTATATATTTTTAAATTTTAATTTTGATTTTTGATCACATATAATAAGATGGTTCTGTTTAAAACCTATAAAAATCAATTTAATGTCATTTATATTGCTGACGAACAACTCTTAAGCGCTGGATGCTAGCCTGAAATATGTGTAAGCGATTCGTTTCTAGATAAAATAAACTAATTATAAGCATGTTACCTATACTTATTATATATGAAATTGTTCAAAAAGCACAATGAACAAACCTCGGCGAAACAAAAACACAATGTATTAGCCACCGATTGGAGCCGCACGATCACGTGATCTATCCGAGCGATGCAAAGTGGAACTATGAATTTCCCCGATTCTCTTGAAATATCAAATCGATTAAATATGGTACTGCCGTATTTTATGAGGCTTACAGTAGCAGCTTTGTCATAGACTCTAACTTAATTTTGCCATTAATCTTGATTGTTACCGTATTATATTTTTAAGTCTCAGATACAGTAACAAAAACCAGTGAATTCACAAGCGAAGATCGAAGATAGCTTCAGTGCATTTTTTGTTATCTTTTCTATACCGTAATGATAATCTACTTTTTTTTCTGTAGCCTCAAACGATTACATCACAGATTAGGTTATATTCCCAAGGCATAACAACGGGCGACAGTGTGACATTGTCGCTGAAAGAAAGCGAGAGATACAGAAAGATCAGTTACATCAAATTACGGCTGCAGACAAATCATTAATATGGACTGACACAATGTGTCAATAAAGTTAGCTTATAGCTGCAGAAAAATGCTCCATTCTTAAAAAAAACTATCGAGAATTATATAAATTCATACAGGTTAACATAATATTGTAACCCTAAGAGTTGCATAGTCTAAATATAGAGGCAGAAATACGATCTGCGAATGTAGACAATTACTTGTACAATGAATGAGCTCTTGCTGGCTGGAAGTAAGCGAAGTCGATACCTATCGTATCGTGTCGCAATCTAGTGATATGACAAAGTGTGATACAATATTGCGATGTTGTATTTGGGAAACATTGGTATATATCGTCCATGTTAGCGAATTTCCCCTATAGGGAAGAAGCTATTACCGTAGGTCTCATGGTAAGACTTAAGCCCGAGACCAAGAAAACTATTCATTTAGAGGTCCCAGATGCCAAAAACACCATTCGTTCAAATTTGTATATACCGTATATATTTATATATATATGTGTGTCCGTAAGCACGATAACTCTCGTAAAAAAGGTCCGATCTTAATGAAATTTGGTACAAATGTGTAAAGCACCATTTATTTCAACGAGTTCAAAAACCAGACAAATTGCACCATCCAAAGGGGGATTTTTGGGGGGTTTTGTACCCTAAAATGGGTTTTTTGGGGTTTCCACATGTAATTTTTATTTAAATGAAATTTTAATTTTTACCTTTTAATTCAGCATTCAAAAACAAACAATTTGGTATTTTTATCATTGCTCTACGTCAATTGGTTCCTGAGATATTGAAAGTGCTAAACACAGTACGTTGTCTAATGTTATTCTTATGGAGAAAAAGACAAATTGTATATCTCGCTTATTTATGAACATAAACTGACAAAATTTGGTATATGGCTTCTTCTGGTTGGGGTTTAACGCTGTTTGCACAAAATACAAAATTTTCACGTATGGTTCCCATAGCAGCAAATCTAGGTAATCAGTCCCCATGTTATTCTTATGGAGAATAATTAAAATGTTATATATCGCTTACTTATAAATGTATATGAATGAAACTTGGTATGTGACTTTACTTTGAAGAGTTCTAATGATATTTGCATAAAAACCGATTATTTTGTGTTCCTTGTTGCAGTAAACCTGCATACTCATCCCCAATGTTATTCTTATAGAGAATAATTAATATTTTTAATATCGCTTGTTTGTGAATATATTTCTTATGAATCCTGTTACGTGTTAATGTGTTATGTTATATATTCATTGGAAATTTGCTGAGTATGCAGGTTTGCTATTTATATGCAGGTGTATTTATATTTAAAATTGTATCAGCACATTAAGATAAGTAAGATAAAGTTAAGTACGATAAATATTACTCATACTGTTTTTGAGTGCTAATTTTGGAATTGAGACTCATTATATTAGGGAACCCTGTAATATGTGAATGACACAATATGTCAAAAACAATGCAATGCTAGTGATACCGAACACTACACTTACTTTTTGCGACCATCAATGCTCTTTTCCCAGATTTTGTTTACTTTCAGCATTATTCCAGACTTTTTATAAACAAAACAAAAGTTCCTGAGTTTAAAGTTTTGTGGACCAATGCAAAAGGCCTGTAAAGTAATATATTGAAAGTGAGGTACAGTAATGACATTTTAAATGTCAGCATCACATCATTGCAAGTTTCGAAGCCAAGTACCTTTCCACTCCCCTCTGCCCCTTGCCTGCAATATTGCCATTTGGTTTTCTCAGCTTTCTGTATTTGTATATTTGTGTATTTGAATACATATAAATTTGTTTACGCGATTTGCTCCTCAAAGTAAGTAAACAAATTGGCACAAATTTGTAACATAGGTGTAAAACCCAAGCTTTCAATGACATAAAGCTTGACTATAGTAAAAAAACTACAGAAAAAATATCACAGCAGTCAGCTGCGTTCAAAAATAGATTTGACCATGACTGACATACTAGACTAGCTCTTAATCTCTTAGCTAACGCATCCGGTATATAATTCATGCTATCTCTGACCACCTTTATGAGAGGAGCCTTGAAAGATAAAAACAGAAGACACTTTTAATTTTTCTAGATAAGTAAAGAAACTTTATTGAGTAAGTCCCTGACCTACTCAAGGTTTTCTGGCTCTCAACTTGTTTTAAAAATCACAGGAAAAGTAACTTACGGACCTACACTAGGTCCTTGACCTAGTGGTCAAGGCGACAGACTCCGGAACCATGGTAGCGGCCCTGTCGTGGTTTTGAATCCCAGCCCTGGCATGTCAATTTTATCAGTAGCCTACTGTTCAACTCTTACTCTAACGGCTCACTCCTTTCTTTGCTTGATACAATCCACAAATATATGTATAGTCTACCAGGACAGGCAAAGTAAGGCAAAAAGACGCTGCCAAACTCTTTAAAATAATTTCAAAAATGTGTTTTTACCACGTAAGGTATCGTTGTTTCCAGTAAACCAAATCTGACGTGAACGTAAAATTTGACATAGGCCTACACATTAAAAGTAGTAACAAATGGCAAAAATGGCTTATCCGCGCAAAATTCCTCTTGAACTAGTTATAAAATAATGAAATAAACAGATTAAAACCACTTTGACAAAAATCCAAGAGTTTACTATAAACTGAATAATTACCGAAAGATATGAATTTGTAACTAACACCGACTTACGTGAGTGAACTGCAATGATATTATTTTAGTAAATGCTTCTTTCTTATCAGTGAATAAACAACTTAAAAATGCTAAACTTGAAAACTTAATGTAAACTGAATTACCATAAGGTTTAAACATTACCTTACGGTGAACTTATTACTTTTACTTTATTTTAAGGGGAGTCGGTCCCTTATTAAACTCAATGCTAATTAAATGGACCGTCAAGCTTACCTATAGGTACCATTATCTCTTGAACTATTAGAGCTATGTGTACCCAATTTTTACTACTTCTTCCTTATGTTCGGCTTAACATCCTGTAGCAGAATTTAAAAAATATTCCTACAATTATAAAAAATAAAAATAATATAATACATACAAATTTAAAATCTTTATTTTAATTCTATATATACATGCATAATTTTTTTTGGTTCAACATACCTTAATAAATCTGCTAGGGGAGTATTATATGGCAGTCCTTCAGATATATGCAAAGTTTCAATGTTGTAGCTCAAATAGTTATTTAAATAATCGTACCTAAACTAAGAAAAACACAGGTTTTGGAAAAACGCGTTTGAATGTTCGGGTTTCGCATATAAACTTCTTGTCATGCATTTCATTTTTTATTTTTTAACAGTCTAAAGATTTATTTATATATAAAGTGTTATATATTTTATTAAAGAGGATAAAACAAAGAATATTTTGGAATAATAAAAAAAAAAAAAAAAATTTTGAACCTAAAAGGTGCTAACTCCCCTTAATTAACAAACATAATCTCAACCTCAATCCCTACACCAAACACACTGTAATTTGGATTAAAACTCAACTGATTAGTTTTAATTTCGTATTAAAGTGAATCATTTCAAAGATATTGGAACAGAATTGCATATTGGATCCATTAAAAGTACAATTGCCAAATAAAACCAATATCAATTTGCTTGTTGACAACTGACACAATAACACTCACACGTTACCTAGAAAATATTTTTGACAGAGGCTACGTAAACGTCCGATGTGAGCCGCTACTGTTCACGTCCGTTCCAAATAATGCACCGTAAGTTACTTTTCCTGTGATTTTTAAAACAAGTTGAGAGCCAGAAAACCTCCAAACCTAACCTAACATAACCTAATATAACCTAACCTAAGCGGTAGCGAAGTGAATTTGCCCTTATATTGAACGTGTACGTAGTCACTAAGTCACTTCGAATATTTTTCTTAACTTTCTCAAATCAGCGATCAGCGTTAGCGTGTTATCTATCACAAAGATAAAAGAAATAAAGACACTATTGCAATGAGCAAAGTTGAAGGGCGAGGCATTGATTATACTGTACATTGATGTATATTCAAAGGTTGAACAATATGCATGTCAGTCCCAGTCATGATTGTGTTATGAGCGACTTGAGGTTGCAAAATTCTTAACCTTTGAAAATATCTCTAGCTCCGTGGCTTAAGTCCAAATTATCTGAATTTCCTTGGAATTAAAATACCACTTCCAGTGGAAGGTTTTTAACGAACAAGTCCATCGTTAACCTCGAAGATAAAGCCGGATTTCCCGTGGAAGTTTCTAGATCGAGAGTTGACCAAGGGCGTTTCCATATATGGTGCGATGCCAAGACTAGCTCGCTGATTGGCCCAGGGCAGGGAGGAGTCCTGGTATAAAAGCCGGAGACCGCAGGTTGCCGGCAGACTCGAGAGATTAGATTCGAAGACTCGTTCAGAGATAGATAGTTGGTCAGCCAGATAGGCGCAGTATTCCTAGTAGATAGGGTCATCCGCGCCACCACGATGTACGGCGTGCTACTACTGCTCTGTAAGTTGCACAACGACTCTTAGGTCTAGGACTGTCCCTGTCTCACCTCTCCCATATTCTTGATTATTCAATTGTAATTCTGAAACTGTAAATTGCCATGTTAACTTAAGGGTATTTGTATTTTCATATTAAGGGTTGCTAATTAAGCTGTTCACCCCCTGGACCTTCAGTCCGGTGACTGGGCGGTTGTATCATCCTGGCTATGTAGACTGTATTAAAAGGAATGTCAATAAAGACCGCAACTTACGGTACGCCCACACCGCTCGGCTTGTTATTTAATCCCAGTCACCCTTAGAGCGCCGCAGGGGTTGGGCTTTACCCCCCCCCCCTGGCCGCATACAACACGTGGTGTCAGAACAAAGCGGTTTTGTTTTTTTTTTAGGAGGCAGTAGAATCTTTTGTTGGGGTGCCTTTTAATGAGGGGGTGAATATTGAGATTGTTGTATGTTTAAAAGGGATAGTAAAATGAAAATGCATTGTTAACATGGAGACTAAACTAAAGTGTGTATGTGTGTGTAGTTGTAAAAATGGAGCTATTATAAAGAATAGAAATCGTAAGGCTAAGTTAGTAGGTAATAAAGTGAGGGATTGGATTAGGAGCGTAGCCGCTGAGCGTAGGTTAATAGTTGCAATAAATGTAGAGGATCAACTAACAAGTGTGAATCCGACTATTAAATTAGCTAAACAGGGTTGTTTCCAATTATGTAAGCAGGTATGTTTGGTGGATTTCATAGAGATTTAAATCACGGGTTATAAATTGTTGTTTACTTGGGAAATTAAATTGGATTAATTATTGGAAAATGTGTAATGGCGGAACAGGAAGCGATTAAACAGTTTTTAGATGAGACTCTTAGAAGGACAGGATATATTGAACATTTGAAGCAAGCCGGGATCGTTTTTCGAGCGGGTGCGATTGACTATACCGAAGAAATAATTTCTGACGAAGTGTTTGAAAGAATTTGGAAGGACGTGGCGCTTAGAAATACATTATTGTGGACCATTGAGAGGGTACATTCTCACTTATCAGGCGTAGTGAGGGATGCGATGCGTAATAATGAGTCACTCTAGAAATGTTTTCTAGGACGGGAAATTATTATTTATGTAGGCAAAAGTTGTACGAGGAGTTTAGGGATGAAGTTGTAGCTGGAGTAAAAGTAATATTTATGTCATTTATTTATATCGATGGTGGGCTGACGCATGCGATTAGTGAAACCCTTACTAGACACCTAAATAAATCTGATGTTCATAGGGATGTTTTGTTGCCTAGACACCTTGCGTTTGCTAAGATTCACACGATAACACAGGGACTATTTGGAGAGCGAATTCGCGCGGTTGAAGCTAGGAGCGATTTTATGATTGTTGTAGTGGTGGAGATTTAAAAACTGGGGAGTAAGAATACTAAATTCGTGGAGCCGCCATTAATGACTCAACCACAGGCTAGAGCCTTTGGTTCGGCGCCGGGCGAAGTTGTAAAAACTAACGAACCATCACCTTTCAAAACAACGTTTTTCACTAAGGTAGGGAGAAAAACGGCTCAGTTAGTGGCGTTTTACGAGCATGTGCCAGAGGCAGCGCCTAGGCCAAAAATATTTCAGAAACCTAGTCTTCCGGAACCTACTACTGCGCCACCAGCGGTACCAAAAGTGAAATTTGCGTTCGAAGAACAAATAGCGGGACCTGAGGAATTGATTTATGACGTGCCGCGCGTAAATGTCGGGCGACCAAGGGAGTAAATCTACATATTACATACCTATTGTAGAGCCCAATTGGCTATTAGAGGGGTCACAAACGTTATTAAGGTCATTATTAACGCGAATTATCGAAGGGCGAATAAATGGGCGAACAGACTACACGGATGATAAATCAGTAAGGAAAGTTAAAGTTACTAAGATTGTTATTGAATTTACGGAATAATTTAAACGCTAACTGGAATTAAATCGCAGGCATTGAATTAGTATAATAATGCATTTGTGTTCGTTTGCGAGGGGAATAGCTGTTGTCCTGTTGTTATCTGTATCTGCGGTCACAGCTGTCGCTCTGATAACGCTTACAACCAGGAAGTATGACGTTATGATTTGTTTATTTAATGCGATGAGGAAAAATACTACATCAGATTAGAAACTTTATTGGTTAACTGATTGATGTTTAAGCCGACAGCGCATGGTAAATCTCCTGTAAAAACCTATAAGACAGCTTTGACAGTAGGAACAATGACGTTTTCGGCGGAGGATCTGGCGAAAGCCTTTAAAGACGCAATGATGGGGATGAGATCGGTGGATTTAGGGCCAGCTAATATGGTAGAGTGTTTTAAGGGAGACGGTACAGGGCCCAGCGTGGGCGAATTTTTCGAACAGGTGGAAAATGCAGCTATTTTGGGCGGATGGAAATCGCAGTTTCGTGTGACGGTTGTCAGATTAAAAGCTCGGGGCGCGGCTGAAACATTTTTGGCGTCGCGTTTCGATTTTTCTAAAACCGATACTGACGGATTACCAGAAGTAAAGTATGAGGAAATTAAAAAGGCTTGTATTGAGCCATTTTCCAGCAAAAAGACCGAGCAATATCATTATATAGCGTTGCAATCTGCTACTCAAAAACGGGACAAAACTGTAGAAGTTTTCGCCGAAAGAATTCGCAGGCTCGGAGCCAAAACAATACAGAAGAGTGATGATACTACTGCGCAGGCGGTGGTGGAAAGAGAGGCCGAGAGACGTATGTTAGCTGCGTTTTTACACGGTTTAACGGGCAAGGTAGGGGAGGTAACTCGATTCGCATTTCCTAAGAATTTTGATGAGGCGCTCAGAACTGCAATAATGGCGGAAATGGAGGAGCAGTCCCACCCTTCGGAGGCGGACTCAGGTGTCTTTACAGTTATCTGTTATGGCTGCAATGGAGAGGGGCACATCCGGGCGCAATGCCCGAAATCTAGAGGGGCAACCGTCGGGAGCTCATCACGAGGTTTTTCGCGGGAGTTCTCCCGAGGAGGACCGGAGCGAGGTTGGAGTAGGGGCGGACCCGTGCGTGGACGGGGTAATTACTCCGGAGGTAGGGGAGGCTACTACTCTAGCCAAGATGGCCGGATGCCTTTCGATGCGCCAAGGGGCAGAGGTGCGCCTTATCGAGGTTCTAGGGGTAGTGCGAGGGGAGAAAATCGAGTGCGGTTTGATGAGCGAAATTTGCAACAAAATCGGAACGATTCATTTAGATTGGCGAGGACTACGTGTTATAACTGCGGGCGACTAGGTGACCTAGCTCGTGATTGTCAAGTAAGAAGGAGAGAGCAGTCTCAAGGTGAGTCTTTAAACTTGACGAGTCCGACAGCGTTACGCAACTAGGCCACCCGGCTGTTGGACAATTTATGGTGCAGAGCCTGTGCGTGGACGGGCACGGCGATTTATCAGTAATTTGTAACATTGGGGGACGTGATTTAAAATTTCTTATAGACTCGGGGTCTAAGATATCATTGTTAAAAAGGGAGGCCTATCAGGGAAATACGAAACATATAACGCATTCAGATATCCGTGCTCTAGGGATCACGGGTACCCAGCTAAGCATCATGGGAAGGACGGAAGTGGAGATTGAAGTGAAAGGCGAAAGGAAAGTGTTAGATTTTTATGTGGTACAGAATATGGATAGTTTACAGTTCGATGGAGTATTAGGCACAGATGCACTTAAGAGGTTAGAAGTAATCATCGATTTTAGTCGTGGAGCGAATGACAATTTTTGCGTGGGCAACGTTCAAGCTTCGGAACCACCTGTTCTGCAGGCGGGTGGATGGAATGGTGAGGCAACGGAGACGGGCGTCATGAACCCGGCTTTGGGGCCAAGCAGTCCTGAGGGACAAAGTGATGGGGATGTTAGGTACAAGGTCCGAGCGTGGTACGTAGTCCCATGTGAGAATGTCATCGCCAAGGCTAAATCAGAGTTAGTGTTTGCGGGGGAGTTGAAGCCTGTGAAGGGCTATGATTGGAAAGGAGTAATGGAGGAAGTGCCGAGTTATGTGTATGTGGAAGGTGTTAACAGTAGAGACAACTGGTTAGTGTTTGCGAGAGTAATAAGTAAAGTGTTCAAGGATGAAGATGGGAAGTTTATGGTACAGTGTTGTTCAGTGAATATGAGTCCGTATGACATCGAGTTAGAAAAGCGAGAAAGGATAGGTATAGCGCTAGTAGTGGAAGAAATGGAAACCGAAGCAAGTGTTTGTGTAGTGGACGTGTCAAAGTCAGTGTGTGTAATAAAAAGTGAAGTTAGTGAAGTTAATGAAGTCAGAAATGGACAAGTGAGTGTACAGAAACAAGGAAATGAAGAGAGTGATATGGTAAGTAAAGGATTAATGGAAAGTGGACAAAGTGATGTAATAAGTGAACATACAGTGTCGGAAGTGATAAGAGCGCAAAATGGTAAGTTTAAGAGGAAAGTGAAGATAAGTGAAAGTGAAGTTGAGAGGCTAAATACAAGGAAAAGTGAGATATTGTGTAATGAAGTGGATTTAAAAGCAGGAAATAAGTGGAGTTTGGGAAATAATGAGGGCAGTGATAGAGTTAAGAGTGAACAGTGTAATGAGAATAAGTATAGTGTAATGAGCAGTGGTATTATGAGTTGTGAGCATAGAGATGGTATAGAAAGTGGTACAAGGAGTGATGTGAGTGAAATGGGAATTAATAGTGAAACGGGAAGTGAAGTGAATATTAGTAATACGGAAAGCGGTGAGAGTAATGTGAGTAATACGAGTGTTGTTGAGGATATTAGTAAAGCGGAAAGCAATGGAAGTAAAGTGAGCGTTACGAATAAGAGGGAAGTTATGGTACAAGGTATAGCAGGTGAGGCTAAAGAGGAAAGTGTAAACAGAATAAGTGAGTACAGTGAAAAAGAGAAATGTGATGGAGTGATAAATAGGAGCGTGAAGGAAGTGAGTAACGGTGGAAGTAATGATGGTGAAAAATGGAGTGAAGAGTTAAGAGGTAAAGAGCGACTAATGTGGACAAAAGTTGAAGATAGTACTGTGAGAGTTGATAAAGAGGTTGGAAAGGAAAGTAATAGTGAGAAGAATTATAGTGGAATGTGTAACGGAAAATTTGGCGAGTTGCAGGATAATGATTGCTTAGAAAGTGCTGTGTGGGGTAAATTGAGGGCGGACAACGACGATGAACTTGGCTGGGATAGAATGTTTGCGTTTGGGGATAAAATCGATATTGACAACTTGATTAATGATAAATTAGCGCATTTGAGTGAGGAAGATAAGCTGATTATGAAGCCAGTATTGGTTAAGTATAAACAGGTGTTTTACGATGGCGTGTCGCCCTTGGGCTGCACGACAGAGATAGAGCATAGTATACCAACGGTGGACGCGCCACCTGTACGTCAGACGCCTTATAGGGTTCCTGAGGCGTTACGGGGCGTTGTACAGACTCAAATAGACGACATGTTACGTTAGAAAATTATCAGGCCTTCAGCCTCGGCCTATGCAAGTCCTATCATTCTTGTAAAGAAAAAGCGTCCTGTAGACCCTCTTAAGACGTCGGATAAAGAGGAAGTTACATACCGTCTAGTAGTCGATTATCGTAAGCTTAATTCAATTACGATAGCGAGCAACCAGCCGTTGAGTTTGATACAAACAACACTAGATTCGTTGGGGGGATGCAAGGTTTTTACTACGCTGGATTTGCACTCCGGGTATTATCAAGTTAAGATCGCAGAGGAGGACATTCATAAGACGGCGTTTGTCATACCGGATGCCTCTTATGAGTTTGTTCGGATGGCGTTTGGCCTAAATTCAGCTCCTGCCACATTTACCCGGTTAATGAACAATGTGAGAGGGTTAATTGGGCACAGTGCCCTCGTGTACCTTGATGACGTCATAATAGCGTCACGGACTATGACGGAGCACGCTGAAAGGTTAGGCGAGGTATTTGAGCGATTCAGTAACGCGAACTTAGTTGTACAGCCGAATAAGTGTGTATTCGCCAAGGATCAGGTTGAATATCTAGGTCACATTGTGGGCAGCGAGGGCGTGAGACCGGATCATCGGAAAATTGAGGCGGTCAAGAATTATCCGATTCCAATTAATGTCAAGGAAGTAAGATCGTTTGTGGGACTGGCGAATTTTTATCGTCGGTTTATTCCGGATTTTAGTGGCATTAGTCGGCCTTTAACAGAACTGACCAGGACCGACGTGCAATTTACATGGGGAGAACGACAGCAGGAAGCGTTCGAGACATTAAGGGACGCGCTAGTTAAAGAGCCGATTCTCCGTTATCCATGCTGGGAAGAACCGTTTATTGTCACGTCAGATGCATCAAAGATAAGCGTGGGAGGAGTGCTTTCGCAAATTTTGGAAGGGGAGGAGCACCCTATCGCTTATTACTCAAAAACGCTTAATCAAGCTCAGACTAATTACTCTGCCACGGAACGCGAGCTATTGGCTGTGGTAACGCTCGTGAAAGCATGGCGACCTTATCTGTTTGGCCGGAAGTTTACTCTAATTACAGACTGTATAGCTATTAAATGGCTATTTAGTATGAGGGATCCAGCGTCCAGGTTAATTAGATGGGGACTTCTATTGTCGGAATTTGATTTTGAAATTAAACATAAGAAAGGAGCGCAGAATGTACAAGCGGATGCGTTATCGCGCATTCACGCGATAACGGGCCCACTTTGGACCCGAGATATAGTGTTGCAGAGTCAGCAACTCGACGATTTCTGTCAAAATAAAGTAACGGAGTTAAGCAAAGGGAAAGAATCGGAATTTTTCCTAGACAAAGACGGGGTGCTATTTAAGAGGGAACAAGATGGAAATAAAATGGTTGTCCCCAAGGGGATGGTTTATCCTGTTTTACAGAATCACCATGATTCAGTGTTTGCCGGACACTTAGGGATTTTTAAGACGCAGGAAGCATTAAAAAGCCGTTATTATTGGCCAACGTTATGTAAGGACACGGCGGACTATATAAATAGTTGTCAGTCGTGCGCGTTGCGTAAGACCGGAAATAAAGCCGTGGCTCCTTTAGGAACGTTTGAACCTGTTACGAAACCTATGGATATTTGCTCGATTGATATCGTGGGGAAATTGCCTACCACCCGATCTGGATACAGTTACATACTGACTTTTATAGATTTTCATTCTAGATATGTTGATGCGGTACCGATAAAGGATCAAAAAGCGGAAACTGTAGCTAATGCGTTCGTACTGGGTTTCGTTACGCGTCACGGTTTGCCTTTACAATTATTATCTGGCCGTGGAACGAATTTCATGAGTAACCTGTTTAAAGAAGTGTGTAGAGTATTAGGGGTAAAACGAATTCAAACTACCAGTTACAACCCCAAGTGTAACGGGTTGTTGGAGCGTCAACACGCCACCCTAGCTAACGTACTATCACATTATGTCGACCAATATGCGCAAGATTGGGATAGGTACTTGCCGTTTGCACTAATGGCAATGAGAAATAGTAAGTGCGCTGCGATTGACGCGACCCCTTACTTTGTATTCCACGGGAGAGAAATGAACCTTCCTACGGAAGATTATTTCCATTGCTTGCAGGATGTAGGGCAGGTAGGCGAACGACTGATTGACAGGATGACGGAAGCCTATGCGCAGGCGCGTCGGCATACTGAACTATCAAAAGAAAAGAGTAAGAAGCATTATGATCAAGGTAAGAAATTAGTGGAATTTAAAGAGGGGAATGAAGTATATGTGTTTCATCCAGAAATCAAAAGTTCGCCAGGTTCGAAATTTGCAAGGTATTGGTCGGGACCTCATGTGATTAAGGAAAAATTATCAGACTTAGTGTATTCCGTGGACATGGGAGGAAAAGTATCGAATCTTAACGTAAATAGATTAAAAATGTCGCGAGAACACCTAAGGGATGACGTAGTTTTGGACTATGATAAAATTGTAGAGTTATTAAATAACCGGACAGTGAGCAATAAGGAGTCGCGACCAGATACGCCGGAAGCGGAAACCACGGGTGACGTCAAGGTAGAATCCAGTGGTAAACCGGAAATAAAGATAAGATACTCGCCTAGGCTCGTGTCGGATGTAGCAGTCGACCACGGATCCGAAAGAGAGGGGGAACTTGAGGAGGAACATCCGCAAGGCGAGGTCGCCGCGCCATGTGATCCGTCGCGTGCCGGAGACGTAGGGCGTGGTCACGATGGGAATCTGAACTTGGGAGACAAGTGTCCAGGTCCCTCCGCAGAAGCTAATGAAGATTTAAACAAGACCCATAGGGCAATAAATCTATCAGGAATGGAGGATGACGAAGGTAACTTGACCTTCGTAGATGACCCGGCCGATAGGGATTGGACACCTCCAATGTCAGAGTTAGGGCGTGGCCCGGAGCCAGCAGTAGCGCCGGCGGCTTTACACCCCTACAATACGCGCCATAAGAAGGGAAAGTAAGTGCGATGACGTTTAAGAGAATACGTAGTATTGGCGGAAATCAAATGATGAGTGTATAAAATTCGGATGTATAATTTAAAATTAATTATCTTATATTCATGTATATATATAATATAATACGTTAATGAGCAATGTTGAGTTTATGTAGAGAAGCTAATTATTACGCGTTACGAGGCGGATTATTTAATACAGTTGTTATGGGATGCGAGAATTCCTGTGATTTATACACTGAGTATAAATCTGTTGGGAATGGTTATGTAAATAATATTGTAATTGTTAGTTATTTGTCTGAGAAGCAAGAGTTAGGAAGGCTGTATTGCGGGAGTTAGCTTTAATTTACGAACGTTTCGAGTGAGGGTGTGAATGACTGAGAATGAATGGATAGCATACAAACGACAGGTAGCGAACGACGGGTCGGGCGATGACCCAATTAGACAGCGACCATGGGCGCGTCGGAGCCTATTAGCGGGCGGCCGCTAAGTGGGACTATTATGCGACAAGTGGGGAAGGACAATGGGCCCGTTACGTGGGCGGTTCCTGGCAAAAGCACCCCAGGTGGCGAGAGTCAGGCGTAATGGGCCGAGGGGGGCTGAGATACTCGTAGAGTATGTTCAGTATAAGGGCCGCAGCCTGGCGTCTGGTAGGCACGCCAAGGCAAGATAATTTAAGGGGAATATCAGTAAGTGAAAGTAAAAATAAGCAGGACGCGCGAAATGCGACTCATTCATTGAGGGGCACGGGTATGGCAAGCAAGTAAAAATAAACCAAGAACAATGAGATTAATTATCAGTAGTAAACATAACCCTGCAGATTAATAGTATTGATTTAGCGTAGCAGTGGAATTAAATAACTGTGTACGGAAATGTGATCATTGAGGGGCGTATTGTAGTGTGTAGCAGGGAGTAACAAGATAATAAGAATAAATTCAACCATAATAACAGTTCATAATAAGGGTACATAATGGTAAATAATAATAACATATAAAACCTAAGTAAATAAAATTATAATAGTAAAGCAACCTGAAAATAATTTGCAATAATATTATTATAGGCTGGAATGATCATAAGAAACTAAATAATTCTAGTCTGCTAATTACTAATAAGAGCAATTCCCAGGGGTAGCTACTATGGTTGCGTTATTACAAAACTGATTTTAATTTTGGCACAATTACAAATTGGGTAGAATGACCGAATTCACGTAAATCATAATGAGAGTAGTTAATTAAGTTATAAACATTTTACGCCATCTGATGATAGGAAGATTTTGGTGGAAGTGCATCGAGGGGATTAGAAATTCGAGGGCCAGTGAGTTAACTTCTTAAATTAGTAGCTCACGACCGCCGATTTCAAATCCGACAAGTGCCAATTTGAACGAAGGCTTATGAAGGGTTGGTGAGCCGCTGAGGCGTTGTGATGACATAGCGGCCAGAGACGGCAGTCTGGGGATGGGTCCCGTTGTAAAACACGGGGACACAACAACCTGACTGAAGTCTCTGTGCGCGCGGGGTTGTCACGTGAAGTCCTTGGTGGGGTCACACGAGGTCGAGACGTTGGGGTGTGCGAACTCGTACAATTCGGGGGTGGAGTAGGATTTGACTACTATAACCTGATTCCAGCCTCGAGTTGTGTAGCCTGCACACGTCTAGCTAGACGAACGATCCTCGGAGCGACTTATAACTAAATTCCTAATTGGCTAGAATAACTTATACCTATTGGCAAGAGATCGGCCTAGGTATTGAATTAAAATAGTAAAATGGAAGGAATAAATTGGAGCAGTTTACAAATTCCACATTTTATAGCCAGCCTATGCTAAACATATAAATTAGGACACACAAACAGGAATAGATAGAATACTAATGAGGACTAATGTAGTGACAGGTTTGGGTCTTCCTTTAAGAGGCGTTTGATTTGTTTGATTTAATTGGAAGAGTTGCAAAGTGGTCCAGAAAAAAGTGGCCGGGGAATAAATTGAGTTTAATGAGTTGTATTAAATTAAATTTATTTCAATTAGGGAATAAAATGAAATGATAGAGTTATTGTAATTAATACTGGTATTTGAAATCCGAGTTTTTAAAATAATTAAAGATTTTGCAATTGGGTGAGTTCCCTATTATTGTACTGGGGCTTTGAGTTTATAGCGTTGGGCTTGAAGTGACAATGGGCGGCATTGACGAAAGTTGTTGGAGGAGGACACCGAGTGTTATGACCGGGCGTGTGAGCGCGCTAGGGATATTAACCAAACGATCTCATACGGCCGGGCCGTTCACTCAAAGTGTGTACCGATGGCTATCGGAATGTTAGCTTAACTCGGTGCATAGCAATGGGGAAATCATATTAAACTAGTGCAGAAATTTAAAGTATAAACGAGTATTGAAATCAAGATTTTACAACGGGGAAGTGTTTAATAAGCCAAATTTAAAATAGTTTGAGTTACTGACTAACCTTTAGTGAAGGAGGCCCGCGGCCTCCTTCTCGGCGAAATTGTGAATGACCTGGAACAACAGCACCAGGATCAGCACTAATAAGGTTGCCGCCAAAACTTTAATGAACGAAATGATGTCGAAAGTTGGAGGGTCCATGGCTGACTGAGGTTCCAGTCGGGACTCGGGTAGCCAGAATATTATCATTTTCGAGTTATCAGTGGACATGTACTCTTGTCACCGGATGTGATATGGTTGTGCAAGAATTACAGTAGTTGGGAAATGTAAGCGGGAATAAATTGTTGGGTATTAAAATTGTAGTTCATGTTAATAATTGAGCCATGGGGAGATGACTTAGCAGATAATTGATTAAGGGGACTTTCATTCAAAGTGAATTTTCTGTGTTACGTAGGAACTAGACTGTGATTGGTTATGGGATTACTTACGGAATATTAGTAAGGATGCCGTATAGCTGTATGGGAATAGTAGCTTTAATAGTATTTATTAACGAGAAATGAGTAATATGTAAATACATCAAATAGAAATAATAATAAAAAATGCCTAAATACCATAAAAACTTGAAAATAAAGCGTATGTAGGAAAAATGTAATAAAAAGAGTAAAAATAATAATAGATGCAAAACTTAATAAAAATCGTGTAAATGATTAAGTATACTACATCCAACACCAGGTCGTGTGTCAACCAACTCTCAACAAGCAGTCAATTGAATTCCGTCCGTAATAAACTAGTCCCAAAGTATAGTTAAGCAGCTGATTGAAAGGAAATATAACACTACTGTAGGAAACATTTCACGCAACCAACTGTGTCAAACACCTAGCGAACGGGAGCCATGAAACGGAGGATAACACTAAACAGGAACCTAACATAACGAATATCAGGAAGAGAAGTAAAATAAAAAAAAAAAACGCACATAAAAATAGGAAAAGTAATAAAATTCAAACAAAATAATAAGCTTACGCAGCTAAGCCGCGACACAGAGAGTTCATCGTTTTTGCAAATTATTGGATTGTTCCGAAATTATGGGCAAAAAAAAAACAAAAACAAAACGGGCTTGAATTTAATGAAAAATAATAGAAAAGACAGTAAATAAATAAGTAGTTGTGGAGCACATGGTGTGCAAGAGTTTGTGCGATAGCGAGTTCCGGCGTTTGACAGCGCCGAGAATAGAGAGAGTTAGTCAACTTAATTGATTGTGGAAAATAGACCAAGCAAAATTAACTACCTTGGCTGACAGTATTACTAATTAAACAAATGTATGACGACCTGTTATGAGTAGGGTAGCTAAAAATAGTAGTTTATAAATTAAATACCCAATAACTTATCGACTTGAAAATAATATTAATAATAGTAATGGCTTAAACTGTAATGAATAAATATTGTTAACAGAGGGGTATTATCAACTTTAAAGAGTAAAAGAGGGAATTAGGATATAGTAAGGAATAAAATAGCCTGGGACTAAAGGTGGAGGATTTTTATTAGGGGTATGGCCGAGTAGTAATTTTGAATTCTTGTTTGCAGGGAGTTTTGCGGCCATAGCTAGAGGCCAAGACAGTGAACGTGCTCCTGTATGCGGAAATAGGCATTGCACGTTACTACCTATGGGGATTGTTTTCATTAAAGAAAGGGATTTAATTATTAGCGGTGAGACGTGGACCGTAGTTTCCACCCTGGATATTAAACGTTACGATGACTTGATAGCCAATTTGGCAGGGGTAGTTTTTCGGATCATAGATAACGCTACACTAAATTCCGTTCCGGTGCCCCAGGAGGAAATGAGTCGCATGAGTGAGGGGATATATAGATTAAAATCAATGATTGTTCAATTAAATATGCTAATGACGAATGATAAGGAGCAAATAGATAGCCGTAGGAAAAGAGCTATTTTCGATAGTGTAGGTTTGGCCTTAAAATATGCGTTCGGTACGATGGATTCAGACGACTTTTTCAAAATCAACGATAAGTTGTCTAAACTAGCTGTGGTCTCGGATGAACTTTCACACTTTGAAGGGGAGCAGTTAAGTTATGTCAAATCGCTTCAGGATGGTTTGACAGTTACAGAACATGACGTAGGGCATTTAGCTGCGTTGTTTGGGGAAAAATTGGAACAATTCCAGGCCTACCAAGCTGACACAGCACAGGAAATTGGCAAGTTAAATTTCACATTGAGTTTCCAAAATAGTTTGTATTCACTAGTGAGGAGTGTGGAGTTCGTGGTGCAGAGTGTATACACGGAACTAATGCAAATTCAAGCCGCCGTTGATAGTCTAGCTCGAGGTCACGTAACCGCCGCCTTAATATCGCCATATAAGCTTTCTGAATTGTTAGTAGATCTAGAGAAACGATTACCCGACAATTTGTCCCTGTTAGTATCTCCAGAGTTGGAAACTGTGCATTTTCATTATAAAATATTAGAAGCATATGCAGTAAAAATTAGTCAAGGGGTTCGAATTGTTTTTAAAGTACCTTTAAAGTCACCCGATAGGGCAATGGAACTTTACAGAATTTTATCCTTCCCTGTATATGACCCTACCCTAAAGCAGTCCTTAGGCCTAGCTGGGTTAAGCAAGTATCTGGCTATTTCTCCGGGTCGGCAGAAGTACAGCCTGCTAGACGACCATGACCTGACCTACTGCACAGACGGGGCTTCTGCCCTGTGTCAACCGGTGTTTCCTGTCCGACTGCGAGCGGAGGATTCCTGTGAGGCGACCCTGTTCCTGGAAGCCGGAGGGGACCTGCCAATCAACTGCGGGAGACGAGTGCACTTGGGCCGTGACATGGCAACGTTCCACAGAGTGCCAGACAGAGGGTTGTGGATCTACTACACGCCGGAGGAAATACTACTGACATTCCAGTGTCGCAATGAAAGTAAACAACACGCAGTGCGCATTAATGGCCTTGGATTCCTGCCTGATACATCAGACTGCTACATATTCAATTCCAAATTTATGTTGTATCCATATACTACCGGAAGTTCGAAGTTCAAAAACATCAATGACGGCATGGTTATACCGAACATTACAAATTTATTATCAGTAGCGGAGCGTCACCAGGTACAGCAGTACCTAAATTTTTCGAGTGATTTGGAATTAATTTCGGATATTGTTCATCGAGCGGTGGTTCCAGGACAAAAGTATTCACATCTGGCACAAGTATTGCGGTTAATTAACGCAGAGACCACTAAATTTAAGAGCTGGGAAGACAACAGGAACTATTCTATAGGCGCCGGAGTCATAACTGCTCTGGTAGCCATGGTATTATTCTGTGTGTGCTATTTTCGATCACTTACGAACTGCCTAATGTGGCTCTGGCTATGCTCCCACCGACCTGTTCAGGAGACCGACATCGATAGAGAAGTGCAGCGGGAGATGGTGGACCGGGCTGTTCGCAGTCCTACGCCAACTATGTACCGGCAGATCTGCGGACCAACGTCGGCAACGTCGGACTTGGACAGCCGTTTGGACGTCGAGCTACGACCACTACGGAGGTGTTCATTGGGGCGAAGGGAGTCGTCAGCCAACGGAGAGGCGAACGAGCTGTAGTGACACAAGGAACCGGTACACCTGTGAGATGCGGCTATAAGTGAGTGAGCTAGGGGAATCAAAAAGGGGAAAGAGATATAAAAGTTTAAAAGAAGGGGAGGTTTCTTATTAAGGGGGAAAAAGAAGTGCAGTGTCAGTGGAAACAAAATTTAGAATTAACAGGATTGTATATTTAGCCTATAATATTTTTAAAATTGCGTAGAGTAGGGATTTAAAATGGAAGCAATACGTTCAGCATCTTGAGTAAAGCGTTGAGAGAAGGGAATTTAAATAATGTTTTTTTTTATCATCATAGATGATAGTTCATGCAAATTTAACATGCAAATTTAATGAGGCCACCGAAACAGGGTCCTCATTAGCTGCTGAATAACGTAGTGGTTCCATAAGATTGAATTTAGAAGGGTCTAGTCCCTCGGTGTTGGTAGACATATTTATTAAGCATAAACTCCGATTAAGGAAAGAGAGAGGATACGTTACTTTGAGTGTGAGATGAGCGACGAAAGTATGACAAAAACCACTTCCTGATTGGGGATTGGGTTATCTAGCTTTGGTTAAGATTGTGGTTCTAGCCGAAGCTTCTTTACCGGTGACTCCTGGAGGCAGTCTCCGTGCAGCCATGGACGTGAGTGGACGAGGTCGAGGTATCCCGGTGCGCGGCACGGCGTTCGTAACGGACGCAGTTATGAACCCTATGGGTTCCATGGACAGTTGGAGCTGGGGGGAGGTTTGGGGGCGCCCAGGCCAGCCGGGGGTGCGCTTGGTGCGCTACCCGCCGGAGCCCCAGTTGGGGGCGGAGTTAAGCAGGGAAAGGCGGGTAGCCCTGTTGGAGCAGCGCCGGCGACGGCCACCCCTGCCCGCAGGACAAGGCCGGGGAGCAACTATGAGGGTGGCGTTCCAGCGTTGGGACGCGGATCGCCGCCTCACCGAGAATAGAGAGCTAGTACCATTTCACTCTCCCCCGGTTAGCCGTCGCCGCCCGGTAGGGGTGGCGCTACCAGCCCCGCGGGCAGTACCGGGGTCACCCCCAGCTCAGGAAGAAAGTGAGGTGAGCGACCCAGGCCCACCCGTGGGACGTCCGGGCCGCCACCCACCACAGTAAAATCAAATAACTAAATTGTAAATAGAATTTTCTTTTTTTATTGTTGTTAATTAAAGTGGGTTTTCGTTTTAGTCTTTTTTTTCTATTACATAAATGGGTCTATAAAAGAAAAACAATTCGGTGTGCGCGTGCGGAGGTTGCCCGGGGAGACCGGAAGAGCTTGAGGAAACCACAGGTATGTGATAAATTTCCTAGAATAGAGTAATTCCTTTGGTAAAAATTAATACATTTACTTTAAAATTGAGAATAAAGAAAGTAAAAGTACCCTGTCTACTTAATGTCGCTCATCAGGTTTAACATTCACAAAACAGTTAACTAAAGCTAAACAAATGTTAAGTAACATTCATTTGGATATGAATTAGAGTTATTTGTTAAACTACTAAAGATTTTCATTAGGAAATATTACTGACGAAATTACCTAAATATTAATCGAAGCAATAAAGCATAAAGTAATATGCCTAAGCAAATGCGTTATACGCTATTAGGTCAAATCAAACAGGTATAAGATAAGACTAACTAAAGGACTCAAAATATTAGGCTAAAAGATAGACTAGGTCCAACGCATCCTCTCCCTATTTAATTGAACTATGCAATTTTATTTAACCAGTTTGCAATAAATGTGCAAAGGTGGAGGATTAACAATATTCAGTAATATATTATGGCTTGTGTAAACACACATATATTCTGCGTATATTAAACATTATATCATACCCGCTTTAGTTAAGGATATAACTCACAATACAAACATATATTTCTGGTAGAGACGATAACTGTGCTATGAGGTAAGCGATAACAACTTAAGACGTGTGAAAATTTAATTAAATCTAACTGGATTCAAACTTAAAATGATAAACTTTAAATTAACATGTAATGTAAAGTGTAAGATGTAAATAGACCGAGGAGGCATATCTCGACCCTAACCCACTATAGCAAGGTTAATTAAAAATCTCTTGCAATAAATAGCTGTAGGAACATATGAACAAGTGTCACAGAATATGAACGAAGTGTGAATGCGAAAGGTAATCGATAGCGTTATAATGTGTGTAATAATTATGTATGTAATATCAATCCATAAAATTGTTTAAGGTAAAATGAAAAATGTAATACTATTATAAGAAAATGTAACCAATAACTTGACTTGTGGCATAATAATATCTTAAAAAGTGAAGCGAAAAAGTGTCGAATGAGAAGGGGTGACCTAGCAACAATGGGGAAAGTTGCTAGTATGGACGCCTAACTAAAATGGACTATATCGGTTGACGGTAGCAACAAGGGGACAGTTGTTTAAAATATATAATGTAACAAACATAATTGTGATTAGATATAAGGTGTGACATCATGGACGACTTCAAGTTGAAATATTATTGTTCTTGCGTGAATTAGGAAATAAGTTATATTGTGACTATACATAGTATATTGTATAACAAGTGAAGGGCACTTGAGTTCTAATGGGTCATACACAGCAATCCCAACTTAAACTGGGGTTTAAAAGCCAAAAAAAAAAATATATATATGAGATTGTAAAAGCCATAAAAAGTAAATAATGAGTTAAAATGAATATAAAAATATGAATTTTCCTTTGCTTTGTTGATATTATTGAAGGTGGAATGGCAGATCGATAATGTATATATTCCTTATACACAAGTACTGCGTAAATAAAAATGTAACCTATGATATCTTAAATGATTGCTTAAATTGTATTGCACTACACATTGTTATCTTGTATTGTAATGTATTGTAGGAGATCGTGTTGCTCTGTATAATATTGTATTCTATATTATTACACATGGCATATAAATATTAATTGTTTGCATTTTCAACATATATATATAATGAAACTTGGGAAACAGTATGGAGACAGTATATTTAAATAATGCTTAGTAAAATTGCGAAAGTAAGTAACCGCTTGTTCAGCCACATAACGGTAGAGGTAGATTTTATTATATTCTATTATAACATTCTGTTATATTCCATTTTATTCTATTTCAGTAAAGATATTCTATATGAGTAAAGATATTAAGGTGTTTAACTTATAAGATATAACAATAAATATTGAGGTAAAAGAGTTATTTTGAGTGTGGCTAGCTAAACCCATTTACTAATGCTTGAGGCTTAATTACGACATATCAAAAATAAAAACGGGCTAACCAGTAAATAACATAAAATATTAAGGCATTGAGCCGAGACATAGCGATCAGTAGAGGTAGATACTTAAAACTAGTATGATATTCCAAATTTGAGATAATATAAAAATAATGAACTAAGATTATAACGTAAAGTAGGAACAATAAATGTAACTTGTGAAAATTGCCTAGGTATCAATCAAGGTTAACGCAACCAAAGTAGCTTGACTGGGTGGAATTGGTCAATAGATTGGATATTTTAGAAACTAAATTGATTAAAGATTGTCGATTGATTTAATGGAAGCCAACTTATTCGATACAAAGAAATCATTCAAAAAAAAATTAAACAGTTCTAGACCTTATTAACTGGAAAGAATTATACAAATTGAAGAAGTACCTGTATAATCCGTAGTAGAATGGGAATGAATAAACCACTTGTTGTAAGGACACATGATAAACTGTAAATGACCACACCCTGGCGCGCTAAAACTCAGCGTTCGGGGTCTGCGCCCACGCGGTTTAGTTATCGCAGGAAGCGATAACGCCAGTGCCAAGCTACTGGTGCGAAAACTGTTACTTGTAAATTATTAAACAAAACCTTATTGTCAACTGCGTTGACAGATAGAAGTAATTGGTATTTTAAATTAAGCAAACTGTAGAATATTGGAAATTTTATTTGTTGTACTAACATAAGAAACCCTGAACTGTGGAGAAAGAGACAAGGACACCTATGACCGGGACAATAATCAGAATTTCGCAAACAAGGGTGAAAAACTGGATGTTCTTTGGAACTCCAGTCTTTCATTTAAGCAGGGGCGAATGTTATGAGCGACTCGAGGTTGCAAAATTCTTAACCTTTGAAAATATCTCTAGCTCCGTGGCTTGAGTCCAAATTATCTGAATTTCCTTGGAATTAAAATACCACTTCCAGTGGAAGGTTTTTAACGAACAAGTCCATCGTTAACCTCGAAGATAAAGCCGGATTTCCCGTGGAAGTTTCTAGATCGAGAGTTGACCAAGGGCGTTTCCATATATGGTGCGATGCCAAGACTAGCTCGCTGATTGGCCCAGGGCAGGGAGGAGTCCCGGTATAAAAGCCGGAGACCGCAGGTTGCCGGCAGACTCGAGAGATTAGATTCGAAGACTCGTTCAGAGATAGATAGTTGGTCAGCCAGATAGGCGCAGTATTCCTAGTAGATAGGGTCATCCGCGCCACCACGATGTACGGCGTGCTACTACTGCTCTGTAAGTTGCACAACGACTCTTAGGTCTAGGACTGTCCCTGTCTCACCTCTCCCATATTCTTGATTATTCAATTGTAATTCTGAAACTGTAAATTGCCATGTTAACTTAAGGGTATTTGTATTTTCATATTAAGGGTTGCTAATTAAGCTATTCACCCCCTGGACCTTCAGTCCGGTGACTGGGCGGTTGTATCATCCTGGCTATGTAGACTGTATTAAAAGGAATGTCAATAAAGACCGCAACTTACGGTACGCCCACACCGCTCGGCTTGTTATTTAATCCCAGTCACCCTTAGAGCGCCGCA
The DNA here is from genome assembly GCA_963675035.1 of Allygus modestus. Taxonomy (NCBI): domain Eukaryota; kingdom Metazoa; phylum Arthropoda; class Insecta; order Hemiptera; family Cicadellidae; genus Allygus; species Allygus modestus. Next base: position 509,734,066 of record OY776111.1, read on the forward strand.
GGGGTTGGGCTTTACCCCCCCCCTGGCCGCATACAACAATTGAATTTAGATTTTGAAGGCCAAAGATAGTGTAGCCTAATGAGTTAAAATATAATAACAGGAGTCACTACTCAGCGGCAAACAAACCTTCAAAAAGCGTGCCGTCATATTTCGTATTTTGGTCTGTTGTGGTGTCATCTTGGTAGGACGCTGTCATTCGACCTTGTTTACAACGCCATTTCCAAAGCTACATTACAAGGGTATTTCATTTAACTCAAATAATAATTTTGATTCAAATTAAACAACCAAATCCCATCTAAACTATTTATCAAGATTATAAAGTTAAGTTTAACACCGAGTTTAACCTAACATACGAACAGATATTTATAGTTAAATACTTTAAATATAAATTTTTTCGTTGAGTCAGTTGCGAGATTTTGATATCGTCCCACCAGAATTACTTCCAACATAACGAAGCTAGTATGGGTTTTCACGACGGCACCCTTTTTTAACACAGAGTAGTGACTCCAGATTTATAGAGCTCATTGGTGTTGCCTTGGTAGGTCTCTACACTTAAGTTGCTGTGCGGGCGCCTTTACCACCCCCCACTCAGGTCAGCGACCTCTTTTTTGTGTGTGGATTAGGTTTTTAGTATGTGATTTTAGTTTGGTCCTAAACGTGTGCTTATGTAGCTTAGGGGTCGTTTAGGAGGTATTGGTCGTACACATATTACGTCATACTATTTTCGGCCTCTTACAACCATCCTCCCCCGTCAACTGCGTCACCCTAGTTATGACTTCCCCTTTTCAGTGTCACGCGTCACTCTCTAAAATAAAATATGTTTTAGTATTTTGTCTTCAGTATTCGGCTTAATATGTTTAATTTAGTACATTAGAAGATAAAAGGATTACATGCCAATAGTAGAGGAGAGATCACAAGATTTACAGTAATTTTTGCATAGTTTGCATAATTTTAGCGAATTTCCCCTATAGGGAAGAAGCTATTACCGTAGGTAGCATGGTAAGACTTAAGCCCGAGACCATGATAACTTTTCGTTTTGAGGTCCCCAGATGCCAAAAACACTATTCGTTCAAATTTATATATATGTGTGTGTGTGTGTCCGTTACCGCGATAACTTTTGAAAGAAACACCCGATTTTGATGAAATTTGGCACAAATGTGGAGAGTAGCATTTATGACTTTAAGTTCGAAAACCAGATCGATCGCACTATAGGAAGGGGGTTTTATAGGGGTTTACAATTTTCAAAAAATCGGTTTTTTGCAAATTTTACTCCAAAATGTTAAAAACACTCAATTTTGATTATAGCCATTTTATAGAGCTTAAAAAAACAAATAATATAGTATTTTGAATCATTAACCTAGGTTAAGTGGTTGTGGAGAAAATCCAAAAAAAGTTTCCCATGTTAATCTTATGGGAAAAAGGTTTTAAGATTTTTCTCAGATAGTTTTACTAAAAACTTCACATTTATGTTTATTAATGTGTTTAGCTCAACAAAACAAACATTTTGGTGTTTTAATCGTTGTTCAGAGATATTCAAAGTGCTAAACACAGTACGTTGTCCAATGTTATCCTTATGGAGAATAAATAAAATTCTATATCTCGATTATTTATGAATGTATATTGATGAAACTTGGTATGTGGCTTCAACTAGTTGTGGTATATTAGCACAAAAAACAAGTTTTTTGTTGATAGTCCCCGTAGCAGCAAATCTGCATACTCGGCCCCCATGTTATTCATATGGAGAATAAGTAAAGTTGTATATTAGGGTGGGCTGAAAAAAAAAAAATTTTTTTTTTCTTAACGCTATACTGAAAAAAACTTGTCTCTAGGATAGGTAATTAGTATGCAACAAAGAAAAAAAAATTATACTTAACCCCCAGCTAGCGCATTACATTTGAAATTTTGAAATTTTACAAATATCACAAGATGTTATAATTTTTTTGAAAGTAATTAAGCAGCTGCATATTGGGCTGCTACAGTGAAAATCCTTTATAGTAGAGTTATAAAAGCACACTAAAATATTGAAAAGGTAGTATTTTGTAAATCTGAGGTAGCGCAAAGCAACTTAATATTGTCAATTTATCACTTTTTGAGTGCCTGCCGGCTGTTGCTCGGTGCGGCATATAGCTTCATTGAGCCCACCACTCTTTTTTTTAGCTATATAACGTTGATAAAACAAATACCTAAAGGAATAATATAAAGAAATAGAAAATATATAAATTTATTCATAAGAGTTTATTAGTTTCAAAATTCTTTGTGAAATACAAATTTCCAATTATTACACTTCAACATTGTTTTTGTAACCTTATTAAATCATAGTCATTTACATAGTTGGAACATTGAAATTACGTTTGCTTGAAAAAATTGGCATTGAAGCTCTTGATAGCAGCGTTGTTCGGATGAAACCATCTCTGTTCTTAGCGCCAACGAGTTTTGAGGAGGCTTCAGTTACCAACTTCACACAGCGCTCCACTGCTTGCGTGTGACACGGGAATTTGTGGAAGTTCCATTCTTTTGCTGTTTTGGCCGTTGAAACCTTGGCCAAAATATCTTCGTCAGATATTCTTCGCAACAAAGGTGGTGGAAAAAGAGCAGCAGTAGTCCAATCAATAATTTCGTAATATTCTTTTGCCTGAAAGTTGATTTTTGGCGGTTTGAAAGTTCGGATTAGCTTTTTTTTGGAAGCTATTGCCCTTGCTTTTATAATTCGTCTAAACCCCAACTCTCTGATGTGGGCCCTTTCATCGACTATCATGCTAAGGAGCAAGTTCTCCGGATGCGCAAAGAACGCATTTCTTTCAATAACCGGATCGATCACCTTAATCAAGTTTTCTGGCAGAAATCTTGAAGATTCTAATACCTCAAAAACATGTTTTGGTCCATCTGTAAGGTACTTACTGTTTTTAATCTTAAACCATACAGGCATGTACGATTTAAGTATGAAACGTACCAAAATGTGATGCTCTTCAGAGGCATTTTCAACACTTATGTACAGACGAAGAACTCTGTTTGCTGTTGTCAGCCATCGGGAATGTGAAAGAGGACCTGGTTCACGAATTGCTAAGTCTCCCGTGCAGGTGCCTGACTTTATACCAGAACTTATGTCCAGGAGATATTGTTGGTCTTTGCTTAAAATCTTCCGATCGATATCTGGAATCTCACATTCAATGCTTTGAAATTTCACTACCGGAAGTTTTTCACATTTTGTAAGTTGTGAGCCAATAGGACCACTAAAAGATTTTGGCCCAGTCGTTTCACCATCCAAAGCTTGAAACAAATGCCGGAACGGTAATTCATTAAAGTGCAAAAGGCAAACTCCCCACTGCAGTGGTCTTTTAATTTCCTCTTCAATCGTGCGTATTACACCAGTTTTCCAGCCTGTGTTGGTGACGGTACCATCACATCCAATTACGTCCAGGTCGTCCAACAAAAAATTTGAACTTTTCAAATGATCCAATATGGCACTAGCAATCTCTTTTGCAGATCCATTAGCTGGGGATACATGGCCAACATAAATGGAGCCAGGTTCTTTTATAACTGAATAGTGCTCTTCTTTTACCGTTCTTTGGAAACACTTTTGATTTATTTTATCAATTTGCAGCGTATTATCCTTTCGGCCATCAAAGTACAGCCCTTGTATTACATTTGTCTCTCTTGTGCTCTCGTCTTGGAGATTTGATCGGTATGAATGTTTTTCCCTTCTTACCTTATTCTTATCTATTATGAGAGAATCGTTCTCTTTAGTTGCAAGACCAAGGTCATGTAGCACACTGGAGGCAATAGCTCCTTTGACTCCTTTTTGTCTAAATTTCCAATTTTTCCTACTCCAAGATGCCTTTGGAAAAACAAGAACTTAAGTTCAAGCGCTGGAATTTTTTTATCTTTTTCACATATGCATGAAATCAATAAAGGGCACTCACAGACCTCAGGAACTTTTTTGCACTCGCAAGAGTAAGTCATTTTACATTTGCATGCAGAAACATCAAAGAGTGATAAAGCCTTTTGCTTAAATTCCTCTATTTTCTGTTTGTACTTTTCTTTCTCCTTGTCACGCTTAAAGGACTTCATTAGATTACGGTAGCTAGCAAGGTATGCATTTATTACCTGAACAATTCTGTAGGACGTCACTGTTGGTATTGATGCTTTCTCAAAAATGGCTTTTACTTTTGGAGCGACAATATTTGAAATCTGAGCGAAACTAACAGGCTTTTTACTTTCTAAAGATAAAATGTACTGTTCATGAAAACAACTCCTAATAACATCTTGGTAAGTTGGAAGCTTACTTACAGGCAACTCCCTCGGGTAGCCAAACAATGGACAATTAAAATCACTACGAGTTATTTTTTTGGCAGCAGCCATAACGCAAACCAAACAACTTCACTCAAATAATTATAAACACTGCACTGTCAACTCAGAGTTAACCTCACGTCAGTCTAAGAGCGTCTCCAAACATTAACTGCCGGGTGGCGGGTAACAGAGAGCATGAAATGGACGCCGGCGTCTACGCGCGGTGCATTGTGGGCAGAGAAAGTATGGGTGGAGGGGAGGGATTCGGGCGGCCAGGTCATCGCCCGGACGCGCAGCCGCGGAGCCATCAACCGACGCTATAAAGCGTGATTTTTCTTATCCATTGCGCTACCTCGGATTTTAAAAATACTACGTTTTCAATATTTTAGTGTGCTTTTATAACTCTACTATAAAGTATTTTCACTGTAGCAGCCCAATATGCAGCTGCTTAATTACTTTCAAAAAAATTATAACATCATGTGATATTTGTAAAATTTCAAAATTTCAAATGTAATGCGCTAGCTGGGGGTTAGGTATAAAATTTTTTTCTTTGTTGCATACTAATAACCTATCCTAGAGACAAGTTTTTTTTCAGTATAGCGTTAAGAAAAAAAAATAATTTTTTTTTCAGCCCACCCTATTGTATATCTCCCTTAATTATGAACCTACATTAAGATAACTTGATATGTAGCTTCACCTGGTTCAGTTGTATTGATAATTGCAAAATAAACATTACTTATCTTCCTCGTTGCAGCAAACCTGCGTCATCAACCCTAATGTTATTTTTAAGGCGAATAAATAAAATGCTATATATCACTTATTTATGGATGTATTTTTGTGAAACTTGGTAAATAGCTCTATGTAGTAGTGAGTCACATATATATGCATTGGAAATTCACTGAGTACGCAGGTTTGCTGCGACGGGGGGTATTTGCCATTGGCTTACTCAAGATAAACCAAAAATTCAAATTTTTTGTATTTTCCCCTAATTAAGTTTTTACTTAATTTTTTCATTACTGCACTTTCTTTGGTTGTAGTCAAATGGTATTTGATTATAGACTCTAAATATTACTGAGCATAAGTGCGTAAGTGATGAGTGTTTGAAAGTGTGACGCTAGGTAATATAAGTTAACCACCCTCTCCTCTGTCACGCTGTGTCACGCACCGCCAGACCCCCTCTCCCCTGGAACCTGAAAAACACCTGGAACCTGGAATCTGGTGACATGATGTGTGCTTTAATCCGGCCCTGTGGTCAGTTATTGCATGTCATAGTCAGTCAGTAACAATATCATTCAAATCGCGAAGTTACATTTTGCTTGGTTTGTAAGCTTGCCGTTTACAACTTTCTACTTAAAACATAATACAATACTTTACTTTAGGCTTCATAGTATGGCAAATTAGCCAGCCATAAAGCAAAATGACAAAAAAACTTTATTTACTACACAGGGGTGATTTTGAATGTTAGGAATGTTAGGAGTTAGCTTTCCCTGAAGTACTATTTAGGTGTTTGTTATTTTTCCAGATTTAGTCTAGGTCTAGAGTCTAGATAGGCTCTTGTGATAACGGTATTGTGAATTTGAGTTATTTACAATGAATTATAAAATAGCAATACACTAGTCTATTTTAGCCTAAATGTTTCATAAGCGGCCACCAACTAGGATGCAATATATCATCGATCTTACACATTCGATGCATCGAATTGCATTTTAAATCGAACTTTAACCTAAATAACACAAATACCCAAACATTCCAGTCCTCATGGCTTGTGATAAAACGGTTTCTGAAAACTGGGATTAAGAGGGATGATGTAAGTTACAAATATATTTTAATGAAACATTTAACAAGTAACAAGCAAACGAAAACTAAAATTTAAAAAAAATCTTACAACAAATAATAATGAAACATATAACAAAGCTAAAACTTATCTTTGCCATGGTTCCCTTCATTCAATTCATGAAAGCAGCCCATAAAGTTCTCCCTAACAAAGATAACTTAAGTTTTAGCTTAGTATATGCTTCTGTATGATTTGTCGTTTGTTTGTTTGTTTGTTGTTTTTTTTTTATTTAGGTTTTCGTTTGTTATTTGTTCATTAAAATATATTTGTAACTGGCATCGCAGATTATTATTATTGATAATGATAAATATCGAGTGAATAATTTTTGATAAATGTACTGTTAAAATGTGATTCAAAATACCTATTGAATTTTCCGAATCGATATATCGAATGTTTAAGATCGATACCTATGTTGCATCCGATTAGTTGGTGGCCACTTATGAAACTATACACTTAAAGCCCGGTAAATTACCATAAATTCAATCCTACAGACAATTTGTGCCATTAAATAATATTTGGTTTGTAGTTGTTATAATTAGGTGATGTACTAGGCCTGGTTGTTCAATACAATATCCGTCATAAATAAGTAGAAGTGTATTTATAAAATGTATCAAAGCCTTTACTATGCCAGATGTGCTGTTTCAACTGAAAACGTTGCCATAGCTTAATCGTAATTTGGATACTAAGATAATAGATTTATTTGTTTTTGTAATAACCCTGGTCAAGCATGGAGAGGTAAACAGGTGTGCAGTACGATAAGCGTCCACCAAAATAATTGGACTTAAAATATTGGATTACCATGATACGTTGATAATACAGATGAGAATATCGAAAATGAAATGAAAACACCTAAACCACGACAAAAACAGTGCTCTGTTTAAATTCCTTTGCTAAAATGGCCCAATAAAATATTAATTTACTTTCAACATCAAAAAATTGAGTCAATATGCATCCTGACGAGTGGCCAGTCGGGACTTGGGAAAAGAGCCTAAATCTGAAGTCAGGACAGTCCCGACAGAAAATATTTTGTACCGAATTCAAGTAAATCCTAAACTTAGGTTTTTTTTTATCTGAGTCTGTTAAAAACAATGTTAATTTATTTATGACCATGGTGTGTTGCCTAAAAGTAAGAAGTGTCCGTCACGTATGTGGGTTACCGTATTTGGTTATGTGGGATAAGTGGATAGGTGAAAACGCACTTTAAATCCGTTGTAAATAACGAGTAGCTACTGTATTCAACCATAAGAAAAATATACTAAAAACAGTACTATACTAACTTACTCATATGTATCTGAAAATGATGGTAGGCCTACATGAATTATACCATGAAAACTTCCACTTGCAAATAGTTTTTTGTTGTTCACTATTTTGGTGTGTTTTGAAACCACCCGTCAAAACTTATGTCGTGAACTTGTCATCTATTACCGTTGTAGACTGGTTCTTTTATTTTTTTAATTTATGTCCCGCCAGTTCCAGTCTTGAGGAAGTAAGATAGGTAAGGTCATTTTATTTTGATGACTTGTGTTATTTATTATCATAACCTTGCATAGCCTAGGCCTAGCCTCCATAGGGCGCTGTTTTACTTTATTTCACTTATCGAGGATAACATTTGCCTTACAAAGCATACTATGGCGGTTAGGTTAGGTTTCTTATATAAATTGAATATGAGCTTTCCGACATTTCATTTTCACTTTTCTATTATTCTGAAGCTATTTGGAATATTTCACTTGACGATTATCAAATTCACTTTTTTCGCCTTATAAGCGCGGCGGCCGTATATAAATGACCTCTCCGACATTTTATTTCCTATTTCCTATTATTCTAAAATCATTCTGATTAACATACTTCAATATGTATGCAGTCTAGCTCCGTCAGCCGAGCTGATAAGAGCTCCAGTAACCCACTCCAAGAGCGCGCACACGCAACACTACGCAACGCACGAGACGCCGCCGCTTCAAGCCGCAACGTGATTGCTTGGTCGCGTGATTCTGCGTGTTGCGCAGATAGTTTAATTTTCATATGTGTCTTTTATTAATTTAATTAACTTATTTCGACCTGTGGTGTTTGTAACAAAGTTTGTTTATCGGTTGCAAAAAACGATCCGTTTGTCAAATGTGCCGGATTATGTGAAAAGTGTTTCACACGCGCTGCATCAAGGATGACAAGGAGGGGACAAAACTGCGATCCAACCGCGATTGGAAATGCAAGGAGTGCCGGAATACCTCATCATCTGTAAGTAGTAATCAATCTACATCTACCGCTCTAACTAAGGACTTCCTAGTCAAGGTTTTGGACAAGTTGAAGAAACAGGTATTTGATGAACTGAAAGTTTTTCAAAAGGAGATGACTGGCCTCACTATCTCAATGGATTTTGTTTCAAATAAGCTGGACGATGCCAACAAGCTTATGAGTGAATTAAAAGCTGAACTCATGACTGTCAAAAGGGAAAATGAGAAAATCAAAGCCGACAACATTGCTTTGACTAACGAGATGCACACTCTGAAGGATAGAGTGCGGAACTTAGAACAATATACCAGAAAGAACAATATAGAAATTAGTGGTATTTTATCTACTCAGAGGGAGGACATCTCCAAAATCGTTCAGGATGTCGGGGTTTTTCTCGGGAGTCGAGGTGAGGGACGACCAGATCTCAGCTGCTCATCGTATCCCCAGGTTGAAGAAGGATCGCCCGCAATCAATTATTGTGCAGTTCACTGCTCTTAGTATTAAGGAAACTTGGATGGCTAAGTACAAAGTCAAAAACAGTAAATCGGTCACAGCGGATAAAGTAAACTCTTCATTTCCCCATCAGCGATTCTATATTAATGAACATCTATCACCTGAAAACAAAGTATTCCTGGCGAAACTGAAAACCAAGTGCAAGGACATAGGCTATGCATATGCCTGGTGCCGCGACGGGAAGTTCTTGGTAAGAAAGTCTTCAGGAGACAGCTGCATAAAAATAAACAATATTGATGAACTCAATAGCCTTAAGTGAAGGAAGGAAAGGAAAAGTGAAATGTCAAGTAAATGTTTTATATTTGTAAGTATTTAGTATATAGTTTATTTTCAGTTTATGAATGTAGAAGATTTAATTTCTTTTTCGGATATGGATATAGAATTTTTTTTATGATCAGGGTAGTGGAATAAACTTTGGTTTAGTTTATGCTAATATAAGAAGTATGAGAAAAAACTTTAATAAATTTGTATTAGAAATAAATAAAGTGAGCACAATAGTTCATTTTATTGTCTTGAGTGAGATTTGGATAGGATCTGATGAGGTAGGTCTATTTAATATTCCTGGATACAATGTTTTTTACAAATGTAACAACAACTACAGGGCAGGTGGTGTCTTATGTTTTGCCAAAGACTCTTTTGTTTGTAATATGCTAGATTTTATAATGGAAACTGCCGATATTTTAATAATGAATGTTAAATTAGATAAATTATGTTTTAAATTATTTTGCCTTTATAGATTACAAAAGTATAGTGAAAACGAATTTTCTCAAGAATTATCTATTTTGTTGGAGAACGTAAAAGGCAATGTTATATACATAGGCGATGTAAATATAAATTTATTAGGTAAGGATAATGCATTTGGAACTTATCACAGTTTGTTGAATAATAATGGATTTTTGTCACTTGTAAATGGTCCAACAAGAGTAACAAATACTTCAAAATCCTGTATCGATCACATTTTTGTTAGGCATAAAGATTTAAATTGTTTCCAGAGTGCTATTTTTGATGTCGGGATAACAGACCATTGTGTTTTAGGCTTAAAATTTGTATGTAGCAGATCTCAAGCTAGTGAGAACCTAGTTAATTCTAACGACAGAATTAGTAAATCTTACGATAATAATTTAATAAAAATCAAGTTAAAAAATACTAAATGGAATGAAGTTTTTCAATGTAGTGATGTAAATGCTAGTTATAATAAGTTTCACGATATATTATCTCAAGTAATAGAAAGCTGTAAGAAAAACAATAATCATAGCAATAAAGTAATCAAGGCAAAATATTTTACCCCATGGATAACATCAACACTTTTAAACAAATTTGAAAAAAAGGAAAAAACTGTATACAATTTTTAAAAAGAGGCCATATGATACAAGGTTTGCGTGCTATTTTAATAGATTCTGTAGCAATTTAAGTAATGAGATTGATTGTGTAAAACACCATTATTACAGGGAAAAACTAGATAAATGTAAAGGTGACGCATCGCAATAGTGGAAAATAATCAATAGGCTAACTGGTAGATTAAGTAATAAAAGCGTAGATAGAGTTGAATTACACGATGGTGCGATTATCTTGGAGCCGACTGATGTAGCATGAAGTATCAATGATTATCTTATCGGTGTACAGTCTGGCCAGGTGACCGGCACAAGTACAGTCGTTGACGGTGCACTACCATTACCACCCCTTTATCAATATCCTAATTCATTTTTTAATGCGCCTACCACAATTGACGAAGTTAGAAATGTAATTAGCAATCTCAAAAATAAAAAATCAACCGGTTTTGACAGCTTCACTGTCGACCTTATAAAGCATATTGCAGAAGAAATTTCTCCAGTCTTAGTTCACATATTTAATTTAAGTTTTGTTGAAGGTGTTTTTCCTGACAGTTTGAAGTTAAGTGTTGTAGTGCTAATTTGGAAGAAAAATAACAACGTAAAACTCGATAATCTAAGACCGATAAGTCTGTTATCAGTTTGTTCTAAGATTATTGAGAAAGTTAGTAAAATCCGCTTATTAAATTATTTAAACAGACTACATTTTTTCAGTGACAGACAGTTTGGTTTCGTACAAGAAAAATATACAGAAGATGCTTTAATTACCATAGTAGACCAGATTTACAGTAATTTTAATTTAAAACTCAGAACTACAGGTCTTTTTGTTGATTTTAAAAAGCCTTCGATTTTGTAAATCATGACATTTTGCTGAACAAACTAGAGGCAGTAGGTGTTAGAGGAGTGGTTTTAAATTGGTTCAGATGTTTTATTATGGATAGGAAGCAAATAGTTAAAATAGATTATAATCTTAGTAGTCCTCTCGCTGTAAAATCCGGCGTGCCACAAGGATCAGTGACGTCAGCAACCATGTTTCTTATATTCATAAATGATTTATTGAAACTTCCCTTCAGAGGTAGAATAAATGCTTTTGCAGACAACATAGTTTTATTTTATTCCCATGAACGTGAATATGTAATAGAAAATAGTATTGCTTATGATCTTGTTTTATTAAGGAAGTGGTGCGTGCAAAATTGTGTGGAAGTTAACGTAAGTAAGACGAAATATATTAATTTTGATTTTGTGGGTTTTACCCTTCCTTCTCCTTTAAAATACCATGTCCTTAGGTTCAACACCGTTAACTGTGACTGTCAAGTTATTGAGCAAGTCTCAAGCTTTAAATATCTAGGCGTAACTTTAAACATAAAATTAAACTGGGAAAATCATACTACCGAACTACATAGTAAAATTAGAACATCAATAAGATCTTTTTTATTTTTTAAGAAATTTCTGTAACACTTCACTTCTTCGAACATTATATTTTGCTTTAGTTAACTCTAGACTACAGTACGGAATAACTTGTTGGGGGGGAACTTACAAACATTTAATTGACAGATTAAGAGTAACGCAGAACTTTTTTTAAGAATTATCCTGAAAAAAAATTTTAGAGAAAGCTCATATCCCTTGTATAAAGAACTGAAAATCGTACCAATTCAACACCTTTTCATTTATAAAGTTTTAAGGATCTTTTACGTAAGAAGCGGAAACAGAGGTGATGATAACAGGTTTTATAATACAAGGAATGCAGAGCACGGGTTATTTATTCTTCCCAAGATTAGAAAGATAGTATTCCGACGTTCTTTATTATATCTAGGACCAAAACTTTTCAACCAAATTCCGGACCATATTAGAAAAATTAATTCAAAAAATTATTTTTATAAAAAAATATTTAATTGGCTTTTGGAACAAAAAGACGTAAGTTACATGTATTTAATTCTAACATAAGTTTTCAAGGGAATGAATTTTGTATGAATGTAAGTGTGATTGTGTTAAACGGTTAGCTTGGAAGCCTTTGCGGGCTGCCGGATAACTAAGAGCGTCTCATACTGCGCCATACAGGGACGGAGTTTTGACGGCCCTACGGGCTACCAGCCGCCTGATGGTATCAGTGTGAGGTAGCGCTGGCGACAGAAGCATTGCTATCTAGAGGCAAGGGTCAACTGTGTGTATGCGTGTGCGAGTGATAACAGTATCAGCTGGCCTCTCTCATATCTCAAAATTAAAAGTATTTTACTTAATCTAGTTTATGATATAAGTAAATCTTGTTTTTGATTGTATCCTTTATAAATGGTAAACGTTATATTAGTATTGTTTTAAATATTATTCTTGATATTTTTGTTGGTGTAAAGTTAATTACAGTCTGGCATTGTTACTCCTTTTTGTATTTTTATTTGTTGTATTGATCAAACATCACAGGGAGCAGCTTTACATGTTGAGCTAGACTGAAGTATTATTTTGTTTTTCATTAGTTTTATTTTAGTTTTACTGACCAAACAACTGGTTAAAGTGGTCAGTTTATTTCCAACTTCTCCACTGTACTTGTTTTGTATTGCTTTATAAGGAAATAAAATCATTTATCATCATTTATCATATGAACAAGTTTGAGGTTAAGGGATCTCTTGCAAATGATTACCTAGGTTACGGTACCTGTGTTATTTATGAATCACAAAATGAATAATAAACTAACCTAACCTAACTAACCGCAGATATGCACTGTGATAAAGGCAGGAGGTCACAAAACGTCAACATTGCTTTCTTCTGGGAGCCTCATAAATGTTGTGAATGATCCTAAATATTTGTAAGTTGTAGGCTAAATAATGAATACAATGTCTTTACTTTTGATCCATATAATATAGTTTGTTTGGTTCGCCCCACTAGCTATCTTAATTCTTCTAAAAGTTTTCTATATAATACGTAACGTAAGTACCGTCTAAGTTACTGAGCTTTTAGTTGGAGGTTAATACACTGAGTAAACTCACTCACCCACTATAAAACCTTAAACAGTATTTAAGAGGTGTCTGGTTTGTATAAAGTTTGATGGCTGTCAAAAAATATACGGTTTATAGAAAGCTGAAAAATTACAAATTTAACAGGTTCTAGGCTATTATGGACAATAGGTAAGTAATCATTAAGAGTTGAAAAAAGGTTGTACTTTTCTGAGCCTGCAATATCATGATGCTCGTCCAAATTATACTTCAATCCCATTTGATCCCACGGGACCCTTGAATATCCTTTAATAACGGGAAACCTTCCGAAAATGGGAGAAGGGCGTCTGGATAAAAGATGACAGTACGAAAATGTTAAAAGGGGTTGATATTATGGTTATAATGTAATATTTTAGTACAGATTTTTATTCAATGTCACCATTAAGAGGGCAATCCACCATAAAAAGTTTTGTTTACTTTTAAAGCAAACACACGGTAATTATTTTTTGTTTTATATATGATTGTTGGTTATAGGCTCGGATATAATATAAATGGATCGTGCCTTGCAATGCTAAGGAGAGCTGAAAACCGTGTCTTCATAAAGCCCGTTGGGTGGCAAAAAGTCTATATCCATGAGACCCCGATGTCAAACGACCGAACAACGCTTCGCTCAAACTGACATCTAACCTAGAAAAAACTGACATAATAATTTTAACTTTACATTGAATTTTAAAACTTGAAACGGTGAATCAAACAGCAAGCATTACAATTTTTAGGAAGTAATATAAATATTTGTAATAATTAGTTAAACACGGAATATGTTTAGTCCAGATCGAGAGTGAGGTAAAAAAAATAGTAAGCGAGGAAATATTTTATTTGTTGGTCAGGTAAAAACTGTCAGCGGAAAAGTTGTAGATATCATTCCGAAGATTATTTTTTATTTGTAAAATGTTTTTGTAGGACAAATCGTTATCGGGTCAGATTGTGTTGAAGAGCGGATTTTGCGGAATTACGCACGCCTCCACGAAATCCGCTCTATGAGGAAGTCTAAACTGAATTCAAGGAGCAGAAGTACTTGGAAAGAATGAACAATCTAGACTGTGGTATTCAATTAATGTGGTGCTATTTATTTATTGTTTCTATTGTTTCCCTTGATTATTAATAATACCGGTACCTAATTTGTAATAAAAAAAAAACAAGGTAATTGTTTTATTACAAACAATTTACAGGAGCAGCAATTATCAACTGTAGCGACAAGGTTTAATAATGTAGTTGTTTCGTTCATTCAGTTACTTCGGTTTTACAAAACTGTTTTATCAGTTGGCAGTTGAGCAATTCGTTATACATGATGACAGTACCTATGTAGCGTTATACCTATGATGACGTTATCTATGTAAAAACAACAGTACCTCTAATAACTACTAGATTTTGTTTGAACTACAATTGTTCATGCAACAAAACTATGTTTTCTTTTACAAATAAAAAATACCGATAGAAATGTTGCATTTTTACTGTCTATTTAAAAAAGTTTAATCACCCATAGTGTTAGCAGCTGGCCTTATAGTCTCAATAGATGTAACGTTGCGGCGTACTAATTCCAATATTTTAAAGATAAAATGTTAATTTTTTATTTTATTTCATAAAGCAAAATTACAGTATTTGATTTTTCAGAGCTTTGTCTTTTTGTTAGAGTAAGTTTTAACCTATTTAAGTATTAACAGTCCCTTACATCGAGTCATAATTAAAGTAATGTTACGCCGCGTGAAGTATAATTTCATTTAAAGGAAAAAAGTAATGATCTCATTGAACTTCAACAATAATAAATTTATACCATTAGATTCTGTGTAGAAGTTATTCTTTCCGTTTATAAAACTTTTAATCGATTAGAGGGTTAGTAGACGGTCATAGCGAATCATAAGTGAAGTTAATGTAACATGGTGAGGCGGCCGGCTTGGGTCTTTTTGCCACCCAGCGGCCTCGGGGACCGGCACGGTTTCCATCCATTGAGAGCGCTATCCATTTATACTTCATCCGAGGTTATAAGTGACTTTTTCTATAGGTTTTGGTCCCCCTACCCCTTCTCCCCCCTGGGGGGTTAATTTTTACGGATTAAACTAGGATTCATTGTGGCAGACATAACTCAAGTTGTACTTGAGATAGCCTCATATTTATTTTTAATTTTTTAAAAGGACATTCCATTCTACAATCTGTAGTATAGATAGTAAATTACCGTATATATATATATATATATATATATATATATATATTTCTATAAAAAAAATTTGATTACTTTTTCATTAAAAATCTTAGTAAAATCTTCTTATAATAATTTTGTTAAATCTTTATTAAAGGAAATGATATATACCCATACTACAGGGTGTACAATGACATGTCCTCTTCAAAATAAAACAAAAAT
Source organism: Allygus modestus (assembly GCA_963675035.1). Classification (NCBI taxonomy): domain Eukaryota; kingdom Metazoa; phylum Arthropoda; class Insecta; order Hemiptera; family Cicadellidae; genus Allygus; species Allygus modestus. The sequence continues at coordinate 509,749,594 of OY776111.1, forward strand.
TATGAGGCTATCTCAAATACAACTTGAGTTACCTATGTCCGCCACAATAAATGAAAACGTGTGAAAACCAAACTTTCGGAAAACGGCCTAGAAAGAGACACATTATACATATATACATATTACACACATTTGTTGTCCTGCCTTTATTACTTCCAACAAAACTCTCCATCATCATATGTTAGACCTTCTTTCTCTTTCAGTTTTATCAATTATTTTATTTTTTATTTATTAAAAATGTTTTTCATTTATTACCTGCTGGCCCGACAGACGTTGTCCTGTCCTAATGTCATTGAATTTGTTTAATGTCAAATACTCGTTCATTTTCAATATGAGCTCATTCGCTTCGCTCACTCGCCTATCGAAAAAAAGTTAACTTCCTATTCTGAGACCTACCGAATATACACACAAAATTTCATAAGAATTGGTCAAACCGTTTCGGAGAAGTTTTGTTACAAACACTGTGACACGAAAAATTTATATTTTAGGTAGGCCTGTATGATTTTTATATTTTATATTATGAAATATTTTTGTATTATATTATTATGTATTTTATATTGTTCAATTTTTTTATTTTATTTTATATTATAAAATATTTTATATATTTTAGCGAATTTCCCCTATAGGGAAGAATCTATTACCGTATGTCTCATGGTAAGACTTAAGCCCGAGACCATGATAACTTTTTGTTTTGAGGTCCCTAGATGCTAAAAAAATATTCGTTCAAATTTATATATATTTATATCTATATATATATATGTATATATATGTGTCCGTGAATGTGATAACTTGAGTAAAAAACGTCCGATTTTGATGAGATTTGGCTCAAATGTGTAAAGTAATATTCATGACTTTAAGTTCGAAAACCAGACAAATCTGACCATGGAAAAGGGGGTTTATGGGGTTTTAAATTTTTTCAAAAATCAGTTTTTTGCACTTTTCACACAACAATTTTTAAAACCCATAATTTTTGTTTTGACCATTTTATAGAGCTTAAAAAAACAAATAATACTGTATTTTGAATCATTAACCTAGGTTAAGTGGTTGCGGAGAAATTCCAAAAAAACGTGTTCATAAAATCTCCCATGTTAATCTTATGGGAAAATGGTTTTTACCTTTTCCTCAAGTAATTTTATTGTAAACTTCACATTTACTTTTACCAATCTGTTCATTTCCACAAACAATCATTTTGGTGTTTAAATTCTGATTCTACGTCCAACCATTGCAGAGCTATTCAAAGTGCTAAACACAGTACGTTGTCCAATGTTATCCTTATGGAGAATAAAAAGAATTTGATATCTCCATTATTAATGAATGTATATTGATGATACATGGCATGTGGCGTCACGTAGTACTGGTATATTGATATTTGCACAAAAATTGATTTTTTGTTGATAATCCCCGTAGCAGCGAACCTGCGTACTCAGCCCCCATGTTATTCTTATGGAGAATAAGTAAAATGTAATGACTCCCTTAATTATGAACATAAATTAATAAAACTTGGTATGTGGCTTCACCTTGTTGAGTTATATTGATATTTGCATAAAACCCCATTTTTTGTTTCCTTGTTGCAGCAAACCTGCTTACTCAGCTCCCATGTTATTCTTATTGAGAATAATTAAAATGTTATATAGTGCTTACTTATGATTGAATATTGATGAAACTTGGTATGTGGCTTCTCCTAGTTAAATCCTATTTATATTTGCATAAAAAACAATTGTTTTTGTATCTTGTTTCAGCAAACCTACGTACTCATCACCAATGTTACTCTTCATGGAGAATAATTAAAATTGTATATATCGCTTATATCTGAATGTATTTTTATGAAACTTGGTATGTAGCTTTATATAGTATTAAGACATATATTATGCATTGGAGATCGGCTTAGTACGCAGGTTTGCTGCAATGGGGGTATTTATTTTATATATATATATTTTTAATTTTGATATTTGTTATCATCACATATAATAAGATGGTTCTGTTTAAAACCTATAACAATCAATTTAATGTTATTTATATTGCTGACGAACAACTCTAAGCGCTGGATGCTAGCCTGAAATATGTGTCAGCGTTTCGTTTCTAGATAAAATAAACTAATTATAAGCATGTAACCTATAATTATTATATTTGAAATTGTTCATAAAGCACAAGGAACAAAACTAGGCGAAACAACACATTTTTTTATATTTTTATCTATACTAGGGTGGAGTGCCCCCTTAACTACCAGAAAGTCAGCCAAATAGTTAAGGATTTTTTTCAATCAGAAAATAGGTTTTATATGTAGGCTAGGAGCAAACATATGAAATAGGCTACATAAGATACCTACCTTTATACTGAGTTACATTAGCATAAGAAAATTTACAATTTAATATTCTTCTAAATTTTGCTAAAAGAGTGTTTTTTTTATGATATGTGAAGAGGGAGCATTTATCTGCTTGAAGCCGCAATCTCGCCCTGCTGCAACTCACGCACATCATGACGAGCTGACGATCTGTCTGAACGCTCGGAAGTTTACGGTATTGTGCTCTCTTTTCATCTTACGTAGTTTTCAATGTGTAAATAGGAATTTAATGACAAATAAACGTCGCCCATATTATAGTAGTGTACACTATTTGAAGATGTTAAAAAACATTGTTTATGCAATTTTTGTACAACAAATGTTACGTCCGAAAATTGTTTTTGGATTAAGCGGATTTTCGAATTAACAAGGATCAGATTACCGGGGTTTGAGTGTATTATTGTATTTGAACTATACCACTCCGTCCAAAATCCCAGCAGTGTAAGAGTAACGTGCAGGTTATAATTTACTCTATAGAGAGGAATGTGCTCCCCCCACTCCTAGCATAGAATACCATACGAGCTGCCTGTCGCAAAAAAACGCCATTCAGTGTTTGATTAATTGTATCTCTCACTTGCCACGGTAGCTCACTGGATATGATGTTGGATTCACGATCATGTGGCCCAGGTTCAAATCTCACTCTTTTACTTTTTCAGGGCTGAAAATAATCTTTAAATGTTATATTTATTATATTTTTATACAAATCGATGTGAAATATGCTGCACAAAGAAAATGCATTACAGTTCTCTGCAAAGTTAGTTTACGTTAGGTTACTATATTTTTATCATGAACTGCAGTCTAATTTTTGATATTTTATTGCATAGGCCTAACTCCATTTGTAATATGTTCTACAAGAAAAAAAACAGTCATACAGTTCTCTATGGGGAGTTAGGTTAGGTTACCATAATTTTGCCATGACCAGCATTTGGTAGAGTATAAATAAGTTTTTATATTAAAATGCTACCATTCTAGTTGACTTAATTTATATTTTGTTTTCTCACAATAAAGTGTCTGTCGCAGATGGTTCGAGCGACGGCAGACAGTTTGGCTTCCTGTGAGAGGCGGTGAGAGAAGAGCAGGTCCTCCACACAGAGTAAAATAGCAGGTTATTATTCCAAACCTATGGTAATAATTTGGAACTGACATCAGGTAAAAGCTGTAAATCTGCTATTTACAGATGTACCAAATTCAATCTAGTTCAATAGCAGAGGCAAGAGGAAATACCCTATACCATGTGTTGATCGACAGCTGCATACAGATGATAAGCTCAAGCGGTGGGGTAGTTTGTATGTTTAGGCCTAACCTAAACATGGACGTAGTAAGTTTTTTAACCATTAATATTACAATATATGTCTTGGAGCCCTATGGACATACTACTATAGCCGCGTTTACACCGTAGTTAGCAACACGTTTTGCTAACATATGTTAATAACATTTTAGAAAACCCCTTTGAATTTGTTGGTAACACCATGTAATCAAAAAAAATATCGTGTTAGCAACACAAATTTTGTTATCCACCGAGTGTTGGTAAAATCTGGTAACATTCTTTGATCTTTTCAAATGTTGATAATATTTGTTAGCAACAAATGTTACCGAACGTATTGAATGTTAGCAACTTTCACCCATTCTCTTGCCCTGAGGCTGTGTAACTGTATTCCAGTGTTTTGTTTTTGGTTTACTGTTTTAGCGAATTTCCCCTATAAGGAAGAAGCTATTACCATAGTCGGCATGGTAAGACGTAGGCACGGGACCATGATAACTTTTCGTTTTGAGGTCCCCAGATGCCGAAAATATCAATCTATCTGATTGTTCAAATCACAGCAGCACATATTTCAGATAAGTTACAAGCAAAGAAATTGTTGATTTTTGAAATAGTAAACAAGTAAATTAAACTTGTGTACAAGTCTCCGGTCGCTAAAAAACCCAAAGTCACTGCAAGTTTTTCCTACACAAGAATTGATTTTCTACAATTAGTGTCTTGTTTAGCGAACTTGTCTCCTAACACTAGTATCAAATATCTGAAATCACTGCTTGACATTCGTAAATTGTTTTTAAAGCTACCGTCACATCGCAGCTTTCCACACAAAGGATCGACGGACGACATATTTTTCTAGGTCTCGTAGCATATCACTGCACTATACCTATCTCCATCTCTGTTTCGCCAAAATAACACAGGCAGCTGCAGCGAGAACCACATACTCCTATACTCGACATCAAAATCCTCCAAGCAATATGGTATGGGGGGGCCGGCTTGGGCGGGAAAATAATACCTTGAAAATGTTGGTAACATTTTAAAGTCTCAAGTCGAAATGTTATTAACATTTTTGTTATTAACTTCTGTTGCCAACAAAAAAGTTAGTAACATTTGTTGGTGTAACTCCGGTGTAAACGCGGCTTTGGTCTGTCTGTGAAATAATCAGTTCTATACGGAGTCCTTGTAATATTTTGCTGAGACTAGCCAAAAAAATTATGCAATTTTCCAATATAATTACCGGCTACCTATACTTGACGGCATATATATATATATATATATTTTTTTTTTAAACCTAGCCGTGGCCGACTGTCCGATTCGGACTGTCGCCTTAAAGTGGCCACGATCCGAATCGGATAGTCGGAGACCAAAAATTTTACAGCGTTATAAAACCACAAATAATCAACTCTAAAGTGAACAATATATATATCATTTGAAATATCATATTCTGAACTTTAATTTTATTACATAAATAATGAACCGTTTAGCAGCTGTATAACAATGTCACGACAATTACAAAACGAATGAATTTTTGGTGCGACGTGATTTCTGCAGCCGACGCTTAGACAATGGAAAAACACTACATTTTAGCGAATTTCCCCTATAGGGAAGAAGCTATTACCGTAGTCGGCATGGTAAGACCTAGGCCTGGGACCATGACAACTTTTCGTTTTGAGGTCCCTAGACCCCAAAAACACCATTCGTTCGAAACTGTATATATATATATATATATATATATATATATATATATATATGTATATATATATGTATATATATATATATATATATGTGTGTCCGTGGGTGCTCTCGTAAAAAAGGTCCGAAATAATCAGTTGTTTTGATGAAATTTAGTTTAAACGTGTAAAGCAACATTTATGACTTTAAATTCGAAAACCAGCCATATCGCTCTATCTAAAAGGGTATTTTGGGAGGTTTTGTGTCAAAAAAATTGGTTTTTTGAACTTTTAACATGTAATTTTTAAAATAATCAAATTTTAATTTCCACCATTCGATTAAGCTTTATGTGGTATTAAGACATATATTATGCATGGGAAATTCGCTGAGTACGCAGGTTTGCTGCGGCGGGGGTATTTTAAATTACCCAGCTCAGGTAATTTTTGTCGCGGGAAGTTGCGGTTGGTACCAATGCACTGCTAAACAGTTGTAATATAGTTTGGTATTGATTTTTTGAACGAAATAATTATTGGACAGGTAATATGGTTTTTTGAAAACGGGTGTTTTTTGGTCTCTAACGAATGGCCAGCTATCCGAATCGGATTGTCAGGAAAATCGGATTTACTTGCAGTGTAACTTTTAGTTACTAGTCAAATAATATGTCATTTTGTAGTGGAAGGAATGTAGTTTTGCTGTTGGCAACACTACTTGTAGCTTGAGATCTGTCTGCAGAGAAGAATTACGTCATACTTGGTCTTCAGTCTGTTTTCATTGGCCATCTTGTACTTTACTTCTTATGGGTGCGCTATTTTTTATCCATGAGTTATTACCTAATTCGTTAGTATTTCGGAGTTTTAGTGTTAGTGTGTAAGTTATATAACAGTAATCTTTTTACATTATATTATGCATAAATATTACTAAAGTGTGATAAATAGTGTTTATAAAGTGTTGTGTTTCCTCCTTCATAGGCCTAGTGACTCAGTGACCGCAAGCACGTTATCTCGTATATTATAATATGCCACAACCCTATGTTTATGTACATATATACATTTTATAGTTTATAAATACCTGTAGTAATAATAAATATATATAATATGACATTATTTATGTTTATACAAATTGCAAAGATCCCGGTGAAAAATAGTAGGCTACTTTTCAGATATTTGCCAAGTAGTATACATTGACTATTTGTTTATTACTACATAACACATATGAAAACAATTTACCCTAGGTGTTATACATTTTTATGTAGGTAATTGAATGTTCTACAACATGTTTATATTGGTTTGGGGGTAAAATATTTGGTAAAAAAGGTATATACTAAATACTGTGAAATATTTTTTTTTTCAAATACGCAGAAATAGCAAAACATTCTTTTATATACATTTAGTTATAAGTGATAATAATTTGTTACCATCAAATTTATGGACTTTTTTTGGATTCCTTACTTCATTAGCTCTACAAATATATATATATATATATATATATATATATATATATATATATATATATCATTATTAGTATATTATATATAATATATATATTTTAGTATATTATATATAATATATATATTACATTACTTATTTACATCACAAACTAACACTGTACAGTTTACATACGAGCATTTACAGTTGCACACTGTACAGTTTACAGTTTTACATTTTTCGGGTTTCCGTTTATTATTATATTACTCCCCTAAAACTTAAAAAAAAATTCTTTCCCCAACATGTTATATATTTCTATTTAGGGAATTAAATTGTCTACAAAAGGTATATAATGCATTCTCCATAAAAAATCTGTAAACAAAATTTCACCGAGGCAGCTTTTGAAATTTCAAAAAAATTTCAAAGTTTTTAATTCTTTTCACTTAACCCTAGGAGTGGCCCAATGCTAAAGTGTGGAATGGCAGGCTAAGTTTGTCGATTTTGCAGACATTTTTTTGAAAATTCGTATAAATTCAACCGTAGAAGTAAACCTAGCCAACCTTATATTTATTTTGATCAGGAAGAACAGGGCAATTTAGAAATACTAAAATGATAAAGACCTAGAAGGGTAATTCTTTCGGTAAAGTGAAAAGAAGAAAAACAATTAGAATTTTATTTTTGAAATTTCAAAAGTAGCCTCAGTGAAATTTTTTCTACTGATTTTTTATGGAAAATTCGTTATATACATTTTGTAAACAATCTAATTCCCTACTTATAAATATATAACATGGTATGGAAATAATTTGATTTGTAAGTTTTAGGGGTGTAATATAATAATAAACGGAAACCCGAAATATATGTAAACTGTACGGTGTTAGGTTGTGTTGTAAATAAGTCATGTAATATATGTATATACTAATAATGATATATACATATTTGTAAAGCTAATCAAGTAAGGAATCCAAAAAAGTCATAAAGTTTATGGTAAAAAATTGTTATCACTTATAAGTAAATGTAAATAAAAGAATGTTTTGCTATTTTTGTGTATTTGGAAAAAAATATTTCACAGTATTTAGTATATAACTTTTTTGTCTAATATTTTGCCCCCAAAGCAATATAATCATGTTGTAGTACATTCAATTCCCTACATAGAAATATATAACATGTTATACATAGAATACATAGGAGTATACATATAAATATATAACTCACCACTACCAGATAAATAATCCAATTAGCCTAGGCCTACGACGCAACATCAGAAAAGTCGATCATCTCAATATCACTGCCTATATTACCCTCTAAATTGTCATCAACGTCACTAATACTTTATTCAATAGCACCCCGAATGTCACTACAATCCATTTTTGCGTAAATTCGGCTAAATAAATAACTAAAACAATCTTACACAACTAACAGCGGTCAAACATAGCACGCCATTTTGGACTGGGACTTCGACATTGGATACTTCAAATGTCATGTCATATTGTCAACAAAAACACAAAACATCGAGACAGATATAAGGAGAAAGCCTGAAATCTGCTGTTTACAATGATACCAAATACAATACAGTTTGGAGCGAGCCAAACAAACTGACTGAGACATGGTAAACAGCAAACAGCTGCGCAGTTGCCGATTAGGCAAAAATGTGACGTAATGAAACTATTCCTTGGTGATGATTTTCAGAATAAAACAGTGCTGCCAACGGCAAAACCAAATTACTCTACATTTCTTCTTCTTCAAAATAACATATTATTTGACTAGTAACTATAACTTACACTAGATATAAATCCGATTTTCCTGATGGCCCTTTTTCGGCCATCTGCCATTGTACATCAAAACAGAAAACACCTGTTTTAAAAAATCATATGATCTGTGTAATCAATATTTCGTTCAAAACATCAATACCAGAATAAAGCGCATCTCTTTAGCAGTGCATTGGTACCAACCGCAACTTCCCACGACAAAAATTACCCAAGCTTGGTAATTTAAAAAAAGTAGTGTTTTGACATTTTCTTAGCATCGGCTGCTAGAATCGCATCGCGTCAAAAATTCATTTGATTTCTAATCGTCGTGACATTGTTGTATAGCTGCTACAGGGTTTGTTTATGTAATAAAATGAAAGTTCAGAATATTATCTTTCGAATGATATATATATTGTTCACTTTTGAATTGATTATTAGTGGTTATTTTACGTTACAAAATTTTCGTTCCCGAATGGCTGATTCTCGGCCTCTGCCACAGTAGGCTGCACAAAATAGGGCCGAATCTCGGCCATTGGCCACTCCTAGGGTTAACTGACATTTTTTCCAGATCTTTTTCATTTTAGTTTTTCTACTTTCTCCTGTTCTTTCCAATCAAATTGAATATGTGGTTGGCTAGGTTTACTTCTACCGTTGAATTTATACGAATTTTCAAAAAAGGTCTGCAAATTAGCCAAATCTGCTTGGCCATTTCCTACTTACACCATTGGCCACTGCTAGAGTTAACTGCACACTGATGCAAGCTAAACTAGCCTCAAAATATACATTTATTATTTCATGAAGTTTCGTGGTTTAGCTTTCCTAAGTGTTGAGTTAAATCTGCCAGTTAACCCTAGGACTGCCCTTCGGTTAATCCAATTATTAAAATAGATGAAGATGAGATACTACGAGAAAGCAGTACAACATTTTTAGGTATGATCATAGATGAAAATTTAAGTTGGGATAGACATAGCGAGAAAATACTAAATAAAATATCATCTGGAATATATGCACTTCGAAGAATGTCCAAAATTTGTAATTTTAAAACCTTAAAGGTTTTATGCTTTGCTCTTATAGACTCATACATATCTTATGGGGTTATAATTTATGGAGCAACCTCAAAAAAGAACTTGTAATCCATTTTAAAAATGCAAAAAAAACTATTAGAATTATCCTTGGACTTAGAAATAAAGTCGGTTAAGACAAAATTTAAGGAACTAGAGATTCTTACAGTTTTTTCTCAGCATGTGTTTAACACTGTGAAATATGTAAAAGAACACAACATCCCTCAGATGGAAGCTAGAAATCGACAATACAACACAAAGTTATTTAACTTTTGATTCCCATAGACTTGAGTTGTTTTAAAAAAAAGTTAATTATAGAGGCATACAATTTTTTAAGCACATTCCAGATGACATAAAGACAGTCCAAAATCTTTCAGAATTTGCCAAAAAACTAAAGCAGTTTTTGATTGAGCATCTCCTATACTCCTTTGAAGAAATAGCTATGATAAATAATGACATGTAAATTAAATAAGTAGTTTATAAGTATATTTTTTAAAATAAACGATTTTGACACTATTCATCTGTAACAATTGTACAGTTGACGAATAAAGAATTATTTGATTTGATTTGATACGCCTGAAATCAGGTGATATAATGTGTGCGCCGGATGGAATATCACCTGAGATCAGGCGAATTGGTATTTTTTTCAACTGCTTATAACGCATTGAAATTGATCCAGAAACGTAATAATATTGATACCATTTTACGACTTCAGAAAGTCTGAGAAATAATCGTTGAAATCAGCTATTACGTCAGCTGTCCATTTTTTCAATTTGACTGCAATTCATAGTAACTTTCAAACCGAAAACGACAAGTAGGCCTAAACGTAGTTTATTGGCCAAGGAAAACCGCAATAGTTTATACTCAAAGAACATTTGACTAATCAGGCACTTTATTCTTTTTCAGAATTTCCTTAGGACCTACTACTGATTGCCTGAGTTCAGTTATAATAAATAATGTAATGAAATAAAATGTAAATAAAGTAATACAAATGAAATAATAATGATTTTAAGTCAGCTACTGCAGTATAAATGTATCAACTAAGTAATTGATTAAGTTTTTTTTTTTTATATATTTTCTTTATTGTTAAATTTGCAATCAAAATAACTTAAATTTATGTTTATGATTAATATTTTATTTTCTCTCCATGTAACCTGATAAGAATGTAATTTTTACTTTCTCCCCCTATACATAGTATATGGAGAAAGTATTGTTTTCGTAAAAATTTTCGAATTTGAGTTGTTAGTGGAAATATTCGTTTTGGTGCTCCCTGAACCCAAAAAAGTGGTTTTTACGTGATGTCTGTCTGTGTGTGTGTATGTGTGTGTGTCCGTGTGTGTGTGTGTGTGTGTGTGTGTGTGTGTGTGTGTGTGTGTGTGTGTGTGTGTGTGTGTGTGTGTGTGTGTGTGTGTGTCTGTGTGGATGTGTACAGAGCTAGAGCCCTAACCAATGGGCCGATTTTGATGAAATTTGGTATGTAGGTACTAATCCACGATATCTCCAGGCATTTTTTTCATTTTTTCGAATTTTTGATATTTAAGGGTAATTATCCCCCAAAAACCACCAAAAAACATGAAAAATCCAAATTTCTCAAAAACGGCTCTAACGATTTTGATTAAATTTTAGTCGTTTGTAGAACTTTAGTTTTCCAACAAAACGACACCACCCGCATTCCTGTAAAAATTCGGGTTCAGAAATTACAGGACTTAAAACATCAAAAATTCAGTTTTTTGGATTTTTCATAAAAATACATAAATATAAAAAAATATTACTATTCACCATTAAAAAGAACTCAAAAAACTAAATAATTTATTATTTTTAATTACTATTCTACGATTGCTGGTTTCGGAGAAAATTGAAATTTTCATTTTGCGGTAAACGCAGTACGTTGTCCAATGTTATTCTTATGGAGAATAAAAAAATTACTATTTATCTCTTATTTACTGATCAATTTCAATCAAACTTGATATGCTTGTCAAGTTAGCATTGACCAACAGAGGAAATTTGAAATATGTTGCCCCTTAATAACCCTGGGGGGAATAGGGGGCATTTCCCCTCTTAAAACCACGAGTGTAGCAATGGATTCTGTAGTGCCTCCAAAGCAGGGATTTGGGTGGATGTTTTTTAAAACAACTTGTTTACGAGATTTTCTGTACATTCGACCTTGCTTTGTATTCTATATTTAGTAAATAAAAAGTAATTTATCCATTAAAGTTGGGCTAAAAGGGAGAAAGTATGTGTCAGTTTCCTGATACCGTTTATTAGATTTAGACTAGAACTTTGACTCCATTCAAATACTGTATATGTATTGACTCTGAATAAAGAACATTTTGATTCGATTTGATACCCAAACCGTAATTTAAAGGCGGCCACACACTACCGGACCTTTGCCCGAACAAGACATCGGATCGAGCAGGGAGCAGGGCACGAAGGTAGCTAAATTCACTCTGAACTTCTTCCCGATCAAGACCCCGAACAAGACATTGGATCGGACAGGTTGAGCGCGAAAACCACCGAGCGGGGTAAAAACGGCCGGGACGACTTCAGTTGCTGTTGTGCAGGTCGGCAGTGTACTTGTCTGTAGATTTCACCCATGTCACCCACCTCCCCAAGATTTCACCCACTTCTCTCCAAGCGTCATTCCTCTTCACTTTGTTGTAGTGAAGGATGGGACAAGTCCCACAAAACTGGCCGATTGTTGTACTCGGAAATAAACATCAAAGTTTTTTCCTCAGACCACTCCATCGTGCAGACTACTTTAAATAAACTAGTGAACTGGAAACTAAAATGACAACAGTCAAGACCGCAACCCTCACCATAGTCATATCGCTAGCGGCGGGGCTCGTGACGGCGCTCGGAGCAGCGTATGGAGGTACCACACACTACCGAACCCTGAACAAGACATCGGACCGATCTTTCTTTGATCTATCCTCTAAAAACCTCCTCGAGAGCGCTCGGTCTGATGTCTGGTCCGAAGTCTTGTTCGATGTCTGGTTCGGAGACCCCACTAACTACAGGATTTTCTCCCTTCGACCCCAAATCCTGCTCGGTCCGATTTTTTGTTCGGGAAAAAGTCTGGTAGTGTGTGGCAGTCTTAAAGGTTAACACGCCAGCGGAAGTTTCAAAGTATGTAATCTTAAGATCGAAACACATTTTATCGGCCTAAAATAGCAATATATTCTCATTTTGCCATCCAAAACGTCGATCGAGCCTCATTTTAGCCTGAAAACGGTCAAACTGGGTTTTAGCGAATTTCCCCCATAGGGAAGAAGCTATTACCAAAGTCGGCATGGTAAGACTTAGGCCCGGGACCATGATAACTTTTTGTTTTGAGGTCCCCAGACCCCAAAAAGACCATTCGTTCAAAACTGTGTATGTATATATATATATATATATATGTATGTGTCCGTGAGCACGATAATTCTCGTAAAAATTATCCGATTTTGATGAAATTTGGTATAAACGTTTAAAGCAACATTTATGACTAAGTTCGAAAACCAGCCAGATCGCTTTATCCAAAGGGGTTTTTTGGGAAGTTTTTTACCCCAAAAATTTTTTTTGAATTTTTTACATATGACTTTGGAAATAGTCAAATTTCAGTTTTTACTATTTGATTCAGCTTAAAAAAACACACAATTTGGTATTTTGATCATTCCTCTACGTCAATTGGTTGCCGAGATATTGAAAGTGCTAAACACAGAACGTTGTCTAATGTTATTCTTATGGAGGAAAATAAAAAATTTATATCTCGCTTATTTATGAACGTATACTGATGAAACTTGGTATACTTGGCTTCATCTGGTTGTGGTCCATTGATATTTGCTCAAAACAACATTTTTTTGCTAAAGGCTCCCATAGCAGCAAACCTGCGTACTCAGCCCCATGTTATTCTTATGGATAATAATTAAATGCTATGTCTCCCCTAATTGTGAACATAAATGAATAAATACTGGTATACGACTTCACCTAGTTGAGTTATATTGATATTAGCATAAAAACCCAATTGTTGTGTTCCTTTTTGCAGCAAACCTGCGTACTCAGCCCCATTGTTATTCTTATGGAGAATAATTAATCGTATATATTGCTTATTTTTGAATATATTTTTATGAAACTTGGTTAGTGGCTTTATGTAGTATTAGGACAGTTATATCTCCATTAGAAAATTGCTGAGTATGCAAGTTTGCTGCGAGGGGGGTATTTAGAGAAATTTACCGACCGGGCGTGTGTAGTTATCAGCCAAAATCAGTAACTTTTTGCGATCATTTTACAGCATATTACCATTGATTACATACATGAGTCATAAATATGACCACAAATTTTGTTAACGGCCAAAAATTGAGTAAAAACCGTATTTTATGCCGGAAATGTACTTAATCGCTCAAAAACAGCAATCGGACTGCAACTTTTTGTATTTTTTCAAAAATTGTTGAATCTCTTTTGTTTAAACAGCTTAGTGAATATTTTAAAAATAATAGCTTATCAACAAATTCTTAATTTGTGTTCCGTGAAGGAAAATCTACAGTATCAGCTGCTCTTGATATTGTGAATAAGTCTTTAAATGCTTTTGAAAAAAAGGAAACCGTTTCTCTCACATTATTTGATTTAACAAAGGCCTTCGATTGTGTCCCCCACAATGTCTTGCTCAGAAAACTTGAATTTTATGGCATCAAAAATCCACAGTTGAAAATCATCACATCATATTTAACTAATAGAAAGCAGTATGTTTCTGTTGGTGGGAAGATATCTGGTTTGAGGGGAGTTATTGCAGGAGTTCCGCAGGGCTCGGTTCTAGGACCATTTCTCTTTTTAATTTCAATTAATGATCTCTCTAGAAATGTTGGGGTTGATTCTGTAATATATGCGGATGATATCACTTTGCTTGTATCTCACAAAGATATTTTCACACTTAGTGCAGTTTCAAATAAAGCCTCTGATTTAGCATCAATTTGGTTTTCAGCCAACAAGCTCAAATGTAATCAAGATAAAACTCAAAATATTCTTCTTGGCCTTTCCAATTAAATTGCAAGAAATTCTACAAAAAACCTTGGCTTTTACATAGATTCCAAACTTAATTGGCAGGAACAAATTTAAAATACATGTATACAAATTTCTCGAGTCAATTATTTGATTTGGAAATTAAAAGATTTTGTAACTAATGAATACTTAAGAATGACATATATTGAATTTTTCCAGTCACATATATCCTATCGTCTTGTACTGTGGGGGCACTCTCCTCTTGTTAAAAAAATTCCAATCTTGCAACAAAAAAAGTAATTCGCACCATCTGTGGAGCTGGCCCTGTGGAGCACTGTAGACCCCTATTTGTCAGACTACTAATCATGACTGTTGTCAGTTTATATATTTATCTTATAATGCTATATACAAAATTAAATCTTCAAACTTTTAGTATTAGACAGGAAGTGCATTCTTATGAGACCAGAGGTAAACTTAAACTTGAAATCCCTGCTCATAGACTTAGTAAGAGTGGTAACTGTCATAAATTAAACTGCATTCGATTTTTTAATAACTTACCTTTATCTGCAAGGATGGTTTCTTTTAATATATTTAAAATAAAACTACAGGATCGGCTTAACAATAATCCTTTCTATGACATAAGTGAGTTTTTAGAAGCTGATGTTAGCATTGAATTTTAGAGGTTCACAGTCTATGTTTGTATATATATGTTATATTATTGTACATTTCTTGTAAATATTAGGTCAAGCATATTGACTCTGTCTATTCCTTATTAATAAGATCAATGACAATAAAATTCTTGATTCTTGATTTTCTCGGTTATATATAAAGCCGGGTCGTGTTTTATATACCAAAAACGACGTCCGAAACACATTTTAGGCCGTGTTTTATCGGTAAAAACATAAATTTGGCCGCAACATGGTGTTCAAAAACACCAAAATGACTGAATTTTGTTGGTATAGTAGACCGCGTTTTATTGGCCTGAAGCGACAAGCGAACCGCATATTATCCACGGAAATAACAAAACAAAATAGACAATTTCACAGCATTATATTTGCCGAAAATAACTGTTGCTCGCATCTAAAGTCCGAAATCGACGGCCACAGTGTGGTATTTATTAACCGAAAATTATGACGAGCCTCAATATATGCCAAAATTCACAATCTAACCGACCCAATCGGACCACATTTTCCCAGCGAAAAATGAAGCCACATACCGTTTTATAGGCTAGAACGACTACCGGAATGTATATTTTACGAATACAATCGGCGATTCGACCCCGTTCTATCACCAATGAGCGCCTATTTTACTATTTACTGATTTAAAAACATACATACTGTACTCCAATCAAAAATATACAATGCTTGGTAAATAAATGCATTATGGTTCATTTTATTTATTTATAAATAAACGGTATCAGGAAACTGACACATACTTTTTCCCTTTTAGCCCAACTTTAATGAATAAATTACTTTTTATTTACTAAATATAGAATACAAAGCATGGTCGAATGTACAGAAAATCTTGTAAACAAGTTGTTTTAAAAAACATCCACCCAAATCCCTGTTTTGGAGGCACTACAGAATCCATTTCTACACACGTGGTTTTAAGAGGGGAAATGCCCCCTATTCCCCCCCACAGGGTTAAGTGGCAACGTATTTCGGATTTCCTCTGTTGGTCAATGCTAACTTGACAAGCATATGAAGTTTGACGAAATTGTTCAGTAAATAAGAGAGAAATAGTAATTGTTGTATTCCCCATAAGAATAACATTGGACAACGTACTGCGTTTACCGCAAAATTACATTTTCAATTTTCTCCGAAACCAGCAATCATAGAATAGTAATTCAAAATACTAAATCATTTCGTTTTTTTAGTTCTTTTTAATGGTGAATAGTAATATTTTTTATATTTAGCCTATGTCTTTATGAAAAATCAAAAAACTGAATTTTGGATGTTTTAAGTCCTGTAATTTCTGAACCCGAATTTTTACAGGAATGCAGGTGGTGTCAGTTTGTTTGAAAACTAAAGTTCTACAAATGTCTAAAGTTAAAAAAAATCGTTAGAGCCGTTTGTGAGAAATTTGGATTTTTCATGTTTTTTGGCGGTTTTTGGGGGATAATTATCCTTAAAAATCAATAATTTCAAAAATTAAAAAAACACCTGGAGATATCGTGGATTAGTACCTACATACAAAATTTCATAAAAATTGGCCCATTGGTTAGGGCTCTAGCTCTGTACACATCCACACAGACACAGACACAGACACACACACGCACGCACGCACGCACGCACGCACGCACGCACAGACAGACAGACAGACAGACAGACAGACATCACGTAAAAACCACTTTTTTGGGTTCAGGGCGCACCAAAACAAATATTTCCACTAACAACTCAAATTCGAAAATTTTGACGAAAACAATACTTTCTCCATATACTATCTATAAAGGGGGAAAGTAAAAATATTACAAAGTTATCAGGAAGGCTTCAGGAAATATGTTTCAATATCAGTAGTTAAAGCATTTACTATGTCTGTTCTAGTCTTCTCTGTTGTTCATTTGGTTTATTAATAGATTTGAAAATAGTACATTTTCAGTGAAAAATCCTCATATTTTATCTTTCTTTACTCCAAACTGAATTGAGATGGAATTGGAAGTGCTTACTGGATGGTATTGTTTGCAATACCAAACGAGTTCGCATGCAGCACGCTGGCGTAAGGGAAGTGAATTTCCACATACAAAACTTTTAAAACTCAAAACCAGTGTAAAAACATACATTTATTCCAATTTTATTGAAATCTGAAAACATTCATTTTTTTGGCTGTTCTGATGCTCCTGGTTTCATTTACCTGCAATGCTAGGAATACAATTTTGGGCATTATAAGGTTGGGAGAAGGTCCAGTCAGGCTTTAAAGTAGGTGCCAGGTTGCTGGGGATGATACAAATACACCAACAAATGAATAACATTCTTTCTAATGTAAAAACCCCATAAGACAACGTACTATGTTTAGCCGATACACATTTTCTTTAATAACTCGGTAAATATTTATGCTAGAATGACGAGAGAGGGCTTAAAACTTTCGCTTCACTAATTCCCATCTTAATACATGCGTTAATTTTACGTCTGGGGCTTGTTTGACCCTTTTTACATTAGTAGTAAATTACAATAGTATACCTAAGAATATTAAATATCTGCACGGAAATGAATCATTGGGTACCAAACACATAAGCCCTTGGCAACATGGTATTTAAAGCTCAGTTTGTCTAGGTAATCATTGTGATTATAATACTAATTTTTTTGTGGTTTTAAGTCCACCATTTAGTCCACATTTAAGGCCAACGAACTAAGGTGTTATTGAGCATATATTTGTAAAAAGATGTGTCCATCCCAAAACAACAGTTATGGGCTTATTCCCGTTCCAATGAGGCTCGGCCCTAAACGACCTTCAACATTTCCATGTTAATTATTTACTCACTAGATCGATGGAGCAAATATTTGATAGAAAGACAGCAAGCAATGCAGAAACAGGCCTATTCTTTCCATCCCGTATGTCCTTTGGGATTTATCTACTCTGTCGGCCTTAAAAATTCCGACTTATCACCACTGACGTTAGTATTTAACTGGACCGATTGAGTATACATTTGTTAGGAGGATAGTTAATACATCAAAATGAAACCTTTGCCTTCTGCTCCAAGTGTGCTTTACTCTAGTGTGCTTTACTTTAACCAAATGTCGAACTATCAAATTTATTGGTTAATACAGGTGATCCAAATTTATTGGTTAATAGTAGTAGGGAAAGGGGACTTTTGGCTCACTTGATTGATGGCTTCCGGTCACGTGACCGGAAGCGCTGCGTCATGAAAGACGTCATCTGAGGCTGAGCCAGTGACGTAGGCGGTTTTGTGACGAAATGAGTAAAAGTTCAAAGTTCAAGGTCACGGTGAAGTTTTTTTAAAAAAATCTACCTCGCACTCGAAAACGATTGTGATTCGATAGTTAATCGATAATAAATATCGAATGAAACAATCGAATGAAGCAATCGAATGATACGAGTGCGAGGTAGTACAATTACAAATATTACTTTATTTTATTTACAATAAGTTATGTTTACAATAATTCATGTTTACAATAGTTCCCCGTTGTTGGTTGTCATCGATGTTGTTGATCCGGACGAGTTGCGGCCATCACTTTGCTTTCTGATGAAAGACGGTAGATACTTCGATCCCTGCGCAGAGTCCATGTTGTGTTTTTGACACCTATCTGTTCTGTTAGGTGTTTGCATTTCATTGCTGTCAGGAGGAAAGAATACGTGACGGCAATGAAATAGAAACATCTATCAGACCTTGAGTGAAATGATATTGTTATTTTGTGAAGAGCGTCTCGGAGAGCTCGATGTTCACCGGTCGAGAGCCGGAGGTGTACTGACTATTCGCTAGCTAGCGTTTTTGGTATCAAACAAAATGGTGGGGGTAAAAGTGTAGTAGAACGAAGCAGATGGTGGACAGCAGATGGGCGGCGGCAGGTGGCAGGCGGCAGGTGGCAAGTGTGCGGCAGATGGTAGTCCCCCACTACACCAGTCCCCCACTACACCAGTCTCCCCACCAAGTTTTACATCGCACAATAACTAGTTTACATGTGTTAGTTAGGGTTTAGCTCTTAGACTGTCAAGACCTTACCTCCGTAACGAAAAACCTCAATAATGTTTGCGCTTCAACGCTGTATAAGTATAACAGCTACTATGATCTAAACCGGTGCATGTATTCATATGGTTCTTTTTGCGTAGCAAACAACTGGTTAAAAGTGTTTCAACCTCAATTATTCTTCGACGAAACCGCTCATTGTCCACTAAAAGTGTAGACCTTCTGTCTTCATCGTCAGGGAAGTAGAAAGTAGTGTCAAGGGGACTACTGAAGGTCACCTTCCTCATGTTCCTGTAAAACTGCGACATTTTTCAGACCGTCTAGGTAGATGTTCATACGACAAGAGCTGGAAGAATAATGATGTAGCGTTATCGTGTATAATAGGCATCTACCCCCACCACAACGTTACCTTGTCCTTCAAACCATCGTTTTTACGCCACGGATGCTATACTGTTGGTTAGATTTAAATTTAAATTGCACCTACTTGTTCGCCTTGTCAAGCTGCGTAATTGAAGTACCCACATGTTAGACCTTGAACCAAAAACAAAGAAGTTATTTAGGTTTGTCCTTGAAAATAGTTGTTTTTTCGCTGTTGCTGCTATACCCTTTGTTGGATCTGAATTCTGTTTGCACCAACTTGTTCGTCTGATCAATCCGCGTAATTTGAGTACCCACTTAATATATTTTAAACCGTAAATAAAGAAGTTATTTAGGCTTGCCCTTGAAAATAGTTGTTTTTCGCTGTTGCTGCTATACCCTTTGTCGGATCTGAATTCTGTTTGCGCCAACTTGTTCGTCTGATCAATCCGCGTAATTTGAGTACCCACATGACATACTTTGCACAAACTGTGTACCCCCCGCCCCTTTTTTGGGTCATGTTCAAGGTCAAGGTCAAGGTCAAGGACCTTGGGACTTAGAAATTTTCACAAAGTGGGCTGCACACAAACATAAGACTAATAGTCTCCTGCCTATGTACAGGCCAAGTCCCTAACTTGAAATGCTTAGGGTGGTCCTGAAAAGGACCGTTTGTGGAGGGAGGGTGGGATGGTAAGGGATTTTACTTTACAGTCCACTTCACTCTACTCTCTTCTTTTACCAAGGACAAGGTCTGTTTGTATGACACTTCTGGTGGTGCCGGAATTGATCGTGGCAATTCCACCTCAAAGAGAACTTCACCGGCAGTTAAGTAGTAGGTGCTTCCGTTCTTCAGCACCGCTCTGTACGGGAAGTTTCTTCTCAAATGTTTGAATTTTGTTTTGGTAACTGCAATGGGAGATACCAATTCGTCTTCCGTCAAGGTCTTCATCTTCTGCAACACGTCCAGATGATCCCGTGTGGCAGAGTGTCGTTCCGTTGTTGATGAAGAAGTCGAACCAGAAGAACCTTGTTTGTAGTAAAGAGGGTGGTTTTTAAAATCCCTCTTTAGCCTCATTCTGAGGGAAGAAGGTTGTTTAAATCCGCTTGTCTTCGGAGCTGTCTTCTTCAAGGATTCCTTAATCCTTTTCAGTTTCTCGTTGGTTATCGGCGAAGTCATTTTGTAAGAAGAGAGAGAGCGAGAGCTGTGAAGTGTACCAGTCAATGGTTGAAGCTGGAATGAGGTGGCGGAAGGAGTAAATCGAGTCGCAAGGTAAAACCTTGCCCTATCCATATATGGTTAGAAAGCTGAGACAGGTTCTAGAACCGGTCCCCCCCCCCTTCCACAAGGTCTCCCCCCTCAAGGTCTCTCCCCCCCCCCCTTTTGGGTCATGTTCAAGGTCACCCCCCCCCTTTTTTGGGTCATGTTCAAGGTCACCCCCCCCCCTGTGACGTAACATCCCCCCCGTGACGTAACATCCCCCCTTCCGCTTCGGTGACGTCACTTTGCCTTTATAAGCGGGAGCAGTCCGCGGTCTCTTCGCAGTAGCTTGCCGCCCTTTACGGACCAACGTCCGACTGGGTTGCATTCTGCTGCAGCGTAGGTCTGTTAAGTGTGCGTTGGGCCCGACGCGCAATTAACAGATTCGCGCCCTTGCATGTGTTTGTTAGTTTGTTATGCATGGTAGATTGTTAGATTAACGCTTGTAGTTTGCTAGTAAATGTAGTTAGTGTTTGTAATTAATGTTTTGGTGTTGGTTTTTGAAGTGTTTTATTTACTAATATGTACCTTCCCTACAGCTCCCTTTTCTTATGGACATTGATCCAAACTGGGTAAAGTGTCCCTATTTTTATCCGTGGGGTTTAACTTGTAAATATAAAATCGGTCCTTGTAATTCTACCTTGGTCAAAACTTGGGTTCGCAGTAGATTGGCGCCCGTTACTGACCCACGTCCGACTGGGTTCCAGTATGCTGTTGACCTTTGTACAACCGACCTTGGTTGATCTTTGAAAAAATAACTTGTAAATATAAAATCGGTCCTTGTAATTCTACCTTGGTCAAAACTTGGGTTCGCAGTAGATTGGCGCCCGTTACTGACCCACGTCCGACTGGGTTCCAGTTTGCTGTTGACCTTTGTACAACCGACCTTGGTTGATCTTTGAAAAATAAACTTTAACTTTAACTGTTCAATTTGTTTAAATATTTGCGGGTAAAGTCTTTATTTTTGTTTCAAAGTAACATGTTTCTCCTCCTTTCCTAACCCCTGACAAATAGGTTCGGCCCTGAAAACCGGACTTGTCAATACGGCCATGTAAACCGGTTGACATTACCTTTCTTAGCCTGAGAAACTGTTGTGATTTTTTCTTTTTTGGGTTTTTCTTTATTTTTCGTTATTAAAATCATTGCTTTAATTCCCTGTCCCCTAATACAGAGCGGGGAATAGAGCACCAATTTGTGCTCTATTCCCCGCTTTGGCAACAAGTTCAGATGACCTTGACCCACTGACAGGACTTATAAACTTTTGTCTGGTCACATATAGAAAGATTAATATTTTAAACCATAGCCTATCTCCATCCCCCCCCCCTTCCACTTATATTGGGTATAAAAGAGGCTTCCCATCACTGGTAAGATCATTCTGCTGCTTGTGCTTGCTCACACTCAGAACTATGGAGTCACACCCGATATCACTGCCGACTTCTGCATCACCCTCGACTTCTGCATCACCCTCGACTTCTGCATCACCCTCGACTTCGGCTGCTGGTTCAATTCTTCGTCAGGCTCTTTTAATGGCCCTGATCATCCCTGAAAAGACAACTTCACCACCCATCATGGATCGTTCAACATCTCGCTCACGTTCAACTTCTCCTTCACCATCATCCTCAAGATCAAGGTCTTCGTCGAGCTCCTCCTCGTCATCCACCTCGAGATCAAGGCCTTCGTCGAGCTCCTCCTCCTCATCATCTACCTCGAGATCAAGGTCTTCTTCGAGCTCCTCCTTATCACCCACCTCAAGATCAAGCTCCACCTCAAGCTCTAAAATATTTACAAGACCCCCAATTGAAATTCCACCTTCCACTAGTTCAACCAGACCTTCAGTAATTTGCACAAATATTCAATCTCCTTCAGAGAAATTCAATCAATTAAAGTCATTGCATAGGAGGTGCATACGTCCTGCACAACTATGTAATTATGTGTTCAAAAAAGGTGCAAAGAAAGGCGAACGCTGTGCAAAACAGTGTACTTTAAATGAAGAACTGTGCAATCTTCATTTAAAAAATACCGCTTCTCCTTCTTCACCACATCCGACAGTGAAACCAGCTAAGACTCGGATTAATAGGCTAGCTAAAAACAAACAATACGTCTTTGTAAAAATAATGGGATTCCTGAAGGTCATGTTAAAATGTGGAGACCGTCTTTACATTTTAAGATTACCTAAAGGCATGCGTCATCCCAAAAACCCTACGAAAAAGCACTATCTAATCCGAGGCGATTCAGGAACCACTGTGTGGAGAAAATTGTAAAAAAAAAAAAAAAAAAAAAAAAAAAACATTCTTTCCAAATTAAATAAAGTTTTTTTCCAAATTAAAAAAAAAAGTGTGGACAACCTATTTACAATTTGTAGCATATGCTGCAGAGTGTAAATAGGTTGTCCACACCTTTTTTTACAATGTTACAACGACCTTGACCTAGATAACGGACTTAGATATTTTAAACTAAGTCAAAGATAAAACTTAAAAGGAAAAAAAGGAGAAATATTATACTGGAGGGGGAAATGTTTTATATACTGCAACAGCGTGGTAAAAATCATCACATCGCTATGGAAGCTGTAGGTGTAAACACTTGGCTTGTTCCTTCTGAGCTTGCTTTGTCAGAAGCATTTCTCACTATCCTTGCTTTTGAGTATCGAGGGATTAACTTAAAAGTAGAGATGGAGCTTAGACCGTTACACAGAAATGATGTGTATTGTGTTTTGATGATATGGCAATCACCTTCCAACATGGAAATTTTCCATTTTATCAAATCATTGTACAATGAATGTTGTGTAAAACGGATAACTATAACCCTTGTTTGATCTTAGAGCTATCTTGCGTTTCTTAAAAAGTAAAATAGCAAAGGTAAATCCTTTGCTATTTTACAAAACAGTTTACTTGACCTTGACCCAGTTAACGAACTTGGAATATATCAATGTGCACTTTATATCGTCGCGACAATAGTGTACACCCCCCCCCTTCCCCCCACCACCCTTTACCTCCCACCACGGATCGTCGGCTATAAAAGCGGGGGGCTGACCGCAGAGGTCTCACAGTCTCAGGCTGACAGCCTAGCTAGCTGTTCGCCTTAGCTGTCTGTAATAGCATCTTTAGTATATAGGTGGTACCCCTGTATACTAAAGATTCTACCTTAGCATATTAGTATGTTATGCATGTTAGTTTGTTAGATTATAGCTTGTAGTTTGCTGCTAGAAAATGTAGTTAGTGTTGGTGTTTGTAATTATTTGTGGTGTTGGTCTTTGAAGTGTTTTATTTACTAATGAAATATGTACTTTTCTTTCACGCTTTAAAACTGATCTTGGTCAAAACTTTGGTTCGCAGTTGCCTGGCGCCCGTTACTGACCAACGTCCGACTGGGTTTCAGGATGTTGTTGACCTTTGTAAAACCGACCTTGGTTGGTATGTCCTTTTCTTACACGCTATAACTAACCTTGGTCAAAACTTTGGTTCACAGTTGCCTGACGCCCGTTACTGACCAACGTCCGACTGGGTTTCAGGATGCTGTTGACCTTTGTAAAACCGACCTTGGTTGGTCTTTGTAAAATTAACTTTAACTGATCAGTATGTTTCTCATCCTTTTCCTAACCCCTTACAAAAAGGTATGGCACGAAAACCGACCTTTGTCAATACGGCCATGCAAACCGGTTGACATTACCCATCTTACCCTCGAGAAACTTTTGCAAATACTCCCTGCAAACTATCTGTAACTTCCTTTTGTTTGGATAAATTAATAAAAGGTTCTGTTATCAGGTTTATTGCCTATAACTGTGACCTTTCTTCAAAATTCACTTCCCTAATACAGAGCGGGGAATAGAGCAGTTTGTGGTCCAAGTGAGAATCACTTACTGCTCTATTCCCCGTTTTGGCAACATGTTCAGATGACCTTGACCCACTTCGGGACTTAGAAAATCTTTGTTTGGTAAGATATTGGAAAATGTATTTATTTCTTGCGGTCAAAGTGAAACCGCTTACTGCTCTATTCCCCGTTTTGGCAATATGTTTAAGTGACCGTGACCCACTGACGAGACTTGGAAAAAATTTGCGGATAGTAATTGTTAAATAACATATCCTTTCCCTATCACTTACACCCCCCCCACCCCACCCCCACCATCTAAATCCCTTGACTTTAATAGTGGGGGTAAACATATATAAGGCGTACAGCTTTAGAGTATAGTTATTCAGCTATGAATAGCCCAGCAGAGTTGATGCAGCCTACAACATCGACGCAGCCTACAACATCGATGCAGCCTACAACAAATAACAAGGAAAAGAATGATGAGGCAAGAAGAAGGAATGCTAGAGAAAGAGGAAGGATTAAAAAAATAAATCAAACATATAAGTTATTACAATCAAAATTACCGTTTATGGATAAAAAAAGTTCAAGGCATGCCATTTTGATACAGGCGATAAAATACATTAATGCGTTAGAAACGTTGTTAGAAGGTGCATCACTTCAACAAGATCTTCCTGAAGACCTTCTAGCATTCGTAATTGACTAAAGATGTTTTGGAAATACTGAACGGGGGGAAAACAGAACGGGGAATAGATCAGTTTGCGGTCAAAGTGAGAATCGCTTACTGCTCTATTCCCCGTTCTGGTAATAAGTTAAAACGACCTTGACCTACTTACAGGACTTAAACATCCTTGTTTCATAAACATTGTTACATATATTTGATACAATAATACCCATTTCTTATCACTAGTTACCCCCACCACTTAAATCGGGGAATATAAAGAGATTTCTCATCAGTGCTTATCTCATTCTGCTACTTGTGTTAGCACTAGAATATATAGCAGCTATGTCACCAAAGGATAATATATTTCCTTCTGCAAAATCAATCGTAGGAATTATAAAACATATTGTGATTGAAAGTGAGGATGAAAATGAAGACGAATTGGAAGATTTTGAATTATTAAGTGATATGGATGCAATGGAAGATTTTGAATTATTAAGTGATATAAACAGTGATGATCTTGAAGCAGGATATATGGAACAAATTGAACCGTTAAGTGACGGGGAATCTGAAACCTATAGAATCTATCAGCATCTTCTCTGTTCTGAAGAAATACATGATGAAACTCCAACCACTAGTAGTAGTAGTTTGGATGGGTTATTTTTAGATAGTGCACGAGGGGTATATCATATTCGTCGACGACTATTTCTTTCCGATGCTTCTGATACAACTGATTCCGATTCATCAAATAAGTCTGATTAAGTGTTGTCTTTTTCTTGTCAACTGACAAACTTTAAATACAGAGCGGGGAATAGATCAGTTTGTAGTCAAAGTGAGAACTACTTACTGCTCTATTCCCCGTTTTGGTAATATCGTTGTATAACCTTGACCCAGTTACAAGACAGAAAATATTTACCAGCTTTCAATTTTTTTTTTTTTGCTTTTTTTTGTTTAGAAAAAGTGGGGGTAACTTATAAATTTAATGGTGGGGGAACGTCTATTTAATGTCGATGCAACAGTGTATATTTATCATATCGGCATGATGAACCCACCAGGAAACTCCGTTTGCTACAGCTTTCCCCTCATCGATATCGATGATGTGATAAAACTTACATCAATAACAAAACGGTTTGAACTCGAAAGGCGACTCATAAAAGTCGACGTAATTCCACAAGATCTTCGTTCTGCAATGTTGACCATCGAATATGTTAAAGATGAATCTACAACTGAAGATCCCTATTGTTTTATGAAATTTTTAGTTGATCGAGATGCAATGTGTACAATCCGACTTCACATCCGAGTTTAAAATCTATCAAATGTTCCTGTTGGAGAAAATTGTCTTAGTTAAATACAGAGCGGGGAATAGATCAGTTTATGGTTTGATATGAAATCATTTACTGCTCTATTCCCCGTTTTGGCAAATATGTTCAATGACCTTGACCTAAATACAGAACTTTGTAGCCTTCAGCTACAATAGTAAATATAAAATGCAAAAAAAAATAGTAAACTTAACGTAATACGTACCCCCACCACTTTTGCTAGGGTATAAATAGAGGGGCATTTGCAGTGTTGTTCATTATTGCCTTGACCTTTGTGGAGATCGCACCTACATTATGCATCGCTGCGATATTTGCAAGTCTTCATTTAAGGATGAATTTCTTTTAATGATTCATAATGAACTGAAACATAACAACAACCAAGATGAAAAATATGAAGAAGAAGAATTGAAAGAAATAGATCAAATGTTAGCTCAACACCAACATTCCAGACCAACTGTAATTCAATATGCACCATCAACATCGACTTCTACCTCTGCTCTGTCTACACTTCACCTTCCTTCAACATCATCAGCTGCATCGACTTCTACGCCTGCTCTGTCTACATTTCATCGTCCTTCAACATCATCAGCTGCATCGAGTTCTACGCATGCTCTGTCTACACTTCACCGTCCTTCAGCATCAACAGCAGTAAATGTAGAACTACATGCCCGAGCACTTCCGGGTAATGTAGTAACCCACTTTAAAATTGACAATGCAAAATTACAACTCGAAGAATTTTTAAATAACGCAAAAGGATTGGTAAGTAAAACTCTGCAAAATGAATTAAAAAGATTAAATTTTATCAAATTTGGACTATTAATGGATGCTTTATTTACAAACATTCAAAATGAAACTTCACCGAGAGGGTTTTTAACAAAAAACCGTACCATTATGTTTTCGTCAGATATTGATTCAATCGTATCTGAATGTTTTGAAGAGCTCAAGACAAAAATACAAGAACATGAAGGAAGAGGCTCTGGATGGAGTTTGTTAAGCATCACAGGGCTAGACTTAAGAGTACACAAACACGGCTATGGAATTCGAGGAAGTAGCTACATCCCTCTACCAACAAAGATTAGAAATACCTTATCCTGCGTCAACGTACAAAATCAAGATACTGAATGTTTTAAATATGCCATGTTGGTCAAATATGTAACAGACAATCCGATAAGACCAAGTCACAAATATGAAGAAATACAACATAAGTATAATTTCCAGGGAATGAATTACCCTGTTGCAATTACTGATATATCAAAATTTGAAAAGCAAAATCCTTCAGCTTCTGTCAACATTTTTGGCTTAGATTCGTCAAACAATGCGTACCCCTTGCGCATAACACCTATTGAGCGCAGAGATCATACGGATTTGCTATTGATCACTAAAGGGGACATATCCCACTATGTCTACATAAAAAACTTTGCAGCTCTTGTATCTAAACAAATATCAAAAAAACACGGAGAGAAAACCATTTGTAAAAGATGTTTTTGTCATGTAGGCAAACCATTAAGAAGGGGAGGTTCAGAATGGTTAGTAGAACATCAAAGGTTATGTAATGGAAACTATGAGGTTAGAATTAAATTGCCACATTCCAGCAGAGCGCAGATAAAATTTGACAAAATAATACAACAATACCGTGTACCTGTTGCTGTTTACGCTGATTTCGAGTCTTCTTTACATCCACTTGAACAACAAGAAGAGGACGTTACAAGAAGAAGCAAATACCAACTTCATTCACCAAACAGTTATTGCATACTAATTAAATCCACGTTGACTGAAGACCATCTTCAAAAATATGGACTATCATCTTCTCCAAAGATTTATCGCGGTGAAGAAGCAGCCAAATACTTTGTCGATGATCTGTATGAAATAGCTGCAAAGGTAGAAGAACTGTATGGAACAAAGGTACCCATGTCACCTATGGAAGAAGAAGAGCTTCAACATTATTATTCAACAACAACGTGTTATTTGTGTAATAACACCTTTACACTGGATAACGTTAAAGTTCGTGACCACGATCATCTTACGGGAGCGTATAGAGGTGCAGCCTGTAACGCTTGCAACTTGAACTACAAACTACCATATTTCATCCCCGTAGTTCTGCACAATCTGAGTGGTTATGATTCGCACTTCATAATCCCCGAACTAGGAAGAGATAATGGAGCAATAGACGTTTTGGCTACTACAATGGAAAAATTTATAAGCTTTTCAAAAAAGGTGGGTAAAATTAAATTAAGGTTTGTTGATTCATTTAGATTTATGCCTTCAAGCCTCATGAAATTATCTGAAAATCTAAGAAGAACAGATTTGATAGAAACAAGCAAAATTGTACCCAATAGTAAAATGGATTTGGTTCTTCGAAAAGGAGTCTTCCCCTATGATTACATCGATGGACTGCATAGATTTGATGAAACATCACTACCTCCACCAGAACACTTCAAAAACAAACTTAATGATTCGGAAATATCACTTGAGGACTATCAACACGCACGTCGAGTATGGAACGAGTTAGATATGAAGACCTTAGGAGATTACTCGGACTTTTATGTCAAACTAGATGTAACTCTTCTTTGTGATGTAATGGAAGAATTCCGAAACACTTGTTTTGCTGCCTACGGTTTGGACCCTCTACATTCGTATACTTCACCAGGATTAGCTTGGCAAGCCATGTTAAAAGAAACAAAATGCAAACTCCAACTTTTAACAGACATTGACATGGTTTTAATGGTTGAAGCTGGAGTAAGAGGCGGATTGACCCAAAGTGTTACCAGACATGTCAAAGCCAACAACAAATACCTACCCGATTATGATGAAACCAAACCGTCAACCTATTTAGGATATTTCGATGCAAATAACCTGTACGGTTGGGCAATGTCAAACCCACTTCCTTTTGATAACTTTAAATGGATTAATCCCGACTTTATTGGCGATATTTTACAAATTCCGAAACATGGTGACACTGGATATATTTTGGATTGCGATTTTGAATACCCAGAAAATTTACATGATCTTCATTATGACCTACCACTTCTTGCTAAAACAGAAATTTCACCAATTGGAAAACACCCCAAATTAATGATGACATTAAATAATAAACAACGCTACGTGGCTCACTTTTGGGTGGTTCAACAAGCTATCGAATTAGGACTACGTTTAACAAAAATTAATAGAGTTTTGGAATTTTCTCAATCATGCTGGTTGAAACCCTACATTGATTCAAATACCATCAGAAGAGCAGCAGCTACATCAGACTTTCAAAAAGATTTCTTTAAATTAATGAATAATGCGATATTTGGAAAAACATTGGAAAACAAAAGAAGACATAAAAATGTTAAACTTGTTACCGACGCAAAAAAATTACAGAAACTAGTACAGCAGCCAAATTTTGGAACATCGATAATTATTAATGAAAAACTTGTAGCAGTGTCCATGAAGAAGACGAGTGTGAAGATGGATCGTCCTTTGTATATAGGCATGTCAATCTTGGACATCTCAAAAACACACATGTACGATTTTCACTACAACAAAATGGTGGCGTTCTACGGAAGAGAAAATATATCTATTACATATATGGACACTGACGCTTTTATATATCGCATAGTAACATTGGATATGTATAAAGATTTACGTACATTTATTTACAAGAACGACTTTGATTTCTCCGATTATCCAAAAGATCATCCAAACTACGACAATGACAGACACAAAAAAGTACTAGGCAAATTCAAGGATGAGGCTAATGGTGTTCTACTTGAAGAGATTGTTGCACTGATGTCTAAACTATATTCTTTGAAACTCTATAATGAAAAAGAAGAAGAAGAAGAAAAGAAGAATAGCTATATTAAGAAAGCTAAAGGTGTAAAGAGTTTATATTTAAAGAAGAAAGTGCATTTTGAACACTACAAGCAATGCTTATTTGAGGATAACATCATTACAGCTAAATTCAACACCATCAGAAGTTTTAACCATCAGCTGTACAGCGTGACTGAAGTTAAAAAGGCGCTATCCTGTAATGACGACAAAAGACAAACCCTTCCAGACAACATCCACACTTTACCATTCGGTCACTATTCCCTCAACCCTATTGACTAATAACCCTTTCATCGTCCTAGATCCTCTATCCTTTTCCTTTCCGTAAAAAAAGGGGAAACACAGCAATGTTTAGCTGTGTTTCCCCTTTTTTTACACAAGTTTTGAATGACCTTGAACTATATGTATATATATATATATATAAGCAGATTTATACAAAAGAATATTTAATACCATATCAGCTGCCTTCGTGAAACCATCATGTCAGACCTGAAGGAGAATATTATTAATGAACTACACAAACCTGCAAGAATAAAGTTTCCAAGAAGAAATACTGTTATAAAAGGGATAAATGATCTATATCAAGCGGATTTAATTGAAATGCGACCGCATAGCAGAATAAACAAAGGATTTAAATATATACTCACAATTATTAATTGTTTTACAAAAGTTGCAGACGCTTTGCCTCTAAAGGACAAGACTGGTAAAAGCGTAACAGAAGCCATGGAAATAGCCATAAAAAGAGATAAAAACAAAATTAAACATTTACAAACTGATGATGGAACAGAATACTTTAATACAAACTTTGCACAGTTAATGAATAAATATGAAATAAATCATTATTCTACAAATTCAGAGAAAAAAGCTGCTATTGTAGAAAGATTTAATAGAACCTTAAAAGGAGCACTGTATAAACAATTTTCAAAAAGAGGTTCTTACGTATGGTATGATGTTTTACCACAATTAATAAATGATTATAACAACAGGTTTCATAGAACTATTGGTATGAAACCTAACAAAGTAAATAGAAGAAATGCAAAAGATGTATTAAAACGCATAAAGAAAAATACAAAGCCTAAAGTAGAAAAAATGCAGCCAAGAAAATTTAATGTAAGTGATAAAGTACGGATTAGTAAATATAAGGGAGTGTTTACCAAAAAATACCTTCCCAATTGGACGAATGAAGTTTTTACAGTGTATAAAGTGCAACCGACTGTACCTGAAACGTATATCCTAAAAGATAACAAAGGAGATTTGTTGCAAGGTGCATTTTATGGACATGAAATGTTAAAGTCAACAGTAGGTGATGTATATCTTGTTGAAAAAGTGTTACAAAGAAAAAAAGGACGCAGTTAAAGTGCGGTGGTTAGGGTTTAACAAAACTGAGGATTCATGGATACCTATAAAGGACTTGGTTTAATACAAGCAACTCATTTCATCGTTAACCTTTGAGCAGGATGGAGATTATTCACCATAAAGATCGATTCAATATTAATAACATAGATGATTTAACTGTGGATAACGTTAAAATCAACAATGGTAAACACGGTAGTTTACTTCCAAACACTGTTCGATGTATAGTAAGTGGCCCCTCAAACTGTGGAAAGACCAATGTTGTCTTTAATTTGATCACTAATCCGCAGGGATTAAGGTTTAGTAACCTATATATTTTTTCAAAGTCTCTACATCAACCAAAGTATCAATTGCTGGATAAAATCCTATCTGATGTGTCTGATGTTAATTTTTACAAATTTAACGCTAGTGATAGCATTATGCAACCAAACGAAGCGAAACCGTATTCTGTATTTATATTTGACGATGTATCTTGTGAAAATCAGGATACTATTAGAAACTACTTTGCCATGGGAAGACATAATAACATCGACAGCATATATATAGGACAAACTTATAGCAAAATCCCAAAACAACTTATCAGAGATAATGCAAATATTCTAATTGTATTCAAACAAGATGATACTAACCTAAAACATATATATAACGATCATGTGAATGCGGATATGCCATTTGAAAAGTTTAAAGAGCTTTGCGGAAAAGCATGGGCGGAAAAGTATGGATTTTTGGTTATTATGAAAGATCAAGCTATAAAAGATGGTCGTTATAGAATAGGTTTTGATAAATTCGTTTTAATACACTGATTAGCGGTATTACTGTACAAGTCGTCAAGGTGTGAAGATGGTTAACCAGGAAAAGCTATTAAAGGAAATAAAATCACTTAGTGATTCTATTAGACAAAAAAACCGAGCTTTAAAATCAGGTATAAATGAAAGAGAGCAATTTTTAGAAACAACATTCAAACCTGTTACTGAACCTTTAAAGCGATTAGCACAAAATATGGAAAGACCTTCAATTCGCTTCGAAGGAGACAAAATGCTACCAATTTCCAAATATGAAGAAGAATTTCAGAATGATGAAAGTTCTGACCAGTTACAAACATCTGAAGAAAGCGACGAGTATGAAGAAAGCGGAGATATAGGAGATTTAAGGGAAAAGAACATTGCAGGAGATACAAGTACAGAAGATACAAGTGCGGAAGATACAAGAGCAGAAGAAGAGGATATCAACCCATCCAACTTAAGCAAATTAGGCACAGATATTATGTTTAAAGGAACACTTGGAAGAAAATATACATTAAAAATGTTACATGGCACACATGCTAATCGAAATTATCATACATATGGAGCTAGAATAGAGGATAAAGGATTAATGATTGGAGATAGAAAGTTAGATATAAACGAAAATGATGATATAGTTATTGGTGATAAGAAATATAAAGGTACAACAGGTTTGTTTGAACTCATCTTTAAAAATAATCCTGGTAAATATACTAAAAAGGATTTACAATTGTTTAAAAATATACTAGAGTATACAAATGCACATAGAAAAAAATATTCCAAAGAACTACCTATTCATAGAAACAGGTCAATAAAATACACAAACATTATATCTAGTCTTTTCCCCTCGAAATCAAATAAAGCTCCAATTAAAAGAAGAGCTTTATCTTCTGCTGAATTAAATGTTTTGCATAAAAAAAGAAAAACAACTGATCCTACTACATCTGGAAGGGGATTATTACAAAATTTGTATAAAACCAATATAATATATTACAACGATATAAATAAGTTAGTTGATCGAATGAGGTT
Organism: Allygus modestus; assembly: GCA_963675035.1. NCBI lineage: Eukaryota > Metazoa > Arthropoda > Insecta > Hemiptera > Cicadellidae > Allygus > Allygus modestus. The sequence goes on from OY776111.1 coordinate 509,783,068, forward strand.
ATTACATGAAGCTATGGAAGCCGGGCACACTGGTTTAGAAAACGAATGGGTAGCTTTGGTTGATGAACTGCAAAAACGAGAAATAATTGTTCAGTAGACGTATATATAGTAAGAACCTAAACGATAGCGATTCAGTTACATCATGAGTGTGGACAAGTTTGGACGGTATTCCGAGTTTGGAGTAAAATCTGGATATAGTGAAAAAAGAGCTGGGTTTCCGTTAACACCTGATGGTAATTATAATTTTGAAGGAAAAGTAATTCAAAATGTTGGTGATCCGCTTTTGTCTTCTGATGCGGTTACGGTACAATACATGGATAAAAGAACCCCGATTGTACACGAAGACCATTGGGGATTTTCCGGTAAAAGGTTAAGCAATATAAAACATCCCATTTATGATGGTGAAGCAGTAAATTTAGCGACTTTAAAATTGTTAACGATTTACAAAAAGAATGAAACTGATACAAGCTATGATGTAAAAAAATTAAAATTGTCAAATGTAGGTGATTGTGAACAGGATGGAGACGCTGTAAATAAGAAAATATTTGATATAGTACACAAGAAATGGACTACAGAATATGAAAAACATATGGAAAGGTTTGGTGCAGCTTTATTTAATTATATCCATCGGGCTTCAGGAAGAGCTGTAGCTTCAGATGTTGACAGCCACAATTATTTAGACTGGAAAAAGATACACAATCCAGAAAAACCTAATCAATTAGATAAACCGTCTGAGCCTTCTAAAGTCAAGACATTAGGAAAGGGGGATAAAGTGAATGTGATTAATGAACCAACAGAAAACGATGAAGATTATATAAGAGAAAAAAGAATTTAAATACCCATGATAAGGGATAAAGCATCAGTTATATTCGAGAGATGATACAGAGAGGATGATGGAATCCAATATTACTGCGTGGATTTTAATATCTCAAGAGCCGAGATTTCCCCAAGGAGTGCTGACAGATGGTTTTGTTCAACGGTTTGATAGATATATGGATTGGGAACAACTTTCCATACACTACCTCTTCACAATGACTATGTTAAGAATTTATTTTCACAGAGTTAACTGGATTCATATTTTACAAAGACAACAGTTTTCAGAAAACTTCCTTGTAGAGATGACATCAAATTTTAATAACTGTTGGGAAGTAATAAGTAAATATCAAAATCTCTCTGAAAATTACATTGACAATTTTAAAGATAAACTAGACTGGAATGTGTTATTTAATTACCAACGATTAAGTGGCAAGTTTCTAAGGGAACATGACAACTATTTAGATTTTATTCATTTTACCGAAAACAACGATACCATCACCAGCGGAGAAACATTTGAAACATCTTCAATTACACCTTATTTCTATTTTTACTACTTTTATTTATTATGTCTACATTTAATTAATTAATCCATTTCTATATAATAAATGGATTTTAAACAGTATATATAATACAAGAAGCCAAGACTAATATTACATTCATTGTAAAACATTTATAGAGTGCACCTACTGATTGTAAGTTTGGCTATAAATAGTCATGCCGAGGGCTAAACGCATCAGTCATAATCGAGAGAGATTACAGAGAGGAAGGGGAATAGCATCAACAGCATTTTCTCTATTAAGTAAACCGGTTGGAGCTATAGTTAACAAGGCGATTGATTTATTACCTGTGGAATTACATTTACCTGGAGGATATCAATATTGTGGTCCTGGAACCAAATTAGAGAAACGGCTTGCTAGAGGAGATCCTGGAATAAATAAGCTTGATCAGGCTTGTAAACAGCACGATATAGCGTATTCCAAATTTGGTGATACAAAAAATAGATCAATAGCAGATAGAGCACTTTCTGAGAAAGCTTGGCAAAGAGTAAAATCTAGTGACGCGAGTATTGGTGAAAAAGCAGCGTCTTTAGCAGTAACAGCAGCAATGAAAGCAAAAACTACGTTTGGAGGAGGAAAGAGAAGAAGGCGTGGGAAAAGACCCGCTAAGAAACAAGGAGGTAATATCAGAAGAAAACGTCGATCTACTAGTGGTAAAGGTAAAAAGAAACCAACAATATGGTCAATGATAAAAAAGGGAGGAGGACTATACCTAAGACCGTATCGTGTGTATTAAATAAGAAAGAGCAATTAATAATTAAAAACAAAGAATTAACCAATGAAGAACTGATTACATATGCTTCTTGTTTGAAAATCCCATTTTTTAGAGGAGTATTTATGAAAGATGAATTACCGGTTAAAATGTGGAAAAATGAGACTGGTATAGTAAATTTGGATAATAGTGAAGGATTAGGCACTCATTGGGTGTGTTACAAGAAACTTGGTGAAACGATTTATTATTTCGACAGTTTTGGAAACCTTCCACCACCGAAAGAACTTCAACAATACTTTCGTGCGGCAGAAAATGTTTTTTACAATTATACAAGAAAACAACCTGATGATACATCCATTTGCGGTCATTTATGTTTAGACTTTTTAGCTAAAAGTGTTAGTCAACTTTAAGATGTCTTCGTATACAGTGTCATTAACCGGTAACTCATGTACTTTGCGCAGTATTCTGTTTCCAGCGCTACGTTTGCAAAAAGGAAGACTATGGGAAGCCGCATTATTGGATTTAACAACATATAACTCTATTCCAAACGTTAGTGAAGGAATTAATAACAAAATACATTATTACAAGACAAAAGATAATAAAGGAAAATATTCAGCTTTGGAAGAATTCAGTTTACCAACAGGAGCTTATGAAATTGATAATATAAATGAAGTTATACAAAAACATATGGGAAAAGAAAATATAACGATAAAAGGCAATAACAATACAATGAAAGCCGAAATTACTTCTAAGTATTATATTGATTTTGGTCAAGAACGTTCAATTGGTAGTTTATTGGGGTTTTCTAAGGAAACAAAGGTATTAGAACCTAATACAACTCATTCTGGGAATAGAACTGTGACGATCATCAAAGTAAACAGCATAGACATTACATGTAACATTATACAAGGATCCTACAGAGATGGAGAAAATCGGCATATATTACACACATTCTACCCATCAGTCGCACCGGGTTTCAAGATAGTAGAAAAGCCTCAAAACCTTGTGTACCTACCGTTAAACACCAGTTTCATTTCAGACATCGTGCTGAACATAGTGGATTAAGACGGAAACCTTATTGACTTTCGAGGAGAAGCTATTACTGTAAGAATACATATAAAATCATCCGCTTAGATAATGGGGTTATCATTTAAAAAGAGAGAGCCAACCAGCAAAGAGGTCAGTAGCTCATCAGCTGTAGAAGGATTAACAAGTGACAACATTCGTTTTCTAGAAGAAATTGGATTAAAGGTCATTAACAATGGATATACTGGATATAGCGCAGGGCCCAACATTCGACGAGACCTTATGGGAAAAGGAATATCACACGCACAACCCTTACGCTTCGTCCAAATTAAACAATAACGATGAAATTAGGATTCCTATACAACAACAAGACATTTATACTCTTCCATGCGAAAGTTATTTATATATTGAAGGAAAAGTAACAAAAGCTGACGGTACTGTTGGAACCACTGTTCCGTTCATAAATAATCCTATGGCATTTTTGTTTGACGAGATTAGATATGAAATTTCAGGAGTTACAGTCGATTCAACAAAAAAGGTTGGAATTTCCAGTACATTAAAAGGATTAGCGTCTTTAACACCAAATGAGAAGAATCTGTTAGCTGTTGCAGGATGGGTTGCACCAGACAAAAGTATAATTACTCCTGACGCTTCGGGAAACTTTGATTTTTACGTACCTTTAAGATTACTTTTAGGATTTGCTGAAGATTACAGAAGAATAATAATAAATGTAAAACAAGAACTAGTTTTATTAAAGTCATCAAACGATAATGATATTATTAAAGCATCTGCTGGAACAACTGAAGCCAATTTAGACTGGAAACTAACATTAGACAAGATTGTTTGGAGAGTACCACATGTGCGACTAAATGATGAACACAGGATTACATTATTAAGAAAGTTAAAATCAGATCGAGACATTGTAATGCCATTCAGAAGCTGGGAGTTTCATGAATACCCCGTTTTACCTTCAACACAACGGCATACATGGACTGTAAAAACTTCTACTCATTTGGAAAAAGCGAGATATGTAATCTTTGGATTACAAACAAAGAAAAAAAGTATATTAACTGAAAATGCTGGTGAATTTGACCATTGTAAATTAACAAACTGTAAAGTGTTCCTGAATTCACAATTCTTTCCCTACGACAACTTTAATATTTCTTTTGATAAAAAAAGGTACAGTGTTTTATACGATATGTACGCTAGGTTCCAAAATTCATATTACGGCAAAACAAACACACCTCTACTATCTCCCGTACAGTTTGAATCGAAAGCTCCGATTGTTGTAATTGATTGCTCCAAACAAAACGAATCTGTAAAATCGTCTAGTGTTGATATAAAAATAGAAATGGAATTTCAAGAAAACGTACCTGCAAATACATCTGCGTATTGTTTAATTTTGCACGATAAAATTGTTACATACACACCGTTGACTGGTATCGTAAAGACGGTATTGTAAAACGTTGTACCACCACCGGCACCGCCACTGTCGCTAACCTATAAATAGCGGAGCAACAATGCAGGTCTTCAGTTGATCGTCTATCGTCGCATGGGCAACATCTTCTACAAAATGAGTTCTCCATCTGTTGTACAAGGTGATGCAGAGGTAGCACCGTTATTGGAACGTGATAATACTAGTGAAGAAGAAATCATCAAGGAAATAACTGCATTTTTAAAGTTTGGTAAAAGAGATAGAGAGGAGGAAAGTAATGCAGACCCATCAAAGGTAGTACCAAAGAGGAAGAAGAAAGTTGAAGAAAATATTCCTCCTCACATTTTAACTGAAGTTTTTTTGCGAATCTTTTACCCCATCTCAGCATGCATCAGTAAAAGTGTATCAGTTGGATTGATGAAGTCATTGGATTATTCCCCTACAGTAATACTACACCATGGAACAAAAAAGGTTTTATTTTCGCAAAATGCTTGGGAGTCATTTTTGAAACATGTACATTTAATAGAATGTTATTTAACTAACAGTTTGTGTGGAAGGAAAACACATATTCGACTTTTGGATTGTGACAATGAAATCGATATTGTTAAACATCGTGGACAACTACAAGTGCGAATTAGAGACTTGACTCAACATGAAAATAAGATTCTACTGTCACGTGAAGAATTCTACGTTTTAAACTACGCAACAGAACCTATTACAAGGTACATGAGACAGTTGGTATTTGCAAGCGCTATTATTAAAGAATATTTGGTCGATACTTTGGAAAAACAACCTGATAGCACCATCGTGTACGGACCTGTGGATACATCTATTTTTAATAGAATACCTCATGAAGTTTGCATGTGGAGAAAGTTAAAGGATTTTGAACCACTTGTAGAAATCGCTACAGAAGCTACAGAAGAAACAACACAGGAAGAAGAAACGGAGAAACAAGAAGAAGAAGAAAACGAAACACAAGAAGAAGAAGTTAAAAAAGACTAAAGTTTGACTTAGTAAAGAAGAACACACGTGGGGTAGGCCTATTGGGGACGGTGCCCACGTTAAATATACACCAACGCGCCTGCAACTGTACGGCCTGGTATTTAACCTACCGTGGTGTGGAAAACAGTTTAGTTGATCGCTAGGTGCCATGATGAGCGGAGGGGATGAAGAAGTGAGTGTAAAGCCTTGTGTAATAGAATTTCAAGCATTTCGAAATAATGATGATAGGTTTATTATCAAGGAATTAGTAATTTTAGACTTGCTTACATTTGTAGTTTACCCATTCACGTTTGAAGCTCCTTTTTCTTTTAACAACCTTAACGCCAAAGCAAAAAGTACAAACAAATGGATAACAAACTACTTTCATCACATACATTGGTATGAAGGATTTATAAGCTACAGTAATCTGCACAGTATTATGTTTAACTTTTGCAAACAATATTCACATATATACACAAGAGGATTAGAAAAAAGGAACTGGATACAAAAGTACACGCACGGTGATGTTTTCGATATAACCATCGGTAAGGACTTTAACATTAATCTCGGTAATATTTGTGTTGCTGCAAAAGATCCTAAACACGGACAATTAAACTGCGCATTGCACAACGCATATCGTTTGGCTGCTTACTTGGAACAAACGCAGAAATGTGGTGGGGGTAGCAAAGAACCGGAATGTGGTGGGGGTAGCGGGGCCTATAAATACGAGGAGCCAACACCGCTCCGGCACGAGTATTATTCGAGACTCCGAAGAGGCACCATCACAGAAGACATCGCAACCACCACTGACGAAGATGGCATCACAACAGTTTCTACAAACACTGGTTGATCAATTCAACACTCATTCAAAATCCGACCTTCTGCTAACTAAAAAGTGTTCAGAATTAAAAGAACAAAAACACTACATTATTCATAACATCAAGAAAGTGGAAACCACACATGGAGAAGCAATTCTAGTTTCATTGAGCGAAGCACCTTTAACTTCAGGAGATGAGCCGAAGTTTCAAGTATTTCTTCCAAAACGATTTGTTCAACTGCTACAGAATGAAGATTTGCGAGATATTCAACCGGGGACGTTGTATTTGGTATCACACGGTGTAAGCGGCAACAACTCAACGGAACTCACTCTGCACATCATGCATCCTTGTACATAATGTCTCTGTTTGTATTTCTCTGTTTGTATTTTATTGTTTGTATTTCTAGTCATCAATGTTAAACTTAAGTTTATTGTATTGTAAGATGTTTGTTTAATAAAGAAAAGAAAAAATATAAAAAAATAATATAAAGAAAATAAAGAAAACAGCAACACAGCAGTATATTATTTTATATACTGCTGTGTTGCTTTTTTTAAAAATTCAAATGGATGACCTTGAACTTTCATTCAGGGTTAACTTATGAAGAGGTATAAAAGAGAGGGAGCAGTGAAGTTAGTCTCAGTCTTGTCTAACACACGCTGCAGCTAACATGTCGGTGCCACCTATGAACAATTTATTTTTCGATAACAATTTGAAGACATATTGTTGCGAGTTACAATGTTTTAAAATACCAGGCGATCAAGTTGACGGGAAAGCTTGTCGTAAGTGCAAGTGTTTCAGCTATTGCATATGTAGATGTAAAACGTATCAAATGAACCGACAAGATAAAATACAAGAATTACGCCGAAGGATTGCATTACTGTGGCGGCGAATGTAGTAGCAACGATCTGCCTCGCACCAGCTGCCACCTGCCACCTGCCGCCTGCCATCTGCTGTCCGCCATCTTCTCCGCCCCACCACACTTTTACCCCCACCATTTCGTTTCATATCAGAACGTTAGCTAGCGAATAGTCAGTACACCTCCGGCTCTCGACTGGTGAACATCGAGTGCTCTCCACAAACGTAAAACATTATATTAAAATGTCCATTAAAATTAGGTGTATTCATTATGACTCTATTCATCTTGCGACTTTCCAAGACCTCGAGGTGTTTAGTGAAGAGTTAAGACTTCTTATTGCGTCCGGTTACGATTTATCTTTGGAACTTTACGCATCAAAAAACAACATGGACTCTGCGCAGGGATCGAAGTATCTACCGTCTTTCATCAGAAAGCAAAGTGATGGCCGCAACTCGTCCGGATCAACAACATCGATGACAACCAACAACGGGGAACTATTGTAAACATGAATTATTGTAAACATAACTTATTGTAAATAAAATAAAGTAATATTTGTAATTGTACTACCTCGCACTCGTATCATTCGATTGCTTCATTCGATTGTTTCATTCGATATTTATTATCGATTAACTATCGAATCACAATCGTTTTACGAGTGCGAGGTAGATTTTTTTAAAAAAACTTCACCGTGACCTTGAACTTTGAACTTTTACTCATTTCGTCACAAAACCGCCTACGTCACTGGCTCAGCCTCAGATGACGTCTTTCATGACGCAGCGCTTCCGGTCACGTGACCGGAAGCCATCAATCAAGTGAGCCAAAAGTCCCCTTTCCCTACTACTGTTAATACTAACCAATAACAGGTAATCCAATCAGGCCTCATCCATGGAAAATTGTAGAATTGTGTAAAATTGTAGTGTTTGGGCGATACACATTTTCTTAAATAACTCAGTAAATATTTTTGCTAGAATTACGAGAGCGGGATTAAAAGTTTTGCCTCACTAATTCCCATCTTTGTACATGTATTAACTTTACATCCGGGGCTTTTCTGACCCTTTGTGAGCCCAAAAACTCGAAATTTGAAAGAATAATCCCCCAAAAAGGGGTTTAGAGTTTTCCTATTGTTTTTCCCAACGAACTTGTCCAACTGATTATAGAAAGGAACGTCCCAACCAAATTCGAAGTAAATCGGACAAAAAATTAGACCTCTAGAGTGCATACACATATATATATATTCGAGAATAAAATTCACGGTAAAGGACTACTATAATACGTATAATTTTGAACGACCCCCCAAAACGTGTTCAGGGGGTCACGTTAGGAACTTCTATGCTGACCCCGGGCTTAAGTTTCACCGTGCGGGTCATGCTAATAGTTCACTTTCCTTACGAAATTCACTAAAACAACAAGTGGTGGTGGGCTTGTGTAACCACTCTACCACTCTACACAAGCAAATCTTTATTCAAAATTTAGAAGCCGAGTGTCAAAGCTGAACAGTACTCTCATAACTGAATACTGTCGAATTATGTATTAAATTAAATATCAGAATTTACACTTCAGCTGAGTACCTTATCTATCTGGCTATAAATATTTGTGCTAAGGTTATGGGAGAGGGTTTAGGCCTACATTTTCTGGATTTTTATGTCATATAATGTAATATGCATTAATTTTACATCCCGATCTATTTTTCCATTTTTGGGAGCTAAAAACACAACATTTGTAATTTTTATATCCTCCAAAAATGGAAGTTAGGGTCTTTCTGATTGCTTTGCAAAATTAACTTGTTCAACTGATTATAGAAAGGAATGTCTCCACGAAATTTATAGAAAGGAATGTCTCCACGAAATTTGAATTAAATCGTAAATTTACACTTTCCTATCACTTAGTTAAGTACATCTTCAGAAGAAGCTGGATCTTCAGTTACATGACAGGTAGCCTATAACTTGTTTCTCACAACAATGTTATACTCGCAATTGCTTTTCTATTTGTTGTATGCCTACATTTCTTACAAGGCATTAATTGATACGGTTGCAGTAATACCATAATACTCTGAAAACTGAAAAACACGGACACGCGGTACTCGTGTTGAGCGAGTGGCGGGATTTGTGGAGGGAGTGTAGGGGGGCGGCGCGACCTTGGACTACGCGCTCGTGCATGGGGTGCGCGCGTGGTGGCGCTGTGCGTGTGAGTTTGTGTTAGTGAGGTGTAGTGCGGCTGGCCTACTCTGCCCCGGAAGGCAATTTCCAAGAACCAAAGGAGCAGGTCACAGACCAAACGAAAAAAAATATAAACTTAAAACAAATTCTAACTTGTATATCATACTGACCCGCACAACTACATCTATTATTTATACCACAAAATTGTATTAATATATTTTTAACAGTTGTTTAAAGTAAAAAATACATCTCTGATTTTTTAAATTTTAAATTAAATTATATTAGTAATAATCCTGAATTTATCCCACACAACTGCAAGTTTTCATTGAAATCGGACTGTTTTCTTACTGACCTTCTCCCAACATTTGACAAAATCTCTACTTTTAAGACTCATAACTCCCTTAATAGTAATGCAAATTATTTAATATATATCTAATTTGTTTTCTAATTTTCATCCTGATGTGAAAAAATAATATATTACAAATTAATATTGTGACCAAACACCCTTAAGTAACATGTACTGACATATTTTTAATGTGAGCTGAGTATTGTTTAATTACAATTTTATTATACTAAGCCCTACGCAATGAAACAGCACAAGGCTAGATCTCTGGTGACATAATGTAACGTCTGGCCCACCTCTTTACTCTCCCATCTTGAGTCCAGGGGCGGATCTAGGAATTTGTTGAGGGGGGGCGCACTTGAGAATTTTGGTTTTCTCACTAAACAGTAACATCCCCCTAGCAACGGGAGGTAGATGTTAGTACTCGCTAAATTCAATTCACTCATGATGCTAACAAATAAAACAACACATTGTAACACTTTATTCACAATGAAATGTGTAATGTTTATCTATTCAACTGATACAATAAACAGTAGGTACATAAATATACACATTTGATACAACTACTACCTCGAAAAACAAACATTTTATACCAAATTATTTACTCACACTCACGACCCAAGGCTAAACCGTCGCGCAGAAAAAGGCTAAGGTAGAACGCAAAGGTTTCAGAAAAGAAGAATATGATTGAGAAGGACTGCAGGGCCGGTGCTGCCGTATGTGCCACTAGGGCAGCCTAAGGGGCGACATGGCGTAGGGTAGAATGTAGCCTAAGGCAATAGGCTAGTGCTGTGGTGCATTACCTAAGGGATGCTCGGCCCAAGTCTCTAGGCCGGTGTTGTGGTGCCTTTACCTTACAGGTAGGCCTAGTAAGTAAGTTGTGTTTGTCGAATTTCAGGAGCTCAGTGACTCCATAATTTTATGTATCGATCGGCAACTGTACAATTTTTTGAATGCAGTAAGTTAATTAACACACATAGATAAAGGACGTATTGTTCTATTGCGACTTGCTTCCTTACCATTCTACTACCGGGGCTCACTATCTTGGCCTACACATTCCATGAAAATTGTACTGTTAAAACTATTCGTAGTGACCCGTTATAGGGGATGCTCCACTTTGTAGATCATCGCCCAGTAGGTAAGACGTGTTGGTGCAAATAATGTATTTGCAAATATTTAAAACAAAAATGAGTATAGCGACAGACAGCGTCAATCTATTACCTATTAATTAAACATTTTCTGGGTCCAAGGGGGGGCACGCCCCCTGGCTGGATCCGCCACTGCTTGGGTCTGTCCCACTTAATTTATTAAAACAGCAGTTTTTGTTAGAAAATAATTTTTATTTTATAACATATTTCTTAAATTTTAGAATTTTAATTAATCCTGAGCAACATATTAAAATTTTGTTGAAGGTTAAGAGTTGGTTTCAGCTGCCTTTTTGTCATTGGGGTATTAGTGAATGATGGGCGTTAAATAATAATAAAACCAGGGCTATGACTATGTCGTACCAGAACTTTTTAAATGTGGTTGGTATTCACATAACAAAATAAATTTAATAGCACATTGTATTTGAACATTAGTTTCTAAGATTTATAGTTAGTACTTAAACCTGATACAAAAATTAACAACATCTTAAAATGAGATACCAATCTTAAAGTATACAAAACAACTTATTTAGCATTTTCTCGTGCTTCCCCTTAAAGCTGACGTTAACTCCTCTACGGATAATTCGTAATCGTTGATTTATGGCTCATTCTAAAGAGCAAGAATTACCTAGCGAATTTTGTGAGCAGAATTTTGATATACCACATAGTTAGTTTTTACAACAAACACAAATATTGGGATTTATGGAATTTGATTGAACGATTACTATTTGTGATAGGCCTATCAAAATTTATCTCAATAAAATCGCTACGCCTTTCTTGACGTTTAAAATGAGCTCTAAATCAACGATTTTGACTAATCTGTTAAAGAGGGATGGTACTTAATTTGAAAGTTAATTTTGGCCATATGGGAGCAGGCAGGAACAAAAAAATGTTACATGCCTGGAGCCCCATCTTAAGATACACTTTTGTGCATTAAAATACTCATAACCAATACCTTGATAGTCTATATAACACGTAGTCACATGTTGGAACTTAATAATTTTCAGAACGGGGTGACTCACACTGAGTGTAATAAACCGTCGAGTCCACAGCAAGAGGACTCGGGCGCAGGCGAACAAACCGGACGCTTAGAATAACTGCTGCCACTGACACGAGGGGTGTGAGTGCAGGATCCTAGAAATACAGCGTTGTCTTCGCTGGGCTGATCAAAACAATGACTGGTGGCTTTCTGTCAGGTTGTTATGTTTTCAGTGTACATACGGTTTCAGGGATTTTTTAGGGGTTGAGGCCAAAGGGGTTCTAATTGTTTTCTTTTCAACACGTTCACTACAGAAGTGAGGGTCGTGTATCCCCCCAGGTGCCTAAATATTGTTATTTAAGTAATACATGCGCACAATTACTGGCTTACAATCCTATACTCTAATATGGGTTGTCTGTTTGCAAAATTTATTTCGGAATCCAGCGGAACAATTTTGCTAAAACTTTGGAGCTTTTGGACCAAAAATATTGATTGGTAAAAACCTCATTCAAAAATTGGAAATTTTAACGTTAAGCTTATGGAGTTTAAAATGAAAAAATCGTAACAGCTGTGAATGAATTAACCAGTGAACCATCAAAGTGTCACTTAAATGAGGTAAAATTGAGCCCACACAATTTTAACTGTAATTGTGTTGCATTTTGTTGGTTGCACAAGTCAATGGTTGTATGATTTTTTGAAAACAGTAACCATTGAAAACAGTAACCATTGAAAAAAGATTGCATATAAAGTGAATATATTTTTTAACCCACAAAACGAATCAAATATCACCGGCCTCCCCGGTAGTTAATCATAATGAAGTCTTTTTAAGTTTCTGAGTTCAAATTTGCTTGAATAAAGATAAAAACATGCCGGCTCACATGTGAGCCAGCAGCACTACTGATGTGGTTTACAAAGTTTTATTCCATTTTTACCTAAGACATAATTTGATTGTTGATCAAAAATACTTTATATTTTAAATATTTTGATATTTATGAGTTTAAACTTGAGAAACAATATATATCTGGCTCACGTGTGAGCCAGCAACGGAATTGCTCGAGCGAATTTCTCAAACTGATAACACATTTGTATTGTTGTTCTACGGGATACCTAGCGCCAGTGGCATAGATAGACCTTTGTCAAAGGGGGGGGATATCTCATTAGGGAATACAAAACAAAAGCTGTGCTCGTGACTAGTGTGGATACCGGTGTACAAAGTTGAAGATATCATTGACGTATCCACACTCTTAATTATTAATATAGGCCTACACATCCAAGACATAAACCATTGATACAAAGTAATCAGTATTTGTAACAGGACTAAAAAGTAGTTGTATTTGTTGTAATCAGTACTGGAAAGCTGGAAAGTAATCGTTAAGCTAGAGCTGCCAAGTCACCAGATTTCCCAAGAGATTACTGGAGTTTTAAGATAAAAATATAGCTCCGGGGAATTTCCTTGAAAAATTAAAAATCTCCCTTTTTGAAATTGTACCCAAAAATGCGTTGAATAGGACACATTTTGTGTTGAAATCCTATCTATGAACGAAAATGTATTTACATTTGCAACTTCATCGTCATGCAATGATTGCCAAATAAGCTAAACCCTTATTTCCCTGTTCACTATAACCTCTATTATTTGTTACTCTTTGGCTTTATTTCGTCGGGAAATATCGTTCACTTTTACATGTATTTGCGGTTATAGAACATTGAAAATCAGTATGAAGATTTATGGCTCCCTGCAGTTAATTAAATTACACATGTCTAGACGTCAAGGTCAGGTGCGCTAGTTGACGAACTGGCTGCTAGGGGGTGAGGGATGACTGTTCGGTGACTCACGTCCCAAATACGCAATGCGCAAATACCGTGCCATGTGCCTGTGCAGTTCATTTGCTACTATTTATTCCATGCGAACAATATCAGTGTACTGAGCAAGAGAAATGTCAAGTAAATTTAAATTATTTTAAGTCACCAGAATATATAATGTATACAAAATTTCATAACCAAAGGATGTATTAGTTATAAGAATATCATTTTACCTTGTTGGCAGAACTGGAGAACAGCTGTCAGTCAAGCAAATTAACTCAATTACCTTTGTAATTAGCTTCTTTACTCATTAGTTTGGCTGATTCCCATATAACTTGTATAAAACTCGTGAAATGTAAGTTGAAAACCTTTATAATTATAAGAAAACTGATTTATATAATTTGTATTGTAAATAATATTGTTTGCCATGATTTTATCTTTCATTGTATGTAATTATTTCAGATGTAGGTCAGCTAATAACTTTACAATGGTCAAATATTAAATACTGAGTTTTCATGTATAGTTTGGATTGAAAAGCACATGTTTTCTAAATGTTACAAAATCATAAATTCTCTTTTAATTAATTATTTTGACTTCAATTCTGTATTAAAATGAGTATTAGTTAAGTTACCTATTATTATTTTCTTTGTATTGTTGCAGACGAGTTCAAATACTTGATTCAAACTTCAAATACCAGATATGTGATTCCAATGTATGATTCAAGTACAAAGTCAAGTACAAATTCAAGTACAAATTCAAATACTTAATTCAAGGACTTATTTCAAATACTAAGTTGGGAATCAGCACATACATAATCAGCACTCAAGTAAGAATGTTCTTTATTATATTTGTTGACCATAACAAATGGATATCTTGCACATGAATCAATAAATCACCTTGTTACTGAAATGATAGCAGTGAATGAATCACCCACCATACCATCCGAGGGAAAATCACCATTTTGGGCTTAGGCAGCCATCACCACCTCGGCTGTCGATGCAGGGTTAGCGTGACACTAAACAAAATTTTAATTCTTGCCTACCCACTCTCCGGTGATTGGCATATACAGGGGTACTGGGTAGTTGTATAGAAGTGCGCAACTCTGCTAATATTGTGTTTTCAAAAAGCTAACTACACCTACTGCATTTATTTTTAGCCAAAACATTATGGTGAAATTTTGCTAACCTCAAACAATTCCTTAGGACAATATATTTAAGGAGTGACATAACTCTTACCATAAACTATATTTGTTTTCAGCAAAAAGTGATTTCTATAAACTGTGTATTCATTGTAGCAATAATTTTCCGAGATGGAAAAATTCAATTTAAATTATTTAAGCAAGGATGAAATCCAGTATGAAATTTTATGTAGAGGAGAAGAAACTACATTTCACAATGTAGAAGCACTCAGGAAGCAGCTGAGAAGTATTCTACAAGTTCCCCCAAATGTGAACAACCTCAGTGGCAAATTAACTTTAAGTGATGAATTTCAAATCTTAGAAACTAAGATAGATCAATTTCAGCTACTTATTGAACAATGTGACACCCAACCTAGCAACCTGTACATAGCCAAAATGAAAGCTAAATGTACACATCTGAATTTTAGAATAAGTAATTTAAGTGCATGTAAATTAGATCCTAACTACTCCAGTAGGTTAGAAAAATTAAAGATCAAACTACAAGAACAGCAAAACAAATTTGATGAAATCAAAAACAAAGTATCTTTACCTGATTTACATCAATACGAAGAGGATTTAAATAAATCAATCATCGACGAAGAAAACTTGAATGAACAATTAACTAGCCCCATAAAATCAGATAGGCCTAACCAAAATCAAGCTTCTACACCTATAGAATTAAATCAAGAAACTACTACTAAACCTAAACAGCCTACGGAACCTAACCTACATGATAACCTAAACATGCAAGCATCTATACTAAATATGCCTACAAATCCTAGTCACATGCAAATGCAAACCTTGCCTATTTATCAATTACCTAAGCCTAATGAAAATTCAAGCATTTTCAATAAATTGCCTAATCCAATTGAAGGTTACCTAAACAAAATCACTGAATGCAATGGACTTGAATTAACCCCCTTGCTTTCATTTTTAAGAGATTTAGTTACTATCAAAAATGAAACTAACCTCACTGATCAGCACTTGTATGAAATATTGCCAAGTCATACTAAACCACCCTTGAGTACAAAAATATTACAATGTAAAGCCAATGGATTAACTATAGATAAATTACACCACTCTATCATAGAAACCTACATTCCAGTAACCTTAAAGGAAAAACTAATACAAGATTTAGTTTACCGCCCGCAAAATCCAAGCGAACCGCTATCACTATATGTCAACGACGTCAAAATTAATAATCAGATTTTAAAAACTGGATTATCTGAACCTGACCTAGTTAGCTTCATTAAAAATGGTTTGAGACCTGACATAAGAAATCAAATTACATTCCAGAACAATCCTCAAACATTTGATGACCTAGATAGTCTTTGTATCGATCTGAACAATGTGAAATATAATGATTACTTACGAGAGCAAATGTATCCAAATCAAAATCAACACCACAGTTTGACACCACAACATAATTCAGCTGCTACTGCAAATGTGGCACACAGCACTGCACATTTTCCCCGCACCGCATCTCAAGGAAACCACCACCACAATTCTCAGCAAAATCAAAATCACTATAATAACGCATATCAAAACCCACATAACCGAACCTGTTATAACTGCAATAGAAAAGGTCATACTGCTAGGCAATGCTATAGAAATCCAAAATACCCCCGTCGCAGCAAACCTGCGTACTCAGCGAATTTCCAATGAATGTATATGTTTCTCACTACCACATAAAGGCACTTACCAAGTTTTATAAAAATAAATTAATAAATAAATGATCTATAGCATTTTATTTATTCTTCATAAGAATAACATAGGACTGAGTATGCAGGTTTGCTGCAACGAGGAGCACAAAATATGTGTTTTTATGCAATTATCAATTTAACTCAACCAGGTGAAGCTACATACTAAGTTTTATTAATTTATGTTAATAATTAAGGGAGATATAAAACTTTACTTATTCTCCATAAGAATAACATTAGGGCTGAGTATGCAGGTTAGCTGCTATGGGGACAACCAACAAAATATTTGTTTTTTGTTCAAATATCAATATACCAGTACAACATGAAGCCACATACCAAGTTTCATCAATATACATTCATAAATAATCGAGATATCAAATTTTATTTATTCTCCATAAGGATAACATTGGACAACGTACTGTGTTTAGTACTTTGAATATCTCTGCAACGGTTGGACGTAGAATCACAATTTAAACACCAAAATGATTGTTTTGTGGAGCTGAAGTGATTGGTAAAAGCAAATGTGAAGTTTAAAGTAAAATTAACTGAGGAAAAGCCAAAAACCTTTTTCCCATAAGATTAACATGGGAGATTTTATGAGCATGTTTTTTTGGATTTTTTCCGCAACCACTTAACCTAGGTTAATAATTCAAAATACCATATTATTTGTTTTTTTAAGCTCTATAACATGGTCAAAACCAAAATTAAGTGTTTCAAAAATTTTAGGGTGAAAAATGCAAAAAACTGATTTTTGGAAAATTTAAAACCCCCATAAACCCCCCTTCCCATAGTCCGATTTTTCTGGTTTTCGAACTTAAAGTCATAAATATCACTTTACACATTTGAGCCAAATTTCATCAAAATCGGACGTTTTTTACTCAAGTTATCGCATTCACGGACACATATATAGATATATATATATATATAGATATATATATATATATAGATATATATATATATATATATATATATATAGATATATATATACATATATATAAATTTGAACGAATAGTGTTTTAGTCATCTTGGGACCTTAAAAAAAAATTTGTCATGGTCTCGGGCTTAAGTCTTACCATGAGACCTACGGTAATAGCTTCTTCCCTATAGGGGAAATTCGCTAAAACTTGTAAATGAGGGAGTCACTGGTCCAAAACCCAAAATTACTAGTACTCCCGGTGAGCCTACAAAACCTAACCTAACTACTGTACAACCACACTCACCAGAATATAAAACAGAATTAAGGCGATTAGTCAGAGATTGGAACAAATTTAAAAGGGTCAAACACAATAAAATTAAGGTTAAAATCAACAACAATTTACCATGTATTCAAACCTGTGTCAACAAAAATATTTTCGTAACAACTTTAATCGATACTGGGGCAAGCAAAAATTTCATTACGCACAAGCTGTATGAACAACTCAAGAACTTAAAGGTAATTAAGGCTATTGAAAATTGGAAAGGTACCATATTTGCTGCTAATGATAGTGAAATAAAAGTGTTGGGCAAATGCAAATTTAAGGTTGGGCAAATGCAAATTTAAGGTTAAAATTAATAACTTCTGTTGGAAAGAAGAATTTTTAGTAATGAATGAGAACAACTTTGACATGATATTAGGCACACCATTTATTGTACATAGAGGATTGATTATTAATTTAAAGGAGAACCTGTGCTACTTTAAATTTGATCCTAAACAGAAAATAAACTTAGAGATAATGGCAGAGGAAAAACAACCAGCAATAAATCAAATTACCATTGGTTGTACTGACATGACACATGAAATAAACAAATTGATAGGCGAATACCCCAATGTTTTTACAGATAAAATTGGTTCTGCACTCAACCTACAAGTGAATCTACAAGTAACCGATCACACACCTGTGTGTATAAGACCATATTATCTGAGCCCTCCCAATGTAATAAAGGTAAAGGCAATTATTGACGACCTACTTAAGCAAGACATTATTGAACCGTCAAACAGTCCATATTCTTCACCGGCATTCTTAACAAAAAAGGATCGGCTAGTTATCAACTATACTGAACTGAATAAAAAACTAGTGAAAATGGATTACCCTATTGGAGACTTAAACAACCTATATCAGCACCTGCAAGGAGCTAGATATTTTTCAGTAATAGATCTAAACAAAGCCTTCCTACAGTGTCCTTTAACTAAAGAAAGTCGCCACTTAACTGCATTCAGCACTACCTTTGGAAAATATCAATATAAGCGAGTAAGCTTTGGTTTACAAGTCGGCAGCAGTGTGCTAGCGAGCTACTTAGACGGAATCTTCCATGACATCAACTTTGTATACCTGATCAAATTTTTAGATGACATTGTTATATACAGCAGAGATAAACAAAGCCACATCACCCATTTAAGAGAAGTAATAGACAGACTATCCAAAAACAATCTAACTGTCAACCCAGATAAAGCAAAATTTTTTTGTCAAGAAATAAGCTTCCTAGGCCACCGAATTAAACATAACTCCATAACAATAGACCCAGATACAACTACAGCCATCAGAAATTTTCCCACCCCTACCAATCTGAAACAAGTCAGACGCTTTGTCGGCATGTGTGGTTATTGGAGCCGTTACATAGCCAAATATGCTGATATTTGTGTACCACTTCACAACCTGAAAAAGAAAGGAGTGAAATTTAAATGAACTACTGAATGCCAAGATGCTTTTGAGAAATTAAAATTAATAATAAGCAACCCACCGCTACTTCAGCTGGCCAATTTTGACAAACCCTTTGTACTGGAATGCGACGCATCTGCTACTGGTGCCGGATCGGTACTCCTCCAGGAGAACGATGAAAAGCAACTGCTACCTATAGGATACTACTCACATAAATTCACAGAAGCGGAACTACGCTATTCCATCTATGAAAAAGAAGCCCTAAGTGCAATTTTAGGATTGGAACATTTTCATCAGTACCTTGAAGTGAAGAAATTCAAGTTAATAACCGACAATCAATCGCTGGCCTTCATTTTATCTCATAAACGTAAATTAGGCCGTTTATCTCGCTGGATTCAACGTTTATTAGCTCTAGATTATGAAGTTGAGCACAGAAGATCAGAACAAAATTTAATTGCTGATTGCCTATCCCGCCTATATAATGAAAACCCTGAAACTGAAGAAAAATCAAACCAAAATCAAAGAAGTAGCCTACTTGAAGTAAACAATATGTTAGATATACAGAAATACCCCCGTCGCAGCAAACCTGCGTACTCAGCGAATTTCCAATGAATGTATATGTTTCTCACTACCACATAAAGGCACTTACCAAGTTTTATAAAAATAAATTAATAAATAAATGATCTATAGCATTTTATTTATTCTTCATAAGAATAACATAGGACTGAGTATGCAGGTTTGCTGCAACGAGGAGCACAAAATATGTGTTTTTATGCAATTATCAATTTATCTCAACCAGGTGAAGCTACATACTAAGTTTTATTAATTTATGTTAATAATTAAGGGAGATATAAAACTTTACTTATTCTCCATAAGAATAACATTAGGGCTGAGTATGCAGGTTAGCTGCTATGGGGACAACCAACAAAATATTTGTTTTTTGTTCAAATATCAATATACCAGTACAACATGAAGCCACATACCAAGTTTCATCAATATACATTCATAAATAATCGAGATATCAAATTTTATTTATTCTCCATAAGGATAACATTGGACAACGTACTGTGTTTAGTACTTTGAATATCTCTGCAACGGTTGGACGTAGAATCACAATTTAAACACCAAAATGATTGTTTTGTGGAGCTGAAGTGATTGGTAAAAGCAAATGTGAAGTTTAAAGTAAAATTAACTGAGGAAAAGCCAAAAACCTTTTTCCCATAAGATTAACATGGGAGATTTTATGAGCATGTTTTTTTGGATTTTTTCCGCAACCACTTAACCTAGGTTAATAATTCAAAATACCATATTATTTGTTTTTTTAAGCTCTATAACATGGTCAAAACCAAAATTAAGTGTTTCAAAAATTTTAGGGTGAAAAATGCAAAAAACTGATTTTTGGAAAATTTAAAACCCCCATAAACCCCCCTTCCCATAGTCCGATTTTTCTGGTTTTCGAACTTAAAGTCATAAATATCACTTTACACATTTGAGCCAAATTTCATCAAAATCGGACGTTTTTTACTCAAGTTATCGCATTCACGGACACATATATAGATATATATATATATAGATATATATATATATATATAGATATATATATATATATATAGATATATATATACATATATATAAATTTGAACGAATAGTGTTTTAGTCATCTTGGGACCTTAAAAAAAAAATTTGTCATGGTCTCGGGCTTAAGTCTTACCATGAGACCTACGGTAATAGCTTCTTCCCTATAGGGGAAATTCGCTAAAATGAGAAGAAAGAAGAAGCACTCCAAAGGAAAAGCAAAAAACAAACTCAGACCAAACCAAAAAATGAAAATGCCTATGTACTCAACACATCAAACAAGGACCAAACATATTTCTGGAATTTAGTAGATGAGATACCCGTAGCCTTCACACAACTTGAAAAACAGCAACAAAACGATGAGGAATGCAGAAAAATATTAGATAGCATTAAGAACGGAAAACACAGTGATTGTTATTTTATGAAAAATGGAATTTTAATGCACCGCAATTCTAAAGGAAAACCTCACATATATTTGCCTCAACGCTTATTCAACCTAGTATTCTGTTTCTACCATAACACAATATTTGGAGCTCATCTCGGCATAGCTCGGACAACTGGAAGAATTAATGAATATTTTTATCACCCTAAGTTAAATGAATTTATTAAACAAAAGGTTAAAGCATGCAACACTTGCATGATGTCTAAAAGCACCCAGCGGAAATATGAAGGCAAGTTAATTTCAATCCCAGTCGAAACAGCCCTAGACACACTCTACATGGACATTTTTGGCCCTATAACCCGTACCAAAAAAGGTAATAAATATATACTGGCTATACTGGATGCTTATACCAGATATACTTGGCTCTACCCCATCAAGGAATGTACATCTAAAATCATAATTGAAAAGCTAAAAGAAACATTTGCCAATTTCTCAATACCTAAAACCATAGTAACCGACAATGCTAGTTATTTCATCTCAAACCAATTTAAAGCTTATTTATTCCGCCAATATATACAACACCGCACGACTCCAGCCTATAAACCATCTGGAAATATTGTTGAAAGATATTTCAGAAATCTGGGACCACTGTTAAGAAGCTTCTACCATAATAAACAAGACCAATGGGATGCAGAAATCGACCTAGTGCAGATTAGCCTAAACACTGCCATAAATTCATCAACTAAAACTTCAAGCTTTAAGCTTATGTTTAATCATGACCCCAGCTGCGCCTTGACCAACCTGTGGGACATCAAGAGCCTCATATCAAATGACCTAACGATGGAAGAACGGAAGGAAAACCTCAATAAAGCAATAAGAAACGCCAGGATCAGCATAAGATTGAACAGAAAACGGCTGAGATATGGACCTTCTAGGACAAAACACCCCTTTAAATTGAACTCTCATGTATATATTAGAACTCATTTTCTAAGCAATAAAGCCAAAAGATTTTGTAAGAAATTAGCTCCTAGATATGTCGGGATTTATAGGATAATTTATTGGTTCACTGATGTAACATGTTTAGTTCAAAAATTAGACGACCCAAGTGATGTAAGGAAAATTCACATAATTGATTTAAAGCTGTATGAAGCCAATGTTTAATTTGTATTAACCCAGAAAGGTGCTCTGTATATAAATTACTTTACTAGGGTTATCTTGTAAGAAAGTGAAAGCGACCATGTTACGCGTAGAAACTTGAAACTTAAAGTTTAGCATGTGTTAACTTGAAAATTTTAGTTCCAGTTAGGCAACTTTAGAGAAGGGAAATTTTATGTTAATATTAAGATTTGTGTATGTAATTTGAGATTATAGGGACATATGTTTGATTATTAATAAGGTAAAAAGAATTGAATTTTATAAAAATTAGGGATTTCGCCAATTTTCCATGGACACTACAAGTTGCGATTGTAGCGAATGAATGAGGTATATTAGATTGAGTGATTGTGAACGAAAGGATAGTTTGATTGGGTATGATTGTTAGTATGAATTGCAAACGTAGATTTAAGGAACACTTCACACTGCACTCAACACTATCACAGCACGAAAACACAGAAACAATTAACATTAATCACACACACAACACACTACACAACGAATAACGATTGAAAATGGCGATTTTGGCAATGACTAAGGTGATCAGATAAAGATTACAGGTTAACCATCTTGACATTGTTAGTTTAAGATTTTGTATTTTATTAAAACAAGAAAAAATGAATTTCTATGGTCTTAAATCGCATAAACTGGTTGAGAATTGAAGGATTATGATTTAAATGTATTTGTAAATATTAGTAATTTAAGAATCGCGTATTTTTCAGGCCAATCAACATTATTGATTATTGATTTTTGTTAGGATATTGATTTTTAAGTTGGCAACAGCGAGTATTGATCGCTGATTTATTTCTAATGCTACACTCTAGCGGGTATTGCATGAAGCTTCACTGTCTCTGTATAGTAACCCTCTCTCGCGGCCAAATGTTGAACCTTGTACTCACCGAATAGCTGACCGCACGTTACTTATCTGTCAGACCAGGATGTTTAATTTAATTTGATTTGAAGTGCATTATTGTTAATATTTTGTTAGGATAAGGATTTTGATTTATAGGAGTGTATTTTCATTTAAATTGTCCTGTCTTTTAAAATAATTCAAATTTAAAAAGGCAGAGAGATATTTTGTACTGAGCAAGAGAAATGTTAAGTAAATTTAAATTATTTTAAGTCACCAGAATATATAATGTATACAAAATTTCATAACCAAAGGATGTATTAGTTATAAGTAGGGTGTATTGGACATTCCTGGCTCAGGAGGAGCCAGGAGGAGCGCCCCCCCCCCCCTAATTAGTATGCAAATTTTTTTTTTTTTAATTACCCTAATTAATATGCAAATTTTTTTTTAATTACCCTAATTAATATGCAAATTTTTTTTTTTTCGTTTAAGGAGGAGCCCCCCCCCCCGAGGTACATCAATCAGGAGGAGCCCCCCCCCCCCCCGGTACATAAATCAGGAGGAGCCCCCCCCCCCCCCGAGGTACATCAATCAGGAGGAGCCCCCCCCCCCCCCGAGGTACATCAATCAGGAGGAGCCCCCCCCCCCCGAGGTCTCGTCTGTGACACTTTACCCCCCCCCCCCCGAGGCCTCGTTTGTGACACTTTTGTCTAGAGGCCCGCACCAACACTTAGAAGAAAATCTCCTCTAAGATTTCCTTCTAATCCCTAACATGAAAAGCTTTTGTGGCCTTGAAAAAGGCCGATTATGATGGTGGGATCAGGTGGAGGCTAAGGTGTTGGGAAACATTTATTTTTTATTTATGAAAAACTTTGTTATTTCATCTGGGTGGAGTTCATCCGTTCGACGATTCCACCACATTTCGACAAGCATCATGTACTTCTGCTCATGTTCAATGGCGTAGATGCGCTCCTCTTCAATAGGGTAGAAATTCATCTTGTAGTCCATGTCCCGCTGCCAATATTCCCATTCCAAGTCGTCCAGCGGGCAATGGTTCCACATGCTGTTGATTCCCCGTTGTTTGGAGTACAGAGCGTCGTCAAGATCTTGGGTAGTTGAATACATTTTTGGCTCATGAACGTGCTTGAACTTTTTGTCATTGCGCCATAGCCTCTTCTTATGGAAATGCTTCAAGGTGCAATCATCGTCGTCTTTTCGGTTGTAGAATTCATCACCTTCAAAGTAATCATCTTCATCGTCAAACGGCCTCTTCTTATTATTGCTATTCATCGACGTTTCCGCCGCAACACATACATCCTCCAACTCGACGTCTGTGATGTCACATTCCCACTCGATGTTGGCCATGATCTCTTCGTAGCTGTTGACGCTTCGAAACTCAAGACTAAACTAAACTTTGCTGCTAGGGCCGCGCCGTGCGTGGTGGGCTGTTGATCGCAGGTGTTCAAACAAAAAACCCGGCGAGTCGAGACCGGTCTGGGATGCAGCTGCGCCCGACCCTTCCAGGAACCCATTATAGTCCACCCGTATCGAATTACATTAGAGGAGGGTTGCTTTTACCCCTGACAGTGGATGTGATTTATTGCCGAGGGGGCAAACGTCGACAAAGGACCCAGCACCCTGAAAGCTTTTAACGGAAATTCCCCGAGGCCTGTCTGGGAAGCAGCTGCACCCGACCCTTCTAGGAACCCATAATTATAGACCACCCGCGTCGAACTCCGAGCAATAAATCACCAGTTGGTAAACACCCCTGCTCTCATTCTTGTTCTAGTCTTCAACAATTCCTGAAGTATGGGGGAGCGAAAATCTCCCCCCTAGTAATTAATTAAACAGAACACCAGGCGGACGAGAAATTGGAGCGCGTACTGAGCGGTGGTGGTTATAAGAAGCGGGTCGCGACACGCCACAGTCTCTCGATAGACTTCTTCGAAGACGGACGTCTACCGGACGTATGCAAAGACAAAGGAGAACTATAAAGAGGGCAAGTAGGTGGAAAGTTTAAACGAAGAGCCATTACAAAGAGGATAAGGACCAACAGAAGGATAACTTCGTTAGACAAACGTCGTAGAACTGTAACGAAACGACGCAGGAGAACAAGGGATATTTTCAATTAATTCGATAACAATGTCGTTTATTCATCAGAAATCGTGTGAATGTGTGAAGACTGAACTGGACTTGTTTTCGTTACCGCCTACGCAGACCAGCATCGAGAGCGGTAAATGGGTTCAATACAAACCGATCTCATCGCTGACGGACGATTCGCCAATAGAGTTTGTAATACCCGGTCACGGTGACGAGTACACGGACCTGACACAAACGTTATTACACGTGAAAGCCGCTATTGTGAAACAGGATGACACTAAAGCGGACGGTGGGCAACCTGCTAAAGAGGTGGGCCCAGTGAACAATTGGCTCCACTCGATATTCAGTCAAGTGGATCTTTATCTCAATCATAAACTGGTGTCCCCACAAACTAACACGTACGCTTACCGTGCCTACTTGGAAAACCTATTGAACTACGGTTGTAGTGCGAAGAATTCGCACCTGACTAGCGAGCTGTTTTTTGAAGATTCGGCCGGACAAATGGACGATTGTGACGAATTGAATGAGGGATTGAAAAAGCGTCGCGATCACACGAAAGAAAGCGATGTTTGCGATATGGTCGGTCGATTGCACATCGATCTGTGCAATCAGAACAAATTCATGTTGAACGGTGTCGAGATGCGATTGCAACTTAACAGATCCAGAAACTCGTTTTGTATAATGTCCAAAACGCTAACTACCTACAAGGTGACAATTAAAGAGATTAGTCTTTTCGTACGTCGATGTAAGATCAATCCGAGCGTATTGTTGGCGCACAGCAAAACTCTCGAGACCGGCACGGCCAAGTATCCAATCACGCGTGTAGAAGTGAAATCGTTCACACTACCCTCCGGCATAATGAGTAAGGCTTTAGACAGTGCATTTCTAGGCCAGTTACCGAAACGTGTGATAATTGGACTGGTCAGTAATCTTGCGTTCAACGGAGATTTCAAGAAGAATCCTTACAACTTTCAACACTACGATATGAATTATCTCGCATTGTACGTGGACGGTGAACAAGTACCGGCCAAACCGTTACAGCCCGTTTACACATTGAATAGTGAGACATATATACTCTCTTATTACACATTGGTCACCGGCACCGGAATCCAGTTCTCCGACGCAGGTAATGAGATCAAGAGAGGTGACTATCCGTACGGTAATTGTCTTATGGCGTTCGACTTGACACCGGACATGTCCGCGGCTGAGTCGAGTCACTGGAATCTCCTGCGCAACGGTAATCTACGTATCGAAATTGGATTCTCCAAAGCGTTGCCCGAGACCGTCAACTGTATAGTGTACGCCGAACTGGACAACGTCATCGAGATCGATCGTCACCGTAACGTAACAGTTGACTTCAGCGGGTGAATAAAAGCGATCGTCAAACAGAAATATTGTCTGACAGCGAGTGCGTACAGTTTACTTCAAGGGTGGGCAGACGCACCGCCAGTCAGTAGTACGGTTGAAGTCACACGGTAAGGACGTGAACATGGACGCTTACGCTTCTGCGGACGACTATATCAAATCGTTTATTCAGGAGATTGAGGTTATGAACAATAATGCTAGTGATCAGACATTGGCATCACCTCAGACGTCATTTGTAAAACCGACCACTGCCTGCAAGAGACGAAGGAGGGCAACTCCCATCGAAGTGGAAACCAAGAAACCAGGATGGGTGCCGAAACCAACAGATGATTGTCCCATAGTGTCATGGATGGACGATGGGAATACTTTTGCTGTTCAAAACCCGGGAAACAAAGGACAAATGTTATTGAAAATGGAAATGTACGATGGTACAGATATGGTGTTCATGTGTGGTTTATTTTTGGACAAAGATGGTGAAATGCACCAAAGTGTTAAACAAGTAGTTGATAAAGTGGAAAACATGTGGATCGATAAATCAACAGGAGTACCGAAAATTACAGGCTTAACTCAAACTGTTACACAACGCAGTGCAGTTTCGCAGCCAACGTCGAAGAAGCGAGCTGTGAGGAAGAAACAACGAGTGGCGCAAGCATTCAATTAGAGCAGCTGCATCCCAGACCGGTCTCGACGCGTCGGTCTTTTGTGTGAACACCTGCGCCCGACCCTTCGGACCCCCCACTTAGAAGAAAATGGCGGTGAGGGTTTATAAGGCGGAGCCCCGCCCGATTGAGCATCATTCGCCACCAGACCGCCACCTCACATAGACCTACTCCAACTACTACTAGAGATGTCGAACAGCAGCAGCACTTTCAAGCCAGAGTTTTCGATTTTGAACGGCACTGCAACAACCGCGGACCTGAGAGCTACCCTCAACAACTGCAAGTCCGACTCTCCGCTCTACACCAGGATAGCCGATCTCCGAGAGGAATGCGGCTATCTCATCACTGCGATGGAGCGAGCCACCACACCCTTTGGCGAGACGATCATCGTGATCCTGGAGGGGCAGGTCGGGGACGACTTCTTTCTGCGAGTCTACCTGCCTAGGCGCTTCAACGAGGCCCTGAGCAACGCCGACATCGAGCGCTACAACGGCGGATTTGGAGAACGCCTTCGCTTGGTGAAGCGCAGCCCGAGGGGTTCCAATAGCAGATTCACACCGTTGGAGTTTATGTAAAGCAAGACTTGAAGATTACGTTAATACCTTTGTAAATTAGTTTTCGTAGTCAATACTTATAGTCACGTTCAGAACATAACCACTGTGTTATTTATTTCACTTAACCCCAAAAATGTCCTTTAGTAGTAAGTTTCAGAGTGTGAGTATGGTAACTGTGAGGTGTTTAGCTCAGTAGTAATCATGGGCTTGATGTGGAAACATCCGTTCTCAGCCATTGTGGCGGGACCTTCGGGTTGTGGCAAGTCACAGTTTGTGTCAAAGTTTATAAAGCACATTACAGAAATGTGTGACACACCATTTACCAGTATAAACTGGCATTATGGTAGTGGTGGTGGTGGCGGCGGTGGTAACTCGAAAAATGTCACCATTAACCACATAGAAGGTCTACCAAACTTGGAGGATTTTTCTGGTAACGAGCCGATACTTGTGATTATAGACGATATGATGCGTGAGGCCGACAACCGTGTGGTGGATCTTTTCACAAAAGGTTGCCATCATCGCAACATTAGTGTGTTTTTCATTACACAAAATTTGTTTCATCAAGGACGCGGGCAGAGGGACATCTCATTGAATGCGCATTACATTGTGTGTTTTAAGAATCCTAGAGATAGAGTTCAGATTAGGTACTTGGCCAGACAAATATATCCAGACAGCCCGAAATTCATCGAGGAGGCGTACGCTGACGCTACGAGGAATCCACACGGATACCTACTGATAGACTTGAAACAATCAACAGACGAGAATATGCGAATACGAAGTTGCATATTTCCAGAAGATTCTACCAACTATGTGTACTTGCCAAAGAAAAGGTAATTTCGCCATCAGTAGTAATCATGTCGTGCTTGCGGAAGGACGCAGCTCTGCTTACGGCTTTCATACACGCAACACCCAAGGAGCGGAAGGCACTGTTAAAGGTGTGTGACAAGAGCCGCATTCGCTCAGTGTGTGAGTGCGCATACAACGTGTTGCGCGGTAACGTTCCTCTGGCGAAGAAGAGTAAAAGTCAGTTAAGCAAACACAAGGCGACGCTACGTCGATTGGTGAAACGCGGCGAAGGCTGGTCAAAGAAACGAAAGTATCTCATACAAAAAGGCGGTGGAATCTTTATACCATTACTTTTGAGCGCAGTACTACAAGCAGCATTGAGTAGATAAAAATGACTGGCATCAACAATCAGTTCTATTTGACGCTGCCCAGCAACAGTTCGATGCAGTATTATCCGAAAAATACAGTTGCAAATTACATAACACATTTGCCGAGAGCTATTCAACTGGACGCTGGCGACTGGGAAATTGCACTTGTGGAAGCGCACTATCCAATGACATTTCTATCAGTCGGTAATGACGAAACAATTGACATTTGCATACAACCGCAAGAGGAAGCAAAAGTGAACATAGAAGCGTTGGCGAGGGTTATGGACAGCACTGCCGATGTAACGCCAGTAGTGTCGGCTATTCCAAAACAAAACCACAGAATTAAATTGAAGACTGGTGATTACGCAAATATTCAAGAATTGTGTGATCATATCAATTCGCAAGAACTAGCGATTACTTTTGGTGTAAAGTTCACCGTTGAAAACTCATACAACAAATTCATTGAAGTATCGATGGGAACTGATGTTGTAAAAATTACATTAAGTCCAACGTTAGCGCTTCAATTGGGGTTCGATCCGAATGAATTGACGCTGGAAGGTGATGCAGTTAACAAAAGCATCCGTTCGCCCAA
Source organism: Allygus modestus (assembly GCA_963675035.1). Classification (NCBI taxonomy): domain Eukaryota; kingdom Metazoa; phylum Arthropoda; class Insecta; order Hemiptera; family Cicadellidae; genus Allygus; species Allygus modestus. Next base: position 509,812,588 of record OY776111.1, read on the forward strand.
CATTCGTCTTGGCTTACCGTCACACATGTACGTGTATTGTGATTTAGTCGAGCCGCAGATGGTCGGCGATACAGTCGCACCGTTATTGAAAATTGTCAATATATCCACGTCTACTTATGTATACGGTTTGCATAAATCAACATCATTCATCGATCCGCACTATGTGCCTGTTATGAATAGATCTTTTGACAGTGTGGAAATTGACTTAAGAGATAACATTGGTAATCATTTGCCATTCCACTTTGGAACGTCGTGCGTGAAGTTACACTTTAGAAAAGTAGCTAGTCATTAGTGAAAAAAAAAAATGGAACATGCAAAGAAGATGGTAGTTGTGCCACAAGAGTTGATTGATCGACTGCAATCAAATGCTACGGATAACAGACCGACTAATCTATCCAGTGAAAACAGCCTCGACGCGGAGATGCAACAAATATTGAATAACAAACGCATGGACGATAGTGAAAAGTGGAAATTGTACAAACAAGCGTTACATCGCTTCTTGCATATTGCAGAGAATAGACGTCAACCGATTAGCATACCAATCGTGGAGTCGGGTGGGAATGAGCATAGTCGACGATCGCACCCCGCTGCGGAAGGCGGTCCAGTGGAAGAGATTGTGGAAACGTTTTCCAAAACTTACAGATCTGATGCCCGCAATCTTTTACGTTTCATGAAACGTGATGGCAGCTTAATCAGTTGGGACAGTGGCTATTCAGTGTACATCAACGGTGTAAAAATCCCAGACTCAAATCTAGTGGATATCTTAAATTGCATAGTAAAGGTGCGTATGCGTGATTACACACCGCCAGGATGGCGGGAAGTGCTCAACGCATTGAAAGCGATGAACGTGCCAAAGGACTACATGAATAATCTAAGAGCGCTTAAGGAAATAAATGCCGAATATCGATCATCATTCACAGGAGGAGAAGGGTCAGACGATGACGTGGACACATCAACTGAATCAATACTGAGAACACCGCTAATAAATCGGCTTCGATCGGCAAGAGGAAAACGTGTAACATCTACACCGGCGCGAGCGACAGAGCAGTTTGATTTTTCAAATAGAAACAAGCCGTTGTCAAATTTGGACAAGTGGGAAACGTACACAGGATAGGTTTTCAGTATTATGGAGCGTTTGTATTACAATCCCATCGAACCTTCGTCGTATGGCGGTGTAGCTCCATTAGCGCGAGCTGCAAAACCAGTTTCAAAACGCAAAGTGATTGAATGGTTACAAACACAGGACACTTACACATTGCACAAACCGGCACGCAAGCGTTTCCCGCGCAATCCTTACATAGTGTATGGTCCATTTGAATTGTGGCAAGCGGACTTGAACGATATGCGTGGTCTTAGTAAACACAACGACGGCGTCAACTACCTACTGACTGTAATAGACGTGTTTAGCAAACACCTGTATGTGCGAACGTTGAGGCGGAAAGAAGGGGCTGAAGTGGCCAACGCTTTCGAGGAGATATTTGCCGAAGCGACCGACACACCTCGCTGTTTACAAACCGACAAAGGTACTGAATTCACCGGTGCCAAGACGAAAAAATTATTCAAACAATACGGAATCATCTATGTCACTACACAAAACCCAGATGTTAAAGCGGCCGTAGTGGAACGCGTGAATCGCACTTTGAAAACACGCATGTGGCGATATTTGACTTACAAAAACACATATCGTTATGTAGATGTGTTGGACAAACTGGTTAGTGCATACAACAACAGCGCTCACAGGAGTCTAGGCAATAGAATACGACCAGTCGATGTGACTGTCGACAATAAGCGAATATTGCATCAGGTATGGCGTCGCATGTTCGGTAAGATACCGCGTCGTGTTAAGGCAAAACTGAAAGTTGGCAACACAGTGCGCATATCTAAGGAGAAGGGCACATTCGCAAAAGGTTACGAGACTAATTGGAGTAAAGAAGTGTTTGTGGTGCGTCGTGTAAACACATTGATGCCTCTACCAATGTACACTTTGTCGGATCTCAACGGTGAACAAGTGACTGGACAGTTTTACGAATACGAATTACAAAAAGTGACAATATACAACGACCATCTGTTCAAGATTGCTGAAATACTAGACGCTAAGGGTCGCTGTCGCAGTAAGCGTTATTTCGTCAAGTGGGAAGGTTACGGAGACGAGTTCAATTCTTGGGTAAGAGCGCAAGATTTGCAAAATGCCTAATAGCAACCAGTTCTATTTGACATTGCCCAGCAACAGCTCAAAGGATTATTTTCCAAAAAACACAGTGTCCAAGTACACTACACATCTGCCGAGACAAATTCGATTAGAAGGCGATGGCGAGTGGGAGATGGCTTTGGTCGAAGCGCATTATCCATGTTCCTTTATGACTGTGGACGAGGAATCGTGTATTTGGCTCGACTATAAACTCGTTCTACCGAGTATTCCCGTCACACTCAGTGTCGAGCACATTATGCTAAAGATGAATCCCGGCTATTACAAGAACATAACCGATTTATTGAAAATGATCAATAAAGCGAAGGATGTCACCCAGTACTTGTACTTTGAGTATGACAAAGAGCAGGACAGAGTCAAGATCACGACAATGGTGGACGGTATAAGCAAAGTACATTTCACCGAAGCGCTGTCTCTCCAGTTGGGTTTCGATCCGTACGAGAACGTTTTGTCAAATGACCTCACAGCGATATGGCCGCCTAATCTGACTATGGGACTGCCGACACACTTGTACGTGTATTGTGATCTGATTGAACCGCAGCTGATTGGAGACACTACAGCGCCGCTTTTGAAAATTGTCAACATTGACAGAGAGAACTACACACACGGCGCGCATAAGACTGTGCATTTCATCAGTCCTCATTATGCGCCAGTTATGAAAGGAACATTTGAAACGATCGATATTGACCTAAGGGATCACGCTAGTAAAAAAGCGTCATTCCTCTTTGGGACGTCGTACGTGAAGCTTCATTTCAAAAGAGGAGCTCAGCAATGATGAATACAAACGATCCCTACTTGGCGTACTATCGCCGCCAACAATTGCAGCAGACCGGAGGCAGTATCGAAAGGGTATTTCGCGGTGCACCCTACCAGCGCGGACATGGAATTGGAAGTTTCCTAGGTGGTATGTTCCGCACCATCACACCGCTACTCAAGTCGGGAGCCTCTGCTGTGGCCAAAGAGGCGTTGAAATCCGGTGTTGGATTCTTGGGCGACATGGCCATGCACCAGCGGGACCCCAAAGAAGCCGCTAGAGATCATTTCAGCCAGTTTACCAACTCGCTAAAACGCCGGGCGGACGGCAAACTTCAACGTGTGCTAAGTGGCGGCGGCGGCTCTCGCGCGAAACACCGTCGCGTAACGCGAAAGAATACCGCGAAACACCGGCGCGCTACTCCTGCGCGAAAGACTAACGCGATACTCTCGCGTAAGAGAAACGCGAAGCGCGCCATGTCCGGCGGCCGTCGTGTCACACCTCAGTATTTGGCGAAACTCCTTCGAGGAAGGTCGTCGTCGTCGTCGTCATCCAAGAAGGGCAAGAAGAGAAGGACAGTTAGAAAGAAGAAGAAGAAGACGAGGAAAGCAGTGAGGAGAACGTCTATACGCGATATATTCAATTAACACACACACACACACACACACACACACACACACGCTAGCAATGTCGTTTCTACATCAAAAGTCGTGTGAATGCGTCAAGACGGAATTGGACTTATTCTCCCTACCACCGACGCAGACCAGTATCGAGAGCGGCAAATGGATTCAGTACAAACCAATCTCCACACTGACTGATGATTCGCCCATCGAGTTTGTTGTGCCCGGCAACGGCGAAGAATACACCGATCTTTCGCAAACAATGTTGGAAGTTACAGCGTCTATTGTCAAGTCGACGGGAGCGGCAATCGCAGATGTCGAAGAATCGAATAAAATTGGCCCAGTCAACAATTGGCTGCACACGTTATTCAGTCAAGTCGATATGAGTATGAATCAGAAACTGGTCACACCACAAAACAACACTTATGCATATCGAGCGTATATCGAAACATTGATGAATTACGGCTATGATGCTAGGAAATCACATTTAACATGTGGACTGTGGAACGCGGACGACGCCGGCTATATGGACAATACTCTGGACGATAACGATGGACTAAAGGCGAGACGAAAAATGACAAATAAAAGTCGTGAAATCGATATGCTCGGTCGCCTACATGTGGACATGTGTAATCAGAACAAGTTCCTGTTGAACGGTGTGGAACTGCGTTTTAAACTGATCCGGTCAAAAGATTCCTTCTCCATTATGGCGGATGATGGTGACTACAAGGTGCACATTGTTGATGCGAATCTCTGGATACGAAGGTGTAAAGTTAGCCCCACGGTACTGTTGGCGCACAGCAAGACGCTTCAGACCGGCACAGCTAAATACCCAATCACCAGAGTGGAATTGAAAACATTCACACTGCCGTTTGGAGTGAGGAGCAAAACTTTGGACAATGTCTTTCTAGGTCAAGTGCCGAAAAGAATTATTGTCGGACTGGTCACGAACGCCGCTTATAATGGTGATTTAAAAAAGAATCCATTTAACTTTCAAAATTTCAAAATCAACTACTTCTCGCTGTACGTGGACGGTGAACAAGTGCCGTCCAAACCGCTACAACCACACTACGAAACCGGCAAGGGAAAATACGTGATGGCGTATCACAGTCTGTTTTCAGGCTCCGGCATACACTTTAGCGATGCTGGTAATCTCATAAATAGAGATGATTACGACGATGGATACTGTCTGATGGCATTCGATCTAACACCTGATATGTCAGCAAGCGACACAACTCATTGGAACCTAGTGCGCAACGGCAGTGTGCGTATGGAGATTGCTTTCGACACGGGACTCACAGAGACTGTCAACTGTCTGGTATACGCAGAGTTTGACAACGTCATAGAAATCGATCGTCATCGCAACGTGTCTGCGGACTTTGGCGGTTAGATCGTCGGCGGCGGCGTCATCGTCCTCCTCAGTCATCAACCAACACTCGCACAAGATGGATCGTTTATGCAGAGCACAGCGTACAAATTTAGCATCTCCGATTATTGTGGATTTTCAATGTTTCAAGGACAACTCAAATGACTACATTCTGAAGGAAGTGTGCGTCTTGGAATTGGCCAGTGGAACACTGCTAATGCATCATATCGCCAAATCACCATTCAGCCGAGATTTCCTATCACAAGAGAAACTGCGTGAAAGCTATTGGCTCACAAAACACTGTCACGGATTGGAATGGGACCAAGGTGATATCTGGTATCATGTGCTAGAGGAAAAGTTACGTGCATGTATCGCCAAACGACCGATTGTCTATGTCAAAGGTGCTGAGAAAAAAGAGTTTGTACGATACAATTTCATCACGGATCACTGTACTACTAATGTCATCGATATCAACGATATTGGCTGCGGATCACTATCGTCAATCAACTGTCTACTATAAACAAACGCAGTGCGATGTCGCCACCACAGAACAGCTCACACACGATGCGCTCTAACCAATTGTATCACATTGCGCGGTTGGCTACATCTAAGTACAAATATCGATGACGCTGATGATAACGCTGACGATGGTGAGAGTGATACCAGTTCCTGCTTTTGTTTTGCTACTAGTACTACTCCTACTACTGACTGTGGCGTCGACACAGTAGAATGAATACCTTAGAGATACAAAAGTGTATGGCTAAACTGCCCGTACAGAATGTTGGTGTCTACGCTGCGGATCAATTGCCCCATTATATTTCACCATCTACTGCTATGATTGTGAACACTGATCCACACAATGAAGACGGCACTCACTGGGTCGCTTTCTACCTTAACAAAGGAGGAGGAATAATTGAATTCTTTGACAGCTACGGTCAACCGCCACATATTCAATTCTACCAAGGATTCCTGAGACGCAACGCTCGTCGCTACCTGTACAACGAGCATCGCATTCAAAGTGACAACACTCTGGTCTGCGGTCAATACTGCCTTGTGTTCCTGTACTGCCGCACCCACTACGGCATGAAGATGACGGACTTTGTGCAGCTCTTTGAACACTCTTCTACTGGCCACAACGATGCACTGATCAGAAGACTCTTTGCACAAATGTATACCAATTGAATTTTGAAATTTTGCATTTTTTTTTTCTCAATAAACTAGTTGTGTACTCAGAATAAAAAGAAATATTCTTATTATTTCCCATCCTCTCCTCCTTTACCCCAAAGTGGGGCAGACCTCTCATACAATGGCATTAGCAGGTGCATTCTTGTCTTCAACAATTCCTGTAGTATGGGGGAGCGAAAATCTCCCCCCTAAGCCATTATGTGTTAGGGGGAGCGAAAATCTCCCACCTGGTAATTAAACCAATTGAACAACAGTTTTCAACCACCTGAGGTCTCATAGGTCTATCCCACTTTTGGGGTAGACCTAACGTACAATTATAGGCCTGCCCCAAAATGGGACAGACCTATCATACAATGATTCTAAAGTAACATTCATATCTGAACCTGGTTTATATGAATTAACATATTCCTGAATATATATATATATATTTTTTTTTTTACTTTTGTATCTTAAGACTATGTTAGGGGAGAAAAAAAAATACGAATGTATATACAAACAATTTGGCTATTTATTTACACACCTTATATATATATATATATTTTACATCGAGTATGTGCTCCTGAACATTTGAGATTGACTAGCAAAAATGAGACTCGACACAAACTAATGACTAGAACAAAAAGAAAAAGGAGAACATTTCTAAGTTTTACGAGACTCGATACAAACTAATGACTAGATTTTTCAAAATAATTTACAAGTCAAGTCAGGGTCTTTGGCAATATGACACAACCACTCAACGCTCCTCATCCTCCGCCTCTTCATCGTCTTGAGGGATGTCTTCGGGCTGATGTGGAACGTCAATGTGTCCCCACGGAAGTGTGTTGACTCCGTCCGGAAGGATGTAACGTTTGTCATCGTTACAGCTCAAGGATAGCTTGTCGACTTGGACTGTGAAGACGCGGTGGTTTCGGGACTGGAACCTGGTGTTGATGGTTCTCTTCAACACGCCGTTGAAGAGGCATTCCCGATAGTCGTCAGAGGTTAGTGTGTGTTTTACAACACCTCTAGCGACTCCCTTGGCGCGCTTCACTGTCATGACCTGCAACTCGTCATCTTCGGTCCTCTCCTCGAACTCGACAATGTCCATGAAATAAAGTTTCGAGCGAAGACCGAGGTACTCGAGCAGAGGAAGTCCGTTTGCTTCATCCTTGAACTTTCCGATGACTTTTGCGTTGACGGGGCTGTAGCAGGGATGGTTTCTGGGGTACGCACTGGTGTCAAAATCATCCAGATGCTCCAACATGTCCTTATAAACATCTTCAGTCTGGACGTCGAACACGAAGCTGTCAGTGTCCATGTAGTCAACCTTCAGACGATCACCGTAGCGGTTCTTCATCTTCCGAAGGAAGTCGTACATGAGCCACTTGCTCAGATCGAGGACACACATTCCGACGTACAGCGGTTTGTCCAGGACGATATTGACTTTCGACATGTGGACAATGGCGACATCATCGTTGAAGTAGGTTCGGTCCAGGAAGTTTGACTTGGCCACATACTTCCTGAACATCTCCGGCGTACACACCAGCTTAGAGTTCATTCGCTTGCGAACATTCTCGATCGTCTTGCCGAAGACCGCGTTGTTCATAAGCTTGAAAAAGTCTTGTTCAAACTTGGTCTTGGCCTTCTTCCTCAGTTCGGTGTTCATTAGGATGTAGCTCTCTAACCACCGAGACTGACGGAACGAGATGACGCGATGCACGTTCACAAGCTCCAGCCCGTTTTCCAGTGCCTGTTGCAGGATTCTGTAATGACAGATGTAGTTCTTCTTGTCATCCAGAGTCGTAACGAGCTTCTTGAATTTCCCTCCTGGCGGACGTTTGGTCTCGCAGCAGTAAGGGAGATCTTTGTGAAGGTCGTGCAGGTGGGCGGGGTAGCGAAGGTCAACTTCCAAGACGTAGCCCGTGGGTCCTTCGGGGTCCAACGCTGCAATATCCAGGGACGCGATCTCCTCGCGGCTGAGCCATTGGAAGTGTCCCTGTGGAAGACACTGGGACATGGCCCAACCGTAAAGGTTGTTGGCGTCCAAGTATAGCAGGTGATGCGTTGGCTCTTCAGGTCGACGATCTTCAGGGCGACATCCATCATGGTTGGCCTTGGCGTGTCTGGTGATCGCCTGGGAAATACCTCCTCTGATGCCTTGCTCGAAGAAGAGGTACATGTCAAAGTCCTGTATCGTATCAAGCTCCACTCCACAGGTCCTTAACATAACATCCCAGGCGTATGACGGTAGGGTGTAGTAGTGCGCAGGGTCTAGTTCGTATTCAGCCATCGACGTGTCCCTGAAGCGTTCAAAGACGTCAGTCAACAGCGCAATGTCACAGCGCAGGTACTTCTCGGCGTAGTCCTTGAGGTTCCTACAACCGAAGGTTTCCCACACGTTGCGAGCATGCTCGTAGTCTGCATCCGTGATGTCCTCCAGGGTCAGGTCGTTGTGGAAATCTCGCTGCAGAGGCAGTTCCGTAGTATCTTCCAACACGGCGTTCGACGTTACAAAGTTGTACGGGAACACGCCTTTCCTACGGACTAGATCGAAGAGGTGGTCTTCGGGGAATCTCTTCCTCGTCTCCAAGAGTTGAGCTGGTGGAAGTGCGGCTGCGAGGCTGGCGAGGCTCAAAGCCAGGAACCTGTAGGTGTCGAGGAACCTGACTCTGAATCCTGGCTGTCTTTTTCCACGCCCTGGCATCCCAACCGGTGCCGCTGCTCGGTCGAACAGGAACCGCTTCGTGAAAGCGATGTACCGCTCTTCCGTGTGAGCCAACACCTCAACATCACCAGGGTCGACCGCCAACTCCCGCACTATGAAGTGAGCGTCGTAGTTGGAGAGGTTGTGGAAGTAGCAGTTGACTACTCGCTGCTCCCTGTAGCGTAGGTTACATGATCTGTGCGCAGCGCCACGGAACTCGTAGGGCGGCGCGTGGTTGTGATCACGAACCTTTGGGTCTTCTCTTGAAAATGGCGATCCACAGAGGTAGCAATTCGCTGTCGAGTTGTACTGCATCGTTTCCGCTGGCGTCAGGACAGGGCGCAGATTTCTTGCTTCGTACAGGAAGTTCCACAATCGCTCAACATCAGTTTTCAACATCTCCATAAATGTCTTTGACGCATCATCCCCGAAGTAGACTCGAGGCTCAAACTCCTCAAGTCCGTACGAGTCGATGATCTGGTACGCAAAGGCATATGGGATGTGGATGTGGGTGGCTACTCCTCCGTGCGGCTCGTCGACTTGTTCATCCATCTCCGCGGTCGGCAGTAGAGCACACTCAAAGTCCGCGTAGATGGTGAAACGCTCGCGTCGGGTGAACTCTGGATGGCTGAATTTGATTTCAGTCTTTCTCGGCGTATCCATGCGAATAGGGGCTGAAGCGGAGCAGTATCGCCTGTGCTCCTCCAGACGCTGAACACCCGTCAGACCGAGCTTGTTCGGACGGTTGTCAAAGTGCGCGAAGCACCGTTTACAGATGAATATGCTGCCCATATGTGCTGTGAGTTGGGGACGGATCAGTCGGCCAAGGTCTTTGACGTAGGCGTAGTGACTATCACCGTCCGTTGTCACGTACAAAAGGTCGCAATGGTCTTCGCGCTCCTGCCTACAAATCTTCAAGGGAAAGACGGTGTCCTGATACTTTGGTTGTCCGTTAGGTTTCTGACCCACGCGCGTGTGATCAATACCATAGACGTTGATGCTGATGTTGTTTGTCCGCTCAAACGTCTTGATACTCTTCAGAGCAACGGGGAATTGAAGGCCGGTCCAATCGTATCGGGCGATGATATCGTCGGTGTACATTGCCGGTCTGTCGGGGTTCTCTTGAACAAACTTGCCCAGGACAGCATACATAAAACACCGCTCATCGGTGTTCGATACGTTGACGACTGCTTTGGTGTTCTCCAGAGACGTAGGCAGTGGGAGCCAAGCTCGACCATCTTCACCTAGAGGAGTGTATTCGTTGATGCCGACCTCCAAATCACGAACGCGAAGGTATGTCCACCCGGAGCCGATATGATCACACTCAGCCTTCTCTCTGATAAGCTTCGCAAAAGCTGTTGTGATGTACTGGTTCAGGTCCGAGGTCACCGTCAGCGGAGTCATCTTCGTCTTGAAGTTGCGCAGGCAGGTGTTGTTGTGCACATTTTTGAACTCACACTCCAGCTTCAAGTTGACCTTTATGCTGCGGTGTTTCGCCAAGGTGATCTCAAGCAACTCCGTAAGGCTCACAATCAACAACGCCATCACTTCTCCGATTGTGACGAGATTCTCCATCGGTCGCTGCAAACGGTAGGTTAGGAGGCGGTTGCGGAAACCCCGTTGAATGAGTGAGAACACGGGGCTTGACTGTCCTGCTCCAGTCATCTCAACATCATCGGGTTGTTGGTGTGCGCTCGTGCCGGGTTGTGGCTCCGTGCTCGGACCTGGCTGGGGTTCATCCTGTTCCATGGCTGCTCGGTTCCGGATCAGGTCCTTCATGATCGGGCAAGAGATCCGCTCATGATGGTCCTTGTTGAACAGCTTGTTGAACTCCTGACCACAGTATGCGCAAGGGAATCTCCGTTCTTGGCCATCACCGTGAAATTGCTTGGTGTGGCGACGAAGGTTGTCTTCCCTCTTAAACTCGGCGCCGCATGTGACGCAAAGGAACCTGCGGACTCTGCTGTGGGTCGATTCCACATGTCGACGCAGGTTTCTTTCACGACGGAAACGGCGACCGCATTCATGGCAGGTGTGGTGGCCAGGACCCGGACCTTCATCTGAAAATAAAAATAAAAACAAATTAGGATAAATGAAGATACAAATTCCCCTCTCTCTCGAGAATCACATTTCAAAGTTAAGTTTGTTAAATCAAAATAGCAATCATTAAACAGGGAAGAAGTAATCTTCTGTACTGTTTGTCTACATTGATGATCCTGGGTTCAAAGCAAAGGATGTAGCTGCAATAATGAGCTACGCCAACCCTAAAGAAGCCTTTTGTGTTAGGGGGAGCGAAAATCTCCCCCTAGTAATTAAATCAATAGTACATCAGTTGGCACGGTCTCATTCTTCTTCAGGAACCTAGTTAAATAGTTAAAAAAAAAGAAGGTAAATAGTCATTAGGGGAAAAAAGTTATTTTAATGTGGATTCTCACCTTCAACGGAGTGTTGATTGACACCGGCAGTCGTCTGCGGAGCATCAATCGTCTCCCGGGGCGGAACGACGAGGTGATTCGCTCCCATGTGCCGCTCTAAGGCCCCCTGGTCTGCGAATGTGGCTCGACAAAGCCGACATGCTGCTTCTCCATCTGTAAACGTACAAAACGATTAGATTGAGAAATGTTTAACACCTGTCTTAGTTTAGTGTACTTGATGGGGGGTGTATCGATACACCCCCCTTCAAGTGCTCCAACCCAAAGCATTCACTGGTAGTTAACTTGTCCGCAGGCGCTGATGGGCTAGCTCTGTTGGTTGTAGCGTTACCCTGCTCAACTCTTGTATTAATTATCAAAAGTACGTCATGTGGGTACTCAAAATACTCGGCTTGAAGAGGGAATTCCGAAAATGCATTAAAAAAAAAAAAAAAAAAAGAGGGTCAAGTTCAAGTTAAAGGTCATCATCAGGTTAGCCCAAAGTGGTCGATGTGGGTACTCAAATGACTCGGCTTGAAGAGGGTATTCCGAAAATGCATTAAAAAAAAAAGAGGGTCAAGTTCAAGTTCAAGGTCATCATCAGGTTTGCCCAAAGTGGTCGATGTGGGTACTCAAATGACTCGTCTTGACTAGACGAGCAAGAATCTGCAATCAGAATTCAGATCCGACCTATGGTAGCCCAGATCCATTACCCCCCCCCCCCCCCCCCGAGGTCTCGTCTGCAACACTCCCCCCCCCCCCCCCGAGGTCTCGTCTGTGGCACTCCCCCCCCCCCCCCGAGGTTAGGGAAGTATGTCATATGGGTACTCTGATGACTTGACTTGATGGGTCGAACAATAACATAAGCTATTAAAATTGTATAAATATAGTCATGTAATTTTAATTTTTTTTTTTACACAGCTCTATATTCGCACAGAATAACTAAAGCTGTTAAATAAAAAGAAGACTTTTACCACACTCCGGTTATATACTGCATAACATATTTCCTATATTACTAACATTTAAGTCTGATTAAAACAATAATGTAACACACAATGACGTACCTTGTTGGGGTGGGACGAATCCACCGTGGAATTTTGCGTAGTGCTTCATACTGTGTCTGCGCGGGAACGTGCAGCCGCAAATGACGCATTGGTGTGAGTCGTTCATCTTGAATATGGATTATAAAGTTTCGATAATCACAAACAATACGACACAACACAACCGTTTTAAATAGTTCAACGATGCTGGACGAATATCGCAAATGAAATCAGCAACTAACAAAAATCGCGTAGAACGGAGCAGGATCGGACTAACACGTCTACACGCACTGAACTCTCGAACTGAACTGACGGAGGGCTGGCGATGTGGGGTGATTCTCCCCACTAATGGATTTCGGAGAAGGCCGGGGCAATAAATCTCAACCGCTGTCAGGGGTAAAAGCAACCCTCCTCTAATTGAATTCGATACGGGCGGACTATAATGGGTTCCTGGAAGGGTCGGTCGCAGCTGCTTCCCAGACCGGTCTCGACTCACCGGTCTTTTGTGCGAACATCTGCTGCGTCGACGTTTGTCGCCTCGGCAATAAATCACGACAGCTGTCAGGGGTAAAAGCATCCCTCCTCTAATGTAATTCGATACGGGCGGACTATAATGGGTTCCTGGAAGGGTCGGGCGCAGCTGCATCCCGGACCGGTCTCGACTCACCGGTCTTTTGTTTGAACATCTGCGTCGACGTTTGTTGTCTCGACAACAAATCACAACAGCTGTCAGGGGTAAAATCATTGGACAGTCGGGGGGGGGGTAAAGTGTCACAGACGAGACCTCGGGGGGGGGGGGGGCTCCTCCTGATTGATGTACCGGGGGGGGGGGCTCCTCCTGATTGATGTACCTCGGGGGGGGGGGGGGGCTCCTCCTGATTTATGTACCGGGGGGGGGGGGCTCCTCCTTAAACGAAAAAAAAAAAATTTGCATATTAATTAGGGTAATTAAAAAAAAATTTGCATATTAATTAGGGTAATTAAAAATTTGCATATTAATTAGGGTAATTAAAAAAAAAAAATTTGCATACTAATTAGGGGGGGGGGGCGCTCCTCCTGGCTCCTCCTGAGCCAGGAATGTCCAATACACCCTACTGTTATAAGAATATCATTTTACCTTGTTGGCAGAACTGGAGAACAGCTGTCAGTCAAGCAAATTAACTCAATTATCTTTGTAATTAGCTTCTTTACTCATTAGTTTGGCTGATTCCCATATAACTTGTATAAAACTCGTGAAATGTAAGTTGAAAACCTTTATAATTATAAGAAAACTGATTTATATAATTTGTATTGTAAATAATATTGTTTGCCATGATTTTATCTTTCATTGTATGTAATTATTTCAGATGTAGGTCAGCTAATAACTTTACAATGGTCAAATATTAAATACTGAGTTTTCATGTATAGTTTGGATTGAAAAGCACATGTTTTCTAAATGTTACAAAATCATAAATTCTCTTTTAATTAATTATTTTGACTTCAATTCTGTATTAAAATTAGTATTAGTTAAGTTACCTATTATTATTTTCTTTGTATTGTTGCAGACGAGTTCAAATACTTGATTCAAACTTCAAATACCAGATATGTGATTCCAATGTATGATTCAAGTACAAAGTCAAGTACAAATTCAAGTACAAATTCAAATACTTAATTCAAGGACATATTTCAAATACTAAGTTGGGAATCAGCACATACATAATCAGCACTAAAGTAAGAATGTTCTTTATTATATTTGTTGACCATAACAAATGGATATCTTGCACATGAATCAATAAATCACCTTGTTACTGAAATGATAGCAGTGAATGAATCACCCACCATACCATCCGAGGGAAAATCACCATTTTGGGCTTAGACAGCCATCACCACCTCGGCTGTCGATGCAGGGTTAGCGTGACACTAAACAAAATTTTAATTCTTGCCTACCCACTCTCCGGTGATTGGCATATACAGGGGTACTGGGTAGTTGTATATCAGTAATTATAAATAAGATATTTTGGAGATATTGCACACATATTTTTTGTTTTTCAGTAACATAATTTTTTTTATCAAAAGGCATAAGCTTGATTTCATGAGGATATAAATTTTTATTTTTCCAAGTTTCAAGGGGGGATATAACCCCCTGATCCCCCCCTTACCTTCGCCACTGCCTAGCACTATTTAGCTGCACTTTAGCCACACCAAACATTAGTAAAAATACTGCAATAGATTATCCAACTTGTAAGAAGCACATAACAAATATATAATACAATACAAAATCAACCAGATGGCAACCCTGGAAACTATTATTGTAAAAAAATCAAACATATTGGCCATAAACATTGGCCGCACACCAGGGCCGAACTGAGGGTGTTAGCCCCTGTGAAAAATAAACCCTTCCCCCCCCTCTTTCCACAACCAGCACTATATTGTTTTATTTTGTAGGTGTGATTTATCATGTGTGGTGTAATACATGTACTTGTGCTATACGTATTTAACTAGCTAAACAAACAAAAAATAGTTTAAGACTGCAAGGACTAACTTTTTAGTGCTAAAAAAAATAAAGTAGTCTATCATAGTATTGTTAAAGCTGCATACGTCTAATTTCGAGTGATTTTTATAACAGTTATTATCAGTAATAAATTAACCTGTTTACATGTACATCAAATTTTTCCAAGAAAACAAGTTATTTAATAGTTAATACCAGACAATAGCACTGTTTTATTTAAATGCCGTAATTGGATTGAATGTTAGTGAAATCCTCATACTTCAGTCTGAAAATCGAATTTAGGTTATGCTAACTCCTTTTGATGGTTTGATGGATTGTCACAAAACTTTTAGGGTAACATTTTGATGATTTAATGTAATAAACTATAATTATTGACAAATTATTATTACATTTCAATAATTATTAGTTTTATTACTGAACAATGTTCAGTCGTAGTTTGAATCACGTAGTGTAAGTTCACGACTGTCATCTGATCTGTCAAATAAAATCAAACATTAACTGAATTGGTTTTGTTTGAAGTTTTTGAGGTTACTTATTTTAGTGTTTGATTGTTTCTAATTGCTCTACACCTTCTTATTCTAGATACAAAACACGATTTTGAGTCATTACTAATCATGTTATTGTTATATTTATCAATTTACTTTCCACTAATTTAAACTTTCTGCAAATACTAACTGTGTTTGGATTTGTATAATATGAAATTGTCATAATTGGCGAGGACACCAAAATTACACTGGAAATAGGAAAAATACATATGTTTTGGGGCATATTTATACTGTTGTATCCTTTATATGATTGTTTGTAACAGAAGGAAGATGAGAGTAGGTCTATTTCAACCTAAATTATAGTGTTGACGATATACTTAAAAATCTGTCTAAGTTGCAGTTGCAGTAATAGGTATGATGCCTTAACACTATACTTTGAGGCTTATTTAATTAACTTCCATTTAGTTGATGTAGGCCTATGATATTGTTCTGTAATTTTACCTGTAGTGAGCCATGTCAGTCAATAATCTTACACTGACCAAGACCCATGATCAGATTCTAATTTTAGCCTTGTCATACAGGTAAGATTATTCTACCTGTAAAGAAGCATTATCGAAGGGGAAATTTGATAAAACGCCTATATATTGTTTATTTACATCTAACTATTTCCCAATGCTTTTCAAGGGAAACTTTAAAGTGGTCAAATCAAATCAAATCAAAATAATCTTTATTCATAAAAACATTACAGTGTTGTACATATGATGAGTGTCTACATCATAATCAGTTTTCTATGTTATTCATTAAATTATTATTTTACCTTACCATCTTCTTATAAATTAAAGAATTTATCAATAGAATAAATAGTGTTTGAGATGATATATTTTTTAACTTATTCTTAAATTTACTTGTATTTTTTCTTTTTTAAATTATCCAGGCAACTTTTTGTACAACTTTGCACCTGCATAGGACGGTTTTTTGGTATAAAATTGTAACCTATGATGAGTGGGTATGATTTCTGATTTCTTTCTCGTATTATATGAATGTACTATTGAAACACTGGCGTGTTGTACATATTTAAATTTTTGTATACTATAACAGTGTCAAAAATATATTGACTATAAACTGTTAAAATTTTGAGATTTTTAAAATGTTCCCTACAAGATAAATCTTGGTGAATGTTCTTAATAATTCGAATTGCTTTCTTTTGCTGTTTAAGAATTTTATCAAGGTTATTTTTCCTAGTGGATCCGTAAAGACAGATTCCAAATGAAATGTGAGATTGTATGTAAGAATGGTACATCAATTTGAGAGTCGATTCACTGCATAAACATGCCATTTTTCTTAAGGCATACAAACCTGAACTAATTTTTGATACAAATTTGCCTACATGTTCATTCCAATTTAGGTTACTATCGATCAGCAGGCGAAGACATTTAGTGCTGTGAATAAGTTCAATGGGTTTAGAATCAATCAAAACCATGGGTTCTGAAGTGGTCTGTGACTGAGCTGTTTTAATTGAAATGTAATTAGTTTTTTCAATGTTCAGCCCTAGATTGTGATTTTGTAAGAATTGGACGATACTTGATAATTTTATGAATGATAAAATTTCAACTTGTTCTGTTGTTTTATATGAGATTTTAAGGTTTGTATCACCAGCATATAGACATATATTACTTTTTCCAGTGTTTGTTAATGATAAGGAGATGTTTTTTAGATAGCATATGAAAAGGAGCGGTCCATGGGTTCTACCTTTGATCATTGGTAGGCTAATCTCGTACCAGTAACATGTAAGATAGGTATACAGGTTATAAAATAGACAACTAGCCTAGGCCTAGAGTCTTTTTGAGGGTGACATTTTATTTTCAATTGTATAATTTCAGTAAAAGCTATCAACAATAACCAACAACTGTAATAACTGTAACTTAGCGCTCTTACGGGGTGCAGTACGATACGCGACCACTAATTGGATGTGATATACCAGTAATAGTATAGGTGTAATATATTTGATGACAGTATATCGAAGTTCAACGATCGATTACTATAAATATATACCTATGGGTAGACTTTCGTAAGCGGAACGATATCTAAAACCGAATTAAATTGTTCGATACGGTATAAAGATTATTCAGGTTATTTGGTTATGGATTCGGTGATTTAGGTTTCGGTTATGTTATGTTTTAGTTTAGGTGTCTTGAAATTTGTCCAGATAATATATGTTAATATCACTATTATTTAAACTGGTATTGCCAGAAACAACATTATCATGTCATGTAAGTTTATTTAATTTTTATTTTTAGTTTAATTGAAAAACAAACTAAACAAAACAAATATGACGTAGTAACATACAAACAATAAAATACTGTTGCAATCGATAAAAATATCAACCTAATCAATATACCGAATCGAAAAATTTAATTAGTTTTTTTTATAATCGTTACGCTTCTGAAAGTCTACCCATAAATATTCTTACCTAAATAATTAATAATACCTATTCCAAATTTATAATTAACATTTTAAAACCTAAGGAAATAGGCTAGGTAATAACATTTGCAGACAAATCTTATTTGTTATCAACAACATTATATGTAAGGTTTAACCTGTGGGATCCTGAGTTTGACTTCTTACTTTCCCTCCAGCGGCCTAGGTTTTAAAGATGCTTAAACTTATATAGCTTAGCCCTACTGCATTAATTATTAGTTAGTCAAGATTTTTATGTCCATTAATTAATTAATTATTTTACACAATATCAGACTTAGGCCCTACATACTAAATTGTAAGCCTACAAGGTATTTCCTACTTGGTTTGTAGTTAAAATAAACATACAAACAGTTACAAAGGCTATTTTTTAAAGAAATTTACAAACAAGAACAGCTGAGAAAATACTATAACACGGCTGTCACACAAAACTAAATAATACCTCATGAAAGGTATTCTGCTGCGCATCCCGGCATATTCAACGTAATTTAAGTTGAGGTTTGTAGCCTGGCAAACACAAAATAAAAATACTTCCATGCTGCAGTAACTTAACACTTCGGAAAAGAGCCACCGCTGCCCATATGACTCAGTCACAACAGTGCGGCGACAGGATCCAACAGTTATATTAACGTTTCTTTTTTTCAGTTTTGAATTTCCCCACCAAACCGTTTGGACTAGTTGGAGTTATGTAAGACTAAATTACTTACGTACCGTCAGTCAGCTCAAATTGGAGAAAACACGTTTGGTACATGTCTTGTTGCAACTGCATCATCATCAGCTTAAGTAAAATGAAGTTGATTGACCAGATGGTTTCGTCAAAATGAATTAAAACACAATACGGTACATTTATACGTAAACGACGACACAAACAAATGGACACGACACTTAAAACGAACAATAATACTCCTACTGGACCAATACTGGTTGGAGTTGTCGCTGCGATAGAAAAATTTGATACGTTTTAAAATTTGATAGAGAAATTATTCAGGGTTGTACTCAGCTTTCACAGGCCCCTGGACAGGTCTGTTGGTGTGGGCCCTTGTTGACGTCCCCCCAAGTTGGTGACCTTTTTAGACAACAGTGTCCTAAATAGGACACCGGGACCCCTCCGACGAGCCCGGGCCCCCGGGGCAGGTGTCCCCCTCCTGCCCCCCACCCCGAAGTACGGCCCTGAAGTTATTTGTTATTTTTAGTATTTTGAGGCAAAATTAACAATAAATCAAATATAAATTTGAAACTGCTCACTGAAGCTTGCTTAGCTTTGTTATTTTTTTTCTCTTAAGAAAAAAATACTCCCGTCGCAGCAAACCTGCGTACTCAGCGAATTTCCAATGCATAATATAAGTCTTAATACCACATAAAGCCACATACCAAGTTTCATAGAAATATATTCAAATATAAGCGATTTTAATTATTCTCTATAAGAATAACACTGGTAATGAGTATGTAGGTTTGCTGAAACAAGGAACTTAAACGATTGGTTATTATGCAAATATAAATATAATTTAACTAGGCGAAGTCACATACCAAGTTTCATCAATATTCAAACATGAATAAGCGCTTTATAACATTTTAGGTATTCTCCATAAGAATATCATGGGGGCTGAGTAAGCAGGTTTGCTGCAACAAGGAACCAAAAAATGGGGTTTTATGCAATTATCAGTATAACTTAACCATGTGAAGCTACATACCAAGTTTTATTAATTTATGTTCATAATTAAGGGAGTCATTACATTTTACTTATTCTCCATAAGAATAACATGGGGGCTGAGTACGCAGGTTTGCTGCTATGGGAATAATCAACAAAAAATCAATTTGTTGTGCAAATATCAATATTCCAGAACTACGTGAAGCCACATACCAAGTTTCATCAACATACATTCATAAATAATCGAGATATCAAATTTGATTTATTCTCCATAAGGATAACATTGGACAACGTACTGTATTTAGCACTTTGAATATCTCTGCAACGGTTGGGCGTAGAATCACAATTTAAACACCAAAATGATTGTTTTGTTGAACTGAATCAGATTGGTAAAAGCAAATGTGAAGTTTACATTAAAATAAACTGAGGAAAATCTAAAAACCTTTTCCCATAAGATTAACATGGGAGATTTTATGAGTAGGTTTTTTGGATTTTCTCCGCAACCACTTAACCTAGGTTAATAATTCAAAATACCATATTATTTGTTATTTCAAACTCTATAACATGGTCAAAACCAAAATTGAGTGTTTTATAAAACCCCCATAAACGCCCCTTCCCGTGGTCCGATTTTTCTGGTTTGCGAACTTAAAGTCATGAATGCCATTTTACACATTTGAGCCAAATTTTATCGAAATCGGACTTTTTTACTCAAGTTATCGCATTCACTGACACATATATAGATATATATATACATATATAAATTTGAACGAATAGTGTTTTTGGCATCTGGGGACCTCAAAACAAAAAGTTATCATGGTCTCGGACTTAAGTCTTACCATGAGACCTACGGTAATAGCTTCTTCCCTATAAGGGAAATTCGCTAAAACATAAAACAACCATATTCGACCACCTATTGAGGCTGGATATAACTTGTAAGATATTGCTGTTAAATGGTTTTAGAAATCTACCTGGATTCACTGGTACCCCCTCTTAAAAGATCTTAAATTAAAATTGTCAATGATAGCCTTACTATAGTTTCCAATTTAACGAAAACCCGTTCCGCAGGCAGTGATTTGTTGCGTGGCTTACATTGTGTTTAGGCAAAATTTACATTGATCTGTTTCTCCCTTCACATTACCCTTTCTCACCACCCGTTACCCCAGAATTCCACCGGGCCCCTTAGATAGACTGGATAGTTACCATGCATGTTTAAGGTGTGAAAAATGGGGGAATATTGCTAGTCCGGAGAAAAATTATGATTAATTAGTTATTAAACCTCGGAATGAATCGTTGCTACTACTAAACACAAAATTCCAGTGGCTACCGTTTATGGAACAATTACGAACAATTACACCTTGTTCTTTTATTTGGTAAAAGAACGAGATTATTCTCCGCACTGCGGCTGTAGGTTAGGTTTGATTATAGCTGACAGGCCTTATAAAAAAATTGTACCATATAGTGGAAATAAGCATGTTTTTAAATTAAAAAATAACTAACATAAAATGAGTAAATCTATAATTTAAATACCGGCATATTAAATCCTACAAACGAATTCAAAACCGGAAAAATTGAAACAAAGTATATTTTAATAATTGTTGTACTTCTCTGAAAACACATCAAACAACTTTAAAATAGGTAAATAAATAATCATATGATTTATTGTTTATGGGTTCCCAAATAATATCTTCTTATGCCACCCCCACAATACGGCTAAGTCTAGGCGAGAAAAGATGAACCAGAGTCTGTGGCTGGGTTGTTTGCCTCCACTCGTTTTATTCCAGCGCTGATTATTTACATTTAAAATTACAAGGTGAGTTGTTCATCCACCACATTTGGCCAGAGTTTGAAGAACATTAGTACTGCAGTGTTTACTACAGTAGTAACAGTAGTTCAATTAATATTTTTCTGAAGATACCTTCTTACAAATAAATTGACCAAAATTTACCCGAAAGCGATTTGGGAAGTACCAGATAAGGTGCCATACACATATTACATAACGCATTCGTTCGTCATTTCAGACCCTCTCCCTCCCCCATGCTACGCACCGTAACGCCTGACCATACCCCCCCACCCTTCCAATGTGTTATGTAACTCAATCGTAGAAGGCTTGAAACAGCTTAAACTTTATAATTTTTTTTAGCAATTTAAAATATGGATTTCAGTGAATCATTAAACTTTAAAAGACTTTCTTTTAACAAAATTTTATAATAAATTTTTCAAAGCAATATCTATATAATTAAACAAGACTGTCACTAATAATATAAACAACAATATAAACTATCTCAACAGAACGGGAGTGCACCACCTGTTAGGGTTAATATTTGTGAGTTACATAACGTTGAACCAACCCCCCCCCCCACATAATGCTTTGCAATACCCCCTCCCCTCTTTAAGTGTGTTATGTGTATGGCCCCTAAGATCAGCCATCCAATAAATTTAGTTCCTACAACCAACCAGAGCCGCAGTTCAGAAAATGTAAAGTTTTTTAAAGAACTGGCATATTAATATTGATATGTTGGGCCTTATTAGTCATAGTATCAACTGAGGATGTCATACTTGAAAATGGGTTATTTTGTGGTTATAGAAACAATGTGGAACCAAGGTGTTTGTTCAATAACAGAAAATTTGGTAATGCATGTTATTTTGAGAGAATGGTCAACAAAGAAAACAAACCTGTTTTTAATTACATTGTAGCCTGTAACTAAGAGTTGATTAAAATATTTGTTAAGATAGGGTTTGTAAAAGATTATCCTATACTCTAATAAAGTAAGGTTTGTTTGGTTGCTTGCTAACTTTCAATTCTGAGATCAAATACGGTCCCAACAATGTTTTTCAAATGTTGTAAATAACTCATTTCTGGGATACAAATATGTTCTAGACAGGTCTCATCCCCAGGAAAAAAAAATAATAAAAAAAACTAATATTAAAAGTTAACAAAATTAACATTGGTCTTATAGAGTTTAAAATCAAAACAAAAGAATAATAACAGCAGTTTATAGACAGAGTGAACTGTCAAAGTAATACTCATGTTATTTTTGTTTAAGTAGAACCCGGAGGCCGAGCTTTGCTCGGGGAAGATCTGTTTAGTTTGTTTAGATGACTTGGAGTAATATTTCATCTCATCCCGTAGCTGATGAGCAGATTTTCTTAGCTCATTTGCCTCTTTTCTGGAGATGTTTTGGCTTCATTTATACTTCATAATTGGAATTTTCCTAGGGATTACAATTTATTTTTAAGCCAGAAATTAGTTAGTTAAACTTAGTTAGTTAGTTAAATTAGAGTTAGTTAATTAGAGTTGCAAGCAAACAAACAAACCTTACTCATATTAGAGAATAAGTATAGGCTTAACATGTGGTTTCCTAAAAGATTAGTAATTAAAATCACCAAATGAAGATAACATACAGTGTGGTCATGTCATATCCAAAATTTATCAAAGGGACATTGAGCTATACAACAACTTTGAAGCTAATAACAACTGGAGTTACCTTAAACAAGTCTGTTTAAGGGGAAAATTACCCGAACTTTGTGGATACACTTTCATAAGCGAAATGATATAAAAACCGAATGGAATTGTTCGATATTAAATTGATTATGTGATTAGGTTGATCGTAAAATATTTGACCGTCTGTATGCTAGTTTTAGTACATAACGTTTTTTCCCCATTTAAACTAACAATAAAAATTAAATAAACGTTATTGGTATATAAACAAAATATTTAAAAACATAAAACTAGACAAATCAACAAATTTTAAAGGTTTCTAGGATATAGCTTTTTGGTAAGCTTTTAAAAAGCACACAATAGGAGTACGATTTCTATAGATCTGTTACATTGGTTGTTCCAAAAGTAATTAGTGGAATCAACGTTTGTTATCTGGACATATTTCAAGACGATATCTTCCACCTCCTTGAGACCCCATAGCCAAAACCATAACCGAATAATCTAAATAATCGATATAGCCCATCGAATAATTTCAATCGGTTTGTTATATCGTTCTGCTTATGAAAGAGTACCCAAATCTGTAATTCAGTAGGGGGACTTGACGGAAAATTACTCCAAGTCATCTAAAATACATACTGACCTTCCCTGAGCCAAGCTCGGCCCTCCAGGATTTTTTTATTAGATAAAAAAGTTAGAGGTGTCGCTTTCATGGCACCAAATTAAAAACTAAATACCTTACCACATAAGTAATTAAAACCATAAATAATTGGATGAACAAAGTGAGTCCCGAGATAGGCCTATACCCAACATCAAAATTCATCCCAATTGATTTGTGTTTTCGTGCAATAAATCAAGAACGCTTTAGTTTATTATAGTTAAATTTGGCACACAAATTCTTTGCTTTGATGTTTAGGTCAAGTTTGCTAACTGGCCTATTCAGTTACACGCTTTCCGTATGGCGATGGTCCTTGGAAATCGGTAAAATAAGATAACTCCGTTACAGCAGGTCCAATTGAAGATCTGATTAAATAATCGGGTTTCTCACAAAATTTTACTGAAGACAAGATCTCAAACCACCCATTAACGACCCTCCGTTGCATCACAATTAATAATATAAATTCTGGTATTTTTCCCCCTCTCATCAAGTATCAGGAAAGGACAGATTATTAGTTTCTTTTCTAGGTTTATTTAACGAACGTAGAGTGTTATCATGATTAACAGAACTCGTCCTTGTCAGTTTTTTCTTAGTCGTTCAACTTAAGGAAGGTTTTTCTCATTTCTGTGGGATTCAGAACACAATTCTTTTGTTTGATTCAAATATCATGTTCGGGTTTGTGCTTATTCATTTTACAAATCCTTTGTGGCAGTCCTCTGAAATTTCTAAAAGAATATTGCTCCGTTATTGTTGAACATGTTTTAATTCTGATCAAAAATTGGATTCCTTGGTATCCTTATGTCACTCCTTGATGCAGCATGAATAATAATCTTCAATTGTGGCCTTTGCTTTCTTATTACATTATTTTTTAATTCTTTATGACACAATTTGATAATTAATTTGGATATTTTCATGTTGTCTTTCAACGAGTGCAATCCACTCTTTTAACTAGTGAGTTCCACTCTTTGTTCGAGTGAATTCCACTCTTTTAACGAGTGAGTTACACTCTTTCATCGAGTGAATTCCATTCTTTCAAGGAGTGCAATTCACTCTTAAATAAACGGGTTCCACTCTTAGAATGATTGGGAATCTTCCGCTCTTTCAAAGGATGACTCCTGTTCACTTTCCTAAAGAGTGAAAGTTCACTCTAAAAGAGTGGCGGTACTTTGGTATTATACGGATGCCACTATTTTTGGAGGTTAATTTTTACTGGATACAAAGGATAACTACATAATTTGAAAAAACTTACTTTTATTGACTTACTGTAAAAATTTTACATCATTCTGATGAGTGGTCTTTGTGTTGTGCCTCCCAAAAGGCAGCGATGTCCGCTAGGATCGTGTTGAATGCGTCGCCGCCGCTAGCAGCCACACCCGATCGCCACATGTATTCCGCCAAATATACAGTGCGCTGCGGCAGTTATGTTAGGATGGGTTATCATAAAAATACGTACGGTTTCCTCTTCATTTCGAGGTAAATCCCACGCCAAAAGAACGTCACTCATTACGAAAACAAATGTAACGTAGTGCACGGCAATAAATCACTCATGACACTGACCCAGATACAGGCGGTGACAGGTGATGCGCGCGCTCCGGTCAACGACCTGACCTTGGCCTATTTGGAGGGGGTTTGGCGGCCGGAAGTATGACTCATAAGGTATCATTCGATTTGTAACGAAACCAGGAAAGTCCTACAATCATTTTTATGATAACCCATCCTAACATAACTGCCGCAGCGCGCTGTATAAGGGTGGCATCCGTATAATACCAAAGTACCAGAGTGGCTCAATTTTCTTACCCCCAAAGAGTGAAAATATCAGTCTAAAAGAATGAATATTCATTCTTGTACGTTTAGAGAGTATGCATCCCACATTCATTGGGTTGAAAAAATCAATCCAAAATATTGATTTTATCAACTATCGGTGATTGAAATATTGAGTCGTGATTTACAAATATCAACAGTCGTTATTTAAAATCAGTCGTACTGGTATTCATTAATCCCATCTCTATTCAAGATTGTATGTTATCTTTTAAACAAAGATAAGAAGCCTACACGTAATGTCTTTACCATGTTCAGACATCTCCTGGGTAAAGTTTGTTTTCTTTCTAAAAATAGGCTTCAAGAAATTAAACATAAAACCAACAATGTCGTAATCGATATATGCCCTACCAATATTTTTAAATGAATTTTTCAATCAAAAGAAATCAGTTATTTAATCAAACAAATGTGGGATGCATACTAAACTGCAGCCATTACTCATTGTACCATCTACTTTTTTGATTAGCCTATAAACTGAAGTAGCCCAATAATATTAGGTCCATAGTTATATATAACTAACTTATTAGGAAATTTTAATGTACCGTGGCCTGATTGTCTGTGCTTGATTACTTATTTATCATACTTTTTCTAGAAATATTGACAGTCAAAATAGTTTAAGCTTACCATATTCATTTACCTGTTAATCAAAATGCATGTTATAGACCAACCTAGGTCCCAATGACATTCCCTTCCTCCTTACTTGACTGGCTGGTTATCGTAATCGCCTCGTAATCCGAGGTTCGCCAGATCAATCCTGATCAAAATCGCAAAATTTTGAGAAGGTTCGAAACTGGACCTAGTGCTGCCATTTGTCATTGGGCTATTAATTGATTATGCTTTCTAAGAACAGGTTTCTTAGTAACAAGACCAGGGTTTAATTTTCTAGCTTATGTGGTACCTAATAATACTAGTTTTGGTTATATTTTATTACTTAATAGCCATTCTTTTACATTTATATCTTTCTAATGATAAGACTAATCATATTAGTACTAAGAGATTGAAATAGTGGTTAATTTAAACACTTAAACTGAAACTCAATCTTGTCACATGTAGGTTAAGTTTTGTGTAACTGGAAATAAGTTAAATAGTAAAAGATTTAGTGTTACCTGAATAATGAAAAAAGAAAAAAAGAGTGGATGTTAACAGTTCGTTAGCTAACCAGAATCTGATATAGATAGTTCAAGTTCAAGAGATTGAGGTAATAGTTCGTATCTTTAGTGAAAGGTGATCTGCGTTATTTTAGCAACTGATTCGAAAGGCAACTACACTAAGTCCTTAAGATGCTATGAATCTTCATTATAACACGCTATATTAAATACAAATTAACGCGGATGATTTTTAGTCAAATGAATATGTTTTGTAATGTGATTAAGGTTATGTTTGTTAACCAACATAACAAAGTAATTTAAATTGACAAGGTAATGTTTACACTTTATTTTCATTTAATTTAAGCCTGTCACACACCTTTCACGAATACCCCTGAATATTCAGCTGAACCCCAAATGTTCGGAGAAACCGGTTTGGTAAGCCAAAAGCTTGAAATTTCAGATACTTCATTACGAAACATGATTAATGTTTTAGCAGTAAATTAATATAAACACTACGTGGGTCTTTTCAATTAATTTATCTTTAAATGTTTATAAAAATTCAATTACTTTTGAAATGAGTTAATAAAAGTCAATTTCATTTTGTGCACAACAGTAATTTTTTGGTTCCTTGAATAGCAAATGTACATACTCATAAATACATTTATGTTATAATAATGTATTGAATATGACATATCCGAAAACCTTTCCCTTTTTAAGAAGCCCTTAATCAAACGTAAACTACAGTCATTGTGCCTATTTAAATTACTTACAAGTAACACATATTTTTTAAAGAAGTAAAAGACCAACCCTTGTATTCTTATAACTCTCTTTAGTTAATGAGCAAATAACACTTGCCGATGTTTGGTGATTTCAGGTTTGTCTTCTACCATGTTAAAATTATGTTTTTATATGCATTACTACTAAATCGTTCTTAAAAAACAGATACTGACAAATGTTGGCTGTTTATTTTTTAATAATTAGTAATTTTAATCATATGAATAATTAGGAATTTGTATTTGTAAGGTAACCAGTAAAATTAATCTTAATAAAGGTCCAATGTTAGTGTTATTAATTTAAATGATTTATTATTCTGGTTACAGAATCATGCACCTTTAACCCTTCAAGGACTTTTTAGGTTTTAAATTAGACTGAAATTAATGTTTTCTTTATTACTTTCTCTGAAATAAAATCAAATTATGATCAGTGTTTACTGTTGTTGGCGCTTATTTTAAACTCCTAATTAAACTGTAAAGTTCGTTTACTTCTCTCTATACAATTTTATATTGTTTAGTAGTATATCGCCAAAAATAAAATAGAACTTAAGAAAAGTTAATATTGCTGCAATTTGTTTAATATAAAAAATAAACTTTTAAAATAACAGGCTTGTTCAAAAATACGATCATCATATTTAATTGAAAGTAACACCTAATTACATATGACATGTATGTAACACATGCCCGTGTATTTAGTTCTAACGATTAGGCGTGAAAGTAAATCTTAGGACGAACTCACATTAGCCCGTCTCTGTGAATCGTTTAAATGATTTGGCACTGCTGGTCGGATCGAAGACGGTGGCAGTGCGCGAATTTTGAGCTGGCTTTGTCGAGTTATTTTTAATTTTGGGAAATATTTACATTGATTATCGAGGTATTTGGACTTGGCTTGATGGTAAAAAGGCTACTTTTTCCAGTGAATGATATTAGTATTTCGATAAATTATTAAAGATATATGAGGATAAAATATATACAGTATCTATAAAACAGTGTTTAGGGTGCCAATTCCAACAATTCGTATACTTTTTAGCAAATGAAATTTATTTTTCTTGTATTTAAGACAAGGTAATCAAGATCATATTGTCGAAATTGGATAAAAATGTACTATTAATGAGCAGTTTCATAAATAGTATCATAAATTTTTATGTAAAATTGTGGAAAATCCAATACGATGGCGGAAGCTCACCTCAGTCGAAGTAGAAAGCTTGGTATTTGGATAATGTGACCTTAGGTAATACTTTCCATTAATAATATTTCTGCTTGCAGTTTTTTTTTATTGTTATAAAACTTGCTATCCTAATTTCCCTGGCCTATGATTACCATGACACGTGTTGTTATAATAGAGTAAGATAACATATTCTACGTCTTACAACACTACACAATGTATTCACACTATTACGGTAAAAATACTCAAAAGATGGTACAAGGCAATCAATTTCAACCAGTTACACCGATCATCATCAGGCCCAATCAGAGAATGACTGCGAAGCAAAACGGGGAACTGGTTGAAATCGATCGCCTTCTACCTTATTTTGCCGTAAATGTACCGAATTGTATGAAAGGTCAGTTTATTGTAAATTCATCTTGTAGTGTTGTGATACTAGTTTATTTTATAGTTTTTAAATATTTGTGTAAATAATATAAGTTGATATATATTATTTAATTATTATGTAAAATTTTTAATTTATAATCACGTCACAAAGATCGAGTTTTAATTGTATACCGTACATGATCAATGCGTGATGTGGAAACAGTTAAGGAAACATTTTTAATTAGTAAAGTGGCATAAGCAAACCTAAACTAATAACGTGTAATCAAATTAGTGCTGCATTAAAACTGTAGGCATAATTGCATAACAAATTGGTTTATAACTTATTAATATTTACTTCATATCATACATCTTTAAAATGATTTTTTATGTGTTTTGGTATAAAAATTTATTTGTATCAAATATTACTCCAAACTTCACTGCTCTATATAGTTGTGAAATGTCTTGAAGAGTTTTTGCCCCAGTTTACGGGTATCTAATCCACCGTGCGAAGAGTCTGTGTTCGTTAATTTATTTCCATGTTAAAATTTTGGTGTTGAAGCAAATCTGCATAATCAGCCCAAATTTATTCTTATAGAGATTAAATACAATGTTATACCTCTATTATTTATAAATATATATGTAGATTAAAATTGGCAAGTGGCTTTATGTAGCAGTTAAGTGCATATTATATGAATGTGAACTTCTCTGAGTACGCAGGTTAGCTGCGACAGGGGTATTTAATAAATGTTTTAATGACAAGCTTCTAAGTTGTAAAAAAATCCAAGTAAACATATTTTCATAACTATTTTCCAATTTTATAAAGAAATGTTTTTGTATAATAAACTAAATCTTAAACAAAGAAAAGATTTCAGTAAAATAATTGCTTATCAGCACTTGGGATTTTAGGTTATGTTCTAATTTAAATCGATAAGAAGTATAAAATATAAGCTTAGTTATTAAAACAAGCTTAGTATTCATTGAGTCGTCTAATCTTATACTCTAATATGAAGAAGGTTTGCTTGTATGATTGCTTCCTTGCTTGAATGCGACACTGATCTCAAAAACGGCTCCAACGATTTACTTCAAATGTTCGAAATAACTAATTTCTGGAGTAAAAATAAGTTCTAGACAGGCCTCATCCCCAGGAAAAATCAAATAATGAAAAAAACTAAAACAAAAAGTTAAAAAATAACATTGGGCTTATGGAGTTTCAAATCTAAACAAAATCATTTTAACAGCTGTTCATAATCAACCAGGGAACTGTCAAAGTAATACTCATGTTTATGATTATTAACATGTGGTTTCCTGAGAGCAGAGATTAAAATATTTGAGTGAAGATTACATATATAGAGTAGTAAAATAAATCAAAGGGAGATTGAGCTATAAATAACAACTGGAGGGACCTTAAAAATGTATAAAAAAAGGCAAATGATTTATACCAATCTAATTATCATTAGGGGGAAGTGGTGAAATATTACTCCGAGTCATCTAAAAAAACTGACTGGTCTTCCCCCGAGCAAAGCTCGGCCACCCAGGTACTAATTACTTATATATCAAACTGGAATAAGCCAATGTATGTTATGAACGGATTTCATCTTATTGTTAGAATACCAATAGTTTGCACATCTAAATCCTTGTTATGGTAGCTAACACTCCAGCTTAAAATGAGATCAATGACAGAGAATAAATTATAAACTTTCAACACAGATTTCAAACAACGACGACTTCACAAAACGGAAATTCCTTTTTTATTTAATCATTTCTTAATATGTTATCACAGCCCAATAAACGTTTTAGCTCTCTCATCAGCTAATGTTTTTATTAAATTTAAGTAATGTAACTGATGCAAGTAGAGGATCACTGATCCTTTATTTTAACTAATCTTACTGTATTTCAACCTATAGGCATTATAAAAAACAAATTACCTTACAGTGTTAAAAACAAATATTTTATGCTTCTTTAGAATATGGTTACCTATTGGAATTAAAAATCCTCGTATATATAGGGGCCTATCTCATAATAACTTCTAGTATTAGGGAACTTATTAAATTTATATTTATATTATATTATAATAAGTTATTATTAATTACCCAACAATAAGTTCTCAGTAAATACTTCTTTAGCCTATTTATGTCTCATTTCAGATCAGAAGATATCGACTTATGCAATGATTTATGTTCCGGTTTGTATAGAAAACGGCATGGATGAAAATCTCAAAAGAAATAAACATAACAAAGGAAGGCTGCAGATACATTACTGATCGTCACCAAAATCTTACATTTAAAAATAATTCTAAATGAACAGAAATATGAATGTGCTTGGGTCCATGCACATTAGTAAACAGCTTACGTGTCCTACTTGTAAGAAATCCATAAAAAACAATTACAGTTTTAAAAGACATATACTGACACATTCAAGTGAGCGCCTCTCCCAGTGTCCAAGATGTAAGAAATATTTTACACAGTCATCCAGCTTGAAGACTCATGTGCTGACACATACTGGTGAGCGCCCCTTCAATTGCTCGAGATGTGAGAAATCCTTTACACAGTCATCCAGCTTGAAGACTCATATGCTGACACATACTGGTGAGCGCCCCTTCAGTTGTCCAAGATGTGATAAATCCTTTAAACTGTCATGCAACTTAAGGACTCATATGCTGACACATACTAGTGAACGCCCCTTCAATTGTCCAAGATGTGATAAATCCTTTAAACTGTCGGGCAACTTAAGGACTCATATGCTGACACATACTGGTGAGCGCCCCTTCAATTGTCCGAGATGTGATAAATCCTTTACACGGTTGGATCGTTTAAAGACTCATATACTGACACATACTGGTGAGCGCCCCTACAATTGTCCAAGATGTGATAAATCCTTTACACGGTTAGATAATTTAAAGACACATATGCTGATACATACTGTTGAAGCGCCCCTTCAAGTGTCAAAGTTGTGAGAAATCATAACAGTCATGCAACTTAAGGACTCATTTGCTGACACATACTAGTGATCTTCCGTTCAATTATCCAAGATGTGATAAATCCTTTGCCCTGTTAAATCATATGAAGACTCATATACTGGCACATACTGGTAAGCGCCCCTACAATTGTCCAAGATGTGAGGAATCCTTTACACAGTCATGCAACTTAAGGACTCACATGCTGCCACATACTGGTGAGCGCCCCTTCAATTGTCCAAGATGTGAGAAATCCTTTACACAGTCATGCAACTTAAGGACTCATATGCTGACACCTACTGGTAAGCGCCCCTTCAATTGTCCAAGATGTGTTAAATCCTTTACATGGTTAGATAATTTAAAGACACATATACTTTTAAGTTATTGTCGAGCCAGAATTTTGATTTAGGCCCCAGGGCTCTGCCTCCGTAATGCTCCTTTTCCCTATCGCAATTTTCACGCGGCGTCGCAGATTTTTCTGTAGGGTACACCGGAGCCTTAATTCCACCATCAGTTGTACAATTGCATGACCAACAGGTCCCTGATGTTGCGTTGAAAAAATTAATTATAATTCAGCAGGCCCTACACGTTTTTGAAGATAAGATATAAGATTATAAATACTTTATAAACAATTGTTAAAACATGTTAAGTTATTAAGGGGGTGCTACCATTTGACCGTAAATACACTTGCCCGGATGACAATTTGATTGAAATTTCAAATATTAATAATTATTAATAAATAGGTAGCTGAAACCAACTTATCGACATGAACCTTCTCTGTATTACCATATGATCAACATTAAAAAATTAATAGTTATTAATAAAAAGAGGGCTGAACCAAAATTGTTATTTATTTAAGATATATTATAACATTTTATTTCCTACTGAAGTTATCGACATGACACTTGCCCAGATGACCATATTTTAGACAGTCGGATGAGCTCACAAAGTGAGCGAGATAGTGAGTCTCAACTAGAACTCATTACATTTTACCGTAAAAATACCAAAATTATTACATTCAACTCTAAGTACCTACAACCTACTATAAGCGGTTATAATTACGGTACCTAGTTTTACTTAAAAAAACACGTTATTTTATATAATATGAACAAAAAATTAAAAGAAAAAAGAAAGATATAAGTTAAGGCCTACGCTATCATGCATAATTAAAACGGCTTATTTATGTTGATTTAATTTTATTGTCAATAGACCAAATATAATAAACTTGTAACAGAAGGTTGAAACTACGACACATTTATTTTAAAGGGTACAGTATGATAAGCGTTCAGAACAATCAAATACAAAGTATTCGCTTACCACATATGATTAAATACTATACCATATGATTGATACACCGATAACTACATTCCCATTCGATTCGATACATTGTCCCGTTCTATAATTTTTAATACTCCATAACGAAGTGTGTCATATATGTATGTCCCATTAATTATAACACTTAACATTAATACTCTATGTTGAGTATGACCTCTGACTGTATGGACAAGAAAGTGATCTCTATTAAACATGGCTTCAATAGAAACGGTTGGCTTATTTATCTATCCCAGATATAACACATGGTGCAGTCGGTAAATTACTTTTGCCATGGGATGGAAGTGTAATAACTTAAAAGTGTGATGTATCTAAGTATATGTTTATTAATCAGAACAGTAAGAAGCGCTGTAAGTAAGTAGAAATTACTATTTCAATATGACCAGCACAGGAACAGACACATCTTTAGAGAAGTCAAAACCATCTCAAAATGTTTCAACTAGAATGTATCCTGCAGTTAATATTAAAGTACCCACCGAACTTTCTTGGTGTGGTAATATGTCGGAAAATTGGACTTTTTTCAAGCAAAAGTTTAACATTTATATCAGTGCCAGCAAAGCTGAGGATGACCCAAAAGGTTATCTAACCTCATTACTTCTAAGCGTTATTGGTGATAGAGCATTAAAGATATTTAATAACTGTACCTATGAAGGGTCTGAGGACAAAAATGATTATCAAGTTGTTCTAAAAAGATTTGACTCTTATGTTGTATCAGAAAAGAATTTAACCTATGAAAGGCATGTGTTTTTTCTCCGGGAACAAAAACTTGAAGAGTCTGTTGACTCGTATGTAACTGATTTGCGGGATCTAAGTTCCTCTTGTGAATTTTGGACCCTTACTTACAGGTTAGTACTAAGGATTAAGGACAGGTTAGTGCTCGGTATTAGGGACCGGCAGTTGAAAGATCGCCTTCTGCGAGTGAAGGACTTAACTTTAAACCAAGCACTTGAGGTATGTAGGGCAGCGGAACGTGTAAAGTCCCAGTTGGAGGGTATAGACTCAGAGCAACGATCCAGTGAGGTCAACAAAATCTCCAAGGGCAAAACTTTAAACTACAAGCCGTCAGATAAGCCTAGGCCTCCGATGAGGCAGGCGAGTACGAGTTCAACTGTTAAAAGTGCAGTGATACCAGGTAAAAAGTGTCAAAAGTGTGGTTACTCCCATAAGATGTTTAAATGTCCAGCATTTCGAAAAAAGTGTGCTAAGTGTGGTAGGATTGGCCATTTTGCCAGTCAATGCAGGTCTAAAAATGTCAATGTCGTAGATTTAGATGAAGGGATCAATGATTTGTATTTAGGCTGTGTTGATAAGTCTGATAAGCCTAACCCCAAAGATAGTAGGTCTATAATGGCAACTAGACCTGACCTAGATAAGCATAATGAATGGTCAGTAAAGTTTCTTTCAAACAACTTAGCCTATATCCCATATAAATTAGACACAGGTGCACAGGTTAATGTTTTAACTAAAGACTATATTAGTCTTATTGATGTAGATCTTAATAATCTCACTCCAACATCTGTAAACTTGCATGCTTACACAGGTCAAAAAATTGATGTCCTTGGTAAGTGCCAAGTAGGCATCAGTGTTAAAGAAAAGCAGTATTCAGTTCCATTTTACGTTGTAAATTGTAAGGCACCTTGTATATTAAGCCTAACATATTGCTTGGATCTTGAACTTATTAAAAAGATAGATACTGTTAATGCTAACAAACCTAAGCTATCCAGTGACGGTAGGCCAAATGCTGTCAACAATGACAACTCAGATATACTGGTTGAAGACCCTATTCTTAAGGGGTATTCTGATTTATTTAATGGGATTGGTTGTTTAAGTGGAGAGTATGAAAGTTAAAGTCAGATGTTGTGCCTGTAGTAAATGCACCTCGAAAGATCCCATTAGCGTTGAAGCCCAAACTAGATGAACTAAATAAAACTAGATGAACTAAATAACCTTAAAATATTTTAAAGGGTTACTGAACCTACGCAATGGGTAAACTCATTAGTCATAGTGACTAAAAGTAATGGTGATACTAGGGTATGTATTGACCCACAATAATTAAATAAAGCGATTATGCGTCCGCATTTCCAAATGCCTACATTCTATGACATGTCCAGTAAACTGGCAGGCTCTACAGTTTTTAGTACACTTGTCACGAAAAATGCATGTTGGCACATTAAGTTAATGAAAAAACGTTCTAAGCTATGTACATTTAATACTCTATTTGGGAGGTATACATTTTTGAGGCTTCCATATGGCCTGTGTTCGGCTTCTAAAACTTTCCAACAGCGGATTTCTCAAATTTTTGAAGGTATGGAAGGGGTTGAAGTGTATGTTGACAACATAATAGTTTGGGGAGTAGATAAAATACAACATGATTGTAGATTAACAGAAGTGCTAGAAAGATTGCGTTCAGAGAATATTAAGCTAAATAAAAGTAAATGTTATATAGCTATTGATGAGCTACGGTACCTTGGTCACAAAATAAAACGCCACGGTATTCTAGCCGATGAATCTAAGATAGAAGCCATAAGCAATATGGAACCACTAAAAGACAAGAAGAGTTTGGAAAGATTTCTAGGGTTAGTAACCTATATCAGTAAGTTTGTACCTAACCTCACCGAGCATACTGCTACATTGCGTTTTCTTCTAAAAAAGAATGTTGAGTTTGTTTGGTCACGTGTCCAACAACAAAAGTTTAATTTGTTGAAAAATCTTTTAGTAAGTAGTCCTGTTTTACAGTTTTTTGATACTAACAAGCCAATTACTGTATCAGTAGATAGTTCTAGCTTTTCTCTGGGAGCTCTCCTTTTGCAAAATGAACTCCTAGTAGCCTATGCCTCAAAAGCGTTAAATGTAACCCAGAAAATTATTCTCAAATACAGAAAAAGAAGCTTGCGGTTCTCTTTATACGTAAGCGTTTCAGCCAGTATGTTTACGGTGTACACTTCATAGTTGAAACAGATCACAAACCTTTAGTGGCTATGGTTAAGAAAAATGTTGATTTATGCCCACCTCGTTTGCAACGAATGTTAATTAAGTTACAGCGATTTAGTTTTGAATTAGTTTATAAAAGGGGCAAAGAGTTAAACATAGCTGATGCCTTGTCTAGGTGTCATGGTAAGAAATTCAGTAACAATGATGTTGACCAATGTAAGCAAACCCAAACCATTGAAGCTCATGTTTGTTCAATTATAGAAAACTTAAATATAAGCTCAGACCAGTTAAATAAAATAACTAATGAAACATGTACAGACCCGGAACTCAAAGTTTTAAGAAGCTATGTAACAAACACTTGGCCTGATAATAAGAAAAAATTGCCAGATATTGTAAAACAGTATTGGAAAGTAAAAGATGATGTAAGTATTTGTAAAAACTTGATTATGAAGGGTAAAGCTATTGTTGTTCCTTGCAGTATGAGAAACGAGTTATTAAAGCACCTTCACTTTACACACGGTGGTGTCAATAAGACACTTCTGAGGGCTAAAGATACCCATACAGCACACAAAGTCTAAAACACGTTTAATAGTCGTTTTAAACAGCTAAAAATTATACGACTAATTATTAACCACATAAATGACGTTTTCGAAACGTGCCTGGTTATACGTCTTCGCTTCCACGTTTAGGAGATGACAAGACTTAAACCATTTTAAGACGAGCTCATATTAACCTTATAGAAGATGTTTTCAGGACATGTTCCATTGGGATTGTTAAATTTAAGTTCAAAAATGAGAACGTCTTAGTTTTTTCAATCACTACTAAAATACACTATTTATTTAATCCAGATTTCAAATATATCACTTCATCTTCTTTATTTTAATTTTACAAGGGAAGTCTTCAAAACATCTCTAAAGGGTTTATTGTTTACCACAGTAATTCGTGTTAAAGACGTCTAAAATGCATAACCGATTTTGAAATAAAACGTCTGTGGCAGATTTAACATGGACTTGGACAAATATACTGTCAATATGGGGTTAAAGTCTTGAAAATGAAATCGAATTAGATTTGTATTAATTCTAGCTTTCAAAAATTGTTCACTTAAGTCCAGAATTAATTTAAGTTTTTGTTTTATTTGCATTAATACTTATATTTGCCGATAAATAAAACTTAAATCACTCATTATCACCTACTAAAACGTCCTAAAGGTAAGTAATACAAAAGAGCTAGTGGTTTAATTTGAATTGATGAGTAATTAATACAAAGTATTAAATGTCGATTATAAGATTAATAAAACACGTCCACAAAATGTTATCGAATCCAATGTAGGTGACGGATTGTAGATGTCAAGATTGCGTCTTAAGGCGGTCCTATACTTCTCGCTGAACAGGCCCAAACATTCAGCCTATACACAAAAGAATGCTCTACGTCAATCACTATGTATTTGTATTTTAAATTCAGACGTCTATTCTGTTGAATTTAAAATGTATAAAACACGTCTACAAAATGTTAACGAACCTAATGTCGATGACGGATTGTAGATGTCAAGATTGCGTCTTAGATACACATAACATGCTCAATGTCAATCATTGTATTTACTGTATTTTTATAATTTTTTAAAATAAACTCTGAGAAGGTTACCCGACTTCACTTATTCGACGTAGGGACTAAAACAGTAAATATTCTTTTACTGTCTACATTGTTTATATTTTTCGTCATTGATTAGAGATGTCAAGCTAGTAACATTTGTTGACATGCATAAAGGGTTGACACTGCTACATCAAATGCATTGCATTTACCAAATGTATGTATTTGTTTTTAGAGCCACATTGAACTAATTATTGTAAATAAATCGTAGAACTGTCGAAGATATTAACATTCATGGGCCATTCTATAGCGATAACAATTTTAAAAGGTGACCAGTGAGAATCATACATCTGATTGTAAGTGTACGTATGCCTTCAAGCGTCTCAGATAGATGCCAGACCAACAAATATTTGGAAAAGCATTCCTTTTAAAATGACTTTTAAATAATGTTAATGTGTGTGTTAATGTTATTTAAGAATTCATTGCGGACATTTTCTATAATTTCTTAAATAACATCAACTCCCCATCACTAACAACGATTTAAACAAATAAATGAAGTTAGTGTTTACGAAATACAATGTCCTTGGTTTATCAGCTGTGTAAAACAATGTTAAAAATGATCAAAACTGCTGATTAAATTTGAATAAAAGCC
Organism: Allygus modestus; assembly: GCA_963675035.1. Lineage (NCBI taxonomy): Eukaryota > Metazoa > Arthropoda > Insecta > Hemiptera > Cicadellidae > Allygus > Allygus modestus. Next base: position 509,850,708 of record OY776111.1, read on the forward strand.
ATTAAAATTTATAATAAACATTTATTTAAGGTCTATAGATAAGGCAGCGGCAGACGCTGCTTATTTCTGCTTACTTCTATCATACCTCAGTCCGGCCATCCTGCCTCACTCACAAATAAGTCGCTCAGTGTCTTTCAATTGCTTGTGAAGTCCTTTCCTGATCTTCAATTGATTTAAGTTACATTACGAAGTCTAGGAATGTCTTGGCCGACAATCGTAAATCTGGATATAAGCAGACCTGGGAAGAGAATGCCGCTGCTCTCTCTATAAGGGCCGGATTTAAGCTTAGGCTACATAGGCACGCGCCTAGAGTCCCACACCACAAATGGGGCCCGCACCACAAAAAGGCCATCAACTTTGACCTGGACGGCAAAATGGGCCAAGGCCACTGGTTGAGCTTAGGGGCGAGGCCCACAGCTCCTAAATCCGGCCATGAAGCCTTGTTACAAATAATTTACTTCAATGCTTTACTTTGATTCCTATGAGCGTAGACTAAGTACATTCATTATTATTCGTTGTCAACAACTCTTGCATTTTATCATTTAAATATAAATAAAGTTTGGTTTTAGCATAGATTAAACATACTCCTTATCTCTTTTAAGGAGTATGTTTAATCTATGGTTTTAGTAATCGAAATACAAATATATTCCTCTATATTATTGTTGAAAAGAATTTTTTTTCATAAATTGGTTTATTGTTAAACTTTGATAAACGCCTAGTGCGCCATATCAATTATTTTGTTGTTTAGCCATTAATTAATTATTCTTTTGAATGTTAATAATATTTGTTAACAATAAAACACCTAAGATTTCAGCAAGTAATCATTATTGTTACGGTTTTACTCTTTGACTTCTCAAGTTGTCCCCAACATTTTCGGTACTCTATGCCAAATCACAACTGAAATGTCAAGTCAAATTTGAACAACAAAGAAAAGAAGTTAACGGATCAACTTAACTGTCTAACCGACTGCCATTACCTAGCTTCGTAAATTATGTCAAAGTAAATTAAATTATCTCGTAAATTTAATACAAAGTGTAATATAAATGGACTGTGATTCATTAGTGTTGTAACTATAAGTTACTTGTTAGAAGATTTTAAGCTTCCCACCGAGACAATTGCTAAATGAAGGTGAGTACCTCTGGATACTTTTTAACTGGTAAGCTTATTTTTTGCGAAGTTTTTTCTTTGTGAGTAAAAAGTATTCATATATATAATATATAAACTGATTATTTAAATCACTAAGCCAACAATGACAACTTTTCTTCAAGCTAACCCTTCCTCATAGTTGGCCCACCCATATAGGTAGGTAGTGATTCTTCAAGACATAGTTTAACCGATCATGGGGTTTCGCGTAGGTTAAATAAATGCAGTGTATTAATAGGGCCTAAAACCTAATAGTGTAGTGTTAACCCCTAAAAGGGTTGGTATTCATGGTACTTACATATTATCTGGAGTATCTACAATTTGTACAATGTGCTGCGGTGGATAGGTTAGGTTAGTGTACTTGTATTGCTTGAGTTTCACTTGTCCCATTCCCATAAATAAAACTTAGGTCGCCAAACTCCCTCCTCTTTGGTTGCTCAGTGTCAGGCAGCAATGAACTCAGTTGTCTCGTCTTTCACACCAATGATTCCGTCTTGCTTGATTTATTGCTTTAAACGCCCTTGTTGATTAGGGCCTAATAAGTTTTTAGAGTGCAACTGGTATGATGCATCCACCAACTTACTTGGAAGCGACATGCCGGTATCGATATATTATTCTATAGCCTAATCAATAACAGTATTTCGAAGATCAATTGTCAATTTCTCTTACAATTAACTTATGGATAGTCGCACCGTTATTAGGTAGGCCTACGGGTACAGTTTCATAAGCGGCCACCAACTAATCAGATGCTATATATCGATATTAAACATTCGATATATAGAATCTCATTTTAAATTGATCTTTAACCTAAATAACACAAACACCCAAACATTCGAGTCCTCATGGCGTATGTTGAAAACTGTTGATATGTTGAAAAAATGGGTCTCTGAAAACTGGGATTAAGAGCAATGATGTCAGTTACACATACATTTTAATAAACAAAAAAACAAGCAACAAATCCATGAACAAGCAAACAAGCAAATGAAATGAAATAATATTTTAAAATGCAACAAATAGGCTAATAAAGAAACGTATAACCAAGCAAAAACTTAGGTAGGCTACCTATATTTGCTTAGGCCTAACTTATATTAACTTAGTTTATTCCGTTGTGTAATTAGTTTATTCAATCCATGTAAGCAGCCCATAAAGTTTACAAACCCTCGTAAAGATAATTTAAGTTTTAGCTGAGTATACGTTTCTTTATTATTCATTCATTTGTTTAATTGTAGTTTTCGTTCGTTTTTTATTTGTTAAATGTTTCATTAAAATATATTTGTAACTGGCATTGCATATTATTATTGACGATTCACAAGTTATTGATTTTAGATTAGGTACGGTATAACATTAATATAAATACAGAGTAAAATAATTTTCTATATGTACTGTTAAAATGCAATTCAAAATATCTAGTGTTCCGATTTGATATATCGAATGTTTAAGATTGATATACCTATCACATCCGATTAGTTGGTGGCCGCTTATGAAACTGTACCCAGGCCTACTGTACCTAACTTAATAAATTGCAATGTTGCTTCGTTTAGGTACGGTACTGTAACTTAATAGTATGCAAGGTGTAGAATTCTGTACAAATTTATTAAAAAAATCTAAAAAATAGGCTAAAGGTAACTTAACAACATTATTAAACAGAACTTAACACGTTCGCTACCACAATGTTAAAAAAAAAATCGTAACTACAGACTGCCGCCTCAATTTTGCGGCGGGCGTGGCTTACTCATAGCCCAACGCCGCAGATCTGCGGCGGCTAGGTTCATTAAAATAGACTGCCGCCGCAGAACTTCGGCGTTGGTTTCTTGATACTAAATGAAAAATTTCTTCGCAACAGTCTATTTTAAAGGTTAGATGGTTTAGGCACGGTCTACAGGATAGTCCGCCTTATATATGCGGCACTTGGTCTGTAGCTAGGACTAGAACCAGTCTACAGGGAAGTTTATGATTTTTTTCGTGGGCTGTCAGAGTGACCCGGCCGCCACATATATGCGGCGGCTGGTAGCGAATGTGTTAAGTTACTAGTTAATATCAAAATATATGTTTTACGTATTTAAACACTTCTTATTGTGTTGAAAATAATTACAAAATGAATTTATATTACCGTGGGTGGTTTTTACCAAGAAAACCACTATGACTGTAGGTGCCATTCAAATGAATACTTTTAATCATTACACTTCAATACAATAACTGAATTTGGTTTTTGTTGACAAAAGTTTAACTGTAACACTAACGTTACTAAGCCAAATAGATGCGAAAAGTCAGTCCAGAGCATAGGCTACTCTAACCAGACGCCAAGCACCGTGCCCCGAGATGTACCAAGGCCTACATTAAAAGTTGTACCTTTTCATCAGCCATAACATATACAAATAGAAATATAAAATCAATTTATAGGCCAGTGCTAAGTTCCTGTACAAGTAAACAGTTGAAAGGCCTATTTTGGTTGTCAAATATAGATGTCATTGGAGTAACCAGTACGTGGTTATTATGCTTTCATTTCAATTACAGATATAGTTAGTACTGTATAGTACAAGTAGTATAGTACAACTTATACTATTTAGTAGTTTAACTAGGCCCTATTACTAACTTAGGGCTATTAGTTATTGTTTAAACTATAAGGTGGCTTCGATGGGATATTTTCAATAGGTATTTTAAGGTTAGCAATTTATTTTTGTATCCCCATGTATTACTATTTACTTGGTTTAGGTACCGGTACCTACCTACTTATTTAGTCTCCATTATATACGATTAGTTATGTGGGCCGGGTAAATACCCATCGGGTAGGTAAAATAAAAATGGGTATTTACCCAGGTACTTACCCCAATCCCCGGGTAAAATGTGGGTATTTATGATTTGTATAACATTTAGGGGTTTTTTACTTGGTTTATTAGTGAATTTCCTATGGAAAGTGAACTATTAGCATGACCTGCAAGGTGAAACTTAAGCCCGGGACCACCATAGAAGTTCCTAACGTGACCCCCTGAACACGTTTTGGGGGGTCGTTCAAAATTGTATATATATATATATATAGACATATATATATATATATATGTGTTTGCACTCTAGCGGTCGCAATTTTTGTCCGATTTACTTCAAATTTGGTAGGGACGTTCCTTTCTGTAATCAGTTGGACAAGTTCGTTGGGCAAAACAATCGGAAAACTCTAAACCCCTATTTTGGGGGATTAATCTTTCAAATTTCGAGTTTTTGGGCCTAAAAATGGTCATAAAAGCCCCAGATGTAAAATAAATGCATGTAAAAAGATGGGAATTAGAGAGGCGAAAGTTTTAAGCCCTCTCTCATCATTCTAGCATAAATATTTACCGAGTTATTAAAGAAAATGTGTATTGACTAAACACAGTACGTTGTCTTATGGGGGTTTTACACGAGAAAAGCCTGTTATTCCTTTGTTAGAGTACTTTTATCATCCCCAGCAAGCTCACACCTACTTTCAAGCCTGTCTGGACCTTCTCCTAACCTTATATTGGGCAAAATTGTATTCCCAGCTTTGCAAGTAAATGAAACCAGGAGTATCAGAACAGCAAAAAAATCAATGTTTTCAGATTTCAATAAAAATTGGACAAATGTATGTTTTTACACTGATTTTGAGTTTTAAAAGTTTTTATTTGGAAATTCACTTCCCTCACGTCAGCGTGCTGCGTGCGAACTCGTTGGTATTCCCTTGATTTAAGGATTACAAAATTATCATAATAATTTTTTTGAAGAGTATAATATGGTCACCACAAGCATTTAACTTCTGAACAAGATCGAGATAAATACCCAGGACTGGGTATTTACTACTCTGATGGTGTTTTGGAGTGTTTAATAAATTCAAAATGTTGTATGAAAAGAATTTAAATTCAATTGCATTGTGATTTTGTTCTGTATCTGTCCAACCATAAAATTAGGCCCTCCATATTTTTAAATTTTTAAAGAATGTCTCATATTTAACCAGTTACTTCATAGTTTGGCGGTGGTGTGGGTTTTTACGCTTGACAGGGCTTTTTATAAAAGTTGCCATTTTATTATTTATTTATTGATAAAATTATAAATATACGTACCCTAGTAAATAAAATTTCCCCAAATGTTATACATTAATAGCAAGGGTAGTAAGAGTAGATGTGAATTACATTGGCGCTTTTACGTAAAATATCATAAATACCCAATATACCCGGGTATTTATGAATTTTGGGTATTTACCCCGAGTTTTAAATTCCCGGGTATTTTACATCACTATGTACGAGGTATGTTTTTAAAGTAATTACCGTTTTTCAATCCTGCCGTTGTAGTGCTGCGTTTGGCATTTCTGAATGCTGCGCTGTGTACCTGCCTCTAATGGCAAGCCTAGGACTACACTACGGAAAAAATTTACCAGATTTTCATCAGTTTGTGAGCATTCAAAATGGCGCCGCCGATTGAGGTCCCCGCCAACTATGAAGTCGCCCTGCGATTCAATTTCTAAGTGTTAACAGTGTGAAAGATGCTGGAATTCATCAGCAGATAAGTGAAGTGTATTGAAAAACAAAAGCACTAGCACGCAAATGGGTTAGAACATTTGAAGATGGCCACATGAATGTTCATGACGTGGAACGAAGTGGGTGACCCTCTGTCATTTGCTTAAAATTGATCAAAACGTGAGAGAAAACAGACGGTTTACGATTTTATCGCTATCTTATGAGTTTTATTTAGCGTTCAGAAGTGTCTTGTAATTGTGTTACCGAACGCCTAGTTTATAGAAAGTTGTGCTCACACTTCAAAAATGTTGACTGATGTGCACAAAACCAAACGTTTGAGGAGTGCGTTCACTTCTCTTGAGCGGTACAAGGAGGAAGGTGATGGTTTTTTAAGCCAATTTGTCACAGGTTTCGAATCACTTCTTGACACTTGAGGTGTCAAACACTTTGCTATAGACTTCCCTAATCTCCTGATGAATTTCAGCCGCTTTCATACCGTTATGACTTATAAATAAAATTGCGGCACGACATCACAATCTGCGGGGACCTCAATCAGCGGCACCATTTTGAATGCTCACAAACAGATGAAAATCCAGTTGATTTTTAACCGTAGTTGCGTCCTAGTCTTGCCAATAGATGCAGGTACACAGCGCAGCATGCAGGAGTGCCAGTTGCAACGACGGAATTCAAAATTGTACTTACTTTAAAAACATGCCTCGTATTTAAATGTTTACAGGTTTTTTTTTGTATTGAGATTTTTGAGTTTCTTTATCCCCACATTGGTATTTTACTGTCAGTGCACTAGGCAGTTCTAAGTACTCAGTATAAAGAGTACCGTACTTGTATACACTTAAAGAGTACATTTATGTACTTAACTGCAGTAACTATCATTGGATTTAAATTAATTACTAAGCTTTCATTATAATTTGTTTAAGTACCTAATTTTTAAATGAATAGACTATTTTAACTGATTAGGCCCTAATTGTTTTCATGTTGCTGCCAACCAAGATTGAAAAGAGACAGCCTGCTCTGCACAATGGGAGCCCAACACCTAACCAGACTTCAGACCTATGGGAGATGGACACTCGTAGCTCACAGCTCATCAAAGATTAGAAGGTAAAATTAAAATAATACTTTGGCCTAGGTCAGGACATTAAACTTTTAGACATTTTTTTGTTCAGCCTCTTGCTAATCCATATTGCACTCCTAATCAAATCATAACTTAAATAAAATTAAAAAGTGGATTTATCTTTAAACTATGTATATCTAGCATTGACAAGCGTCAGGTTTTGTTACCGAGTCAGTGCCAAGCTAAGGAAGTAATAATTATAATGATTTACTTGCACCTCGTATTATCCGGACCTGAATCGTCCGGATCACGGATTAACCGGACAAGGTTTTCCGAGATAAAGAAACTGAAAATTACTGTCAAAATGTGATTTTCCCGGCCGATTTTAAAAACCCATATAACAAAAAATTTAACTTCCAACTTAAGAGATAACATTGTGTCACGTGTATGTGGGACAGTCGGTAGCCAACGTTTTAATAAAAACATCGCTTACAATAAAAATGTAAATTTACAGGGAGCATTAATTTGACATATGCTCAAAGTTTTTTCGTGATAAATAAATGAGATATTACTCATTCTGTTTAACATTGGTTTTTATGAAGCGTAAATCCAGTACTGCCACCGTTTCCAACTTAAACCTACTTAGGCCTAGAAGATCTTACACTCACAAATTATAGGCTTAAACTTTATTAACCATCATTATAGTCATTATAGTATAACCGTTAGTAGGCACTGTCATCGAGAATGGTATATCCATATTCTACCTGTTTAGGAATAACTATAATTTATTTTCTAGAAATCAATTAGAATGTTTTTTAATTGCCTGATTAGGTGAGCAAATAGAGTAAATCAAATTAGATTTTTAAATGTCCTTTTAATAATTTATGATAAACTATTAGAATTTACCCGTTCTTCGCTCAGGTTAGAAAGGTTGAGAGCTTGAAACAGCTGTTCTTGCTTCTGCTCTTTAAGCTGCCAAATGGAAGTATCCACAGCTGTTCGCATTACAGTTTCTGAATGTTTACTTTCTTCTGAGATGTAAACATTGAAACTTAGGACGTTCACGGGGCGTAGCCTGAGGGGATTCTAAGGAAGTGAATAGGCCTGTGTGTTGCACAGGTTCAAGATCTACCTTTAAGTTTCAGCCCAGTCAGTTCAGTAGTTTTTGTGTTTACCCGAAACAGCAGACAGACAGACATACAGAAACCACCTTTTTTATAATATTTTAGATAAATCGTTACACATTTTAAATGAGGGTATATAAAAAGATTTTACTTTAATTTGGTTTAAACTCAGACTAATAGTATAAAAACTATTTTATTTAGTATAAAAACTCACTAATAGTCAAAAGAATTCCATTTTTGATTGAAATAGAAGGAGCTAGAAAATAACCCCGTCGCGGTAAACCTGTGTACTAAGCAAATTTCCAATGCATACATAAATGTCTTGATACTACATAACGCCACTTACCAAGTTTCATAAAAATATACTCACAAATAAGCGATACATGCAGTTTAAATTATTCACCATAAGAATATCATGGGGGCTGGGTACGCAGGTTTGCTGCTACGGGAACTTTTGGCAACAAATCTTTTTTAGCAAATATCAATAGACCACAACCAGATTAAGCCATACTGTACCAAGTTTCATCAGTATACGTTCATAATTAAGGGAGATATAACAATTTTATTATTCTTTATAAGACTAGACAACATACTGTGTTAAGCACTTTCAGTATCTCGGTAACAAATTGACGTAGAGCAATGATCAAAACACCAAATTGTGTGTTTTTTAAGCTTAATCCAATGGTGCAAACTAAAATTTGACTACTTAACAAAATAGATGTAAAAAATTCAAAAAACCCATTTTTGGGGTACAAAACCCCCCCAAAATACCCCTTGGGATAGTGTAATCGGCTGGTTTTCGAACTAGTCTTAAATGTTGTTTTACACGTTTATACCAAATTTCATCAAAGTCGGACCCAAAAGTCGGACTTTTTACGAGAGTTATCGCACCCACGGACACAGTTATATATATACAGTTTCAAACGAATGGTGTTTTTGGCATCTGGGGATCTCAAAACGAAAAGTTATCATGATCCCGGGCCTAGGTCTTACCATGCCGACTACGGTAATAGCTTCTTCCCACAGGAGAAATTTGCTAAAAACGTATACTTGCATGCATTTTGTACATAATTGATTATTTATTTTTGTAACTATATTTCCCTACATTTGTTACATACCTTATGTGTTTGTTACAGATTTTGGTGGACATCAACTTCTAGAATGCGCCAGCCATTACAAGCCATCACAGACACCATCATAATTTAAAATTTGTTACAAGTTTAATAATATTAATTTTTTACTTAAATATACAAAAGTAGACATGCATTTTGTATTTTATTTAACCAAAACAGTCATGGTTCTAATATTTCATTAGGAGTAAAAAATTACGAAGCATGTAAAATAATTATTGTTTATTTGTTTTAAACATTTACAAATAATTGAACAAAAGTAAGGCCTAATTTTTGTGGGTAAAAATAATTAATAACAATTTTGTTATGGCTTCGTATAGTAAAATATGTTTCCTGTAATTTATTAGTAAATTTTGACTATTATTTGTGTTGTTATAAATGATAATTTTGTTTTTTCTTTATGATTTAAAGTTCAAAGAAAAAGTGTTTTTTTTTCAAATTCTGTTACAAAATATTCAACCGATTTTCAATTTAGTACAATATTTTATTTTATGACGTAGACTTCTTAAGAATATCTCAAAGTGGTCACGGTTTATACATCATAGACATTTATTAAACATCTTTAGGTATTCTTTACATGAGTATACAGTGTTTGTAGGCCTCTTAAGAATGTCTGAAAGTGGTCACAGTTTATATATTTTAGACATATTAAACATCTTCTAGAATTCTTTAAAAATACTTAATTTAAACGTCTTATAAGAGACTTCCTTAGACATCTTGGAGACATAATTTCAGTGGAGATTTTACGTTGTTTATTAAAATCGATGGTATTGGGAGGTTTATAACTAGTATAAAAAAATACCTTGAGGTATTAAAATAGCTTGAAGATGGATAAAATGTATCTTAGAACCATCTTCTTAGACCTATTTTAAACGTCTTCTAGCGGAGGGAAGTGTACGAAACTTTTAGTATAATTTACGTATAATTGACGTAAAACCTGGTCTCGTGAGACGTCTTAAAAAAGTGTAAGCATGCTCATTGTGACCTTTTTTAAACATCTTCAAGAGGAGAGTGTGCTATATGGGTATTGTGTATTGGCTTAGTTTAGAAAGTCAGGTACGAGACATGATCTCAAAATGTGAACCATGTATAACATATTCTAGTAGCTATAGACCTTTTAACTTAGCCTATATCGTTTTCAAAATAGTCACTTTCCAGACATTTAAAACAGGCTTTTGCATTTGTATTTCTAGATCCAGTGATGAGGTGTTCCCAACGACAACTGAGAAGGCTACCAAAAAACACGTGATGGGATTCCTTAATCGGGTCAAATCGAGAATTGTACAAAATAAGGTTTATATAAATGTTTGTACTTAAATTCAATGTTTTTAATTTATGTCTAGTTTTTGTTGTGTTAGTATTATTCTGCCTTTTTTACACTGATAATTTTCCTACGAGGTAGGAAAGTATGACACAGTGAATACCGATTTTGGGATTTTTTGGGATTTCCTGCTACTGAGCAGGCAACAGTTCAATGGCCTAACCACCCTTTCCAAAAACTTGAAACGCTGGAGATAATTTGTATGGCACCCGCACCCTCCCACTGTTGTATGATTACGATGTAAAACAGATAACCTTTGTCTCTATTTAGCGGTCTATGTAAATGATTTAATGTCTTCCTTCTGTTTAAGCGCTAGAATAGCATAAAATCTGTTTTCCAGTAGTATTCTTATTTATAGAGGTATTTCCCTCCCCACACTTTACTGGGGTATATTTAATGTACCCCAGACCTTCCTCGAGGGCTAGACCCCACCTGCCATCAGTAAAAAAAATCCTGGCCTCGTCACTGTTCAGAACATTGTTCACTGACTTACTTTTAATGTTTAAGTAACAAAACCTTTCATGTTTCTACCTTCTTGCCCCATAAAGCAAATATTACTAACTTTAAAAGCCCGTCCTTCCAAAATGGATAGTACGATATCGTAGATTTAAGGCTCATTTTTAAGAGCGAAAAATACCTAATAATTTCAGTGAGCAAAATTTCCATATCACAAATAATCATTCAACAAAATTCTAAAATGCTAAATATTTAAAATTTTGTATGGATGAACTAGGCCTATATGTAATTTTGTTGCTCTTTAAAATGAGCAATACATCATTGATTTAGGATAATCGGATGATGAGGCATGGGCTTTGAAAGTTAACATCGGTCTAATGGGAGAATAAGCAGGTAGAAGCATAGGACTGGAGCCCCCTCCCAAGATTTTTTTTAACAGAATGTAAATTTGTTTGAATAAGTTTTTTATTTTCAGTGAACAAGGTGTAAGGAAACAGCAGTCACATGGTGTGGTCTTCAGTAGGAAATAAAATGTTGTACAGCTTTCCTTTAGTTACCTATAACATATTTAAAATAAACAATAATTTCCAAACTATCAAATTTTGTTTATTTTACCAATACCTTTTTTTGATAAAGTTCCCTTACTTTGAATTTTTTGATTTTTCATTTGCCGGAAAAGCCAATTTAATTATTAAGATTAAATCATGTAAAGTGAAGTAGGTGTGCAAATGCTTTAAAATTTATTTTATTGACTTATTCTAGTTATAGAAAACACCACATCAATATTTTCAAATATTTTTGTAAATATAACAATCATATAGTCTTACAAACAAATTGTGGAGTGTTTAAAAATGAATAGTAGGCAAAACTTCAGGGTTTTGGGTCACAGGTAACTTTTGTTCTAAATCTATGATTCACAATAAATTTGTTTAATATGATAGTATGATAAACTATACTAACTGAATCTCAAATATATAATTTTGTTTGTATGTTGAATAAATATCAAAATTGAAACAGTCAGTTCCAATAGGCTAGGACAATTGTTCGAGGCTGTTGCTATAATTATTTATTATACAAAAATCTGTGTAAATGAATTTTAACTCAATCTTGCAGCACTATTATTGGTTGACAGCATCATTAATAATTTTGTAGTTACAAAGAAAACTTGCAAACCATCATGTAAGTTCAATGAAAACATCCACTGCAAAATTGCTAGAGGTGTGAACAGTGTAGACTTGCATATTTGTAGAAAATATTTTGCAAACAAACATGTTAGCAAATAATATTAGCTGTACATATTCCACTGCAAATGTACCACAAACGTATTTTGGAAATCTGCAGCAAACTATCATGAACACATTCTGCAAACTGTTTTTGCATAGTCGCTGGAAATATTCAGTGAAAAATATCTGCAAACATTCAGTGAAAACGTTTCACAAACATTCTTGCATATTTGCTACAAATATTCAATGCACATTTTCCGCAAACATTCAGTGAAAACTTTCTGCAAATATGACAAGTGTAGACTTCCATACTTGCGGAAAGTTCTTCACAAACAAACATGTTTGCAATGCATATTTTCTGCAAACATTTTGGTTTGCGGTTAAAAATGTTTTGCAAATGTTCTGCAAATTGTCCTTGCTATCTGGGACCGCACGCTAAAGTAAGGGTTTTGCATCTCCCACACTTTAGGCCCAATTGTTAACCAATATAAAATAATATGTTGTCATTTCATTCACTAAATGTTCACCCTAGTGGAAATGATCAATAGAAATCAATCGAAATATTTCTAGTGATACGTAGTGATATCAATACGTAATTGGATCAATACGTATCACTAGACATAAATACGTATCACTAGAGATCAATAGAAGATTGTTTCTATTGATGTCTAGTGATACGTATTGATATCACTACGTAATTGGATCACTAGACATCAATACGTATCACTAGACATCAATACATATCAATAGACATCAATAAGAAATTCTATTGAGTCTTTAACTGGTATTTTGTAATTAAAACACAACAAATCAATGGTACTAAAAGGTATATTCCAAAAAATTAAAAAAAATTAAACAGTAAATTTATGACCTAGGACTAATTTACTTACTTACTTGTTGAAACAAATTTTTTTAATGCACCAAAAAACACTAAAATCTGGGCCTATATTAACTTTCTTGTTCACATAAGTAAAATACACAGCCAACACTAAAATTTGGGCCTATATACTATTCACTGATTTCCTTGATCTTGTTGTTTAGTGTGGCAATTTTCTGAGTGATGTACTGGCTGATACTGCAACTTCCAAGCACAATTTCTTTCTTTGCTGTGATAGGATTTTCCTCCAGGATTCTTTCTTTGAAAATTTCTGTGAACAAATAATTAAGTTATGTGGTAGTAAAAATGTGAACTTAATGTTTAAAATTAATAATTTTACATCACTACTTACTATATTTTTACTATTTTAACACATTATTATCACATTTGTTTACATGAAGCAATCATCAAGATGTCACAACTTTTCACATGATAAAACATTAAATAAATACCAGTACCGTTCATGAAAAATCATATTTTGACATCACCATATTTTATAATTTTTGAACATTTTGTAATGTTGTGGGAAAAACTTAGGCTACAATGATTTTCGTGTGAATCAATCAAAAAAAGCTAGGACCTGCTGTAAAATTTGTTGTATGAAATAAATACTGGACAATAATTTGTTGTGCAACTCTATATTACCTTTTTCACAGTTTATGCTAATTTTGTAAGGAGGCCCAGCCATAAGGGTCTTCACAGATCTTGACTGATGGTTTGACAAGTGTTGGGTATGGCGAGGGGAGGATATATGTGCTTATTAATTTTTTATTTATTTTTCCTCCATAAAGTACGTTCAACTGAGTAAATTTAACTGATACAACCTTACAATCATACACATGCATCTGTGAGTGATATATATTCAGGAGGACATCGCAACAGTAATTTTTATAAATTTTATTTTAAGTTTAGGCCAACCATAATTGAAAAACAAAACAAACATGACGTAAGGATTTATGTACAGACTATAAAATATTTTGCAATAGATACAAATATCGACCTAATCGATATACCGTATCGAACAATTTCATACAGTTCTTTAGGCCTATATCGTTCCGCTTATGAAAGTGTATCCTACACCTCCTGGAGATTGATAGGCTTAGTGTCAGGATTTATAATACAGAATTAACTTACTTTGGCAAAAGAAAACTTTAAAAACTCACCCGTGATAATGAAAATTATAAGTTATAACTAACTTAGGTACTATAGGTCTAGTTCCTATGATTTCTCAAAAATATGCATGACAGGAACCTGGCATCCAGGACTAAATTAGTCTATTTATTTATTTATCATTCCAACAGCAGTACTCAAATTTACATTTCAATACAAATTAAATGTCTGAATTATGTACCAAGTAGTTATTGAGGTTATGCTTATAGCTAGAAACTTAAAAAGTGTATGTCACTTACCTAGAAACAGTACAGCTTTAATGCAAAACTGTATAACTGAAGTAACTCTTGAATGAAGATTATGTAAATATACTCAATTAAGAAACCAATAAAGCCTGGAAAACTTAAAACTTGGTAAGAAACAATCAGTTGCCAAACACGGGTTGACCGTTGACCGTTACAGCTTCCGGCAGACGTCATCTGTTTTGGTGGCTGGTGGCGGTGGGTTATGGAGTGTTTTGCTTTGGGACCTTTGCAGGTGCCGGCGCCGCGCACGGTTTTTTTTCTCTTTGCTCATAATGAGACTATGGGATGTGATCGGCAGTTATATGTTATTGGTGACTGGTAAAAAGCAAGTTATGCAATTTGTATTTTCTTATTTTATAATAGAATTGTATATACACCATCGATATGTAAACTGTATATTAATAAATACATTCTAATTAAATTTATATTCTCTATGTTTTATTGATAATTTCTGATCATAATCCTTTTTATTAAATTTTTTTAAATACTAAAACTATAAATAAAACTAGGTAAATAGTAACTGATTATTTTATATATATACCGTATATATATATATATATATATATATATATATATTTTTTTTTTCATTAGTTGACATAATATTGTGAATAAACAAGGGCATTTACATTTAAAATATGTACCAAAACAGTTAACAAAATTAATTTTAAAACAGTAATTGATTTTTTTATAATAATACAACAGTAACATTCCGTAGGCCCTAGTTAAAAAAATATATTAATATAGGATTGTTATAATGATTTAGTAATACAATTTTAAAATTGAAAAATATATTAATGCAGACATGTTATAATAATATAGTAACCATTTCATAAGAAAACTAGCAAACTGCTATAGTCTTGTAATTATATAGTGCCTAATAACATTTTTTCGTAATTTATAAATTATATATAATTTTATTTAAATTTATTCATTTGGCATTGTAAACAAATTGTAATGGTTATCTTTTTCAATTAATAAAATTATATAATGATGTCTATTGATGTTTATTTACCATGATTTTAATGATATCTATTTACTTGTAGTTGTTGTAGTAATCTTTATTGATATCAATACATGTCAATAAACTCTTAATGATTTATATTTACCTCGGTTTTAATGATTTATATTGATGTCTAGTGATACGTATTTACATCAATAGACTTCTATTGATATCACCGAACGGTCTAGTGATATCAATAGAAATTTCTATTGATTTCTATTGATAACTTCCACTAGTGCATCTATGTATTATACGATTTAAACATCGTGATTTTAATTCAAATATATTCACAATATTTTACAACGAAGAGTCTTTACACTACCAAGTTCCCTCAAACGGAGAGGGTGTTTAGTAGTGAATTAGCAAGGTCTATAGAGAATTTGAGCCCAAGTCTGATTATTCCCATGTAATACAGCAAAGATACAACCAATATGCCTTCTGGGGTCGTTCATATGGTGCATAAGATCAAAAACCTAATAGATGTGTTGCCAACATTACAGAAAGTACAGTTTTTTCCTCTGGGTATCTTGTGTATATTCTTTATTTTCAACATTTTATATTGATAATTTTAATGAATTGTTTAGTAACTAACGTTTTTTATTCAAACCTACGCATTATGTCAGATAATTACAAAACACAAAGTAAATAACTTTAAACATGAATATAAAAAAGAGAAAATAAAATTTTTCTATTGGTTGGATTACCAGATTTGTATTAATACCCCCGTTGCAGCAAACCTGCATACTCAGCGAGTTCCCAATGAATATATAACATAACACATTAAAACACTTAACAGGATTCATAATAAATCTATTCACAAACAAGCGATATTTAAAATATTAATTATTCTCCATAAGAATTCTGCGTACTCCTTGGGGATGAGTACGCAGGTTTGCTGCAACAAAGCACACAAAATATTGGGTTTTTATGCAAATATAAATTTAACTCATCTCAGTGAAGCCACATACCTAGTGTCATCCATATAAATTCATAAATAAGCGATATAACATTTTAAGTATCTTCCATAAGAATAACATGGGGACAGAGTACCTACGTTTGCTGCTACAGGAACCATAGGCGATAAATTGTTTTTTGTGCAAACAACAATAAACCACAACCAGATCAAGCCATATACCAAATTTCGTCAGTTTATGTTCATAAATAAGCGAGATATACAATTTTTCTTTTTCTCCATAAAAATAACATTAGACAACGTACTGTGTTTAGCACTTTCAATATCTCGGTAACCAATTGAACTAGAGCAATGATCACAATTCCAAATAATTTGTTTTTTAAACTGAATTCAATGGTATAAATTAAAATTTGATTTAAATAAAAATTACATGTGAAAACCCCAAAAAACACATTTTTGGGGTACAAAGCTCCCAAAAACCCCATTGCGGAAGGTGCGATTTATCTGGTTTTCGAACTAGTTCAAATAAATGTTACTTTACACATTTGTACTAAATTTAATTAAGATCGGACCTTTTTTACGAGTGTTATCGTGCTTACGGACACACACATATATATATATATATATATACTTATATACAAATTTGAACGAATGGTGTTTTTGGCATCTGGCGATCTCAAAATGAAAAGTTATCATGGTCTCGGGCTTTAAGTCTTACCATGAGACCTACGGTAATAGCTTCTTCCCTATAGGGGAAATTCGCTAAAAAGACGAATGTGCGTTTAAAACTGATAATAAAAATTAAAAATATATATTAAGTTTATAAAAATTTTAATGTTTAAATTAAAAATAAAAGTGAAATAACAAACATGGTACGCTTACGATAAATATCATGTTTCCAGGAATACTGCGAATTGTATTAGCAATCATGTGACAATACAGCTGTTGTTTTGTGGTCTTTTTTCATCCGGTTAACTTGAAAACCCTAAATATATAGACTGAGCAGACTAGTGGAGTATTATGAGAGTGTGGTTGTTAACAGTTTGTTAGCTAACCTTGACCGCTTGACTTACTGAAATTGGTGAGTTGGAAGTTGGAAGCAAGAAGTATTCTTGGGACTCTTGGGACACAGTTCAACTACTTTTTTATATCAACTAGACTTTAATTGGCTTGAAAGGCAATTCAATGTAAAGCTAGCATATACAAATAAAATATGTAAAACGAATACCGGTATGAAATAAAATCCAAATGAGTTGTAGTCCAACGACATTGCATATTTGGTGTAGGGGTTGAGGTTGAGGTTATGTTTGTTATCTAACAGCAAAGTAAGGTAAGTTGTTATGTTCAGTCTTTCAAAATTACACAGTAAATAGTAGATATTTCTTAGATAGTAACATTACACTTTTACGTACGGAAATATGGGTTTAAAATTAAAATCTTTCTGTATTTTCGTGTTACACTGAGTGCCATTATACTCAGCGCACCAAGGATAGGCTAGGCTAGCATAGCTAATCATAAGTATCGATATTAATTGCGTTCATCGATCTCCGCTTCTCTCGCTTACATAGATAATGGTTTTTATTTTTGATAAACTGACCTAGCCTAACCACAGCGGCGTATAATACTCCTTACTCCTCCCCTACGTTGTCGTACTAACGCAGGTACCAATACCTAAATAGATATATGATATGGACTGGATTGGTTTTCCATACAAGTTTATGTCGGAACGACACAACGTCAATTTTCACACAACCACGCACCTGTCCTAGGATAAGTTGGAAGCAGCTGAAATCTGCTGCCGTCTAACAAACCTTCCTACCTGAAGACGCGAATTGAAGCCGAAACAGGAAAATAACGTAACAATCGACAAGATAAGGCTCGTCTAGTTGGTACACAAAATGGGATGTTATTCTGACCCAGTTTGCGAATTTTCTGTTTTCGTTCTTTCCGGAACTCATCATCTTGACGAAGAAGTCATGGAACTTAGTGAATTTGTTAAACAGTGTGTTACTGTCTATGTTTTTCATTGTTGAAGGTCTTTGACCAAACAACTTTGTGACAACGTGGGTTCATGCTACGGTAAACGATGAATTTTCACACAACCGTGCACCTGTCCTAGGATAAGTTGGAGACAGCTGAAATCTACTGTCGTCTAACAAACCTTCCAAGCCGAAGAGGCGAATTGAAACCGAAACAGGATAATAACATCTCATTTTGTGCGCCATCTAGACGAGCAGCTTGGTTGCTGGGTATTCATTTGGATCCAAAAGTGATCGGTTACTCAGACTGGGATCTGTTACTCAAATGGTAACCTTTGGAAAAAGAGTTCCTTGCTTGCTAAGTCAGTTCGGCAAAGCACTAACAGAACTATTAGCGTTAGTTCTTGTTGATTTATGCGTTATTTTCCTGTTTCGGCTTCAATTCGCCTCTTCAGCTGGGAAGATCTGTTAGACCACAGCAGATTTCAGCTGTCTCCAACTTATCCTAGGACAGGTGCGTGGTTGTGTGAAAATTCATCGTTTAGCATGCATGATCTACCCACGTTGTCACAAAGTTGTTTGGTAAACTACCGTTAGATCAAAGTTCTCCAACAATGATAAGCAACGTCAACATTTATTTGAAAGTTCAAATCGTAGTATTGAACATTCCTTTGAAGTTCAATACATGCTAACTTTTTTAAAATATTTAAGATCATAACAACAACAAAATTTATTATTTAGTTGTTGTTCCGTTTATGGTGACCAATTACTTTTTTACAACTGATTTTTTTTAAATAAATGATATGACCAATTGCTTATTTACTTCAGATTTTTTTAAAATAAATTATATGCATTGTTCCAAATAACGTGTTGATTCTGGAAATTATGTTTTTCGCCCAACTGTAATTTTTTTTGTCGAGTTTGAATTACTCATCGGTACATAACTTAAAGTGTTGCCAATTTTTTCCAGTTTTCTTGACCTTTCCACGGTCAATTTCAGACTAAATTACACTTCATATTTGAACAATAATGTTTAAAATTGTTTTCTAACTAAACACAATTATAAAATGAGTCTTCTTTTAGAATGAAGCTGGATTCATAACAAAATATCAAAAAGTATGACTGTTAACAGTTCGTTAACTATCCTTAACCTGCTGTTGTAGTTAAATTAGTTGTAAGAATTATGTTTCCCGTGTTTGAGTTGATCTACGTTGTTTTAGTAACAATACTTTTAATTGGTTCGATAGGAAACTAAACTAAATCTTTAAAATACTGCATTTTAGTGTTATATAATTGGAAAACTAAACAGAGATGATTATTAGTCCAAAGACAACTAATGTAGACTATGGTATAGGGATTTAGGTTATGTTTATTATCCATATAACAAGGTAATGTTTAAGAATCTGCATTCATTCGGATTATGTCAAGTTAAATATTCAGTACACCCTAGTATTTACTAGAATAATACTATTGCATTTAATTTGCATAAAACTGGATTACAAATTATTCTGTACTTACGTATGTTACGGAGTAGGCTTATAATTTGTTTACAGTGCGCCGCGGTGACTAGGGTAGGATAGTTAGGTATTCATAAATACAAATATCGTATTTGCGTTGTCTGAGCTGTGCTTGTGCCACTCCTGTAAATAGTTTTTATTTATACACTAACTACGCATTATGCTAGACTAACCTAGCTCAATCACTGTGACTTTTGTGACTTACAATAGTGTTCAGTATTTTTCCGTTAGGGGATCGTACTAACAGAAATATCCATTGTTCCATGTTGTTTAAGTACAGATTACGTACTATATTGGTTTGTTATAAAACTATATTTCCATACAACACATTATCAGTTTTTAAATTTAATTTTAATTTTTCAATTATAACGTTTAACTTTCCTTGGAAGTAAAATATAAAATAACATTTACTAGCCTAGTTGTAGTATAATAATAACTTAATAATAACTTAACACTTTTATTATATTACGTGATATATAGAGTAAAAAAACCAAGTCTCAAATACTAATTTACATAACTTTGAGTACATTTGTCACAACCAATATAAATTATTTCAAGTTTATTTAAAAGTAATTATAAAACAAATATAGGTTTATAATTACTTTTAAATAAACTTGAATTAATTTATATTGGTTGTGACAAATGTACTCAAAGTTATGTAAATTAGTATTTGAGACTTGGTTTTTTTACTCTATATATCACGTAATATAATAAAAGTGTTAAGTCGCATTCATCGCAAAAGAACATGTTTCGAGACCGTTGAAAATATTATAGAACCTTCCTAAGTAAATTAATGTATACTTTATTTTGAATAAAGTATATGTTTTTAGTTCATTTAGTCGTAGATGTACTTATGAAATATTACGAATTTATGTTATAGTGGCATTATTATTCATTATCTATTTTAAACTTGTATTGAAATATGACAAAATTAAAAAAAGATATTAAACTTATTAGCAATCTATATATCTTAAAAGTCAATTACAGTTACTTACCATTATCACATCATTTTTTGTAAATAAGTATAAGACTAAACGATGATCTAAAACAGTTTCCTTTAACTTTATTTGGTTAACAAACAGCTAACGGTTGCCTTATGTAAAATAAAATCAAATAAACTTCGACAAATAAGTACAGGTTGACAGGTTTCATGTGATCGGTGGGTCTAGGTGCGCAGTAGACGGGTGCGACGGTAGAGTGGTGGGGTAACCAACCGGGCCAGTGCGTTGTGCTTCGAGCTGTGGCTTTGACAACTTCCACAAGCATTAGTTGTCCGCTACTCACTTCCCCTCCTCCGCCGCGCGCCCCACCAATCCCCTCTCCAGTTGCTCCATACTCCCCTCTCGCGCATCTAGTCCCTCACATAAAACCTGATGGCCTGTACCTCATGTTTAGTGCTGACAGTGTTTTCTGTTATTTGAAAATTATATTTTCTAGACATTAAAACAGCACAGTTATCCTTTATGAAAAAAATACGGATATATGTGTATGATTTTTATTAGGAATGTATTAAATTTAGAAGCCATCTTGGAATTAAGATATTTAGGCTCCAATGATATTTACCTCTTTAAAGGTCCAATATTGGTGTTATGAAACAAATTATTTAGAAACACGTAATTTTAAGACATTTTAATCTTAAAACATACTAAAAACATGTAAATATTTATTGTATGGATTCAGTTTTGCAGGTTACGAATGTATCTACTAATGGTAGCCATCGAAAGTAGTAACAGAACGTAGTGAACAAGCGCAGCGAACAAACTTAGCAATATAAATTTTAAAACAGAAGTAGTGAACGCAGTTACCGGAAATCTAAAAATAATTGCTTTTTTGGTCATTTAACAATCACACGATAGTTAATGAAAAAATATAAATCTAAGAATAAATGTCGAGATTAGTGTAATTTTCAAGGTATATAAACCTACAAATTTTGAAATAATAGTATCTAAATAGGGGTGTTTTTATTTATTTTTATGTAATTCTGAAGTAATTTATAGGTATGTTTATGACTGTTATTGTTATTCCTAAAAGTAAAGCCTAAGTCTAGTGTACTGATGATTTCTTTCAAGATGGTCTAGGTAAAATTAGATCAATAAGTCCAGTAGTAGGTGTGAGATGATAAGCTAGAATTAAAAAGCAAGGGGGGTGCAACCCTATACGAGTTTTAGAACATAAATAGCACAACGTATGATTCTAAAGTATGGTCTATGGTCCAAAGTTTAGTTTTATTGGTTCTGTAGTTGGGTGTGTGGTAGTTAACTTGGGGAAATTAAAGGTCTGAAGTGCGGAGCCCTAAACAGTATTTTGAACAGTCTTAGGCCTATTCTAATTTGAGTTAAATAGGCATCTTTCTACCGACCTTCAGCCCTATCAGTACAGTAGTAGGTGTTATGTGCTAAACATAACTTTAAATGCCAGTGAGCGAGGTTCTTTGGATTGAGGGAAAGTCTACTTTTTGACTAGGGTATTATTTATTCCCCTACCAAATTTCGGCTCAATTCAGCTTGGTGTATTGTTAACAAACTTAAGTTAACAGTACTTATTAACAAACAAAAATGTAAATGATTTTTAATTATCAGGTTTTTTATCGTATGTTAGAACTAGCTGCCATCATACCCGTTTTAACCTGGGTATAAAACCTGTTTTTTTGTGCTGCTTTCCGTGGCTAACGCGTGGAACTATTACTAATCACGATCTGCTGGTAAAATTTTCATCAGCTCAAACCAAAGTGAATTTCCATAAGAATAACTCTGGATTTAAAGTTTGACTCCCCGTCGGTCGAAGCTCGGTCGGTAATACCTTAAAATCCTTTCTTAGTTGATACCTACGTTATGGAAAGAGTATACGCGCCAAATTTCGTATTTGTAGGTGTATAGATTTGGCTTGGGGAATGTTCAGTTTTTCGTATTTATAGATATGGATAAGGAAATAAAATTAGATTTTTAGGAAACCACCATAGCCAATCTTAGAATGTGTCAATTAAATGTAACAAGTTGAAAATCAGAATGAATGTCTTGGAAGACAATAAATCATCCCAACCTTCTTTTCAGAGTCTCCGTAAAATGTGAGCCAAAATTAGCATGCCATGAATGTTGTGCAAAGTATTACTACACCTTCCTTATTCATAATGGCATTTTACCCAAAATGTATTAAAATGGTCAAAACCCAGAACCAAAACAGATGGAACATTATAGATCTCAGAGTATTTCTAGCAAAGCAAAAAATAAAATATCAAGAAAAAATCATTTTAAAAATATATTTTGGAAATAATGAGTTGTCATATACTTGGAAAGGATTTGACACATTTATACACAATGGGAATTCCAAAAACCTGAGTTGCTATACGCCATCTATTAATAGCCTGAGACAATAAGGACTGAATTAGCGATACAGATGATAATACTAAAAAAATCATGATCATCACAGCAAAATATTGCTCGATTTTGAGTAACTGGATTACTAGTTGTAACTAATCTGTCCGTGTCTTAACTAATTAACCGTAGATCGTACTTAAACTAATAAAAACAACATAACAGTTCCTTTCGCGTGTGGGAGAACTAGTGCAAGAGAGATGGTGAATTCATCCCACCCCCTACTCCCTCCAATGTTTCGCACAATCAGTTATACATAGTGAAACCGTGTAAACAATGACCAAAACAGTCACAGCAATTGTTTTTAAAAACAAATTTAGATTGGTACCGTACGCTGTCTGTGCTGCGATGCGTGGAGGGAGGAAAGTTACTACTGCGCATGTGCAACTAGCCAATGGTTCTGTATCATCTATTTAGGAGTAGGATTACCTACGAAAATCTTAACGAGAATATTAAGTTCTTGTATATGTATAAATACATGTATACAAACTTTTACAACTGTTTATTTTCAGGGCACTTACTTTACATTTGTGTTTGCTGTTTACGTTAAATTATGATATAGTTAGATATTAACGATATAAGTGTTAACTGTATCCTTTACAGTACTATATAAAGTATACAAATATATCATATTCTATCCTATCCTAACTTGTACTCTAATTATGAGTAAGGTTTGCTTGCTCGCTTACGTCCGTCCGTGCTTGTTTGTAACTGTGATCTCAAAAACGGCTCCAACGATTTCCTTCAAATGTTAGAAATTTTTCAGAGATAACAAAAATTTATAGACAGGCCTCATCCCCAGGAAAAATCAAGTAATGTAAAAAAACAAAAATGAAAAGTTAAAAAATTAACATTGGTCTTATGGAGTTTAAAATAAAAACAAGAAAATTGCAACAGCTGCTCATAATCAACCAGGGAACTGCCAAAGTAATACTCGTGATGTTTATAATTGTTAACATGTGGTTTCCTGAGAGCAGTGACTAAAACTGTTGAGCGAAGAGTGCATAATATATAGGGCGGTCATATCCTAAATAAAGCAAAGGAACAAAGCTCATGTAATTGTCACACGCCATTATTGGTGGGACTTAGTCTACCAGTATTTGGGGGACTGTGACCTTTACTATTAAAAATCTTTAGAACCCTAAATTTGAAAAAAAACTTACGGTTGGCATCGAATGTGGCCTTAATATCTGCAAGACCTTTTTCTGTTGGTGCCTTTCCAAATTTCTGTGTCAGCGCCTCTTTCAGCTCCGGTTCTGACAGTTTCCCATCGCCGTTCTGGTCGAACTTCGAGAACAACGCTTTATGTTCTTCTTTCTTCTCAGCACTCAAACCCTAAACAAAATCACTCTTTCGAATAAATATTTAATGTCGCTAGAGTGTGTATTTAAAAATTTAGTTCAAACTTTTACTAGTAATAATGCTTTATTCAGAACTAGTTTTAATTATATTTTGCAGGATTTCGCAAGACAAAATTAAATTAGTGTGTAAAATTATTTAATTATCAATATATATATATATATATATATATATATAATGTTTATAGATACTGTATATATATGAAACATTTTTTTAAGGTAAATAACTTATAATGTGTTTTATCCCTGCATCGCCAATCAACGCCATCTGGAAATAAATAAGAAATGGGTACGTACACCATAAACTATGAAAATATAAAAAAAAGTAATAAAACAATGTAAACCAAACAAATTTCTTTAAAACAAACAATAACTAAAAAATATTCTAGAAAATCCCAAAAGTACGTTATGATACTGATTAAAATCTTGAAACTACGAAATTAATTGTGAAAAATGTAATACCAAATCATGTCGGTCAAACTAAAAGGAATGTCAAATTGAACTGGTTAACATGCCTTGACGTCCGCAATTCCTTTTAGTAAAACAGTACTTTACTATGTGTTTTATTATGTGATCAGTGCATTTATTCACATTTACGTCATTCTTAGAATGGATTAATGTTCTTAAGTTTTGATAATGGCTTCCTGTAAGCCAAAACTATAGTAAACTACCGTATTACTATAAATAATTGCGGACATCAAGGTATGATAACCTGTTTTTAGACTGGATCAGATTCCAGATCCCGAACCGTCGTGAAACATTGTTTATACTAATAAGTGATTGAAAATGTCCGCAAAAATTCCTTGCATAACATAAACTCGCCATCACCAGCAATGAATTTTAAACAAAGAACCTGTTTAAATCCATAACAGATTCCGAAAGGCTTAAAAATAAATGGAATATCAAACCTAGACTGAACTCAGTTTATATACGTATAATTTTCCCTATGTTAACACATTTTTTTAAAATTCGAACCCGTGAACTTCAGTTTTGGAGCACTCTGTATATAGATTTTGATTAAAATATTTTTAATAGATTGCCCGTATTCGTTTTAGTTGGGAAGAATCTTTTTTGGTGACTTTAGACCGAACCGTTCTCCTGTTATACATGCTAGACGGGTATGGTCTGACTCACCCTGTTTATTTCAATATGGATGGCATGTAGGTGGTGGAATTGAGTGGATCCTACTCAAAACTCTATGCTTATGATATTTCTATTATGTAAACCTAATTTAGTGCTTTTGTCCGGCGTGTCCACATCCAACATCTGCATCACTCCTCACCTAATTCCTGAAACTAACCTTTATAATGAACATTGAAAAAATATGCCCAGATTTTATTATTTCATTTGCAGGATAAATAAAATACGTCTTACAACACTATAAAGTAGGGCCTATATTTACACTTATACTGTACTTACATACAAGACGGTAAAAATACACAAAAGATGGTACAAGGCGATCGATTTCAACCAGTTTCACCGGTCATCATCAGGCCCAATCATAGAATGACAGAACCAAGATGGCGAACAGGTTATATACTATTGGCTACCGGAAATTCCGGAAACAAGTTGCGATAAGTACCACCAGAGTCAAATTTGACCTAGTCATTGATCAATGAAACAGAATTATTTTAGATTCAACAATAGGTTTTATGCAAAAACTGATAGATTAACTATGGGGAGTCCTGCAATAATTTAAGAAGTGTTCCTGCAACATCATGAAGAATGTATTTTGGAAAGATTGAACAAAGATCATGAAGTAGCAATGTACGTTAGATATGTAGATGATGTCCTTATAATTTATAGCGAAACCAAGGATGGTGAAGCAGATGATATGATGCAAATATTCAACAACCACCACAGAAATCTGACTTAAACAAGCGAACTTGAAGGAGAAAGAAAAATTAACTTACTGGATTTAACAATAATGAGAAGAGAAGACAAGCTGGAATTCTAAATCTACAGGAAGCCAACACAAACGAATGCAACCATCAACAGCAAGTCCATACATCAAGCCACAAGACCGCTTCATTTCGTTCAATGTTGCACAGAGCCTACAAGATCCCATTAAGTGAATCAAGCAGAAGAAAGGAAATAGCTGCAATCAAATCTGTAGCTCGAGCCAACGGATACCAATCTACACTCATTTATGAAATGGGGGCGAAGATATTGAAGAAGATGAAGAACCAAGAACGGCTCCGAAATATGACAAATCTGAGCAACGAACGGGAGAAGGAGAGTACGAGTTGCATTTAACTTCACTAGCGATACAACATAAAAATAAAATAAAATGAATGCATGAGAAGAATTGTTTATTTTTAAGGAAAAAAATTTAAGGATAGGGATAAATTGATCAATGAACAGGTCAACTTTGACTCTGACTTATTGCAACTTGTCCGGAACTTCCGGTATATAAGCTGTTCGTGATCTTGTTTCTGTCATTCTCTGATTGGGCCTGAAGATGACCGGTGAAACTGGTTGAAATCGATCGCCTTGTACCATCTTTTGTGTATATTTTACCGTCTTGTATGTAAGTACAGTATAAGTGTAAATATACTTTATAGTGTTGTAAGACTTATTTATCCTGCTTAGTTGTAACAACACGTATCATGCTAATAAAGAAATTATTTCATTTGAAAATAGACAAACGTAATTTACGATGGTAAAAAAAAACTAGAGCTTTGTTTTTATTGTGTTACGTAAATTGGTTACTATAAGTTGCTGATGAAATTACCACCGGCTGGTGAATGGGAGGGATTTATTCATCATACTGTTGAATTTGGCAAATTTGTGTTTGGCTGAATAATGTTGATTTATATTCATGGATGTTTCAGTGTCAATGTTTCTTTAAGTTGGCACACAATGGATTAACAATACGTCACATTTTAAGCCATCTACTTATATAAAGCTAGACGGGTTCACTCACTCACTTACTGATTCACTGACATTAACTAGGAGGCACTTCCCGTACCTAAACCCACCTCGACCACATACTTGAATTAAAGATCTTGATGAGAAACCTTCAGATAAATTTCCAAAAAAAACATTGTTGAGTTTTGGAGGTACTTTTTGGGCGGGAAAAACTCCACTATTTAAATTTTTTTCGCTTTGAGAGCGTTTTGTACGGAAACGGGAAGAGATGACAACAAATTTTAAATACAAAATTTGTAGACAATTTAATTCACAACTAACGAATTTTCATCATATTTAAGATCCGATCGTCCGTTTTGCCGCTATTTATCAGAGAAGAAATAATTTTGAGTTTTTTGGCCCAATTAAATTTGTACTAAGTTTTGGAAAGCTCTTTTAATATAGAACACTGCCTTTGGCCAATACCACATGTTTGTATGAGCTGATTTAAATAAACCTCCCAACTAGGCGATAATTTGCTCACCATGAGGTTTATATAAATTAGCTGTTTCAAAACATTTTTAGCACATTATCGCCTATACGGGATGTTCAATATTGCGAATATTGTTTGTTACAATGTCGGAAAAAGCGTCATCAACCTTTTGTTATTTGTTCTAACGAATGAATTTAGCCCAGTAGCCCAGTGGATATGTTGTCAGATTCACGATTATGCAGTCTCGGTTTCAAATCCTACTTTTGATGTTTACTTTTTGAGGTATGAAATTTCTGTTTAATTTGTCTTTATTTTGTTTTTACAAATACATTTGTTTGTAATTATGTTGCACAACGAACCGCCACCATACAGCACTATGCGGAGTTAGGTTAGGTTAGGTTACTATAATCTAGTTGCGAACTGCAGCCTAATCTTTTGTTATTTTTTAAAAGTAAATCCATTTGTAGAACTCCAATTTAACATTGTAATCACAACTTTTTATTTAACATACGGTATATATGAATGAAGTTGAATCGAGTTAGCACTTTAACTTTTTGCTTTTATACATCTCGAAAAAAATATCGTAGTCGAGAGTGCATTCGATAAATCGAACAAGCAGCCAGTTAGTAAAATGTTTCGATATCGAACCGATATTGGACCGTCTGTGTGGGCGATAATGTGCTCACCAAAGCTCATTCAACAATACTACACATAAACAACTACACAACTTCACAACTGCTACACAACTTTAGTTTATCATTGTTTAAAAGACTACAATAGTTGAGTTTGATTTAAATTTGTGTTAACTGAGGAGTGCAAGTGAGCGAAGCGAACTCCAAAAGGGGGTTTGAGGACGAAACCTCCAACAACTATAAGCCTAGTTGTCTTATATAGAGAGTGTTTAATTATGTCGTGACAAGCAATTTGACCCTGGTATAAAACTACTAAATAATTAATAATACCGTATACCCATTAATTCTTTAGTAGTGGGTTATTTTGGAGGCTAATAAAATATGAACTTGTCTGCTGACCCAAGAGTAGCTTTAATTCAAAATATAAATGTTTACAAATTTTGTATTTTAGCGTCACACAATGATCGTGGAACATCTGTTTTATTTAGTGCTCACTAATTAAATATATAACACTTTTAAAACCATACATATTTTTTCAACTTGCACGTAAATCTGTTCCATTAAACTGAATGAAAATTAATTAACAAAATTGTTTTGTGAATAAATACAAAATGAATTCCTTTTAAGACCTTTTCAGTACCTATTCAGACTTCTATAAGAAGGATAGATTGTATTTTTTTTCGTCCACACTTATTATTGATAACACATATCATTACTTATAAGTAGTGTACGTGACAAACTTGGTTACAACATTTAAACTGAAATAAAGGTAACGAAAATATATTGAGAATTTATAACGGGAATAAAATGATGATCCGTCGAGGCAGTATATCCTAATAGATTTATGAGTAATTCAAATAAAACCTACATACAAATATGAAGAATCAAATAATCCTGAAAGGTTAGAATTACGTTTGAAAGGTTTCTGAGATCAGACCAGTGTTGCTAACGTCACGAGCAGCCATACCAACGTACTGTATGAAGAAATCATTAGCATACTTAGAAGTGTTAAAAAACATATATTTACTTACAAAGGGGAAAAGTAACATTGGTGTTCACCCGTACTTATAAACACACGTGTATTGTTAAACACACGTACTCTAAGGAGTACTTTAAAACACATTTATGAATTCAAAATTGTGCGTGTTATCACATAGGTGTACTGATTGAAATAAAACCGTTGATGACGATGTAATATGAACTAACAATTATTTAAATTATAGTTAAAAAAATCTCCACTTGGTTTTAGCATTTACCATGTACTTGAGCATGACTCTCTCTAGTACAGTGGCGTTTGTATGTATGTATGATGCGACTGGCAGTGGCGAAGGAGCTCCCGGGATATCGTGAACCAAAGTAACACCCTTCCTCTTACTGTCTTCTTTATAAAAAAAATTGTATCATATGGAATCAAGTGGGAATTTACATACGAATGAGTATTGTTGAAACATAATTAATATTGTATAACAAATATTTCGTATATCAATAAATATTGTAAAAGGTACTCAGTTATCATTTATGTAAGGTTTTCTTTATTTAACAGGCATGTTTTAGATGGGGTACTTCAATTGTTTTTGACTTATTTTTTGGCACAACCCACCTTTAGGTTTATGTGGAGTTGTCCAGCGGAGACTGATGGGATCTTGTCAGATATATAAAAGCAACACAACACGAACATACTCAAATTAAAAACAAAAAACAACGCCACATTAAGTCCCGACGTTTCGAGAAACTAAACAAATTTCCCGTTATCAAGGGTCCTTGAGCCTAGCACGAATCCGAGCCGAGTTTGGTGCCCAAATGTAAGTCGAAAATATGTAATTTTCTCTCCTTTTGCATTTTCAAGCCCCGCTTAAAGTAAGTTATTGTTAGACTAGGAACTAGAATTCAACAATGCCTTACATACTCTGGTTACCTACTATTGACGATACTAAGCTCAGAATCAACTGTGAGTGGAAGGCTGTGATTTTTAACAGTTTGATACGCACAGACAATATTTGACAAACAACGTTTACTGGACCTCACGTTGAAAAGCTTCAAAAGTATCTTGACAAATGTAGGAGATGAAAATATTCTTCTTTGCCTGAAGTAAGAACGAATCGGAAATAATTTAAAATATACTAAAAGCGTCAGTTCGTTACTCAATTTTACTTTCCAAAACAGTTTTAAAATAAGTGGTAACTGGACCTTTGTTCTAAGTTGTCTTTCATTTTATGATTTCGTGAAGAAATACTAAACAGCTTAACAAAACAGTTCAAACAATTTGATTGTTATATGAAAATGTTAATAAAAAATACTAATAGCTCTACTGGCAAATATTATCTATAAAATTATTTAATAATGTGAAATTGTTAATGCTACGATTTCTCTAGTAATAATTCAATAAAACTTGTTCCTACCTACTGTTTACAAAGGTCAGGATTAATTCCATGACTCAAAGCCAATATATCTGACCCCGGATATTCGACACTCATCGGAATATTTCAGTAAACCATGTAGATGGGTGGAAGTATTTTTGGTTCGAGTTTCTTGAGTAAACTGAGGAAAATATATGCAGATTTATATTGATTTGATCCCTATGTTAGTTATACATTGTTTCCTTAAATTTGTTATTTATTGATATGTTGTGTTTTAAGGAATAAAGATACAAGGGAGGATTATTCTAATACCCTAAACTGTAATCTAACTGCGTGGACAAGTGACTGTTAAGGAATCCGAGAGTTACTTTAAGTCAACTTTTACAGTACTAAGTTTTCCCGCTTCTCTAGAACAATTTTATCTCAATCCCCCTCCCTCCCCCTGGGCCGCCGTATTAAATGTGTAATATATAATTAAACAAATATTTAGACATCTTAACCTTGCCTGAACTGATTACTGCATGTTTCCTGAACACTTTAGGGTTTTATTTAAAGAATGAGTTTAAAGAGTTCCAAAGTCTGAAAGTAACAAAATAAAATATCTCAAAGATCAAAATGACGCTGAATCCGTTGAACACCCCGACAATACCGAAACAGTAAGCCATGAACTGCGCCAAGTTGGTGAGGCTGACTCGAACTGCTGTGTAGAAATGACTTCCTTTATAAGTCATTCTCACCTTTCCTCCTTGTTCTATACTATCACGTATCTTCACAATTTCAAAGCTGTAAGATAAGGAATAGCAATCTGGTAAACAACGGCATGATTCACGGACACATTTCAAAACATTTGGGCAATCTGACAAGCAAACACGGACCGAACTGTTGTGCCGAGGTAGGTAGTGCGTCACACATCCGCAGAGTTGTAGAGAACAGTTTGCTATACACTCTGTCTTGCAATTTTGTTCACTGTAGTGTTTGAACATAGCCAACTCTCTTTCATTTGAATAGAAACAACCTCTCTCCGTAGGCTGATAGCTCTCTAGGTCTTTCTCGGTTTTTACCACTTCTGGCATTACTCGTATTTCTTTATACTCCCCGAATTTCAGATCAAAATCACTGTTAAATATAAAAGGGACTTCGACTGGGTTGTGAATAACGAAGTACATTTCCTTAAGCTTGGTTTCCTTTACGTTGCAAAGTTTGGCAGACTCTTCATTGTGTCTACTCACAAATTTAAATTCAATAAGATGTTCTTCGGATATATACGCTGGCGTAGTCTTGAAGTCTCCATTTAAATAAATCATGTTTTCCAACGTAAAGTCTCTTCCTTTATAAAGCAATTTCTGAGGTACATCCAAAATGTTATCATACATTTTCTCAGAGAAAATAGCAGTGTTTTCCTTGAAAATATCTTTCTCCCTCAAACCATTCATTGTAAAGCACATACCAAAAATTGATAGGAATGGAAGAATATCGTATCATACACGATCATCAAGTGTCAAAGAATCATACTTGTTCCAGTTAAAACCATTTACAAACCTAGTTTGCCATATTTCATGGTTACAATGAGGAAATAGTTTTTTTGAGTACACTGAAAACTCTTTGCCTCCTATGGATTCATTTAAATGCAAATCAAACGATCACCACAAAGCTAGTCTGTTGAGTAACCGGTATGGACATATCAGAGAAGCTATAGCTATAGAAGCTTTCTCTTCAAAAGCACACATGTCGTTGAAGTAACAACGAGAATCACCAGTTTCATTACATGACAAGCATTTTTCTGTATTTTCAGCGAAGTCATCGTTCTCTTTGAGTAAACCAGGTAAACACACTGTGACTGCAGGAAATGGGACTTCACTCACATAGGTCAAGTTGTTTGAGATAGTTTTAACAACAGGAGAATTGTTCCAGTTGTCGTATTCTTTCTTGATGTAAACATAGCTTATTCATTAGTAATGAAACTATATGAATAAAGATCCACAGGTAGGAGTGTAACCGGGGCCGGCCTTTTTCTCCAATAAATTTAATCCCAGGCATACTTAGTGATGTCATCGTGTCTCTCAAATACAATTGTAGGAAATTACCTTGGTCATTACTGATAGATTCTCTCGCCCGAGACGATTTGGTGAGTATCTGAGCATCTTTAGTGGAAAGCTCTGTAAGGTCTGAAGAACCATTGGCCAAAGTAACATCAGATATTTGTGTACTCGATGACTGAGCTTTGATTGATTCTTCCATCTGATTTAATCTCTTCGTTAGTTCATTTACAGTAGTAATAAGGCGTTTTTGATCTATATCTGATGATAATTTCTCCATGTTCAAGATTTTTTCCGGATCGTATAAAGTCTATATAAATTGTCTAAACATTTCCTTACACATAAATTCAAAGTCGTAGCGTGTAAGTCATTCCCAAGCACAAGCAAAACACTAAAACGTACACATTTAGATCCTGTGTGTCTGCACAATGTTAGTGCAGTAAATGTATGAAATAGGTGTTATATGGACGAAGTAGAAGAGACGTAATTGCATGTAACGGAGTTCACTGACATGAAGTAATTGCTTACGATAGCCTACCACGCCCTTTTGGTTTAATTATCATTTTTTAAATAAAGTGCAGTGCATATTTTAAATTGCATGCAAACATTGACAAGCATAAATTAATGCTTAATTAATGTACCGGCTTTTAGTTAAATAAACGTTGGTGGACAAATCAATAATTATAAATACACATAAAATGTAGTTCATGAGAGCTAGCAACTAACAATTTCAGTGTAAGTGATTAATGTTCCTAAATGTTTTCTATTGCCCTGTTAAATTTAAAATACCTCCGTCGCAGCAAACCTAAGTACTCAGTGAATTTCCAACTCATAATATAAGTCTTAATGCCACATAAAGCCGCATAACAAGTTTCATAAACACATATTCACAAATAAGCGATATATACAGTTTGAATTATTCTCCGGAAGAATAAAATTCAGTACGAAGGTTTGCTGCAACAAGGAACACAAAATACGGGTTTTCATGCAAATATCAATATAAATCACCGAGGTGAAACCACATACCAAGTATAACCAATATAAATTCATAAATAAGCGATAAATACCATTTTGAGTTTAAGCAAAAACATTTGTACTTAAGTTTTAAAATGTTGACTTATAAATAATACTTCCCATAAGAAGACTTTTTAAGACCGGAAGCTGCTACAGTTGGACTTTTTAAGGTATTCTAGAGTCACCTTACTTGTGTGATTGAGGTTAGGTTTAGTAAACAAGGTAATGACCAATATTCAGTAATATGTTGGGTAATTATATCAACCTCCAGACACCAACGATTTTGAAGATTTTTTAAAAATATTCGCCATAATATTTTCATTTCGAAAATGGTACACATTTTTTGCGGAAATGTCGGGAAAACCGGAAAAAAAGGCTTGATAGACA
Organism: Allygus modestus; assembly: GCA_963675035.1. Classification (NCBI taxonomy): domain Eukaryota; kingdom Metazoa; phylum Arthropoda; class Insecta; order Hemiptera; family Cicadellidae; genus Allygus; species Allygus modestus. Next base: position 509,884,833 of record OY776111.1, read on the forward strand.
TTGAAGATCGGATTTGATGTCCTATTACCTGTTACCTCCGCAGGTAACAACTAACATTTTACTGATAATACGGTAAATTATGATTAGAATTTAATAAATAAATGTTTCACTTAACTTATAACTAACTTGCACTTTGCAGCCGATGTAAATAAACTTTCATCTCTGGAACTACAAAACGAAAACAATGGCGACGGCAGTAATGGCGTATACAGAAGCCGGGTGAAATGTGGGTTAGTTATCGTGGACCCCGATAATTATATCGTGCGCGCGCTTGCGATTTGGGTTTTTGGCAACGTTTTGCCATAGTGGTTCAGATAGGTTTCCCAGCCGATTCTTTGACAAGTGAAACTCAAAGCTTTGCTTAAAGCTTTCGTGTTATCTGTGAGGGTATGTTCAGGCATACAAATATCCGATGATTAACATATAGGCCTACGAGAACTAATTACTAAATGTATAAATTGAACTGAATATATGATGGGCTCTGCGTCACGCGTATTGTTTTAAATTATAAACAAATGCATGTTCCCTTTGCAATAGATACTATTTAGATTAGACTAAACAAGACCTTATAAATTATTTGCCAAAAACACTACACATCCTAAAGCCAAAATATTATATTAACAGGTGTTTTCATGTTACTCCGTTTTTAGTGCATTGAGGAGTGTGTTTGGTACCAAAGTATAAATAAAATATTACTATTAAAACTTGGTTAGCTAACTAGATCCTGCTGAGACTGGAAATCTTGAAGAAAATAGTATTCCTTGTTGACAGTTCGTTAGCTTGGCAATTGTATTGGATATTACTGTTGATGAATTGATGAATCATTAATGGTATTATTGATCGAATATTATTTATATATCGTAATAACAGCAACACAAAATATATAATTTTACTTTATCTTTTGAGTCATATACAATTGTCCTAAATTTATTTATCAAAGATAAAACAAATTCCTGATCATCCCTACTGTAGTTAGTCTATGGTATGACAGTAACCATGGAGGTCTATTAGCAATACTGGAGGCAACACCAATGAATTCCCTACCAAATCTTTGTAAGGCAAATAACCACTCCCTAAAATGAAACGAGTCAACAAAGTGGATCAAAACAATAATTATTCTTGTTTACAAATTTTAGAAGGCGTGGTGTTTGTTATTTTGTTTAGTCTAAAATATTTCATGACTATAATGGATACATAAATCAAACGAACCATATTAATTTGTCTCGACTGTGTTTAGTTGTATTCCAGTGATTTGCAAGAATTGATTAATTTTTAAGCATAAAACAACCAATTAGAATGGTTCAAAAATGATAAATTAGCCTCACCAGTGTACCAGCCTGACAAAATCACCAGCTCACTTTTTCGACGAAAATCGTGATGCGGTGTTTTCTCCAGTATTATCATTATACCTCCTTTCTATGTATTAACAGTTCGTTAGCTAGCGTAATCCTGCTGAAGATTGGGAGCTGGAATCAAGCATTCCTGTGTGACAGTCGAATTTATTTGATAGGCAACTAAAACTAAGTTTATATGCCTATCTATATTGTATACAACTAAAATAGGTTATAGGTATTCGAAATGAAATATAAATGAATTTTAGTACTAAGACTTACGCTATTATATTTGGTAAAGGGTTTGAGGTTATGTTTATCTACTAACATATTAAGTAAGGTGAGTTAGGCCTATAATAGTATAGTTAGTATAATATTTTTAAGTTGTCAGTAAATAGTAGTAGACCATTACATTTCACTTACGAAAATTGGGGTAACAATTGAAAATCTTTCTGTACATCCGTATTATACTCAATACCCCTATTTTAGCGCATTTAGGCTAGGTTAGACGGCAGCTTGGCTTGGATGGTTGATCATAAATACGTAAGATAAACTAACCTAGCCCCTTGCTCAACTCAGCGGATTATAATACTCCTTATGCCTCCTTAGCTTGTCCAATTAAGGTAAGTCACTGTCTATTTTTGAATTTAGCCCAATGGGAACTCTCTAAGTATGCGGAATTGAAGAAGTGTAACATCCAGTCAAACAAAGGGAATTCCAGGGAGATTGTAGGTATTTTTTTTTTGTTAAAAAAAGAATTGATGTTATATAAAAAAGGGGTATATCTCTTGCAAAATGATAATTTTCCTAAACAAGGTTTTAATTTTCCCATAAAGGTGATTTTAATATAGGTCTAATTTGAGTTTTATATATCTATTGATCATTTCTATCAGAGATAATTAGATATCTCTTGTGATTTTGTTACCTCTTATAAATAGGTTTGGGCATTTAATAGACGCAAGAATAATAAGTATAAAGTGAAATGTATTAAATAATTGAGCTTTTTATTGCTGCTGTCATTACACTATACGAAATACTGTATATCATATCAATAATACCACTAATGGGTCTATAACATTAATACCCAGTTTAATTTTCTAGCTTATGGATCAGCGGTACCTAATAATACTACTTTTTGTTGTATTTTATTACTTAATAGCCATTTTAGTACTAAGAGATTGAAATTGTGGTTAATTTAAACACTTAAACTGAAACTCAATCGTGTAGGTTAAGTTTTGTTTAACTGGAAATAAGTTAAATAGTAAAAGATTTAGTGTTACCTGAATAATGAAAAAGAAAAAAGAGTGGATGTTAACAGTTCGTTAGCTATCCAGAATCTGATATAGATAGTTCAAGTTCAAGAGATGGAGGTTATAGTACGTATCTTTAGTGAAAGGTGAACTGCGTTATTTTAGCAACAATACTTTTACTGATTCGAAAGGCAACTACATTAAGTCCTTAAGATGCTATGCATCTTCATTATAACACGCAATATTAAATACAAATTAAAGCGGATGTTTTTTAGTCAAATGACTACGGTATGTTTTGTAATGTGATTGAGGTTATGTTTGTTAACCAACAAAAAAAAGTAATTTAAATTAACAAGGTAATGTTTAACTCTTAATTTTCATTTAATTTAAGCCTGTCACACACCTTTCACGAATACCTCTGAAGTATGTTCCCTGTTTGTGTGTTTACTGCTTTATTTTAGCAACTATACATTTAATTGATTGGATATGCAATGCTCTTTATATCTATAAAATGCTACTTAAATACGTTGACAGAAGCTAAGTAGAAATAATTGTTTTACAAGGACGTAGCCGGTTTCGCTAAGTATAGGATTGAGGTTATATTTGTTAGCTAGTATAACGAAATTAACAAGGTGATGTTTAATACTTCGTATTAATTTTATTTTCTTCAAACCTTATGATTATATTTTTATTAATCACTTAAACATTATTTATTGAATTAATAACGTGACAGTTTATTTGTAGAGGTTAATCAGAATTCAGATTTAAATATGTCCATTGAAACACAGATTAAAATGTTATAACGTCTATAAGAATTATTGTCGTAGTGCTCTGATGTCAACACCGTAAGACGAATGCCTAAGAAAACTGCCTAAATTACCTGGAACGGTTTTCCATTAATTTTTAATACTGTCGTAATAATTTGTGTTCTAAATACCGCTTAACCTATGTAAAGTCTTGGATACATGTATAATTTAAAAACAAAAAAACACTGATTTAATATTTTAATATATCCAATAGGTCTTTGTATGATAGGATAAAATAATTATTAACTACTAGCGATCGCCCAAAAGTACATTCTACTTAAACCCAAACCCAAACTTAAACCCAAACTTAAACTTAAACCCAAAGCGACACATACTAATAATGGTGGTTTGCGTGAATGTTTTGCCACAGCCTGCATCAGCAGTTAAATAAATTAATTTGAACCAGTGTCCTTTTGCTGAACTTCACGAATTACCACTCTTTCTTTCTATACCTATCCCTCTCCATCACCATCTACTCCCTAACAACCAGGGTTAATTTTGTTAAAGGAGATTAAACGGATAAGATAAGGGTGTTACCATTCCAGTAGTCAGTAGAATGTTGTATTTGCATTAGTCCTGAACCATCTCGTCTTGCTCTTTGTTATTATATCAGCTGTAAAATATACAATTTAATTAATAACTATTCTTCCATTTGATTAACATTGAAACTTTGAAAGCCTGTGGGGCTTAACCCTGATGGCTGATATAAATTGTATTAAGTTTCTGCTCATCCACAGGACAATACCTTTATAACGGTATGCGTGAATGTCTCGTACGATGCACACAAGTGAGAAAAAGGAGGGGGAGTTTTGTGCTTGCCTATTAATATAAAAGATTTTTTATTTAATTCACAGGTGCTTTCTAATTAATGTGGTATTGTAGTGCCTATTTACAATGAGTTATAGATGGATATAGTGCAATGAATGTATAAGTTAATGAAATAAAGTATCTGTTTAACACTCTAAAGGTCTGAAGACTAAGACTGTTATTAATTCTAAACACGCTAAACGGCTAAAAGCTTCTCCTAACGTAAAGTGGTGCGTGCCATGGAAACCTTATTTCAGTGACGTGTGCAAAGTATATTACGTTATTTCACAACCATCAATACTGAGATATAGTTCTTTAAAGATCCATTGCAGTTTTAGAAAAATCAAGCAAATAAAATAATTAATGTTAAATTTTGAAATTGCGTTACAATATTTTAGTTTGTTAAAGAGAGAAACTCGGTAGATTTGATATAGTTTGTAAATATGAATATTATTTGTTGAAATATGTTTGTCATTAGGTTTCATGTTATGAATTTTCTATACAAAAACTCTAACTTATATATTACTAGCTGGTCCTGTTCTAATGCCATTGAATTTGTTTTATGTCAAATACTAATTCATTTTCATAGATGAGCTCGTTCGCATCGCTCACTCACCTTCCGGATGAGCTCGTTCGCTACGCTCACTCGCCTATTTTTATATGGTGGTAACTTCGGCATCGAAAAAAGAGTTCGTGTTGCCATTCAAGTAGATTTTTTATTTCCATTATGAACATATATTATGCCTTTCAAGTATGTTTAGATATAATCATTGACTATAAATATTGAAGTAGAGTTCTCATTGCCATTGTAAAATCTGTCTCAATTTTGTGAGTGCCAGGATTCAAAGAGGTCGTACTTTACACTATTCACCAACAGAGTATACTGCTGTCAACTATTACTTATCCTCTGAAGGAGGGGATAATCCAACAGTTGGTGTGTCTGGAAGCAAACATAAGTTGGTTATCGCTTGCTTTCTGGGGTAAAAATATTTTAAAAGTTAACGTAAACAACTAAAATAAATAGTTGACGAATAATTGTATAATAACATCGTCCTGACATTAACGAACACACCAAAAAATAACTATTCAATTTGGTACACTCATTCTCAAGTTATGGAATGACAAAGGGAAATATTGATTCATTTTTATATATTAAGATTATATAAACCCGTTTGGTAAGCCAAAAGCGTGAAATTTCATATACATCAATACGAAACATGATTAATGTTTTAGCAGTAAAATAATATACACACTACGTGTGTCTCTTCATTTAATTTAACTTTAAATGTTTGTAAAAATTCAATTAATTTTTAACTAAGTAAATAAAAGTAAATTTCATTTTGTGCACAACAGTAATGTTATAGTTCCTTGAATAGTAAATGTACATACTCATAAATACATTTATGTTATAATAATGTATTGAATATGACATATCCGAAAACCTTTCCTCTTTTTTAACAAGCCCTTAATCAAACGTAAACTACAGTCATTGTGCCTATTTAAATTACTTACAAGTAACACATAATTTTGTTTAAAGAAGTAAAATACCAACTCTTGTATTCTTATAACTCTCTTTAGTTAACGAGCAAATAACACTTGCCGATGTTTGGTGATTTTAGGTTTGTCTTCTACCATGTTAAAATGATATTTTTATATGCATTTCTTCTAAATCGTCCTTAAAAACCAGATACTGACAAATGTTAACTGTTTATATTTAATAGTTAGTAATTTTAATCATATGAATAATAAGGAATTTGTATTTGTAAGGTAACCAGTAAAATTAACCTTAATAAAGGTCCAATGTTAGTGTTATTAATTTAAATAATTTATTATTCTGGTCACTGAATCATGCACGTTTTAGGACTTTTTAGGTTTTAAATTAGACTGAAATTAATGTTTTCTTTATTAATTTCACTAAAATAAAATAAAATTATGACCAAAGTGTTTACTGTTGTTGGTGTTTATTTTAAACTCCTAATTAAACTTTAAAGTTCGTTTACTTTCTCATTAAACAATTTTATAGTGTTTAGTAGTATATCGCTAAAAATAAAATAGAACTCAAGAAATAATAATATTTCTTCCATTTTTTTTTAATATAAAAATTAAACTTTTAAAATAACAGGCTTGTTCAAAAATACGATTACCGTATGTAATTGAAAGTAACACCTAATTACATATTACATGTATGTAACACGTTCCTATGTATTTAGTTCTAACGATTAGGCGCGAAAGTAAATCTTAGGACGAACTCGCACTATCCCGTATATGTGAATCGTTTAAATGATTTGGCACTACTGGTCGGGTCCAAGACGGTGGTAGTGCGCGAATTTTGATCTGGCTTTGTCGAGTTATTTTTAATCTTGGGAGATATTTACATTGATTATCGAGGTATTTGGACTTGGCTTGGTAGTGAAAAGGCTACTTTTTCCAGTGAATGATATTAGTATTTCGATAAATTATTAAGTATATATGAGGATAAGATATATATATATATATATATATATATATATATATATATATACAACATTGCTTAGGGTGCCAATTCCAACAGTTTGTATACTTCAATTCTTAAACTTAAGTAAGCCATTGTTATAATTACTAATAATAACGCTTTTGGCAGTTTCATTCTTACTTATGTTTTTTTTATTTTTACCTAAACGTTTCGACGCCACTTTGGACATCTTCATCGGTAGGAAGGTTATATGAACAAAACAAAATTTGAAAACAAACAATGAATCATATGATAGCTTACTACTACATCTAATTTAAGTACATTAGTCAAACATTTAAATATATAAATATGGTGATCTATGGGGTGTATTTTTAATTTATTTCCTTTTTGAAAATTGGAAGCAGAGACTTGGAGAGCTTGTATCCATCTTCCCTATTTATATTTTTCTCGTGTTTAATTATTTCTATGGATTCTCTAATTTTTCTTTTAAAATAATCTTCTTTATTTAATAGATGAAGATGTCCAAAGTGGCATCGAAACGTTTAGGTAAAAATAAAAAATATAAGTTATAATGAAACTGCCAAAAGCGTTATTATTAGTAATTTGTATTCATTTAGCAAATGCAATTTATTTTTCTTGTGTTTACTAAAAGGTAATCGAGATCAAAACATAATGTAGAAGTTGGATAAAAATGTACTATTAATGAGCAGTTTCATAAACAGTATCATAAATTTTGATGTAAAATAGTGGAAAATCCAATACGACGGCGGAAGCTCACTTCAATCGAAGTAGAAAGCTTGGTATTTGGATAATGTGACCTTAGGTAACACTTTTCATTACAAATATTTCTACTTGCAGTTTTTAATTGTTATCAAATTTTATATCCTAATTTCCCTGGCCTATGATTATCATGATACGTGTTGTTATAATAGAATAAGATAACAACTACATCCTACAACACTACAAAATATATTCACACGATTACGGTAAATATACTCAAAAGATGGTTCAAGGCAATCAATTTCAACCAGTTACACCGATCATCTGGGCCAATCAGAGAATGACAGCGAAGCAAAACGGTGAACTGGTTGAAATCGATCGCCTTCTACCTTATTTTGCCGCAAATTTATCGAATTGTATGAAAGGTCAGTATTATTGTAAATTCATCTTTTAGTGTTGTGAGACTAGTTTATTTTATAGTTTTTAAATATTTGTAAAAATAAAATAAATCGTTATCTATTATTTAATTATTATGTAATATTTTTAATTTATAATCACGTCACAAAGATCGAGTTTTAATTGTATACCGTAAATGATTAATGCGTGATGTGGAAATAGTTATAGGAAACATTTTTATTTAGTAAAGTGGCATAAGAAACCTAAACTAATTATATGTAATCAAATTAGTGCTGCATTAAAACTGTAAGCATCATTGCATAACAAATTGGTTTATAATTTATTATTATTTACTTAATCATATCATACATCTTTAAAATTATTTTTTATGTGTTTTGGTATAAAAAGTTATTTGTATCAAGTATTACTCCAAACTTCACTGCTCTATAGAGTTGTGAAATGTCTTGACGAGTTTTTGCCCCAGTTTACGGGTATCTATTCCACCGTGTGAAGAGTCTACATTCGTTAAATTGTTTCCATGTTAAAATTTTGGTGATGAAGCAAATCTGCGTAATCAGCCCGAATTTATTCTTATAGATATTAAATACAATGTTATACCTCTATTATTTATAAATATATGTAGATTAAAATCGGCAAGTGGCTTTATGTAGCAGTTAAGTGCATATTATATGAATGTGAACTTCCCTGAGTACGCAGGTTAGCTGCGACAGGGGTATTTAATAAATGTTTTAATTACAAGCTTCTAAGTTGTAAAAAAATCCAAGTACACTTATTTTCATAATTATTTTCTAATTTTATAAAGAATTTTTCTTATATAATAAACTAAATCTTAAACAAAGAAGAGATTTTAATAAAATAATTGCTTATCAGCATTTGGTGTTTTAGGTTATGTTCCAATTCACATCGATAAGAAGTATAAAAGATAAGCTTAGTTCTTAAAACAAGCTTAGTATTCATTGAGTCGTCTAATCTTATACTCTAATATGAAGAAGGTTTGCTTGTATGTTTGCTTCCTTGCTTACTTGCGACACTGATCTCAAAAACGTATCTAACGATTTCCTTCAGATGATCGAAATAACTAATTTCTGGAAAAAAATAAGTTCTAGACGGGTCTCATCCCCAGAAAAAATCAAATAATGTAAAAAAATAGAATAAAAAGTTTAAAAAATTAACATTCGGCGTATAGTGTTTCAAATCAAAACAAAATAATTTTAACAGCTGTTAATAATCAACCAGGGAACTGTCAAAGGAATACTCATGTTGTTTATGATTATTAACATGTGGTTTCCTGGGGCCAGAGATTAAAAGATTTGAGTGAAGATTACATATATAGAGTAGAAAAATAAGTCAAAGGGAGATTGAGCTAAAAATAAAAACTAGAGGGACCATAAAAATGTATAAAAAAGGCAAATGAGCTATACAAATCTGATTATCAGTAGGGGGAAGTGGTGAAATATTAACAGAGTCATCTAAACAAACTGACTGGCCTTCCCCGAGCAAAGCTAGGCTACCCAGGTACTAATTACTTATTTATCAAACTGGAATAAGCCAATGTTTGTTACGAACGGATTTCATCTTATTGTTAAAATACCAATAGTTTGTAAATATAACTCCTTGTTATGATAGCTAACACTCCAGCTTAAAATGAGATCAATGGCACAGAATAATTAATAAACTTTCAACACAGAGTTCAACCAACGACGACTTCACAAAACGGAAATTCAATTTTCATTTAATCATTTCTTAATATTATATCACAGCCCAATAAACGTTTTAGCTGTCTCATCAGCTAACGTTTTTATTAAATTTAAGTATCATAACCAATGCAAGTGGAGGATCACTGATCTTTTATTTTGACTAATCTTACTGTACTTAAACCTATAAGCATTATTTTTACTTACAGTGTTCAAAACAAAAATTTTATGCTACTTTAGAATATGGTTACCTATTAGAATTAAAGACCCATGTATATACAAGGGCCTATTTCATAATAACTTCTACTATTAGGGAACTTAATACATTTGTATTTACATAGTTATTTACCTTATATTATAATAAGTTATTATTAATTACCCAACAGTAAGTTCTCAGTAAATACTTCTGTAGCCTATTATTGTCTCATTTCAGATCTGAGAATATAAACATATTCAATGATTTATGTTCCGGTATGTATGGAAAACGGCATAGATGAAAATCTCAAAAGAAAGAAAACTAACAAAGGAAGGCTGCAGATACATTACTGATGGTCTCACAAGATCTTACATTGAAAAATAATTCTAAAGAAACAGAATTATGAATGTGCTTGGGTCCATGCACATAAGTAAACAGCTTACGTGCTCTACTTGTAACAAATCCATAAAAAACAAAAACTGTTGTAAACAAAATATACTGACACATTCTAGTGAGCGCCTCTTCCAGTGTTCAAGATGTAAGAAATCCTTTACACAGTTAGGCAACTTAAAGTCGCATATTATTACACACACTGGTAAGCTCCCCTTCCAATGTCCAAGATGTGAGAAATCCTTTACACAGTCATGCAACTTAAAGACTCATATGCTGACACATACTGGTGACCGCCCCTTCAATTGTCCAAGATGTGATAAATCCTTTACAAGGTTAGATAGTTTAAAGACTCATATACTGACACATACTGGTGAGCGCCCCTTCAATTGTCCAAGATGTGATAAATCCTTTACACAGTCATGCAACTTAAAGACTCATATGCTGACACATACTGGTGAGCGCCCCTTCAATTGTCCAAGATGTGATAAATCCTTTACACAGTCATGCAAATTAAGGACTCATATGCTGACACATACTGGTGAGCGCCCCTTCAATTGTCCAAGATGTGATAAATCCTTTACACAGTCATGCAAATTAAGGACTCATATGCTGACACATACTGGTGAGCGCCCCTTCAATTGTCCAAGATGTGATAAATCCTTTACACAGTCATGCAACTTAAAGACTCATATGCTGACACATACTGGTGAGCGCCCCTTCAATTGTCCAAGATGTGATAAATCCTTTACACAGTCATGCAAATTAAGGACTCATATGCTGACACATACTGGTGAGCGCCCCTTCAATTGTCCAAGATGTGATAAATCCTTTACACAGTCATGCAACTTAAAGACTCATATGCTGATACATACTGGTGAGCGCCCCTTCAATTGTCCAAGATGTGATAAATCCTTTACACAGTCATGCAACTTAAAGATTCATATGCTGACACATACTGGTGAGCGCCCCTTCAATTGTCCAAGATGTGATAAATCCTTTACACAGTCATGCAACTTAAGGACTCATATGCTGACACACACTGGTGAGCGCCCCTTCAATTGTCCAAGATGTGATAAATCCTTTACACGGTTAGAGAGTTTAAAGACTCATATACTGACACATACTGGTGAGCGCCCCTTCAATTGTCCAAGATGTGATAAATCCTATACACAGTCAAGGAACTTAAGTACTCATATGCTGACACATAATGGTGAGCGCCCATTCAAGTGTCAAAGTTGTAAGAAATCCTTTACACAATCAAGTCACTTAAAGACTCATATGGTGACACTTACTGGTGAGCGCCCCTTCAATTGTCCAAGATGTGATAAATCCTTTACACAGTCATGCAACTTAAGGACTCATATGCTGACACACACTGGTGAGCGCCCCTACAATTGTCCAGGATGTGATAAATCTTTTACACGGTTAGGTCATTTAAAGACTCATATACTGACACACACTGGTGAGCGCCCCTACAATTGTCCAAGATGTGATAAATCCTTTACACGGTTAGATCATTTAAAGACTCATATACTGACACATACTGGTGAGCGCCCCTTCAAGTGTCAAAGTTGTGAGAAATCCTTTGCACAATCAAGTCACTTAAAGACTCATAAGATAACACAACATAATAGTGAGCGACCTAATGTGTGTTCGAAATGTGAGAAATTATTGAAAAACTCATCATCTTTGAGAACCTATATTTTGACACAATCTTGTGAGCACATTCAGAAGTGTGTTACATGCCAGAAACCTTTTACTTTAGCAGCAAATGATCGCTGTCCTAACCAATGTCAAACGTGTCAGAAGGTTTCGCCGTGTTACGTTCTTGTAAAACGCATTTCCGATATATAAGAATCAATTTAGAACTGTATATTGATGCATAAGGTACTGTGATTAGTTTTACAACCCTGATGTTTGTGCAGAGCAAGATGTATGTGCGCAGCCAATGACATGGCTGCAAACCTTACTTATTTAGTCTGCTAAAATGTTAGTCTTGTCTTCAATATGATTATAAGATCAAAAGTTAGAATCATTGTTTGTTTTAAATTATTGTGAGCCTAAATTATTGTTTTAAATTATTGTAAATCTATGTTACATCAGCTGATCATGAAAACATATTTCTTTTTAGCAAATTTCCCCCATAGGGAAGAAGCCATTACCAGAGGTGGCGTGGCAAGACTTATTCCCCAGACCATGATAACTTTTTGTTTTGAGGTCCCCAGATGCCAAAAACACTATTCGTTCAAATTTATATATATGTATATATATATATATATATAAAATGTGTGTGTGTGTGTGTGTGTGTCCGTTACCGCGATAACTGTTGAAAAAAAGGGCCCGGTTTTGATGAAATTTGGCACAAATGTGGAGGGTAAAATTTATGATTTTATTTCGAAAACCAGATCGATCGGTCTATGGGAAGGGAATTTTATTGGGGTTTAAATCTTTCCAAAAATCTTTTTTTTTATTTTTACCCTAAAATGAAAAAAAAAAACTAGATTTTGGTTGTAGCCATTTTTTAGAGCTTGAAAAAACAAAAACATTAGTATTTTTAATCATTAAGCTAGGTTTAGTGGTTTTGGATAAAAGTCAACAAATGTGTACATAAAATTTCCCATGTAAATCTTATGGGACGGCTTTTATATTTTCCTCAGATAATTTCACTAAAAACTCCTGAGTTCTTTCTACCAATCAGTTTATCTCTAGAAACAATCATTTTGGCGTTTTCATTGTGGTTTTACATCCAACCGTTGCAGTGATATTCAAAGTGCTTTACGCAGTACGTTGTCCAATGTTATCCTTATGGAGGATAAATAAAATGTTATATTTTGATTATTTATGTATGTATATTGATGAAACTTGGTATGTGGCTTAAACTAGTTGTGGTATATTGATATTAGCACCAAAAATGTTTTTGTTTATTTTCCCCGTGGCAGCAAACCTGCATACTCGGCCCCCATGTTATTCTTATGGAGAACAAGTAAAGTTTTATATCTCCCTTAGTTATGAACCTAAAACAATACAACTTGGGATATAGCTTCACCTGGTTAAGTTATGTTGATAATTGCAAAAAACACATTTCTTATCTACCTTTTTGTAGCAAACCTGCGTAATCAATTATAATGTTATTCTTATGGAGAATAAATAAAATGCTATATATCACTTGTTCTAGGACTACCTTAAAACTGGTCTATACCAGTTTTTAGGCTGACATTGGGTACAGAAAATGAAGTTGTCATTACATATGGTAAGTCTTTTGGCTGTCCATTATGACAAACTTCCCTTTCACCTTTGGTCTTTCTATTTGCAGGCGCTAGGGACAGAATATCTGGGTTTGGTCCCCACCTGCCAACCTGAGAATGGATGGTCCCTGGCTGTTGTACATGGATACCCTGTAAGTTGAGTTGAACAGTTGGAGGGCAGAATGTTTGAGAGCCTCATTCCAGCTGACACAGGGGCATGGGAGTTGGCCCTCTAAAGGGTCGATTTGGCTGCCGTCCCATCCTAACCTCTCCTTTCCTGCTATATCCTATCTTTCTGGTAACCTGCGCAATATTCCCGCTTGTGGAAGATGTGACTGGCAGCTATGTTGGGGTTTCCTAATCCACAACAATGATGATGATGATATATACTGTATATCACTTATTAATGAGTGTATTTTTGTGAAACTTGGTAAGTGGCTCTAGGTAGTATTGATACCCATACATATGCATTGGAAATTCACTGAGTACGTAGGGTTTCTGTGATAGGGGATGCTATACATATTGGGTAAACAGACTATTAATATTTTTGGCCGCCGGAATTTATGACTTTGTTTGTTAACTCATATCTTTCTTAACATAATTTCTCAGTTTTAAATGAACCAATTTTATTATTTGACACTGTTATACAACAAATCTTGTATTTTACGAATGGTTTATTTACGTTCATGCAAATCCAATGCAACTGACTTAGGTAAGAATGAAATGTTTAAACCTAATATCGTAGTGATACTTATTTATAATACTGTTAAATTATCTCCTTTAGAAACATTGGTGATGAGTAATTATTAAGCGTCTTGTCAACACCTGCAACTCTGTGGTACTACAAACAATTCCAAAATAAAAACACTCTAAAACCTCTGAATAAACCATTACTCCCAATACTTAATTTTGGGAGATATGGTTCATTCAGAGATTGTGTTCTGATATAAGTTGCCTTTGTATACTTTCAATTTTATCCAAGACATTTTTAATTTATATCCCGAAGAAATATTGAACTGCTATTATCGTTTACTTATAATTTAAACACATTTTTCCAGTTACTTAGAAATATTTTGTTTCTGATGACCTTTAAATACTGAAATAAAATTATATCTACCTAATTAGTAACACAATGTACGTGTAAAAAATGTTGGAAATTATATCATATATTTTTTCGCATGCACTTTCTATACGATTATTATATAAAGGATCTCAAACTAGTTATATTCCGTGAAGTTTATGTTTATATGTTTTTAAAATAACAAGAATTATGTTTTTCTGTAACTGTTTTTTTGTTTGTTCCTCAAAATTCTAAGTTGGATATTTTGTTATTTTAGTGTATGACTTAGCCTAAATGAATATGTTATATTTCAAATGTTTGATACAGTGAATTATTTCTGTGGAATAAGTTTTGCTTTTCTTGCATATTATTATGGATTTCTTTTACAAATATAGAATAATAAGTTTTGGGTTTGCATTTATTTACGTTCCAGATTGTCATCTTGATTGATGTCACTTTACAGCAGTATAATTAAAGTGTTTCTTTTGCAATTATGAATTAAATATAATTATGTTACATATCTTAATATATAAATTAACGAAACATGCGAACACAAATCTATAAAACAACTAGCTGGCGTCCCGTTCTTCACCCGGGCATCTGACAGCCCCGTATCACCTTCTAATTGGCTGGTGATAAGATGTATTTTTTTGGGGATGGCATTGCCTTTCGTCTCAGTGTATCGAGCTGTTGCAGAGTTAGCAACATATAGTATTTATCACAGTCAATAAAAGCAAAATATTACCTGATATCGGAAATAATTCCCCTGAAGTTGGAATTTTCACAAATGATACAACACGATAAGACATTAATCTGTACACAAGTCTCCGGTTTTCCCCCTTGTGCTTCACTTCCCATCACTCTTTGAAGAGCTTCCTAGGGTTATGAGGCGACATTGATTTTTCGTAATAACACTTATATCGGAATTACGTACTCTTTTTAATTATAAATTGTAGACTTACCGTCAATCACAGCAATCCAGTTCAGATTTTTTTATCTGTACGTGTTTCAAAGCACATTAGGCTGCATCATCAGCAGAGATGAGATTATGCTACATCTATTTTATCCATGAAGATCTCGTCAGTTGTTTGTAAAATTCAGTTGAAACATTCGTTTGACACACAAAAAACATACACGAACACGAACTATACTTACACCGATCCATTTTCCACAGTGAAAGAGGACGACTGAACATAACCTCTACAGTTGGCATGAGGTCGTTATTGACAGCCGGTACCAACTGAATGTCTCAGTCCCATTGGGGTATCACATTTTTCAGCCAAGGTATTAACTTTTAACTCTATAGGCGACTTCATTGTGATCAATGTTATATAAGTGTAAGACACATAACTTATAGTTTAGGCATGTTTTATATTTTTTACTGAATATAAAGTAAAACTCTACAAAAGTATAAAACAAAAGCCGCCAACATGGGAAATTGCATGCGCAAGTACTAGGATTAAAATAATAGTTAGGCAATGTAAACTGCTAACTTCTTGGTACCCCAAAGAAAAGATTATTTAGGACATACTTAACATATTCGTTCCAAGATTTGTTAATCCGCTGTTAAGGTACAAAAGAAGACAAAATTATAATAATATTAGTTTTATATTTTAGTAATCTTGTGTTTTTGGGCTAGACCTGCTGTCTGACTTTTATATCGGTTATAGCGTCTAAATTAATGTGGTGCAACATTTTCTTTTTGCTGTACAAAAAGGTACAAAAGTGTTACAAAATTCTGATATAAGTTTTATCATAAAAAACCAATGTTGGCTCACAACCCTAGGATACTTCTTTGAAGTTGGGTTTGCAAGCGTTTCATAATAAGCAGATATTTCCCCAACTACTGCACCAAATCGAACAATCCTATTTTCTTGTGTTTCTCATTAGTATGCCTATAGTAAAGGCTATTATCATTATTTTGATGGAAGCAATATTTTCTTTGCAATGTCTCATTAAATTACAATTATTAATTCTTATAATAATATTGTATTCATTATTTTTGCAAATAAAAATGTCTTGAGACTATTTTTCGGGAACAATTTGATTTGCTTAAGAATAGCTTTAAAACGATATATAAATCAATTTGGTTTATAGAAGGGAAACGGGGTACAGTCGAGAACAAAAGGTAGAGCGCTAAACTATGTTTGGCGGTTTGGCGCAAGAAATGGTCCTGTACAACTGAGTAAAAACAAATGAAAAGCTAAAAAAATTAGGACAACTTATGATTTTGGTTTAGTTGTCCTTTTCTTCATGTATAACATACTTTTAAATAAAATGTTTACATATCGGAACTATACCATGAAACAAGAAGCAGACAGAGATTGGCAATAACAATTTCTAGATTAAACCACTTTTTTTATTCACCTCACAAAGTACACCACAACACCACTCCTGAAATAGCTAAGGTTGAGGGTGACTGCATTAGTTTATTCAAAAGAAAGGTCTCTGAATGGCTTCATCGGGGTAGGAGGGGCAGAGGCACTGATACAGACACAGTACCGCTAATGTTATTGTTAGTAGTTATGAAATGACAAGATTTTATGGTAAATTAATATATTTGATTTTAAAGTATTTGAAAGGTTTAAGGTAGAAGTAGAGTGAATTTCGTCTATTAAGTGAAAAGGTTACAAGTATTTGGTGTCCTTGGGAGTATTTGGTGTGATTATGGTGGGTATTTTTGATGTGATTAAATCTGATTGATATGTGAATATGTACAGGTAATGGTGGGAGTTTTAGTTATGTGTTAACTGACTTGGATAATATGATGGGAGGTATTGAGAGGTTAATGTGATTTTAGAGGATTTTAGAGATTTATTTTGTGTTACTTGACATACTCTTTATATATTACTCTGTTATAGTAAGCGTATTTATTTTTAATTATCTATACAGGATATTATATTTTTATAATTTTCAAAACAGAATGATTGGGGAAGATTTTTTAATCGACAATCTTTTAGAGATCTGTAACAGTATGTTTTACATCTTACTGTAGCAAAGTCTATAATGGGGTTATTAGGAGGTATATATTTGAATAGACCTAGACGTGAAGGGTGAATGAAATCTTGTTTTGTAAAAGAATCGTTTTTAGAGAATATGTGCAGTGCGAATGAATCGTTATCTGTGTATATGAGATCGAAAGGGAAAAAGGTTTTCTTTAATTTATTGTAGTACATATCGTACATGTATCTCTTACTTAGATCTATTATTGAAAAACCTAAACCTATTGGCTTATTAAAACGAACTTTTCTTTTATACATAAAGATTACGTAGTTATTTCATTTAACATTAATATGTCCACGAAATTGGGTTGATTTATTAATGTCATAAGTTGTCTAGTATTGTTGTATAGGAAGTGTTTATTTAAGTTATTAGTTAGCTTTTCTATTTATTTAACGTATACGAGGTTTGATTGGAGTTTGAAAAGATTGGATAGGGTTTTGTCTTGTGACTAGTGCATTCTCAAGTCTGTGTTTATTTTTATGTAAGGTTCTAACTAACATTATACGTTAAATGCAATAGCTCTGTAAAATTTCTCTAATATGAGTCCCATTGAAAGAGCTTGTTTTATGTCTCGTAGTGTATTACGTAATGTTTTCTGTCTTGAAAAGAATACATTAATTTACCTTCTACGTGATGAGGACATAGTGGATAGTCTGTGTGATCTGATTTAAATAGATATTTTTAATCTACTTCTAAGATGTAACCTGTACCTTTTGTTTACTTTCTAATTGAACCGAGTCTGGAGGTATCCCCCTGAAACCGTCTAGAGGGAGTGGATTTTTCAACATTACAGTGGCATAAAGACCGATAATTTCATAGAAATAAATTAGTGAGTTGGGTTTAGAGAGGTCGTAATTGGGGAATGAGTGGTGATTTGAACATGCGTATTTCTTTACTACACATGTAAATCCACCTCTTATACCTCTCATTATCATACTATACATTTAAATGTCGTTTAAAATTTCTATACGAGCGGTTGTAATCTTGAGCATGACGTCAAAACTGTAAGCCCCCATTGATAGATTGTAAAACATGTAAAGTTTATAGTTTTCATTACAGATTGATCTTATAATTTCCAATTTATTAATTTATGGATAGAATTGAGAAGAGTCTAAAAATTGCATTGTAGTATTTTTAATTCTCTTTGAAATGCATAGGAACTATTTTATTTTACCCTTGAAAGGTATGAATTTTGCATTGGCATTAACGCTAGTTAAATAATTTAACAGTTCTATTCCTAGATCTTTTATAATTATGGGGCCAAATTGTTGTAGTTGGTAGTATATATTACAATTCGAGTTGGCATAACCTCTTATTGATCCTTTTAAATGATTATGATCGAGGATTATAATCGTTGTTTAACATCCCTTTACCACAAACATGACAAGGAGAACTGTCTGTGGGTGGATGTGGAATTTGCATGGGGGGAAGATTTCTCTTGTACAATCTCCCGATTAATTCACACTCTCTTTTTAAATAGTTCTAACAGCTGTAATATCTGAACAATGTTTAGTTCTAATTATTTTACTGCTTTCATTGACAATACTGTATGTTAGGCTTTTTATACTGAATGTGCTAATATACAGTGAACAAAAGAAGTGTTTGGATCTAGTTCACAAGTATCTTCTCTGTTAAATTGTTTTTCTACGTCACAGTAGATGACAAAGGGTACTTTCAACTGTCTGTTGCAGTTTTTTAAAACAAAAACTTATTTCCTTCTTTTGGAAGGGTGACCGTTGGTATTGTAGTATCACAGTCGATTTTGTGACTGAGGAGTTGGTCTTGTTTGTAAAAGTGTTTGAGACACTGACGACAAACGTATAATCTAGTATTCGTTTTGATCAGCTGTTTACCTATAAAGGCTTCAGAGTTTTGATCCATACATAGTAGTTGTTATAGAATAATATATCTCTGTGATCAGTTTTTCTCTGAGATGTTACTTTTAAAGGAGTAAATTGATTTTTCTATTCCTATCGTCTAGGGAGTAAACATTTATAGAGATGTTATTAACGCTTTCAACTATTTGTATTTCGTCAAGTTTTACAGGAAACGAGACGCATGACCATTTGTACTTATCGTACAAAGCACGTATTTTAAGTAATTTTGAATGTTGTAGTAATTCTTCTCCAGAATCAGCCAAAAGTTTTCCCACTATGGCGATTTTGAAACAGAGATCGTTGCAACATATCCTTCTACTACCCTTTCTGCCGAATGGATTTACAAGAGATTTTTTCCTCTAAGAAAGGTTGGTAGTTTTAATCTGGTGGAAGAAGAGGAGGATCAACCCCAGACTGGTTCGTATCTGTTGATGCGGAACTCTAGTTTGACAATCGTGTATATAGCCTACCCCGAACCTCGCAACTCCAAATTGGACTTTTTCAATAAAAATTTCTCTGTACCGGATGAGGACTTCTGATTTAAATCAGTTAAACTGAATACTAAACGATTTTGAGCTTTAACAATTTTTGTTTGCAATTCGTATTTAAATTTTGAAAACTTACACTCCAACAACATATTTTACTTTATACTATCGTGCATTTGTTGGTAGTGTTTTAATAAATAAATAAATAACGTTATCCCTTAACCACTCCATAGAGGTTTTAACGCAAGAAAATCCGTAGGAGTTGTCCGCTTTCAGTGTAACGAGTCTGCACCTTGCAGCTGATTTAATTTGAACGAATTTGTTTTCAAATAAATTAATTGTTTATTTTTTATTGGTATTTTTATAACTATCTATAGATTTATTATTTTTAAGATGCGAATATTCTGTAAGATGTAATATTTCTTTTTTCCATTTCACACATACTCACTTTATCACTTATAATTACTAAGAATTTCAAATGTTACATTGTGTATTTCTCTTAATAATAATAGATATAGAATAACATTATTTTTATTTTGTTTATTTTCTGCAAATATAGTAGTGTTAAGAGCAGTGAAGAGACTGATGGACTCATTCCCACACGCAGACCAATAGTCTATGTGGGAATTAATTTCATTTTCATAATCGTGTTGTACACTGTATCAATTGTTGTTTTTTCTGTGGAATAACGAAATTTAAATTTAATTAAATACTAAAAGTCTTCCCCTAAAATTGAAGCTGTAATACGGCCACCATCTTGGAAAGTGGCGACCATTTTTACTTATTACTCTTTTATTATTGATGATAGAGTGTCACAAACAAACGATGTTAGAAATTAAGAGATGCACAATAATTGTTATGAGTGTTTCTGCAATAAACATAACGGTTTTCGAGTTATCGATGATTTAAAGTTACAAATATATTTAGTGGGTAAGTCAGACTACACGTCCGGCATGTATAACATAAGAACAGCTTAGTCTAAGGACATCAAACAATTATCTATATGTTTATATTAGTCTTTTATATAGGCTACTATTTAAAATTTCAAAAAACATGTTAAACAAAAAATGTTTGAGTATTTTTGAGTATTTATTATTGTTTTAATAACTCAGTTTTACGTTTTAGAGTTTTTACACGATTAAAATTAGTATTATTCAAATCTTTTCATCTCCCTGATACATGTATTATGTATATGAGTTTCAAAATTTACTATTGAATAATCATAATTTAACTTTTTTATTATTATATATTAAATTATAATTAACATTGCATACAAATATAATCTTACAATAAACTATTTTGTTGAGTGTAAGTATATTTAACTTTTTTCGTCTTTTAGTATAATCAAGCTTTTTAATTTATTGGTCTGAACCTGACTGGTTAGATATAAATGATGTTGCAGATGGCAATTTAAGTTTCCAGTTGTTTGTAGAACAGTTACAAATTATAATAAAAGGTTTCAACTAAAACTACAAAAAAAGAACACCTTCTAAATACTGCAAAATCAAGCTCTGGATTACGACGGAGATTGTCAAATCAGTCAGGATCAGGGATGAGAAGAGTAGGCAACTTTTCAGTACAGCTTTAAAATTAAATTTTAAATTTTACGGGAATATCTTGGTTAAAACCATTAACGCAGCAAAATATCTACATTACCATAAAAAGATAAATGAAGGCAATAATAACATAACCAACATATGGAGGAATATTGCAGAAATCATGGGATTAAATAAATTTAAAGACACTTTTCCAGTTGAACATTGATTGGGTGGAAAAGAAAATATTTAAGTTGAAGACATTAAAATGCTGCCAATACATTAAATAACTACTATATAGGGGACAAAGCTAATTTGGCCAGTACTGTCCCTCAAGCTTCCGAGATTGTCAGTGAGGATGGGGAAATTTGACAAACTCCAACTTCCGGCAGGAGTTGGAGCAGGAGTTGAACTAAACCTGTATTTGAGGTTTAGTTTGAGCGGGCCGTCAGTGATCTAAGAAGTGGGTCAGCACCCGGGGAAGATCAGATTCTCGCGAAATTAATTAAAGATTATTTTCCTTCGTCAAAGTCATCCCTTCTTCATATAGGAAATGTAAGTCTTTCAAAAGGTGTTTTCCTACATGTTTTAAGAATAGCAAAGTAATTTCGATATAAAAAGTAGGGGATAAAGGTAAATATGTTAGTTTTAGACCGATTACTCTGGCGAGCGTTGTCTCTAAAATAATTAATAAAAGCGTATGTTTCAACTTGAACATTACTTAATAAGTTATAACATATTATACGAAAATCTGATTAGCTTTAGAAGGGACAAAAATATTAACGATGATCTGTTCTTACTCACGAAGAATATTCACGATGCAGTTGGGCATGATGAAAAAAACATTGGTAGATGTTATTGAGCTATTAAAATAAAGGTAATAACCTCTTTTATAAGCCTTCTAATAAGAAACACCACAAAAACGTATTGTTCATTTTAGTGCAGTAGTTATGGAAATATCAGCATATTAAAAAACGTTTGAAAAATCAACTTGAAAAAGGGTGGGGAAAGGGGTGATGTACAAGGGGGAAAACAGGGGACTTTTGTTAGAGTGCATGTCTTAACGTGTACTATCATCTGTGAAAAACCCAGCTTCGGGGGAATTATTTCCAATATAAAACCATTTTTGACTGGGCTAATTGTTCACTGTAAAGAATGTATGTAAATATATTATTTAGTGTTGTGATATGTAGTTTATTAACCTGTGTATAACTTAAAAATCAACACACCTGCATTACGTTCTCGAATCCAACTGATTTGGTGGTCATGCATATTATACAAAAGGATATGGTAGAAACCTCTGACGAAATAAGTAATTGTTTACAGTTAAAACAAGTTCAAGGACTACTATATTAAAACAAAAGAAAATAAATAAATAAATTCTAAAATTTGTTTTGGTTGCTACTATTAATATAAAATATGTATACAAACAATAATAATGTGTATTATTATAGAATTAATTGACATTATTACTCATTATTGTTTGTATATTTTATATTAATGGTTAAAAAAACAAAAAAAAACTACTGTTATAGGGTGTAGATGACAGTAATTTCCCCCCATATAGCACCAGATATCCCCAGGCTATCTCTAAGAGAGGTTTTATTATCCCATATAGGTCCCAGATTATTGGAAATAACACTTTGGATATTCTAAAGATATTCCATAGGAACATGTTTATACAAATACATTTGTATTTTACAGTGATAAATCGTTTTAAAAACTGCTAAATATATCACTATCAAATTTGTTTAAGCATTTTTTGTTCATCAGTGCCTTATCAATAAATTTCTATCATTACGTCCCGGGCATATCCCAAGGGTATAACTGTAAAAATTTTAAAAGTGGAATTTGATAATAAAAGGCAGACACATTCCAGGTAAATATTCTAGATATCCTTTTAAAAATTCTTGACAGTGTTACATTTCAGACACGTTTCAGAAACGTAACAGGTAATGTTACAGTAACGTTTCAACGAAAACTACAAATACAACAGTGTAGTGAATTTTGTTGTTGTAGCTACGTTTTGTATTATTGCTGTACTAATTTAACGTTTTTATTTATTTATTTGTCCATATTATTAACCTTTATGCATACTGTATTGTCAAAATAATTAAAATGATGATTTATGTATAATTTAGTAATTACTACAGCTTGTTTGGATATCTCTCAATTTACAAGTTCATGTCACTGTCTCTATGATTTGGTTAGCCATTAAATTATAGAATATGTGCTGATGGTATTGACAGATGAAAATAAATAAATAATTGTTACATTACAGACATATTTAATGGTTATGTCTTTGTAAATTAATAAAACCTACGTTCTCGTCAATTTCATTTAATAGTTTCCGACATTACAGAAACATCACAAGTGTTATTTCAACGTTACAAAGTTACGTTTCAGCGATGTTGCTGAAACCGTTTCGTGCTGTTGGGTCGAATCATGGCCGGATTCAGGAGCTGTAGCTAGGCGCAAGCCGTGGTGCGAGTCCCTCTGCCGAGGTTGGCACCATAATTGTTTTGCTTGTTTTTTTGAGGCTTTCGTATGTGTTTTTTGTAAGGTGAGGATTCCTTTGAGGCGCGCCCCTGGGCGTGCACCTATGTAGCCTATGTTTAAATTTGACCCTAGGTCGATGATACAGTACTATAGTTTAAATTACACTTCTTGATCGTATATCAGTTAACGCGTTAATACAGTTATTATATTTTGTTTAATAATTCGCAATAACAGTTACATTCTAAGCTTTTATAAATATAGGGTAGGTCTGAAAATACAAATACTGAATGGTTAAAATATAATAGAACCACGTATACTAATAAAACAGTCAGTCTCGAAACTTAGCTTTCCAAGTTGTCGCCCGGAAGTGAAACTCATCACAAGCGCTCGTAGTGGTTGGTGGCGCGACATCAACCATTGTCATGTCTACTCGCATAGTGAAAGAAGAGCGCAGTCTCGTATTAGCGGTTGAGAAACTCACCAATCCAAAATGAGATCAAAAAGAATTATCGATTTTGCTATTGATTTTATTACACAGCTATTGAGATCACACTGAGATACGGTTGGGATCACAAATATATCTATACCACCTTTTCAATAGTATTACTAAATGTATTGTTATTATAATATATGGTCTATTGTTTAACAGAGGCAATCCAAATTATTATAAAAGTGTAATTCTATTGAGTTAAGGTTACTATGGTACGGAATTTAACATATTTTATGTAGTAATTTATGTAAAAATGTAATAATTGAACTCCAATTTACCGTTTAGGAGATATGATATTTAGGGTCTAGTACAGCTGTTCATAAGATTTTATAACTACTAGAAGAGTTGGTGTTATGGTTACCGTATCACAAGACTACTTTATTTATGGCACCCTACATTTGCTATACCTTAGCCGATTTAGATGACTTCATACTACATTTGAGTCATGTATTTCCAAAAAGTGCCTTGACCAATTTTCCAAATTGATGAGAAAACGTAAAATTGTACAGTTGTAGAAGGTCAAGCTAGGAACTAAACGTAATCAGACTTTAACTATCGCTTCTAAAGAGTGTACCTAAATTTTATTTCGGTAGAGAAAAGTAATGTGGTTTTATTAGAAAAGTACACGTGGTGTAACCAATCATGCTGTTATAACTACGTACTCTTTAATTCTATAACTGATTATACTATCTATGTTTCTAACTTTGCATCCGCTCACTCCAGAGTGTGACGGAAGACAACAACTGACATCTTGACACCAGCCAATTAGAAGATGAGACGGGCCTGCCAGATAATCGGGACAGCATCCCCATGTAGCTGTTTATTTACATATCTATGTATTTAAAAATCACAAATTTACAGTAAAACCGAACATGTAATTAAATATAATCAGAATTATAAAATAAACTCTTCTTTTATAAAACTTGAAGGGTGTTAAAATGTGAATGAATATTATCATAAGAGATATAAATAAA
Source organism: Allygus modestus (assembly GCA_963675035.1). Taxonomy (NCBI): domain Eukaryota; kingdom Metazoa; phylum Arthropoda; class Insecta; order Hemiptera; family Cicadellidae; genus Allygus; species Allygus modestus. The sequence continues at coordinate 509,910,067 of OY776111.1, forward strand.
TGCAAACTAACTTAAGACTTGATAATGTATGTTTTAAAAAATCTATAGTAAGATCTGCAATTTATTTCAAAATAACTGAGTTCGTATGTAAATGTAGAGACTTTAGCCAACAAATATTTCACAGATTATTCAATATATGATATATGATTATATATATGTATGAACTGACAAAAACTTTGCTTAAGAAACTACACATAAAACAGTAAACATGTTTGATTTGAAAACATGTTATAGACATTATTACTATAGTATACAGCGCTGTGTTTTACCTCCTTCAAATCGTGAATCGAGTGAATGAATACAATATAAAACTGTCACAATAAATTCCAGGCATTACATCTTTGCAGTGTTGGGCAGTCTCACTAGCACTGATTATAACATAAAAATGTAGTAATATAAATTGGGTTCATCAATTACAAACGCACTTTAGACACAATAGAGTAATATTTTATACACACGTTCAAGCATATAGTATTTTCAAACCAATATGAGGAAAACACTCCGTCATATCTTTTCTAACTGAACACAGCATATAGTTCGTATGATCAAACTTTTATTTAATTGAAAGGAAGTATTTATTAAAAAATCATATTTTCTCCTTTCCACGTCTTCGCGTTCGGCCTTGTTAATTAGTTGGTTTGCTTATAAAATGGAAGTTACCATATCTTCGGCCTCGTCCTCTTTATATTTTATTACAGTTCCAGGTCTGAGCATCTATAATCTAAATAAATGGCTATTTACAGTAGAAAACTTTAGTTCTGTGGGTTAGTTGCGGGAATTTACGTTCATCAGGAATAACATAAATGGTACAAATGATTTTGTAAACATATGCAAACTAATATGGCATTAAAATGAAACATCAGAGTAAACTCTTACTCCTAATATTAATCATATTATATTAATCATATTATAAATATATGTGTGTGTGTGTGTGTGTGTCCATTACCGCGATAACTTTTGAAAGAAGCGACCGATTTTGATGAAATTTGGCACAAATGTGGAGAGTTACATTTATGACTTTAAGTTCGAAAACCAGACCGATCGGTCTATGGGAAGGGGGTTTTATGGGGGTTTAAATTTGTCCAAAAATCAGTTTTATTAACTTTTTACCATACAATTTTAAAAACACTATATTTTGGCTATAACCATTTTATAGATCTTAAAAAAAATAATTTAGTATTTTGAATCATTAAGCTAGGTATAGTGATTGTGGAGAAAAGTCAAAAAATGTGTCCATAAAATGACCCATGTTAATCTTAAGGGAAAAAGGTTTTTGGATTTTCCTTAGATAATTTCACTAAAAACTCCACATTTTTTCTACCAATCAGTTTAGCTCTACAAAATAATCATTTTGGCATTACAATTGTTGTTTTACGCCCAACCGTTGCAGAGATATTCAAAGTGCTAAACATAGTACGTTATCCAATGTTATCCTTATGGAGAATAAATTAAATGTTATATTTCGATTATTTATGTATGTATATTAATGAAACTTGGTATGTAGCTTCACCTGGTTGAGTTTGATTGATAATTGCAAAAAACACATTTCTTATCTTTCTTGTTGCAGCAAACCTGCGTACTCAATGCTTATGTTATTCTTATGGGGAATAAATAAAATGCTATATATCACTTATTAATGAATGTATTTTTGTGAAACTTGATAAGTGACTCTAGGTAGTAGTGATACCCATATATATGCATTGGAAATTTGCTGAGTACGCAGGTTTGCTGCGACGGGGGTATTTACTTCCAATTGACATCAAATTGATGACATTTTGACGACATTTGATGTCAATATGACATCAATAATATTAATGACATTGACATTTTCTACATCAATTTTACGTCAAATTGATGTACTTGTGCTATATAGGTGTTCCGCCGTACATTCACCCGATTCATCACTGAACGTTCCGTCCCGTATTCGGTATGCGTACATCCCCCACACTTCTCGCGAATATTCCGAACATTAGGAGTTCAGCTAAATTTTGAGGCGTATTTGTGAGAAGTATGGACCAGGCTTAAATTAAAGAAACATGTTAAAATTAAACATAACTCTGTTAATTACTTTTATACGTTAGTTAATAAACATAACCTCAATCCATTCCAAAATATAATTAGTCATTGAACTAAAAATAATCCGTGTTAATTTCTACTTCTTATAACGTGTTATATACCTGGTTTCGATATAACATTTAACTTCCTTTCTAACCCCTTAATCCGACCAGATCTCCTCGGTTGACTGGATCTTATGTTTTTATGACAATCGCTTCCTGATTAAATGTTTAATTGTAAAACGAGTTGCAACCTTGTGTTCAGGCTAAAATTCCACAAGAGTCCTTATATGGGATACATAAAAAAAAAACTAGTTTCCTGTTTTTTCCACATTTAGGCTTGTTTTTGGGTTTGTTCCAAACTTCGTTACAATTCATACGAAATACAGTGTGGTTACCATAAACGGAAAAGTTGGTCAACAGGTATGTTTTAAGTCTAAGGGACGTTAAATGGTAGGATTTAAAACTTAAGAGTGCAAATTAATTAAAACCTAATGAATACAACTAAAATACATTATTCATGTTAAATGAAATATTCATGATTTTTAATCCAAAGACGCAGCATATTATATTTGGTGTATGCATTGGGTTTACGTTGGTTAACTTACACAGCAAAGGAAAGTGAGAATTTATGTTCAGTATTAATAAACACAATAAACAGCAATATAATATATATATTTAAATAATAATTTTACAGTTCACTTTTGGTAATCGGGTTGCAGATTAAAATCTTAAGGTCATATTATGTAAGTTAATATACTGAGTACCATTATTTACAGCATACCTAGGCTAGGCTAGACGGTGGCGGAGAGGCTAGGATAGTTAATGGTAAATATAAATCTAACTTTCATTGCTGGACCTGTGGATGCCTCGTTTACATAAAGAACTTGTATTCATTCATATAAAACTATCCTAGCCTAGGCCACAGTGGCTTGTAACACTCCTTACTGCACCCTTAAGTATTCGTAATAACGAAGTAGGCCTATCCATATTTAGGTAATGTATTAACATGGCTCAGAAAGAATTGGTATTGGCCGGTAATAAAACTGTGAGCAAACGAGAAAGTACCTTAAGTTGCCAATCAAAACAAATCAATAGGACAGTTAATAAAATATTTCATATAATATGGTGCTTCAAATCAACAACTTTAGCATGTTTAGGTTAGCTAACGAACTGTTAACAAATTATACGTTTTTGATAACACTAGCCTACTAAACAAACCTTACGATAAAGAATAATTAGTAGGTTGCAGGCAAACTAAATGTACTTCTAATTAAATGGACTTCGGTTTAAATGAAATTAACATAGAGTTATACAAATTACCTTGTTATTATTACTTTTTTTTATGTTGGTTTACGACATAAACTTAACCCCTTTAGGCCTACGAAAGATAATTAGTTATTGTACTCAAAATCATTCCTGTTAATTTTAATTACATATAACGTGTTAAAATGTAACATAGCATCATAGAGAATTTATTTTAATTTCCAATCAGCATAAAGTATTGTTGCTTGTATAACGCAGACTGACTTTCACTCAGGATACGTACTTATTACTTCAATCTTTCGAACTACATTCGATTCTGGCAAGCTAACCAACTGATAATCGGCACAGATCTTTTTTATTTTACGTTACTGATTGCACTTCCCTCCAGATAAACAAATCGTAATGACATAAAATATACTTTTGTACAATATTGTACAGTTAGGAAATTAAATTTAGCCCGCAATTTAAAAATATAATTCAAATACCTATTATGAAATGGTGATATTTGTTTAAATAGTACATGCGACGCAATTGAGTGAAGTTGAAGTGTTAAAATGTAATACTTAAATCACTTAGGATGTTTATGTCTGGCTTTATATTATCTTTAAATACTAAGTAATTAATCAACAAGGCTATTTAGTATTTTAAAATAAAACAAAAATTAGTTTTATTAGGTACCACTGACGGCCAGTACGGGAGCTTAACAATTATATTGGATATTACTGTTGATGAATTGATTATTCATTAACCGTATTATTGATCTAATATATTTTTTATAGCATAAAATCACAACAAAATTATATAATTTTACCTTATACTTATTCTACTTGTATAAAATACAATTTACCAAAATTTATTTTTCCTACGTCTGCCCGTGAAAGCGGTTGTGTTTGCACTTGATATACGTCGCAAAACAGGTGATTCCCGTATTCATTTTACTTTGCGCACTCATTTTTACTATACACACTCTCAATTTACCTAGCGTACTCCAGTGTTTCAACTTAAGAACATACAAACAGTCAAAAACAGTCACTGAGCTCTATGTAATATCTGGAGTCACTACTATTTAACTAAATATTTATTTATTTAATATTTATGTTGGCAAAGCGTACCACCTAGTTCAGCTTTTTACCTTGTTATGTTGTCACCTTGGAGTTATCTGGACAAATCAGAATTCGTTGGGAATGCTGTCAAAATTAAAAGTCGCTGACCGGTTGTCTTCTGTAGTGTTTACTGTCAACAGTTTACATTGACATTGGATTTGAATTTAATGTTGGAATCATCCATAATTTATTAATGTTATTAAATCGATATGTACCCACACAGCACAAGATTGTCCCCAGGACATCCCAAGGACATCACAGTGGGATATGCAGGATAACACAGGATCATGCCTATCTCATCCCATGATATCCTCAAGATACCCTCAGGATGTCCCCAGGACACAAAAATGTCCTCTCCCCACGACATCCTGGGGACATCCTTCAGGATGACCATGGGATGTCCCTTGGACCTAATCAGGACATCATAATGAAAGCCATAGGACATTCCCAGGATGTCCCACAGGATTATCTGGGGATATCCCTCGGACCACAAAAGGATATTGTATTTTGAAGCCCTAGGACATCCCCAGGATGTACTGGGGACATCCCTCGGTCCACAAAGGGATATTGTACTCTGAAACCCTAGGACATCCCCAGGATGTCCCACAGGATTTACTGGAGACATGCCTTTGACATGTATTGAAAGGTGTCCCATTATTCTATCAGTATGAATCGCATAACCCCACAGATATCACTGCCTCCCCATGATAATTCTGTGGTCATCCTTAGGAGGCCATAAGGCTCCTAGTAATAGGTAGTGTGTACCCTGAAGCCATATCACCTCCTAAGGATGACTGCAGAATTATCATGGAGTAGGCAGGGATATCTGTGGGGTTAGGGGATTCAAACTGATAGAATAATGGGACACCATTCAATATGGTCACACAATCTGATAGGAAGACAGTTCTAAAATAAATTACAGGACAACTTTAAATTATTATTGTCCATGCCCAGCTTGCACATAGAAAACAAAGTTTTAACTTCATATTAGTGTTATTTTTTTAAACAGGTTGACTAGTGTATAAAAGTTAAATACCTGTAATCTTCCTTGTGATCCTAGGATATCTTTTTAATGGATGACACGTTTTGTCAAAAGTAATTTTGTCATCTTTAGACCCATACAAAACTTTAAATTGTCACATCACAGTCCAAAAGCAAAAATCCTTTAAAATCATGTTTTAAAACTTTATATTGGTTACCATTGCCATATTTTATGCTAATTTTTATCATTACTATCACATGATTTGTTTGTAAAAGTTTCACTAATGTCCAGATTATATGTACTTAATTGGATTGACACTGAAAATATATGCACAACTTAGGACTTTTTATTAAAATTTACTCAAATCTTAAAAAAAAAAAATAGTTGTTTTAACAAGTTTATAATAAAATGAATATATGCATGTGTAGGCCTAAACATTTCTCAGAACAAAAGTTGAATTAATAAATACAGATTTAAAAAATTTAAGGATGGATTCCAATTTATAATTGTTCTGTGATGTGATACAAACAATTAAGGTTTTTTTTTTTATAATACAGAAATGAATTCAAACAAAATGGCAGTATAATTGCAGTAAAAATAAGTACATAAAAAAAAGTAAGTCATATAAACCAGGCTGTATAAACACACAGTAAGTATTGGTAGTTGATTAAATTCCTTCTCTGTTTTCATCTTCATCATGGCCTCGCTTCCTGTAAATAAAAAAAATTAAGCTAATACTGCATATAGCCTTGGGTAATATTTTATCTAAAAATACCCCCGTCGCAGCAAACATGCGTACTAAGCGGATTTCCAATGCATATAAATGTGTCTCACTACTACATAGAGCCACTTACCAAGTTTCACAAAAATAAATTCATAAATAAGTGATAAAGGCCTATAACATTTTATTTATTCTCCATAAGAATAACATTAAGGCTGTGCACGCAGATTTGCTAAAAAAAGGAAGGAAAGAAATGTGTTTTTTTTGCGATAATCAATATAACTCAAACAGGTGAAGCTAAATACCAACTTTTATTGATTTAAGTTCATAACTAAGGGAGATATCAAACATTACTTACTCTCCATATGAATAATACCCCTGTCGCAACAAACCTGCATACGCAGCAAATTTCTAATGCATATAGCCCTATATGTTTCTTACTACCGCAGAAAGCCACTTACCAAGTTTCATAAAAATACATTTATAAATAAGTGATATATAGCATTTGAGTTATTCTCTATAAGAATAACATAAAGGCTGAGTACGCAGGTTTGCAGCAATAAGAAATATAAGAAATGTGTTTTTAAGCAATTATCAATATAACTCAATCAGGTGAAGCTACAAACCAAGTTTTAATAATTTATGTTCATAATTACGGGAGATAGATATAAAACTTTACTTATTCTCCATAAAAATAACACATGGCTGAGTATGCAGGTTTGCTGTTACGGGGATAATCAACAAAATACAAATTTTTGTGCAAATATCAATATACAAGTACTAGTTGGTTTTTACCTATTTTGAACTCTCTTTCCATAGCCTGATCGATCTGGTTTTCGAACTAAAGTCATAAGTGTTACTCTCCACATTTAGGCCAAATTTAATCAAAATTGGGCATTTATTTCAAAATTTATCGAGGTAATGGACACATATATATAAATCTAAACAACTTATGTGTTTGGCATATGGGGACCTCAAAACAAAAAGTGATCATGGTCTCGGCGTTAACTCTTACCATGCTACCTACTGTAATAGCTTTTTCCCTATAGAGGAAATTCGCTAAAAGAAGATAGAAATGAACTGAGAAGTAAACAAGACCAAACATTAAAAATGTCTTCTCTAGTAATAAAATACCCCGGTCACAGCGTGAAAACTCATTTTATTTCTGCTGCTGCCATTTAAGTCGCCTTGTTAATGATTATATTACAGTTACTGGTAACCACCAATCATTCACACTAAAATGAAATATAATGTTATGAATATTAATGTTGAAAAATGTAAAAGAAAATTTTCAGCAATATTGCAAATTTAATCTCCCCTTAACATTATATTTGGCAAATATGTCATTGAATATTTTGTGTAGCCATGTGTTTATAAGGTACAGTTTAAGTGCTTAAAGAAACATCAAAAAGCATAAGTGGTCTTCAATTTTGGCAAATCAGTTGCAGAGTCTATTCACCCCTAGTTTCCAGTAGACCTGACCCCTTGGCCACCCTCAAATTTGTACCGTAGTGCATGAAGATGATGAGCAAATAATTGTATTAATAATTAATTATGCGGAAAAAATAAAATGATAAATGCGGTAGCCAGTAGCCTAACGTATTCTAAAATACCCCCGTCGCAGCAATCCTGCGTACTCAGCGAATTTCCAATGCATAATATATATCTTAATACCATATAAAGCCGCATACCAAGTTTCATAAAAATATATTCATATATAAGCGATATATACAATTTTAATTATTCTCCATAAGAATAGCATTGGTGATGAGTACATAGGTTTGCTGAAACAAGGAACACAAACAATTGGTTTTTATGCAAATATAAATATAATTTAACTAGGTGAAACCACATACCAAGTTTAATCAATATTCAATCATAAGTAAGCACTATATAACATTTTAATTATTCTCCATAAGAATAACATGGGAGATGAGTAAGAAGGTTTGCTGCAACAAGAAACTAAAAAATAGGTTTTTATGCAAATATCAATATAACTCAACAAGGTGAAGCCACATACCAAGTTTTATTAATTTATGTTCATAATTAAGGGAGTCATTACATTTTACTTATTCTACATAAGAATAACATGGGGGCTGAGTACGCAGGTTCGCTACTACAGGGATAATCAACAAAAGATCAATGTTTTGTGCAAATATCAATATACCAGTACTACGTGACCCCACGTGCCAAGTTTCATCAATATACATTCATTAATAATGGAGATATCAAATTTTATTTATTCTCCATAAGGATAACATTGGACAGCGTACTGTGTTTAGCACTTTGAATATCTCTGCAACAGTTGGACGTAGAATCACAATTTAAACACCAAAATGATTATTTTGTGGAGCTGAGTTGATTGGTAAAAGCAAACGTGAAGTTTACATTAAAATTAACTTAGGAAAAGCCAAAAACCTTTTTCCTATAAGATTAACATAGGAGATTTTATGAGCAGGTTTTTTGGATTTTCTCCGCAACCACTTAACCTAGCTTAATAATTCAAAATACCATATTATTTGTTTTTTTAAGCTCTATAACATGGTTTAAACCAAAATTAAGTGTTTTAAAAATTTTAGGGTAAAAAATGCAAAAAACTGATTTTTTGAAAATTTAAAACCCCCATAAACTCCCCTTCCCATGGCCCGATTTTTCTGGTTTTTGAACTTAAAGTCATAAATGTCACTTTACACATTTGAGCCAAATTTCATCGAAATCGGACGTTTTTACTCAAGTTATCGCATTCACGGACACATATATAGATATATATATATAGATATATATATACATACATATAAATTTGAACGAATAGTTTTTTAGTCATCTGGGGACCTAAAAAAAAATTGTGTCATGGTCTCGGGCTTAAATCTTACCATGAGACCTACGGTAATAGCTTCTTCCCTATAGGGGAAATTCGCTAAAATAAAATCAAGACAAAAAGGATAACAAATAATACCCCGCACACAGAAAACCAGCATTATCAGCAAATTTCCAATGCCAATTTATATATCTACCACATAAAGCCACTTGCCAATTTTCATGAAAATACTTTCATAAATATAAGTGATAAATAACATTTTATTAACTCTCCATATTAACGCTGAGTCAAGGAGGATGAGAAATGTGTTGTTATGGAATTATCAGTAAAACTCAACCAGATGAAGCTATATACCAAGTTTTATTAATTTAAGTTCATAATTGAAGGATATATATCAAACTTTACATACCGTATTCTTCATTAAAATAACATTAGGGCTAAGTAAGCAAGTTTGCGGCTTCGCGGACAGTAAAAAATATTGTTGTGTAAATATCATTAAACCACAACCAAGCAACATACAAAGTTTCATCAATATACAATCAGGTAATAGATATAAAGACTTAACTCTTAACCCATTGGCTTAGAATGACGTACTGGTGCCGTTCCTGACCTGTAATTTTTAAAACCTTTGAAATAGAATAGAAAAATCATGTTTTTAAATGGATTAATGGTGTATTTTAGTTAAAATATTGTTTTCTTTCAATTTAAATATTTAAATTGGCATACACACAGAATAGACATAAGTAAAAAATAGCAAATTCAGTGTTGACCATGTAACACACAAAAAAATCAACCGATCCTGTTAACTTTGAATGTAAAATGGTTATTATATATAGGCCCTTATTATTGATTTTAACTTATGACACCTTATTCAGGCAATTGTGTAAGTAACTAAATTGTGATCATTTTGATAGGTGTTAAGGCTATCATAGACCTTGCATAATCGAATGAAGTAGCCTACGTTACCTAATCATAGTTTTCTAACCTACCTTATTTAATATACACAATTGTTTTTATAGTTTTACCTGGATTTCTCTTCTTATGAAGAGTTGATTTATTTGGGGTTTTAGCCAATCCATAAAATCAATATGTTTTACTTTGGCCTCAGCAAACTGATTCTGATCAGCTCCTAAACAGAGACACATGCTAATTTAAATACCTAATTGATTAGCAAACAAACTAGGCCTAAAAATTTCCTGAAAGCACATAGTTACGTCAGATGCCTACTTTTAATGTACCATATCCACTCATCAGGCACTGTAAGTTTCAGTTCATACGGCAATTTAGGTTGAGTTTTTAAAGATTTGATTTATTTACCTAATCGTACGTCATACGGTTTTTATTAATTCAATAGTAACTAAAGTACACGATGAAGCTGATTTTTCTTTCCACCTAGCATCAAGATTATAGTATCTTAAAATAAAGAGTTGATTTACCACACTTCAGTTAACCGAATGATAAAATTCAATATGTTCTTCAATATTCTCTTCAAAATTTGCATATTTTTTAGGCGCTAACAAATAATCATTAAGAAACCATTATTACTTTATGTATCGTACCTAAGGCCTATTTAGGGACAAGTGGGGAAACTGGGCACACCGAAGTTAAATCCATTATACCGTACTCAAAGATTTTTATAGTTAAACTTCAATTTATTCATATTGCCTCTAGGATCGAAGTTTGACTCAAAATAAAACAGGTTTTTAAACCCTATCGTCAATCAATCCTCTGGTTTACTGGCAGATAACTAATTTTGGGACTACTGTCCCATTATTAAATCTGGTGTCGCTAAATTAAAATATGAACACATAACTTTGTCACAATATATACACCAACACAAGACAAACGGACGCTACGATTAAAACAAATATTTATTTGGTTTGGTCGACCAAGGACAAGTCCAGACAGTGGGACAAGAACACGCGGATGGCTGTGACATGACTACCTCCAATACCTAGGCCTACATGACTAACTTACCTCCTACCAATGTACCTTGTCACATTGTAGCATTCCGCGTGTTCGTATCCCGCTGTTTGGACTTGTCCTTGGCTTGTGTTAGTGTATATATTGTGACTATATGTTCATATTTTAATTTATCGACGACAGATTTGATAATGGAACAGCAGTCCTGAAACTAGTCATATGCTAGTAAACCAAAGGACTGACGACGGAAAGGTGTGTAAAACTGTTTCATTTTGAGTTAAACTTCAAACGAATACATATAACTGCTCCCCGTTTAGCTTATTCGTTTCTTAGGAGGAAATTCTAATTTAATCAATTCAACCATTATTTGTACAGAAATTAATGTCAAAGTATGCAAAAGCGCCCAGTTCCCCGACTGGTGTGTCACTGTGCGCATTGGGTAAGGTAACTGTGCGCAGTACCGGTATAGCCTAATTGCAAATTTGGGTGAATAATAAAAATAAAAGGCTGTTACCTACTATCAGAGTTAATATAATACAACACATATGGATAAGAATTATATATTTTTAAGGAAAACAACTTTAAGCTAAAAAGTCTTCAGTGTTCTTATGATTAAATAAATGTAAATCCAGGCTGCCCATAAGACTAGTGTTAATTGTAACATTGGCCTTATGGAAGTATGGAAAGCCTAGTTTTTTCATTCGTGCAATACACTTTATAGGCCTAGATAGTTTTGAGGTTATGGTAGTTCTTAGTATGAGAGACTGACTAAACTGATTCAGTAGGTACGGGTAGTTTCTATAAACAAACCATCCTAGTGGAACTCATTATTACATTATGAAGAAAAATGTTTTAACAAAGTATGTTACTTACCAAGAAACAATACAGTATTCAAAACACCTGAAGTAACTCTTGAATGAAGATATATTTTTTCTCAATTCAAACCTCCAAAACTTTAAACTTGGTAGCCTAAGTAGAAAGTAACTGAAACATAATTTACTAAGCAAAATACGGATTGACCGTTATATAACGCACGTCTATCTGGTCTGTCGTCTGTAGACATATAGTTTGGTTGGGATGCTGCGATTCTGCGCAGACGCGAGGCACCGCGTCAGATTTTTTCTCTTTTCTCTAAAGGGGATTATGGGAGATCGGATTGGCCGTTAATTTAATGGTGTACCGGTAAAAAGTATGCAATTTTTCTTTTCTTTTCTTATAAGTTGTCAGAATTCTATGCATATTTCATCGATGTATAAACTGTAAATTCATTCTTTCCTTATACATGTGTTATTTTAGATATCTAATTATTATCCTTGTTATTCAATTTGGTTTGAATACTAAAACTCTAAATACAACTTTTAATTAATTATTACTAAAATTGGTCTGGGATATAGAGGATGTCGGTGGGATGTCCCCAAGATATCCACGTTATCCCGGGATTTCGTGGACATCCCTGGGACGTCCACAAATGTCCCGGGACATATCAGGATATCCTAGGGATGTCCTGTTTATCCTGGGATGGCAATGGGATGTGTGGGTCACAAATGGGATATCCTGGGGACGTCGTGTGCTGTGTGGGTAAGTAGAATAAATAATTAAACTAACCACCCAAGTGTCCGTTTTTCAATGACATTCACCAACTACCCTGAACCTATAAACAAGACTATATTCATGTTACCTAAATCATTACTTAGCTTCAAGATGATTTGTTTATATTTATTTCTCTAGATTCCAAAGTTCAGTTTAACAATAGGTTTCAACTTGTAATGTACTTTAAAACAATTATAACGGTTTCGAAAAATCACTAAATTTGCATTGATTTAAATGGGCAATTAAATTACTATACCACCAAACTGTCAAAAACTCCCACATTGCATCAGTAAAACCATAGACTAACTACAGTATAGACCCGGCACGCAATGCAAAATAGCATAGCACTTTTTATTCGTCAGGACAGTGCTGCGCCGTGGACGGAATAGGAACTACATTGGATAATGCGGTCGGTAAAGTAAGGTGATTGACATGGGTTTTACTTTTGAAGAATTTTAAAATACATTTAATAACTCATTATATTCGTTAGAAATTACTGGAATCAGGATTTAAACTACAACTGGTATTCGTAATTTAAAAATGATTCCGATTTTGTTATGTTATATTAGACTGTGATTTTGATTATACCAATTCGTGGATAGTTTGATGTTATGTTCTTTCGGCTGTTATGGAAATATTCAAGAAATCCCGATTTGTGAGCGTTTCCTAAATGTAAATAAAGGTAAATAACCTAATTTATAATAGTTGGTAATTAGTTTTAATACTTATTTGTATTGACAATATTCAACTAGACCCTGTATTTGATGCATTGTTCTTTGGCTCAACTTTCACTTACTTTTTAGGTTATGTTCCAGCTCATCATTTAGGCCTACAACCTCTTTACCATTTTTACTTTCCTACTTTTTATTTTTATAATCTCACACAGCAGCCAAAAATTTAATTTAATCAAGTTATTTCAAGCTGAACATGTCCATATTCATAATTAAGAATCCAATTTTGACTGTCAGTCAGACATTTGTATAAGATGGGCCTATATTAAAAACTCAAAGAACACATGTTCAGTCCATGCTTACCATGAAATAAAAATCTTCAGGCTTCTTTCACAACTATAACAGCTAATTGGCTATAATTAAGACTAGTTAAAATAGGTTACCAGTACTAGTTAGGCCTATATATAATTTGAGTGGATACAACCGTTATAAATAGGCCTAAATACAAAGTTAAGGGTAGGCCTAAGGTTAGGGGGTAGTGATGAAATATTATAGATTTCTGTGGAGTACCAATTGTTGTACAGGTCATTGTGGAGGTTAAGATAGCCTATGTTATGTTACACGACCTACACGACTAACCTGAACCTATTTTAAGCTAGGCCTAACTGTCGCAGCGCAGTGTTGCATGTATTTCAACTGTAACAACTCTTGTGTTTCAGCTGTAAGAGCCTTTAACTTCTGTAAATTTATTAAGCTGTTGTGACTAAGTTAATGTAGCAAAATTGAACATAAGTGTAATTTCTGTATTTTGATTAGAGGGGCAAACATGGTTGACACATATGCAGTGTTGTGGAGTAGCGAGCTACATTTTTAGTAACGTCGGCTGTAGTTCCGCTACTTTGGAAAAAAGTAGTGTTAGCTGTAGCGCCCTACAGTTTTAGAGAAGATGTAGCGGATTATGTAGTAAATTTTTCGCTACTTTTACAATTTTTATGTAAGTTTAATTATGTTATGATGTGTTCATAAAAAATTAAGACTAAAATCAATTAAATAAGCTACCGGTACCGGTATGTATTTGTGAAAATTCATGACTAAAAAACTAGATATGGGTGTATGGGAGAATTTATACATAATCTAAGAAAGTAAGAACCAGACTGCGAAAGTAGCTAAAATTGTAGCTCAGCTACTTTTTTTTACTGGTAGCCATAGCGAGCACTAATGTTCCCTACAAATGTACAGTTCATTAATACTTTTTAATCTATTTCAGATGAAACTTGTATCGAAACACTTTCACTCGTCGCAAGTAAGCCTTGCAGACACCAGTAGTTACTCCAAGTTGGATGATGACTGCCCAGCGTTGATCAATTTCAAAGGTACCTATTTTGATAAGGGGATGAATAAGTTTAAGTTATGGGAGTGGGAGAATCAGGATTATACAAAAGTATATGTTTATTTGAAGTAGGCTAATAGTCAGATATTTGTGCGATGCTGATATTTGTTATAAGAAACCTAATAACTTACATCGGTATTGGTATATTAAAGTTGGTTATATTATAGACAGACTCTTCTGAATAGCCTAGTTATAATATGAACGTGATTACAATTTCTTAATAAGGATATTGTAGGTAGTGTTTTTTCTTTGTACAATTCCCCGATTGTCTGGTATAAGTGAAGATGACATAAATGATAATTAGGTACCGGTACGTCAGTTATTTTCAGTAATTTTTCTTTAAATTATAACTTAACAGCGCTCTGTTGGGTTAGGTTAGAAAACCTAACTTATCTTAGGGCGTTGTAGTGGCTTATATTTATTTATACTACAAACCGCTCAGTGGTCGATATTCAACCAAATATTTGTTCAATATAAAGTCGACGAATATATGAAACAAATGTTTAATATCTAGTGGGTTCTGTTGGACTCATCTCTCTCTCCCTCACTCTCCTCTCTCTCTTTCACTCTCCTCCCCCTCCCAGGGGCGGATCTAGGAATTTGTTGAGGGGTGGCACACTTGATTATTTTAATTATCTATGGACTACATTTTTGCTATAAATCAAATAAAAATGGAGCTGTTTAGTGAACATGATAAGGGTTTCAAATAAAACCAATAAATGTACTTACCGCAGCACTGGCTTAGGGACTTGGGCCGAGCATCCCTAAGGTAACGCACCACAGCACCGACCCATTGCCTTTGGCTGTCCTAGGGACACACACCGCAGCACCAGCCTAAGGGCTTTGGCTGAGCTTCCCCTAAGGTCACGCATCACAGCACCGGCCTAATGTCTTCGGCTGCCCTAGAGGCACTCACACCGCATTACTGGCCTAGTGTCTATTTGGCTTAAATTTTCAAATATTGAAAACAGATGTGAGTACAGCGACAGACTGCGTCACACTATTACCCATTAATTAAACATTTTCTTCTGAGTCCAAGGGGGGGGGGCGTGAGCCCCCTGGCTGGATCCGCCACTGCCCCCTCCCCCATCCTCACCAACAGGTAATTTTTATAACGTGGAGTTAAAACGCATAGCAGAAGGGCAGTACCGTTCCAGTAATCAGTAGTCTTATTATGCCCCAAACCTCTCCACCTCATCATCACCCCGTCCCTCTACCTCCCACCCTCAGAAACAGGTTTAATTGTTTAAATGTCGAGTTAAAACCGAGAAGGAGTTAAGAGAAGGGTGTTACAATACCAGTACTCACTAATACTTTTTGAGTCATATGTTCTTGCGTTTTACTACATATTTATTAGAATAACGCACCTGTTTATTAAAAGAATACCCCGTCACAGCAAACCTGCATACTCAGCGAATTTCCAATGGAGATATAAATGTCTTAATACTACATAAAGCCACATACCAAGTTTCGTAAAAATAATGTTCACAAATAAGCGATATATCAAATTTTAATTATTCTCCATAAGAATAACATTGGGGCTGAGTACGCAGGTTTGCTGCAACAAGGAACACAAAAAATGGGTTTTTATGCTAATATCAATATAACTCAACTAGGTGAAGTCGTATACCAGTTTTTATTAATTTATGTTCATAGTTAAGGGAGGCAGAGCATTTAATTATTCTCCATAAGAAGAACATGGGGGCTGAGTACGCAGGTTTTCTGCTAAGGGAGCCTTTGGCAAAAAAACATTTTTAGCAAATATCAATAGACCACAACGAGATGAAGCTGTACACCAAGTTTCGTCAGTATACGTTCATAAATAAGCGATATATAACAATTGTCTTTTCCTCCATAAGAATAACATTAGACAACGTACTGTGTTTAGTACTTTCAATATCTCGCTAACCAATTGACGTAGAGGAATTATCAAAATCCCAAATTGTGTGTTTTTTTAAGCTGAATACAATGGTGAAAACTAAAATTTGACTATTTCAAAAGTTATACCTACGTAAAAAGTTCAAAAAACCCATTTTTGGGGTACAAAACCCCCCAAAATACCCCTTCGGATAGAGCGATCTGGCTGGTTTTCGAACTTCAAGTCTTAAATGTTGCTTTACACGTTTATACCAAATTTCATCAAAATCGGATAATATTTACGAGAGTTATCGTGCTCACGGACACATATACAGTATATATATATATATATATATATATATATATATATATATATATATATATATATACAGTTTCGAACGAATGGTGTTTTTGGGCTCTGGGGACCTCAAAACGAAAAGTAATTATGGTCCCGGGCCTAGGTCTTACCATGCCGACTACGGTAATAGCTTCTTCCCTATAGGGAAAATTCGCTAAAAGAAGGTACTTTCTGGCGTCTTCATCGCTTAGACCTTTCCAGGCATGCGATTCGTCATATTCATAATCCCTCTTCCATATTCACAAGAAAGAGGAAAGGGACTATGGGGGTAGCTTATAATAACAACGGCGGCCCAAAAATGTCTAACCTTATCTTTAAATCCGCGGGTGCGATAACATGGTCGTAAAAATGGTCCGATTTTGATGAAATGTTGAAGAAATTTGTTAAGCAACGTTTATGAGTTTATGTACGAAAACCAGACAGATAGACCCATCTGATGGGGTATTTTGGGACAGTTTTATACCAGAAAAATATTTTGTTGTAATATTATGCCTAATCTTTTACAAAATCTCATTTCAATTTTCAGCATTGGATTCAGCTTAAAAAACAAATAATTTTATGTTTTGAACATTGATCTATGTCAATTGGTTACATATATTTTGAAAGTGCTAAACACAGTACGTTGTCCAATTTTAATTTAATGGTGAATTTAAAGAAAATGTTATACCTCGCTTCTTTATAAACATATACTTACGAACCTTGGTATATGGCTTCATCTTGTTGTGGTCTATTGATATTTGTACAAAAAATATAATTTTTTTACTGATGGTTCCTGTAGCAGTAAGCCTACGTTCTCAGCCCCCATGTTATTCTTATGGAGAATAAGTAATGTGTGGACAAACCCATTGTTAAAACACTGTGATTGTTTATTTTTATTAATTTACTATACCACACATATTTTTGAGTGAATGAATACAATATAAAACTGTCACAATAAATTCCAGGCATTACATTTTTGCAGTGTTGGGCAGTCTCACTAGCACTGATTATAACATAAAAATGTAGTAATATAAATTGGGTTCATCAATTACAAACGCACTTTATACACAATAGAGTAGTCTAATATTTTATACACACGTTCAAGCATATAGTATTTTCAAACCAATATGAGGAAAACACTCCGTCATATCTTTTCTAACTGAACACAGCATATAGTTCGTATGATCAAACTTTTATTTAATTGAAAGGAAGTATTTATTAAAAAATCATATTTTCTCCTTTCCACGTCTTCGCGTTCGGCCTTGTTAATTAGTTGGTTTGCTTATAAAATGGAAGTTACCATATCTTCGGCCTCGTCCTCTTTATATTTTATTACAGTTCCAGGTCTGAGCATCTATAATCTAAATAAATGGCTATTTACAGTAGAAAACTTTAGTTCTGTGGGTTAGTTGCGGGAATTTACGTTCATCAGGAATAACATAAATGGTACAAATGATTTTGTAAACATATGCAAACTAATATGGCATTAAAATGAAACATCAGAGTAAACTCTTACTCCTAATATTAATCATATTATATTAATCATATTATAAATATATGTGTGTGTGTGTGTGTGTGTGTGTGTGTGTGTGTGTGTGTGTGTGTGTGTGTGTGTGTGTGTGTGTGTGTGTGTGTCCATTACCGCGATAACTTTTGAAAGAAGCGACCGATTTTGATGAAATTTGGCACAAATGTGGAGAGTTACATTTATGACTTTAAGTTCGAAAACCAGACCGATCGGTCTATGGGAAGGGGGTTTTATGGGGGTTTAAATTTGTCCAAAAATCAGTTTTATTAACTTTTTACCATACAATTTTAAAAACACTATATTTTGGCTATAACCATTTTATAGAGCTTAAAAGAAATAATTTAGTATTTTGAATCATTAAGCTAGGTATAGTGATTGTGGAGAAAAGTCAAAAAATGTGTCCATAAAATGACCCATGTTAATCTTAAGGGAAAAATGTTTTTGGATTTTCCTTAGATAATTTCACTAAAAACTCCACATTTTTTCTACCAATCAGTTTAGCTCTACAAAATAATCATTTTGGCATTACAATTGTTGTTTTACGCCCAACCGTTGCAGAGATATTCAAAGTGCTAAACATAGTACGTTATCCAATGTTATCCTTATGGAGAATAAATTAAATGTTATATTTCGATTATTTATGTATGTATATTAATGAAACTTGGTATGTAGCTTCACCTGGTTGAGTTTGATTGATAATTGCAAAAAACACATTTCTTATCTTTCTTGTTGCAGCAAACCTGCGTACTCAATGCTTATGTTATTCTTATGGGGAATAAATAAAATGCTATATATCACTTATTAATGAATGTATTTTTGTGAAACTTGATAAGTGACTCTAGGTAGTAGTGATACCCATATATATGCATTGGAAATTTGCTGAGTACGCAGGTTTGCTGCGACGGGGGTATTTACTTCCAATTGACATCAAATTGATGACATTTTGACGACATTTGATGTCAATATGACATCAATAATATTAATGACATTGACATTTTCTACATCAATTTTACGTCAAATTGATGTACTTGTGCTATATGGGTGTTCCGCCGTACATTCACCCGATTCATCACTGAACGTTCCGTCCCGTATTCGGTATGCGTACATCCCCCACACTTCTCGCGAATATTCCGAACATTAGGAGTTCAGCTAAATTTTGAGGCGTATTTGTGAGAAGTATGGATCAGGCTTAAATTAAAGAAACATGTTAAAATTAAACATAACTCTGTTAATTACTTTTATACGTTAGTTAATAAACATAACCTCAATCCATTCCAAAATATATATAGTCATTGAACTAAAAATAATCCGTGTTAATTTCTACTTCTTATAACGTGTTATATACCTGGTTTCGATATAACATTTAACTTCCTTTCTAACCCCTTAATCCGACCAGATCTCCTCGGTTGACTGGATCTTATGTTTTTATGACAATCGCTTCCTGATTAAATGTTTAATTGTAAAACGACTTGCAACCTTGTGTTCAGGCTAAAATTCCACAAGAGTCCTTATATGGGATACATTAAAAAAAAACTAGTTTCCTGTTTTTTCCACGTTTAGGCTTGTTTTTGGGTTTGTTCCAAACTTCGTTACAATTCATACGAAATACAGTGTGGTTACCATAAACGGAAAAGTTGGTCAACAGGTATGTTTTAAGTCTAAGGGACGTTAAATGGTAGGATTTAAAACTTAAGAGTGCAAATTAATTAAAACCTAATGAATACAACTAAAATACATTATTCATGTTAAATGAAATATTCATGATTTTTAATCCAAAGACGCAGCATATTATATTTGGTGTATGCATTGGGTTTACGTTGGTTAACTTACACAGCAAAGGAAAGTAAGAATTTATGTTCAGTATTAATAAACACAATAAACAGCAATATAATATATATATTTAAATAATAACTTTACAGTTCACTTTTGGTAATTGGGTTGCAGATTAAAATCTTTAGGTCATATTATGTAAGTTAATATACTGAGTACCATTATTTACAGCATACCTAGGCTAGGCTAGACGGCGGCGGAGAGGCTAGGATAGTTAATGGTAAATATAAATCTAACTTTCATTGCTGGACCTGTGGATGCCTCGTTTACATAAAGAACTTGTATTCATTCATATAAAACTATCCTAGCCTAGGCCACAGTGGCTTGTAACACTCCTTACTGCACCCTTAAGTATTCGTAATAACGAAGTAGGCCTATCCATATTTAGGTAATGTATTAACATGGCTCAGAAAGAATTGGTATGGGCCGGTAGTAAAACTATGAGCAAACGAGAAAATACCTTAAGTTGCCAATCAAAACAAATCAATAGGACAGTTAATAAAATATTTCATATAATATGGTGCTTCAAATCAACAACTTTAGCATGTTTAGGTTAGCTAACGAACTGTTAACAAATTATACGTTTTTGATAACACTAGCCTACTAAACAAACCTTACGATAAAGAATAATTAGTAGGTTGCAGGCAAACTAAATGTACTTCTAATTAAATGGACTTCGGTTTAAATGAAATTAACATAGAGTTATACAAATTACCTTGTTATTATTACTTTTTTTTATGTTGGTTTACGACATAAACTTAACCCCTTTAGGCCTACGAAAGATAATTAGTTATTGTACTCAAAATCATTCCTGTTAATTTTAATTACATATAACGTGTTAAAATGTAACATAGCATCATAGAGAATTTATTTTAATTTCCAATCAGCATAAAGTATTGTTGCTTGTATAACGCAGACTGACTTTCACTCAGGATACGTACTTATTACTTCAATCTTTCGAACTACATTCGATTCTGGCAAGCTAACCAACTGATAATCGGCACAGATCTTTTTTATTTTACGTTACTGATTGCACTTCCCTCCAGATAAACAAATCGTAATGACATAAAATATACTTTTGTACAATATTGTACAGTTAGGAAATTAAATTTAGCCCGCAATTTAAAAATATAATTCAAATACCTATTATGAAATGGTGATATTTGTTTAAATAGTACATGCGACGCAATTGAGTGAACTTGAAGTGTTAAAATGTAATACTTAAATCACTTAGGATGTTTATGTCCGGCTTTATATTATCTTTAAATACTAAGTAATTAATCAACAAGGCTATTTAGTATTTTAAAATAAAACAAAAATTAGTTTTATTAGGTACCACTGACGGCCAGTACGGGAGCTTAACAATTATATTGGATATTACTGTTGATGAATTGATTATTCATTAACCGTATTATTGATCTAATATATTTTTTATAGCATAAAATCACAACAAAATTATATAATTTTACCTTATACTTATTCTACTTGTATAAAATACAATTTACCAAAATTTATTTTTCCTACGTCTGCCCGTGAAAGCGGTTGTGTTTGCACTTGATATACGTCGCAAAACAGGTGATTCCCGTATTCATTTTACTTTGCGCACTCATTTTTACTATACACACTCTCAATTTACCTAGCGTACTCCAGTGTTTCAACTTAAGAACATACAAACAGTCAAAAACAGTCACTGAGCTCTATGTAATATCTGGAGTCACTACTATTTAACTAAATATTTATTTATTTAATATTTATGTTGGCAAAGCGACCACCTAGTTCAGCTTTTTACCTTGTTATGTTGTCACCTTGGAGTTATCTGGACAAATCAGAATTCTTTGGGAATGCTGTCAAAATTAAAAGTCGCTGACCGGTTGTCTGCTGTAGTGTTTACTGTCAACAGTTTACATTAACATTGGATTTGAATTTAATGTTGGAATCATCCATTATTTATTAATGTTATTATGTCGATATGTAAGTAGAATAAATAATTAAACTAACCACCCAAATGTCCGTTTTTCAATGTCATTCACCAACTACCCTAAACCTAGAAACAAGACTATATTCATGTTACCTAAATCATTACTTAGCTTCAAGATGATTGGTTTATATTTATTTGGCTGGATTCCAAAGTGCAGTTTAACAATTGGTTTCAACTTGTAATGTACTTTAAAACAATGATAACGGTTTCCGAAAAATCACTAAATTTACATTGATTTAAATGGGGAATTAAATTACTATACCACAAAACAGTAACTCCCACATTGCATCAGTAAAACACATTTGCCAACATAACGACCAAAACCACAGCGGGACGCTTTTTTAACATAAAGTGGTGGCTCCAGATTGATATAATATAGAGCTCAGTGAAAACAGTATGCAGATAACGTTGTTTATGCATTTTTTATGTTGGCAACACTGGATAATAAACATATATGTTCTATTGCTGTTGTTCCCGAACAACTTAAACATAAATAAAACCTGTATTTTGTTGAAGTTTAATTAAAGGGTGTTTACATAAAAAACGTGTCCCTAAATTGTGAGTAGGCCTAGTAATGTTACTATTATCCTATTTCAATTAGGTATAGTATATCTTTAAGATAATTTTAAATAGTAGCAGCCTTCTTCAAAAAAAACTAATAAATGTAATTGAAACGCTTTATTCTTACTACAGGAAATATATCATATATGCTATTTATTTATTGAAAAATACTACAAAACAGTCATGCGCCCAATTGAAATGTAGCATTCAATTAATTATAAAAGAATATATGGGAGAGTTCATGCCGGTCCTTTTTCACTTTCTTCATGCACACAAGAATGCAACATATATGAGAGATTACATGCTAAACCTACTTACAAAAAATAGCAAAAATTCATAAAGACAAATAAATTATTAATTTATCATAAATATTATACATATCATACTGTATAATCAATATTTGGCAGACGTAGGACAAATGTCGACTCGCCTACAGCTCTTGCGTAAACATTTATCTCGAGTGCAGCAAAGTGGCCCTTTGCGCACATGTTGCATAAATAACTATTCTCTCTTTGTAAAAAGATGTTCTCACTATCCCTATTGTAGTTAGTCTATGGTATGGCTATTAACCAATAACCAAGGAGGTTTATTTGTAATACTGGAGGCAACACCAATGAAAGAATTGCGAGCCGTTTTCTACCAAGCAAAGAACTGCTCGCTAAAACAATACGAGTCAACAAAGTGAATAAAATGAATAATTATTCATAAATTGAAATTTAAAAATGAATTTGTTAATTTTTTAGTATAAGAAATTGCATGGAAAGAATAGATACATAAAGCAAACGAACCAAATTAATCTGTCCCGTCTTTGTTTACTTTTATTCCAGTGATTTACAAGAGTAGATTTACTTTTAAGCATAAAACGACCAATTGGGACGGTGTAATGATAAATTTGCCTCACCAGTGTACCACTCTGACAAAATCACCAGCTCGCTTTTTCGACAAAAATCGTTAAGTGGCGTTTTCTCCAGATTTATCATAAGACTTCTTCGCTAGACAGTTCGTTATCTAGCCTAATCCTGATGAAGGTAGGAGAGCTTGAGACAATTATTCCTGGGTAACAGTTGAACTACCTTTTTATTGGCTATACTTTTAATTGATTTAATAGGCAATTAAGATTATAGGCCTATCTGTTGTACACAACTAAAATAGGTTATAGGAATTCGAAATGAATTTTAGTCCTCAGACTTACGCTATTATATTTGGCGAATGGATTGAGGTTATGTTTGACTACTAACATATTAAGTAAGGTGAGTTATTATGTTCCAATATTTTAAGTTGTCATTAGTAAACCATAGTAGACCATTACAGTTTACTTATGAAAATTATGGTTACAATTGAAAATATATCTGGTCTTCCATTTTATACTCAATTCCACTGTTTTAGCACACCTAGGCAAGGTTAGACGGCGCCAGCGGCTTGGCTTGGATGGTTTATCATAAATATGTAACATAAACTAATTTAGCACCTAGCCTAACTCAGCAGATTAATACTCCTTATTCCTCCCTTAGGTTGTCCAATTAAGGTAACTATAAGTTTGTCCATGTTATTTAAATACACCACAGACTGAATTGGTTTGTAATTAAACCACACGAGGCAGTATCTAATTAATATGCACTGTTAACATTTAACTTTACTTAGAATTTCAATACAAAACCACGTAAGTTATTTGAAATATTTAAGATTTGTTACAAATTTAATTTAAGGTTCTTATTTGTACTTACTGACTAATAAATGTTCCGTTTATGCTAACTACGTGTTTTTTTCTTCTTTTTTCCAGGGTTGAAAATGTTTGAAACAAAAACAACATACTGATTTAGAAAATGTTATTTTTCCCCTTGTAAAAATCAGTAAAGCCGCAGTTACGGGATTCTAAAAAAACAAACAAAAAACCACAGACCGAATTGGTTTGTAATTAAACCACACGAGGCAGTATCTAGATTAATATGCACTGTTAACATTTAACTTTACTTAGAATTTCAATGCAAAACCACGTAGGTTATTTGAAATATTTAAGATTTGTTACAAATTTAATTTAAGGTTCTTATTTGTACTTACTGACTAATAAATGTTCCGTTTATGGTAACCAGGTGTGTTTTTTTCTTCTTTTTTCCAGGGTTAAAAATGTTTGAAACAGAAACAACATACTGATTTAGAAAATGTTATTTTTCCCCTTGTAAAAATCAGTAAAGTCGCAGTTACGGGATTCTAAAAAAACAAACAAAAAAGCTGAAAAATAATGGTTTCTGTAATACACCGTAACCCAATGGTGAACGAAAGTGTGCGGAATTTCACCCTAAAACAAGGATGCAATTCGTTGTCTAATTAAATAATTAATCAGGGAGCGACTGTCAAAAAAGTGGAACATCCAGTGAATTTAAGGGATCCGGTGGGATTCCGGGGTGATTGTATTGTAGGGAATTTTTTTATTTAGGAGAAGTGACATCTTATATCAAAATAATAAATCGAAATTGAAGTCTTCCTAAATAAAAATTAAAGTTGGTTTCCCACAATGGTGATATTAATGTAAATTGATTTATATGGATTTATTTTGATCACATCCACCAGGGAAAGTGAGACAAACGTTTAGGATTTACTTTGTCTTTGATAAAATAAAAAAAATGTTGATCAATTGTATTTTACTCAGTTAGAATACTTATAAGATTAAATTTAAATTAAATATAAATAATTATGTTTGTTATTGTTGCTGTTTTTGCGCTCTTCGAGGTATATAATACCAATAATATTGTTGACTAATTGTATACATTCGAGCTTACATATTAGTCATCAGTAGTATACCTAATAATACTACTTCTGGTTGTATTTTAATAATACTAAATATAGTTTTGTATGACATTCCTAAGTTTTGTAAATATAATATAGAGCCAGTTATAAAAATACTAAGTGATTGCATTAGTGCTACATTTTAACAGTTAAACTCCACTCAATTACGTCTCATGTACCGTTTAAACAAATAACACTGGCCATTCGTAATGAATGTTAAAACTATATTTTGGAAATTGCTAGCTAAGCTATCTAGTATGCTAGCTAGTATGCTTCTAATTGCATAATAGTGTAGGGAAATTTATTCGTATGCTACTTAGTTTTGTTTTAGTGGCAAGTGGCTTTTAACGGTTTATTAGCTAACCAGAATCTAATATCGTTCAAGAGCTGGAGGTAATAAGTACGTATCCTGAGTGAAAGTTGACTTGTGTTATCTTAGCAACAATGTATTTACTGATTGAAAGCGCAACTAAATTAAGTCCCTAAGATGATATGATTCTACATTTTAACATGTTATATGAAATGAAAATGAACACTGATGGTTTTTAGTCATATGTCTAATTATGTTTCGTAGTATGATTGAGGTTATGTTTGTTAATTAACCCAACAAAGTATTTAACAAGGGAATGTTTAATATTCTGTGCTAATTTAATTTTTAGTCTCCTTCACTCTACTTGCTAATACGCCTGAATATACGGATTTTAGAATGATTGGATTTTTCTCTGTAGTTAAAGTAATATTATGGAGTATGTTTCACGTGAGATTATTTACTGCATTACTTTAGTTTTTACTGCTTTTATAGTAAATTATGTATTATAATTTAATTGATTGAATAGGAAATGCAATTTATATCTGTAAAATGCTACTTAATACGTTAATGATGGATAATTAAATGCATGAATCTTGAACACATGTTTATTTTGGAAATATTTGATTATATCTAATTAGTCATTCCAATGATTGGATAGAATTAATTTTGACTATATTACATGTGATTTACAGTTTTTTTCCTAATTATTGTTATCTGGTGTTGTAGTGAATATTTAAAATTATGACAATAGATGCGTTATCAAGGGATTTAGTGCAATGAGGGTAAAAGTTAATAAAATAAAAATATCAAGGGATGTATTGCAATGAGGGTAAGGTTTTCAAAATAAAGTATCAGTGCATCAATGATCACACTTAGTTCGTTTCTTTATAGAAATTAAACTTTAAATTTTTGTAAAAACTGCAATGTCTATTAAAATTAAATAAATTAAAGTAAACTTTATTTTGAACACAATATAAATTGTGTAGTCCCTTTAATCGTAAATGTAAATACTCATAAACCCATTAATGTTATAATGATGTATTGTATATGATAAAACCGAAAACATGTCCCCCTTTAAGCAGCCCTCATAAACGTAAACTACAATCCTTGAGCCTAGTTAAATTACTTACAAGTACCTTAACAAATTATATCTTACAAAAAAGTACAAGACCAAACGACGTATTCTTCAAACTCTTTCTCGGTTAACGAGCCTATCTTTAGTGATAATAGGTTTTTCTGCTACTATGTGAAAATTATAGTTTTATTGTACAGAATCATGCGCCCTTAAAGGGTTTCTTAAGTTTTAAATAAGAAATAAATTATTTTTTTATATTCTAAAATAAAATTAAATAATCATGAAGTGTATCTGTACTTTTTTCGGTGTTTATGGTTAACTCCAAATTAATATGTAGAGTTTGTTTCCGTAAGGTTTATAAAATTTATATTTTTTTGGTAATTTAACGCTAATTTTATAATTAGTAACATAAAAATATATTTAAGAATAGTTAGTATTGCTGCCATATTTGGAATACAAAAGCTATAATTCTAAAATATCAGGGTCTGTTGAAAAATAAGAGTATCATATGTAATTACAAAGTAATTCCTATGTATTTAGTTCTAACAGTTTGGCGTGAAAGTACACCTTGCGGCGAACGCGCAGATTCCGTCTCTGCGATTCGTTTAAGTAATTTTGGCACTTCTAGTCGGGTCAAAGATGGTGTGCGAGTTTCAAGTTGGCTTCGTTTTGTTATTTTCTATTGTAGGAATTATTTACAATGATTATCGTGGTATTTTGTCTTATCTTGGTGTTAAAATGGTTATTATTTTCTTTCCTAAAAAAATGTATTAGTATGTAATGCTCCCGAATACCTGTTTAGTTAACATCTGTAGTTGGACTAAGGGCCAAAAACATAAATGAAACCTTTTCTTGGCAAACAATTGATAAATTTAGTCTTCCGAAAATATAATTTTACCACTTTAGAAAAGATCTAAATTTGGATTTAGCCTCCAAAACATGTCCATAAATTATTTACTTCACAAGCAAGTTGTATTATTTTATTCGTAACATTAAAAAGTCACATTTTTCATTATTTTTTATATATTTTGTTTATACGTGTTTGTAAAATTGAACATGATAAAATAATCTATGTCTCTCTACACTATAAAATATATTTACTCTTATACTGTACTTACGTATAAGACGGTAAATATACGCAAAAGATGGTACTAGGCGAACGATTTTGACCAGTTTCACCGGTCATCATCATGTCCAATCAGAGAATTACAGAAGCAAGATGGCAACCTGGTTGAAATCGATCACCTTCTACTTTATTTTGTGTTAATTGACCGTCTTGTATGTAAGGTCAGTATAAGAGTCAATTTATTTTGCTGTGTTATGAAACTAGTTTATAATAGCCTTTTTTACGTTTGTATAAATCAAAAAAGACGATATCTGTTATCTAACTGTTATTTACTATTTTGCATTTATAAGAACGACGCGAAGATTGAGTTTAATTTGTACACCGTAACTGTAATTAATACTTAAATTAGAAATAGTTTTAGGAAACCTTTTTAAAACCAAACTAATTATACATGCAAACAAATTAGTGTTGCATTGTTGCATTACAAATATTATAACTGCAAGGCATAAGATTGAATTACAAATTGGTCTATAACTTATTAATATTTACTTAATCATATCATACAACTTTAAAATTAATCTTTCTATGTGTTTTGTTATACAAAGTTATTTTACTGAGTATTACTTCGAACTTCACTGCTTTGTATAATTATGAAATATCGTTAAGAGTATTGCCACAATATTTGGGTATCTAACGCACTGTGGTAAACCTACGTACTCAGCCATAAAGTATTCATATGTATACTAAATAAAATATTATATCTCTCTTATTTATAAATATGTGTTGATGGCATTTGGTAAGTGGTTTTATGTAGTAGCCTCAGAACAACCAACGACGACTTCATAAAACCATTTTAATTACTTTCATTTAGTCATGTCGCAACATTTTATAAATGTTTTAGTTGCCTCTTCCGCTGACATTTTAACTAAATTTAAGTAACGCTGATTCAAGTAAAAGTGCACTGGTACACTTATCCTTTATTTTAACTAATATTAGTTTACTTTGTAATTTAAAATATATTATAATAAGTTAAAAAAAACCTTATGTCCATGGTAAATATTTATGTAGCCCATTTATGTCTCATTTCACATCAGAGGATATCAACGTTAGCAATGATTTATGGTCTGGTATATATAGACAACTGCATATATGACAGTCTCAAAAGCAAGATATTACAAAATAGCAATAGGCCTAATCTCACTCCTTGTTATTATAGACAACACTCATACTTGCGATGAGATTAATGGGATAGTTTTAATAATAAACCTGCAATACAGAGTACAACCAACGACGAATTCGTAAAGCATATTTAACAATTATCATTTAATTAATTCGCAACATGGTATCACAGTCAAATAAATGTTTCAGCTGCCTCATCAGCTAACATTTTCATTATATTTAAGTAACGATACCGATAGAAGTGGAGGAACACTGATACTAATCTTACCGAATATCGATCTTTTAATAATAATTAGGTACAGTGATAAAAAGGATACAATACTTAAGAATAGGTCACATATTAGAATTTTAGATTTATGTATTCAGTAATAACTTCTAGTGTTTTAGTTTAACTCAGTTATTTACAATTACATTATAATAAGTTTCAACAATAACCCAATATTATGTCCACAATAAATAATTCTAAAGCCTATTTATGTCTCTTTTCAGATCAGAGAATATTAGTGTAAGCTATAATTTATGTTCCGGTATCTATAGAAAACGGCGTGGATAAAAGTCTCAGAAGAAAGAAACATAATAAAAGAGGGCTGCAGATATATTAGTGATCTGCACACCGCATCTTCAAAATAAATTACCTTAAAAGAACAGATATATGAATTTTCTTGGCTCTACGCACATTTGTAAACAGGTTAAGTAGAGTCCTACTTGTGTCAAATCCATAAAAAAAGTTTAAAAATGCATGTACGGACACATACTGGTGGGTGCCCTTTCATGTGCAAAGAATGTGATCAATCTTTTAACAATTTAAGTTCTCTTAAGACTCATACGCTAATAGACACGGGTGAGCGCCCCTTAAATTGCCCAAGATGTGAAAAAACCTTTACAAAGTCAAGCAGCTTAAAGACTCATATTCTGACACATACTGGTGAGCGACCCTTCAGTTGTCCAAGATGTGAGAAATCCTTCATACAGTCATGCACCTTGAAGACTCATATGCTGACTCACACGGGTGAGCGGCCCTTCAGTTGTCCAAGATGTGAAAAAAAACTTTATAAAGTTAAGCCACGTAAAGACTCATATGCTGACGCATACTGCTGAGCGCCCCTTCAATTGTCCAAGATGTGAAAAAACATTTACACAGTTATGCAACTTAAAGACTCATATTCTGACACATACTGGTGAGCGACCCTTCAATCGTCCAGGATGTGAGAAATACTTCATACAGTCATGCACCTTAAAGACTCATATGCTGACTCACACGGGTGAGCACCCCTTCGGTTTGTCCAAGATGTGAAAAAACCTTTACAAAGTCATGCAACTTAAAGTCTCATATGCTGACACATACTGTTGAGCGCTCCTTCAATTGTCCAAGATGTGAGAAAACATTTAAACAGTTATGCAACTTAAAGACTCATATTCTGACACATACTGGTGAGCGACCCTTCAGTTGTCCAATATGTGAGAAATCCTTCATACTGTCATGCACCTTAAAGACTCACACGGGTGAGCGGCCCTTCAGTTATCCAAGATGTGAAAAATCCTTTATACAGTCATGGACCTAAAAGACTCATATGCTGACTCACACGGCTGAGCGCCCCTTCGGTTGTCCAAGATGTGAGAAAACATTTACGCAGTTATGCAACTTAAAGACTCATATTCTGACACATACTGTTGAGCGACCCTTCAATTGTCCAAGATGTGAGAAATCCTTCATACAGTCATGCACCTTAAAGATTCATATCTTGACTCACACGGGTGAGTGCCCCTTCGGTTGTCCAAGATGTGAAAAATCCTTTACAAAGTCATGCAACTTAAAGACTCATATGCTGACACATACTGGTGAGCGACCCTTCAATTGCCCAAGATGTGAAAAAGCCTTTACATTATTACACCACTTAAAAACTCATATGCTGACACACACTGGTGAGCGACCTTTCAAGTGTAAAACATGTAATAAATCTTTTACACATTTAAATTCTATCAAGCGTCATTTGCAGACACATACTGGTGAGTGCCCCTTCAATTGTCCAAGATGTGATAAATCCTTTACCCAGTCATGCACCTTAAAGACTCATATGCTGACACATACTGGTGAGCGTCCTTTCAATTGCCCAAGAAGTGAGAAATCCTTTACACAGTCAGGCAGCTTAAACTCTCATATGCTAACACAACATACTAGTGAGCGACCTAGTAGGTCTCCGAAATGTGAGAAATTATTTAAAAAGTCAACAACTTTGAGAACCCTTGTTTTTAAGGATTCCTATAAGCAGATGCAGAAGTGTGTTACATGCAACAAATCTCTTACTGTAGCAGCAGATGATCACTGTCCTAACCAGTGCCAACCGTGTCAGAATTTGTTGCCGTGTTACGTTCTTGTACAACGCATTTCTGACATATAAAAAATATTTTTGAAACTCATATAGTGATGGAATTGAATTTATTTTTTTATTTATTTGGACTTTACCTATCGCTTCTAGTGTTTAAGGTAGTGTTTGAGGTAAGGAAACTCCTCCCGTTATCCAGTGAACCCTACTTACATCTACATATCGAATTCAAACGATTGTTTTTTTATCGATTTAAACTTTTTCTTTTATATTTTAAATTATAATGTAAAAGAAAAAGTTTAAATCGATAAAAAAACAATCGTTTGAATTCGATATGTAGATGTAAGTAGGGTTCACTGGATAACGGGAGGAGTTTCCTTACCTCCCGAAACTTAGTGTAGTTTTAAAAACTAGAAGCGATAGATAAGATCCAAATAAATCAAAAAATAAATATAAAAATAATATAGAATAGTATATTGATGCATTAGATACTGTGATTAGTTTTACAACTTTGATGTTGTTGAAGAGCAACTTGTATAAAATAGAGGTGTGTGCATGATCAGCTAATGTGACGTGGATGTGCTCGATCGCTAGCGCAGCCAATAACATGGCTGCCAACCTTACTTATTTAGTCTGCTGAAATGTCAGTCTTGTGTCTTATCATATGATTCAAAAGTTAGCGACATTGTTTGTCACATCATGACACGACGCAACATCAGCTGATTATGAACACTCCTCTCTTTTGTACATCTTGGGTGAAGAGACTTTTAAACTACTGATATTTTTGGCCGCAGGAATTTAGAATTTCTTTGTAACCTCATTTTATTACATACTTTCTCAGTTTTCAATAAACCAATTTTATTATTTTACACTGTTATACAACATATTTTGTATTTGACCAATGGTTTATTTACGTTGATACAAATTCAATGAAACTGAATACTTGCATTGGATTATGATTTTCCTGTTTTCGTGACTTTTCCCTACTTTTCCGCAGAGAAAATAGTGTGATCGGGAAAATAATTGCATATTTGCTAATAATTGTGGTTAAGGGTGAAGTTCCGCACATTTTAAATACCCACAAGATAGTATTTTGAGAAAAAAATATTTTCCAATTTTCCGGGGTTTTAATGGCTTTTCCCGCGGAAAAACTATCATTTCCATAATCAGCGTCAAATTTCCAACATAAAAAATAAATAAATTGCGTGGTGTCGTTGATTCGTAGATTTACCGGATAGTACCAGTGTAAACGTAAATAATAATCAATATTTATAAAGAACCAAATCAATATTCACAACAGAGAGGTCGGTTCTCTCGAATTTGACAACACGAGGAAGAAGCGGGAGTGGAGGGGAAGCGAGGCCCGGAGAAGAAGGGTAAAAAGGGTCACGTGATAGCGTGGTTCTCCTCGCTGCTGCCAGGGACCGGTAATGCACGCAATTAAATTTTTCAGTTGCAGACGTTCACGGTATTTGGCATTATGGAATCAATTTTTTTAGCGACACACTCTAAACGGGTTATTATAGAGTAAATGCAAAGTTACTAACGTGACTTTTCATATTTTCTAATTAACGTTTCTGTCGTCAGTTACTACTGTTTAAAATTACCATTTTTTTTATCATTTCGAACAAAGGTTTTGATAGTAGGTACTCACTTTAAAAAACTCAAAAATCCATTAACCACATTAGTATACAATATTATCCCCTTTAAGATGAGACCTTGACTTTAATTTTAGGGTCAATCTGGTCGGTGTTAAGTGTTATCCCAAAAGCCACTGCATTTTAGTAGCGCGGCAGGGGTAGACCGGAGCCTTCAGTTAAGATATTACATTTAGTATGTTTAAGGTCGACAGTGAACGGGTTCGTTTACTAAAATTATAACAATCACATATAGGTGTGGATTAACAATTTGTGTTACGGAGTTCCTTTTTTAACAGCCCAGCGCGAAAGCTAGAAAGCTGGACTATGATGGTTTTACGATATTGGGAGATATCTTGTTATTATTATGTTTTTTACCTTTTACGAAATGAATTTGTTATGCAGCTAACACAAGTGTAAAAAAGAATGTAAGAAAAAAATCATATTATGTAGTAAATTTGGTTCTGGTCGCTGTCAATTCTCTAAATGAAATATATAATTAATCAATTCCAGGGTTCAATTGAATAATTTCTAGTATTATCGTTGCACTTATTCGGATTGGTTGATTATCAGTTGAACCCTCTAATACTTTTTGTTTTATAGTTCTCGATACAATTTGATACTACATTTGCACCCTTCTAATGATTATTTTTCAATAAATAACTCTCAATCAAAGGCATTTCCCTGTTCTCTTACAAGATTACCCGTTTCTCCCTCCACATTCAATTTTCTTCCCATATTTTACCCGGCATTCCACCGGCCCCTTGTTTGACTGAATTGTTCTCGTGCGTTTAACAACATTATTGAGGCTACAATATACGGAACAATTACCGATTTATTTGCTGTTTTAAGTATTAAATCTTAACGTTAAACTTTTTTATAAAAGTTCAGAATAAAATATCAGAGGTGGAATATGTAATAGTAATACAATTTAGTTTAGGGTTATTATAGTAAATTTAATTTAAATGATTTTAATTGGTTTTAACTACTATGCCTGCAAGCTAGTTTATATTTGTGGTTTGCTTAATTTTTTCATATAAAATAAAAACCTTTTCACCTTTTTACACAATCCCTCTCACAAAGTTCAACTACGGTTCATGTACTTGATGGGATTGCTTACACATAATTGTGTACAAAGCTGTAGAAGATTAAAATACATCCAGAATATATTCTCCCAAGTTTCACTGTCTAATGAACAGCGAACAGGGTGGAAAATGATAAATGTATAAATCAATAGAATATTTTTTAGTTTAGTGTTGACAGTGTTTTCTGTTTCTGTATTCAAAATTATAATTTTCTAAGCACTCTAACAGCGCAGTCATCCTTCTTCAAAACCAAATATTTAAATAGGTTATATATTTTTTTACTAACAGTTATTTCAATCATAAGAGATATTATGGAATATATATATATATATATATATTTAGGTTGAAAATAAAGTTAACCCCATCAATGGTGCAATGGCCAATGCTGGTTTTATGTTATTTTGTTATGCTGTTTACACAAAAACACGCTTTAAAATAATACGGAAACAAAATTGAATTATGATGCGTTTGGTGTACTTGTCGTTCCAAATAAAACTGATTTACACCTAGGAACTATCTAAAATTCTATATTATTTTAATTTAACGCTAATTGGATGAGCTCACGAAGTGAGTTATACCTCATACCTGGATCCAGCTGCCAATGGTCATTGATTAGTTCATTATTCTGGCTAAAGAAACAGCCGATCTTAGTCAGTAACAAGACTAAAACAAGCCTGTCACACGTTCAACACTCATAATTCATTCATATTTACCTTACAATTCGTCCAAGTTGCAACGGTGTCTTATGCAGTTGTTATGCGGCTCTCCAATGCTTGCACTTCTAACGACAAAATTTAAAGTGTTCTTACACATTATGATAAGTTGAAAAATGTCTTTACATTATACATTATATTAAGCAGTTAAACTTTTTAGTGTGTAATCTTGGTAGAGTTTCTGATTGAAATGATTCTATTTAATATTAATAACGTTTTCTTTAAAAAATCCGTTTTTTCCCACAAGATTAACACTGGGAGCTCTCTCAGTGGTATTTGAGTCGTTGATTTCCAGCCAGCATTCACATGTGTCTAGTATAGTTCACAACATATCAGTAGGTCATTCAGTGAACTATCGTATTGTAAACTCGTTGATATCCAAAGTTCATGTTTCGGGTAGCCTTCAGCTCACAACAGACTTGTAGGTCATTATGTTAGGTATTATATTGTGATCTCGTTTAAGATGTACTTCCATGTTGGATTTTAATAAACCAATTTGTAATATGAATGGTCTGATTGTAAAGAAAATGATATGGAAATCTCCCAATCCTTGTTATGTTAGCTAAGACATCTGCTTACGATGGTTTAAATGAGGTAATGGTTAAACGAGGAACGATTAACAAGTCTGTAGATAGTGGGTTTTAAATGTAGATGCGGACATTTTCATACCACAGTATCACAGCCCAATGGACGCTTTTGTCTTACAAGGTAAAATTTTAAATACATTTATCTATGCAATTGAAATTACGCTTATACATAATTTTAACTAATCTTTCCTTATCTTAAACTTTTTAACGTAGTTTTTCTTGACTACAGCAATCAAATCTGTATTATAATCTGGTTAGAATTAGGATTTTTTAGAGAGTTCGAAATTCTTGTATAAGTATACATGTATACTGACTAAGTACTTAACCTTTTCAGGGTACCTAGTTTACATTTGGTGTTTTATTTCTGATTTTTATAGTTGTTTGCAATAAAATTTGATATACTTAGATATATAAGATAATTGTCAACATTATCCCACCCAATACCATTAAACCAAAGAAATCACAAATTTAAAATTTCAGGTGTCTGATATTTATAAGGTCTGAGTACTCGCTCCGTTGGTTAATATACAGTTCTGATAGTGCGCTCTAAAAATAAAGCTCTCAGTATACAATCCTTTACCAAATCAGGGGCTCGAAAGACTCATATGCTGACACATACTGGTGAGCGCCCACACATGAAGATGCTACCTCGTTTACTGAAGTGTGATATATGCAAGACACCTTTTACTGAAGCAGCAGATGATCACCGTATGAATCAATGTCTATCGTGTCAGAAAGTGTTGCCGTGTTATGTTATTCTAAAACGCTGTACGATAGAATAACTGTATTGGTAAGCAAAACTGTGAGACAATATAAAGAAGATGTAGCTGGAAGAATGGATTCCTGCGTAGTATTAACAAATCCGTAAGTAAGATTGAATGACGAGAGTATGGGTAAACTACGGTGATTTTATAATTCACTGATTGAAGAAGTAATGCTATAGTGTAATTTGTAACTAATCTTTGAGCACACAAACTATATTATGCGTTCAGTTAGCTTGGATACCACTACTGTTCTGCATACTCTAGTTTGATAATCATAAATAGTTAATCATAATCATTTCTTATTATTATTTAGTTTAAATAATGACAAATATTTATGTTTGAATGATTATAATTATGCTAGTACATGGTTAACAACATTGCGAACTAAATAATTTTATTTTTTAGAATTCAATTATTTTATAATTTTCAAGTTGTAAATACATATACATTTTGTGGTACCATTGTTGTAGTAGTAGTTCTTAATGGGTATTCCCTGTAATTAATAACACCATATACATTTTGTAAGGTTCTTTATTTTTTCTACTTTTTTCAGTTTGTTAAAAAACTAAGTTAATATTAATACTTACATAAATTAAATATATCTATTAAACCTTACACTTGCGAGCTAGAGGAACTTATTTTCAATATAGATTATTAATTACTGTGGAAACGTTTGGATTTGTTTATGCATATTTTGTTAAATATACAATATTAGGTCTTATGTTGGTTAGCATTTATTTAAAGCCTAAGGGGTCATCTTTATTCTTATTATGTCACATTCCAGGTACTGTAAAGGAGGGGTTTCTTTTATAGTTCCGAGTTATGTATATTTATTTTGCATATCTTTTTATAATTTAACGGTACAAAATATACGTCCACAAGTTTATAAAACTACTGGCTGGTGTCCGGTTATACACCTGGACACTGGGAACGGCCCTATAAGTGTCCATCTTGTAAGAAGTCCTTTATTCAATTATGTCTTTTAAAGAGACAGAAATTAATGCATACTGGAGAGCGGCCTCAAAAGTGTCCAGTTTGTGAGAAGTCCTTTACTCTTTTGGGAGGTTTAAAGAGGCATGTATTAACACATTCTGAAGAACGGCCTTATAAGTGTCCAGTTTGTGAGAAGTCCTTTACTCTTTTGGGAGGTTTAAAGAGGCATGTATTAACACATTCTGAAGAACGGCCTTATAAGTGTCCAGTTTGTGAGAAGTCCTTTACTCTTTTGGGAGGTTTAAAGAGGCATGTATTAACACATTCTGAAGAACGGCCTTATAAGTGTCCAGTTTGTGAGAAGTCCTTTACTCTTTTGGGAGGTTTAAAGAGGCATGTATTAACACATTCTGAAGAACGGCCTTACAAGTGTCCAATTTGTGAGAAGTCCTTTACTCTTTTGGGAGGTTTAAAGAGGCATGTATTAACACATTCTGAAGAACGGCCTTATAAGTGTCCAGTTTGTGAGAAGTCCTTTACTCTTTTGGGAGGTTTAAAGAGGCATGTATTAACACATTCTGAAGAACGGCCTTATAAGTGTCCAGTTTGTGAGAAGTCCTTTACTCTTTTGGGAGGTTTAAAGAGGCATGTATTAACACATTCTGAAGAACGGCTTTATAAGTGTTCAGCTTGTGAGAAGTCCTTTACTCTTTTGGGAGGTTTAAAGAGGCATGTATTAACACATTCTGAAGAACGGCCTTATAAGTGTCCAGTTTGTGAGAAGTCCTTTACTCTTTTGGGATGTTTAAAGAGGCATGTATTAACACATTCTGAAGAACGGCCTTATAAGTGTCCAGTTTGTGAGAAGTCCTTTACTCATTTGTATATCTAAAGAGGCATGTATTAACGCATACGGAGGGTCGGCCTTATAAGTGTCTAACTTGCGAGAAGTCATTTACACAACTGGGTTATTTGAAGATCCATATATTAACTCATACAGGAAAACGGCCTCATAAGTGTTACAACTTGCGACGAGCCTTTCACCACTCCAACTAAGTTAAGGAGGCATGTATTGACGCACACAGAATAACTACCTAATAAGTGTCACAACTGGGACATTTTCAGCCTTATTTGAAGCACACTCGTAAAATCCTTAATTAATTCAGGTGGTAAAGTAAAAGAGACATATATATTAATGGACAATAGGGGTCGTCTTATTAGTGTCCAGCTTAGGAGATATTCTGAACTAATTCAGGAATTTTGACAATATTTGTTTTGACACATACAGAAAAGTGAATTTGTGTATGTTTATTTTGTCAGAAATCCTTTAGACGGTCGAGGGATTTCAAGACAAATGTGCACCTCAACCACAGTGCGTCTAACATCAATATATAAATATTCAATTGACAGACATGTTGTAATATAAAATGATTATATTGTTTAAATAAGTAGTCCATAACGTATTCCATCCAGTTGTTTAAATAGTTGACATATAAACATTGGATTTTTCTAGGGCAAGGGGGGAAATCCACAGAAAGTATTGAAATTAGTTTTACATAGTTATGGATTTGTTATAGAGCTACAATAGAGTTTTGTGGATGTACTTGAGTACTTTCTTTTACTAATGTTTATTTAATTTTTCTCAGGTATTAGGTGAGTTTTATAATACTTCAATGTAAATAACTTTGTATTACATCCCGCATATGTATTTAAATAATTTACTTGTGCATTATAATAATGCTGTATTACGTTGTATTTATTAAGTTCATATTGACGGTATTTCCTCAAATAAAACATGTTGTATCTTCTGGATTGTAAGTGTTCTTTAAACAATAAAGTATGTTAAATTTGTATAGGATGTTATTTGCTTAGGCCTTCTTAACAACGTACCTTGGGGATTAACAATTAACATACATTGAAATAGATATAATTTAAGGACAGCTTGGTTTCACCTATAGAGAGTTGGTAAATCCAACTGTTATCACAGTTCGTCTGATACTTTAACTGGACTAGACCAGTCATTTTAGGGGTAAAATCGGTAAAACCTTAAACTTACAGTAATATAAATGAAAATCATACCATTATGTAAAAAAAAGTCTTCAATATCATACCAAAAATCGGCAAAAATTGGAGTAGCGGAAGCCACCATTTTGGAAAAAGCTTCCGCCATGTTGGATTTAGGTATGCTTTTCGTAAAATGGTAATACAGTGACACCTAATCGACATAGAGCGCTAATTTCTGCTTCGCTCATGTTGTAATTTAATTTAATTAATTTAAGAAAATAGTAACTTATGTAATAATTAGTTCTTTTTTAATAAAGTTTTTAAGCCAAAAAGTTAAAAGATTTATAAATTTCTAACTCTTGTTTAAACTATTGGGATTTTGTCTTAATTAAAGCACATAGAATATTATCCTACACACGTGGTGAGGTTCCTAAAAGATTCAGAATTGAATAGTGTACAAAATTGCATACATATACATTTGTATTACGTCTGGTAGGTGAGATATAGGGCCAATGATTAGTGACGTACAGGTGATTTTTGAACGCGTGATACTGGCCACGGCGCCGCCATGATGCGTTGTCAGCCGCGCTACAGTGGTGGTATTGGTTGGTTACTATTTTATGTGATGTAATTAGCAAGTTTTATTTTTAAGTGCCAAACAACTACAGGTGTATTGGATTGTAAGCTATAACAAGCTCAGCTTTAATTTGTTTTCGTAATTTGTATTAAACACATAAATTCGTAATATTTATGTATTGAGGTTTCAATCATAAATTAACTCTCTAATTACAAAAAATATATATGTAGAAGCAAAATTCAATGATACACAACTCAATTACTTGATGGATGTATTTAATATAAATATGTATGGTACGAGTAAAAGTTATATAAGACTAAAGCGTTCCACTTCTAAACTCGTGAAAAATTATGCTCCGCTTCTAGATGTTTTATCTTGAGGTCTTATGACAAATTACTATGAAGTCTCACCCCTAAAAATTGTTTCTTTTTTAAGCACAGTATCTTGTATGATAATTTTGGAAATGTGGGGTCTGGAAATAGATATAGCCAGTCTTTTTGAGTTCATCATAAGACAGTTCTCATAGAAAACAGTTTTCAATATATTTCATCATCCCCAGAACCCCCATTCCCATACCTACTTTCGACCCTGACTGAAGATTTACCTTATCTTATAATGTACAACAGCGATGTTTCGTTGCAGATAAATAGAACCAGAAGCACCAGGACAGCAAACAAGTTTTCCAATTTTCATAAAAGCTACTATAAGTGTAAGATTCAACACAGTATTTGATTTTTAAACGTTTTCAATGCGGAAATTCACAACCATCGCGTCAGTGTGCTGCGTCCGGACTCGTTTGGCTATAAATGCCGATAAAATAATATGCAGTCTTTATTGAGACTAGCATTCAGACAAAAATGTGCAATTTACATATGTATTTACAGAATTAGAGCGTTTTAAAATCATTATTTAATATATATATATATATATATATATATATATATATATATATATATATATAATATGTTATTCAAAATATAACACCAGAAATTAAAATTATGTCCAATATAAGATTCATAAATCAACGTGTACAGAAATATCTCCATTATGCAAGTGGAAAACTAGTGAATCAAGTAAAATATAAATATCAAATTGACACAATGTCTGTATATATATAAAACAGACATTGTGTCAATTTGATATTTATATTTTACTTGATTCACTAGTTTTCCACTTGCATAATGGAGATATTTCTGTACACGTTGATTTATCAATCTTATATTGGACATAATTTTAATTTCTGGTGTTATATTTTGAATTATATTAATCTCGTTTTAGCGAATTTCCCCTATAGGGAAGAAGCTATTACCGTAGTCGGCATGGTAAGACCTAGGACCGGGGCCATCATAACTTTGTTGAGGTCCCCAGATGCAAAAACACCATTCGTTCAAAACTGTATATATATATATATATGTGTGTGTGTGTGTGTGTGTGTGTGTGTGTGTGTCCGTGATCGCAATAACCCTCGTAAAAATAATACGATTTTGACGAAATTTGGAATAAAAGTGTAAAGCAGCATTAATGACTTTAAGTTCGAAAACCAGATATGTCGACCCCTCCGAAGAGGTATTTTGGGAGGGTTTCTTACCCCTAAAATTGTTGTTTTAATTTTTAAATATAATTTTAGAAAAAGTCAAATTTTATGTTTTTTTCATTAGAGTCAGCTTAAAAATACGCACAATTTGGTGTTTTGGTCATTGCTCTAAGTTAAATGGTTACAGAGATATTGAAAGTTTTAAACACAGTACGTTGTCCAATGTTATTCTTATCGAGAATAAGACAAATTGTAAATCTCGCTTGTTTATCAACCTATCCTGAAGAAACTTGGTATATTGCTTCATATCATTGTGGTCTATTGATATTTGCACTAAAAAACATGTTTTGGCCGATAGTTCCCGTAGCAGCAGACCTGCGTACTCATCCCCATGTTATTCTTTTGGAAAATAAGACAAATTGTATATCTCGCTTGTTTATCAACGAATCCTGAAGAAACTTTTTATATTGTTTCATATCATTGTGGTCTATTGATATTTGCACTAAAAACATTTTCGGCCTATAGTGTCCGTAGCAGCAAACCTGCGTACTCATCCCCATGTTATTCTATCTCATAAAAATATAAGGCAGGAACAGTCAAAATACCTAATATTATGAAGTAACTATCACAATGCTCCCAAGGAGCGAGCCCAAAGATGACCCTGATGGCCTTTTTTGCCAGGTAAAAACTTTCCCTATGTGAGTCTTGTACCCTCCCCACAAGGCGATGGAGTACATGATGCGAGACGCCAAAAGACTGAAGTATACAATTCTAGAAACGTTTATTTGCAGAATTAACATACTCTTCTCAACACAAACAGCCCTATGAGGCAAGCTTTTTTCTATTTTATCGATTTGGTCGGCCCATGATAAACCATCGTCCAGCCTAACTCCTAGGAAATCAGAAGAGTTGGAAGGATCCAGCATGTCCTCCCCTTTAAAACATTCAGATCATCAATTTCGTTAAACCTCCTCAGTTGATGTGTACTTATGCAGAGATACCCTGTCTTTTCGGTGTTTAATTTCAAGGCGTTGCTGGAGAAATATTGAGCAAGTGTGTTGATTTTTATAAAAGTGTCAATTTCAAGGTCATGGACGTTATTGTTCTTGGTAAAAATAGTGGTATCATCTGCAAAAACAAATAGACTCCCGTCCGACACCATCCCTTTCATATCATTAATATACGTCAGGAACAGTATCGGGCCAAGAATCGATCCCTGAGAACTCCATTTTTGACCAAATGTTTGCTCGACTGAAATTTTTGAATTTTGAAATTCGATTGATGCTTCAGCTCAGCGAACTGGTAGCGGTCAATGAGGAAGGAATGTAGCCAGCGATGGACGCATCCTCCCACCCCAAGCCCGCCAACTTCCCAAGCAAAATTTGGTGGTCGACACAATCGAAAGCTTTGGTCAAGTCTGGAAAGCAGCTAATAACAGATTCTCCAGCCTCCATGCATCGATACGCTGATTTACAAAATCTATAAGTGCCAATTTGGTTGATTTGTTTTTTCTGAACCCGTATTGCTTTTTGCATATGAGCTCATTCTCCTCTAAGTAGTGAGTCAGCTGCTCACTCACCACTCGCTCAAAGAGTTTGGAAATGGAAGGTAGGAGTGAGATTGGAGGATAGTTCCCCATGTCCGACTCATCCCCCTTCTTGAAAAGAGGTTTGACTTTTGCCAGTTTGCATTGTCGTGGAAATACCCCACTGATTAGTAAGGTATTTATAATGTGGGTGAGTGGCTTAATAATTTCAAGCTGACAGATTTTGATTGTTTTCATCAAAACGATTGGTATTCAAGATACATTTTCCTTGAATGATTGAGGTTAAGTTTGGTCCTTAAAACCAAAAAGGTAATGTTCATAGCTCTGTATTATATTGACTTAGCCTATACGTTTATATTTTATAGGGACTGTTAGTATTTTAATAGGCCTAAATTCCAAGAAACTTGAACACTTAAGTAAAGGTCAGCTAACGTTATGTGATTTGATACCGTAGGCCACATTGGTCTCACTAGCCTAACGGTCAGCGTCTTGGACTTCGATTCATCGGTCCAAGGTTAAAAACATGTCTCATAGACTAGAATCGCGCAAGTATATATAATCCTATAGAAATGTGCATTGGTATTGTGTCAGCGTTTTTGTTACGTAATTCGTAGAAACATT
Source organism: Allygus modestus (assembly GCA_963675035.1). Classification (NCBI taxonomy): domain Eukaryota; kingdom Metazoa; phylum Arthropoda; class Insecta; order Hemiptera; family Cicadellidae; genus Allygus; species Allygus modestus. Next base: position 509,953,415 of record OY776111.1, read on the forward strand.
GCCCCGTTGCCGTATATCTTCTTCGCCTTGTTTTGTGTGATATAAGATGCTAACTGTGTAATATACTGATTTTGCATGATGACTCATTTATGTTTGAATATAGTGAAACCAAAGCTGGTGCACCTACGAGTGTTGTTGCAGACATCACACCTAAATGAAAAATATCAAACAAGACTCAATTACTTACGTGTTATCAACTATACTATCACGTGATTCGTAACTATACATTGATGATGCACAAATAAAACAAAATATACATAGGATATATATTTATAAGTATGATTTACTCAACAATAATTTCATTGTTTTGTTTTATTTATTTTAGTTTAATTTGCAAAGCTTTTCGTAAATAAACAATTTTGTCAAACGCGGAAATTAAAATTGGAAGCTTAAATAACTAGGCCTGCCGAATATCAATTAAAAGAATAAGTCGATTTACTATACTTGTTGTTAACCTTAAAACTGCGAAAATTCACTGACTAAATAATAATTTGTATATCATCTTCTCGTTAACTATCCAGGAGACAAAGGCCAACTCAAAGAGTTAATCCGAAATCTCAAGATATCATTATTTGTGTCCTCCGGTTAGTTTAAACTTTTGTTTTAATTTTGAGTTTGCGATTTTAATATGTATTTAAGTTATTTTTGGTTAAATTAAGTGTTTTTAGGTGAATATGTAGTCGAGAATCATGCATTTATAGCAAAAATTAGGTGTTCAAGATTCATTTTCCTTGAGTGATTGAGGTTATGTTAGGTCCCCAAAACAAAAAAGGTAATGTTCTTAGCTCTTAACACTAACATATCGCATTAGTTTATTTGTTTATCATTTATGGTATCCGTTATAGTGTTTTCAGGCCTATATTTTAATAACCGGGTACATTTTTGTGAAGCTCAACAATCGTCATTAGCTAAGGCAAGCCTAGGACAGCCAAAAACGCGATTCCAAAGTGCGCATACACTCCGCACCCTACGTACGTATTTCTCTACTCCTCCTCACGTACCACTGGATTGTACCTTACTAACATAAATTCATCCATTAATACACATATGTTCACATTTGTTAGAAACGTGTTAAATATACCCTTATAAATTGTACAAACACTGTTAAAAGGCTTAAATCTCCAAGAAAAAGTATATTTAGCCGCTATTTTCCATCCATTCTCTCCATTTCCTCATCTCGCCTCTGAGAATAATAATATGTGATCTGCAGTTTATGTACAACCGCAATTATCGCGGAGAAATGTAAAATGTGTTCTTATACCCCTAATTTATAAACATGTTATTATACTTTAGGTAATAAATAAGGATATTTTAATATATTTACAATATAATTAAATATTTTAATGACAAACCGTGGCTTATTCAAGTGTATTACAAATGTCGTATGAAAAATAAACATAACCTAGTTAGGCAGTTTACTCTTGATTACTTCTGTAATTTCCTTCTAAGAGAAAAATAAGACATAATTTATTGTAAAGTCGCTTATTTTCAGTAAATATCGTGTTGCCTGGTAAATAGAAATGACTGAGTTGTTGGGTGATTCCTTAAACAATATTTCTATATAGTAAATCTATCAATGTTAAATATAAATATTAGTTCAAAATACTAACATAAGTATTGTATATTTAGATGTTATTGACTAAATAATATCTGTACACTATTTATCTCATGTATATTTTGTCCAGGGGAACACTCGCCTTATATTAGGTCGTTAGTTTACAAGATGTTATTATATTTAATTTGATGTATTCAGCCGTATGAGAGCAATTGGAGTGGGGGCTGTTCACCACCTCTCTCGCTCACTCTCCCCCACACGCCACGGACACTGATATGATCTGCCAAGTTACTCATTATTGCATTTGTTTCAAATGTCGGTACCTTACCAACGCTTTCTATCATTGTCTTTCTGAACTACTTGGACTGTCGCGCATGCGCAGAGAGGGTCTGTTTTAGGTTTAGTTTGTTGTTCCAACTATCATCCGGTTAAGAATCCTATAATATAATATGAGTAAAGGTTGATTGCTTGTTTGTAATTATGATCTAAAAAAATGGAGCCAACGATTGTCTTTAAATGTTTGAAATATCCCTAATATTTAATTTTAATACACATAACTAATATAAGGGAAATAATAAGTTCTAGACATAGGTCTCTAAAAAACACACTCTGTCTCTAGACATAGGAAAATCGAAAAAAAACTAATATTAAAAGTAAAAAAATAACATTGGGCTCATGGAGTTTAAAATCAAAATAAAATAATCATTACAGTTGTTTTTAATAATCAATCAGTGAACTGTCAATGTAGAAAATCCTATAGTAGTGTTCATTAATATGTGGTTTCCTGAGAGCAGTAATTAAACCCTTTCCTGAGGGAAGATTACAATATAAGAGTTGTTATATCCAAAATGAATCAAAGGGACATTGAACTATATTAACAACTGGAGTGAGCTTAAACGTGCAAATAAATTCAAATAAGTAAATGGGACAATACAACTAGATATACTAATTTAAACAATCCCAGATCAGAGCAACTATATTATCAGTACTGAAGAAGACACAACTACGTAACTAGGGACTAGGGGAAGTTCAACTTATAATTTATAGATAATCAACTTGAAATATATTAATTCAAATTAACGAAGGTAAAGTAAGGAAATAGTTGTGATGAATAAAAGTGTGTTATAGCCAAATGAGGGAATAGACTACGGAGTGACGAACCGATTACATAAAATTTAGAATCTACAATTATTTAATACTAATGCTTAATACGTAATACTTGCCAACTCATTAAATCCCCCAAAGGTATTCTTTTAATACACATGTCACCCCCGACGGACACGCACTCTCGATCGACGCGACCAAGATTGTCTTTATTTTTACACTTCCTTGTTATTACTACACACTGTCGTCAACCTATCTTCCGAACGGCGTCCTATCCTTGACACTAGACTTTGTCGTTCCCGCGATGCCTCTTGCTGAGGTATTTCTGCTGTTTAGTTGTCTTCGATTGTTTCAGTTCTAATTCTATTCTGGATTTATAAATCAATATTCATGCTGTAGCTACACCTCCCCTCGTTTAGCGTTCGACGTAAGGGAAGACAAGGCGAAAAATCTATGAAACGAAGGTTGTTTTCAGAAAGGTAGTTTCCTGTCGAAGTTCTGAAGTTGAATGAAGTCGGCTACTACAAGTTGATCAGGCCTCAAAAAGTCTTCTCACCTGAGAACTCTCAGCCAACCGTTTCAGGGTTCTCACCAGACCAGACCAACAACCTTGAAGGTACCAGGAATAAATCCCCATTGGCATTTGCCCTGGAGAGCAATTCCCTACTTTGGTGGTTACGAGCTATTATTAAGTTTACAGAAATGGTGGACAGTAGAGATGTATTTTTTAAATTGAATTATCAGCCATTTCTAAGTAGTTTGTCGATCTATTCCTTGATGACGAGTATTGTTGTTTTGTAGTTTATCATAAATCATCAGTATTTTGTTTGATAATTAATGATTGGAGGGAATGAGCAGCATATGTAGTGATGCAGACGATCAGCTGTAGGTAGGGTCACGGCCAGCCCCACGTACAGTGGTGTCAGCGATGCTCACGTTTTTGTGATGATTCAGCATTGTAGTGGTGGGTGCATGGGTGGTAATGACGTTAGCTGCTGTGGAGTGTCGTAAATAGCTGTAAACACATTGTTAAAATTCTTTCATCGCGGTTCTCTGATCTGGTCATGTTTTATTTATATGTAATAAAATATTAGAACAAGAGTTTGGCTTAATAAGGCACTAATAAATTATTCCATAATATCTCTTATAATGTTAGTACTAAGTTGAAGATCTACTTTAGTTAAATTCCCTTTTTTTCTACTCTAAAGTTATAGTTAATACTTTCTTATGATACATTACAATATTTTACTCTTTCATGTTGCTTTATGCTTTCTTTGTGAGTAACATTATAACTATTAAGAGTGACCTTAAAGATGCCAAAAACATATATATATATATATATATATATATATATATATATATATATATATATATATATATATGTGTGTGTGTGTGTGTGTGTGTTTGGGTGTGAATGTCCATGAGCTCGATAAGTCTCGAAAAAAAGGTCCGATTTTTATGAAATTTGGTGGGGTTTGTACCCCAAAATGTTTTTTTTTTTTAGATTTCTTTCAGTAAACACACACAATTTGGTCTTTTGATCATTTCTCTACGTCAACTGGTTACAGAGATAGCCTATTGAAAGTGTACAGACACAGTACGTTGTCTTATGTTATTCTTATGGAGGATATACCATTTTTGTATCTCGCTTATTAATGAATGTATACTAACGAAACTTGGTATGCGGCTTCATCTGGTTGTTGTAGTAAATTATCATTTGCACAAAGACATTTTACAGAGATTCCCGCAGCAGAAAACCTGCTTACTCAGCCCCATGTTATTCTTATGGCAAATAATTAAAACGTGTTATATTTCTTATTTATGAATATATATTGATAACAATTTGTAAGTGGCTTCACTTAATTGAATTCTATTTATAGTTGCATAAAAAACAATTGTTTGTGTTCCTTGTTTGAGCAAACCTACTTACTCATCCCCAATGTTATTCTTATAGAGAATAATTAAAATTGTATATATCCCTTAATTGTGAATAGGTATGTTTTTATGAGACTTGGTATGTGGCTTTATGTGATACTAAGACTTATATTATGCATAGGAAATTCGCTGATGACGCAGATTTTCTGCAACTGGGTTATTTTTATTTTAGTTTAATTTGTGAAACTTCTCGTAGGCACACAATGTCGTCAAACTCGGGAGCTAAAATTGAAGATTTAAATAATTAATTATGCTTAGGTGCAATCACAAGTGTGAAAATATGAACTAGCTCACTAGTATATTTTACCAGAAAAAAGGTTTAAAAGATATATAAACAGTGTGAGGGGGCCAAGCGTAGCAAACGAAAGTAGTGTAATAATAATATACATATAACAAACAGTATACTTTAGCGTGACTCAATATGGCACAAAAAAAATAGGTTTTCAACACTACACAAAGTTAAGTTGGTAACACTGAACAAATATAGGTTAGAAAGTAGTGGTATGAGGGGAGGGGTGGGGATAGGGGATGGGAAGGGGTATGACGTTAGGTGTCAAAAGTCGAAAAGCACTGGGGGGTGTGCTATGGTTGTTCGGATTAAAAATTGTCTTTTATAAAACTCTGTCCTGACATTAATGAACATACCGTTAACAAAAAAAGAATTATTGAATTTTGTGCACTCAATCTAAAGTTATGGCGTGACATGAGGAAATAGGGATTAATTTTGATATATTAAGATTCTATTGGCCATAGGCCTACTGCTAATTTTTATACTAACAATAATTTGATTTGATATACATTATAATTGTTCGTTAACAATTAACTTGTACAGGTAGATATAACTGTAAAGTTAAAGGTTTTTTGTTTTTTGTTTCCTAACATAATCACTTCATAAAATTATTTTCTTTCAGAGTATTCTGTTAACGAAAATGCTGGTTGCTTTACACAGAAGTGAGGAAACTGATTAAAATGAAATATTGGATTCTATCGTATTCTGTGTTTTGTCGAAAGAAGAATTAATAAGCCTGAAAGAGGAATTCAATAGACATCATAAAAAATTACTTTATTGTGAAATCTACCAGAAAAAAATAATTATTATTGATGTTTTAAAATACCTTTATTACTTTATTTGCGGAATCGTCATTATAGTACAATTAAATAACACTTTGAAGATGAGACACTCATTAACTAAGTATAAGCGTATTGTATATTGCTAATGAATAGTCCAGTTGTTCATCATCTTAATTATGTCACGTGATTTGTAAAGTATGGTTAGTTACACTTAAATTGTCCTATGAATTTGTTTGTGTGTGTTTAAAATAAGACTTTGTTTTTTAAGATGTATACAAGGGAATTTTCATAATTGCCCAAACTGTTGTATGAATTAAAACATAAACGTTTAAGATAGAAGAAAGAAAAAACTATGGAAAACACGGTTGACTGCAAAAGAAAATGCTCAGTTTGTGAAAAATCCTTTAAACAGTCTGGTGATCTGAAGAGACATATCTTGACACATACAGGTGAGCGTCCTCATGAGTGTCCAGTATGTGAAAAAACCTTTACGCTGTTAGGTAATTTAAAATCACATGTGCTGTCACATACGGGTGAGCGTCCTTACAAATGTTCCATATGTGAAACATCCTTTGTACAATCTTCGGAGATAAAGAGGCATATGTTGATACACACTGGTGAGTGTCCTCATAAATGCCCATCATGTGGAAACACTTTTGCTCAAGCGGCTACTTTAAAAACGCACATGATGACACATACAGGTGAGCGTCCCCATAAATGCCCATCATGTGGGAAAAACTTTTCTCGGTCGGAACATTTAAAATTGCACATATTGACACATACAGGTGAGTGTCCTCATAAATGCCTAAGGTGTGAAAAATCCTTTAAACAGTCTGGAGTTTTGAAGAGACATATGTTGACACGTACAGGTGAGCGTCCTCATAAATGCCCATCATGTGGAAAAAACTTTTCTCGGTCGGAACATTTAAAATTGCACATATTGACACATACAGGTGAGTGTCCTCATAAGTGCCCGATCTGTGAAAAGTCATTTTCACAGCTGGGCAATTTAAAAAAGCATGTGTTGTCCATTACGGGTGAGCGTCCTTACAGATGTTCTATATGTGAAAAATCTTGTGTACAGTATTGGGATTTAAAAATGCACATTTTGACACATACTGGTATGCGTCCTCATAAGTGCCCATCATGTAAAAAATCTTTTACTCATAAATGTAATCTAAAAACGCACACATTGATACATACTGGTGGGCAATCCCATAAATCTTAAATGTATGTGAAATTCTTCACACTTTCAAGAAACCTATAGTGGCATATTTAGACTCATACATGTGCGAACTTCCTCAAAAATATGCAATGGATATCCAAACCTCGGCTAACTACTTAAAGAACATACATTTGTTATATGAGCGTCCTTAAGAGTGGAGAATATATGATAATTCTAATAAACAATTAGGGAATCTAAAAACGATCTTTTTCTAATAGGTTTCAATGCGTTCCTTCATAAGCACATAAGATGTGAGAAAAACTTAAGAGTTTGATGTTTTAATTGTTAACGATAAGTGAACTTTAAAAGAGTATTTTGCGTAAAACTGTGTATTAAAATACAGTCTGTAGATTTTTAGTATTGGTTTTTTATGTCCTAATTTGTATGTAGTTTGTCAGTTTTGTATGTTTTCGTGTACTTCCCACAGCTACATACTTAGTATTGAAGATGGTTTAAGTCTCAAACTTTCGTATTATCTATTTTATTGTGATTAAATTGTTTACTGTCAATGTTGTTCAAATTTTATAATTTTGTATAAGTTTAAAAAAATGGTTAATAGGATCATATATCTGTTATTGTAAAATAATATTTTAAAACATTATAATATATTAAATTAGAGACAGATCATATCAAATGAGGCTAGGGGTGATATTAAGTAGACAAATATGATAGTATTGTAGCTTCAAAACTGGTTGAAGAAGCATGGTTAACATTTTAACTGTTAATGCAATGTACTTATGTATACAATCATGTAATATTCGTAGTAAGCGGTAAAAATAATGTTGTTTGAAGTTGTGTTTAGTGAATTTGTATTGATAGTGTTGTATTCTCACGGAAGCTAAATTGTTTTCTTTCTCTTGTATTCTTACCTGTGAATGAAGGTTTTATAATAAAACAAAAATACATTCCCTACTTTAATTTTTCATCATTTAACTGACCCTATCACTCAATACCTAGTTCTTATTGTTGAAACAGAATATCTATGCAAAAATGCAAGTTTTTAGAAATTTAATTTGTAATTATTAATTCTTTGATATTAGCTCATTCAGTTTGTTATTTACAGTATTTCTCTTGACATAATTGATGTTATTGTTGCAACAGTAGAGGGTTAGAGAAACTCAGCGCAGAACACCTCCCCCCGATCATTATGATCCACCCCGATTTTATGTGTTTGCCCCCCCCCCCGATTTTATATGATGGAGCCCACTCCCCCAGTCTCCCACCTTGAGACACCACAGGTCATCATCCCACGTGTCAGCATTACAATTCCAGGAAGTTTTTTGCTGACCTGAAAGTAGGGAGGTTATTGACGTTATCGTTGCCCCCCCCCCCTTCACTGGCGGCTTGAGGTGGCAAACCGACTCATTGCGTCCCCCCCATCTTGGATCTCTCCCCCCCACTCTTTGATCTCTCCCCCCATCTTTGATTCCCCACCCCTTCTTAATTTTGTTTCCTTATTTTTCATTATGTTACAACCTGACTCCGCCCCCCACCCCTGACATCACCCCCGCTCACCATCCTTCCTTCGCTGTTGTATTGCAAGTTGCATCTTAGAAAAATTATAGGGAACAATTTCAAAGTTAACTATATTTATAACAAATCATCCGAATTGAATAAAACTCGGTATCTAAACTCATGATAACATAATCTTTCATTTGCCACAAACATTAAGTGTAAAATAAACAAATGACATTACCACATGGAAATATGTTTTTTTTTTCTAAAATCGTTTATATCTCGATATCGGTGCGTCCTACGCCACTTTTGACAGAGAAACCAATCGACCACTGGATAGGGTTAATTAGTATGGTCAGACTGATAAAGGACCGGCAGTCAGAACGTCTACATTCATATCCACGATACTGCACCGATAAGAAGACTGAACTTACACCTACACCGCTTGATCCATACGGAGTAATACAATGAGGGAAAATATCAAACCCATCTATTTTATAAATATTATTCTCATGGCTCATAACCCATATCTCTGTCAGTAATATATCACACAATTGTATTGGTTGAAAGTTACCGTTACTTCAGACATATCGCGTAGGCCTAATTTTGTATAAGCCTAGATATTCTTTTACGTGATAAAATAGGCTCAAAACCAAATCTCTACAAATTTTAAATTTAGGATTCTTAAATTTAATGGGTTTTGTTTTTTTCTGAATTTAACATGATGGAGTTATTAACAAAATATTTTATTACCATTTAAATCAAGATCAGTTAGTACCGGTTTCTGTTCTAAGCGCCTACTTTCAAGTCTGTATGAACTATATAGCCTACATGATGTTGCCACCAGCATACTGTAACAATTTGCTTTTTAACATTAAATTAGAAGTAATTTACATACACATTAATTAAGATAGGAGAGAGAATACTTCCATAAACCAATCCACAGTTTTATGTAGATCCATTACTGACGACATTACCAATGCTAACATGCTACCTCCTATCACTAAAATATCTCCTAACAACTCTAACAGCCCTCCACCAATACCAATTTTACTTAATTTACAAATCAATATTTAATAATCGACCAGATCAAAGGCTTTTGTCAGTTCAGTAGCTACAACAATCACAAACGGAATTTGTTTTCATTCAAAGCTTTGTTTACATCACCTACTACTAAGGTTTCTAAGAGATCTATGGTTAAAGTAGGCTATTTGGCATAAAACCAATCCGTGATTTATAATTGTATTTTGTTTAATGTACATATTTTGGCCATAAAAAATACAGTACGATACACATAGTTCTTTTTTTCTCATCCCTTTTATCGCAATCTTTTACCAGAGTTTCATTCACCTTCACCCAATTTCATCCAATATAGGAAAGAAGGTATAGCCTATTATACAATAAAGCAAAGAAAGACTGTGTGAAATCAAACTGAAATTTGAACTTTAAAATATTTTAAACCATACAAATTGTCTTAACTTTTACCTTCGCATTTTATCATCGCCATAACATAACCACTCCCATTTAGGTTTTGTTGAACTGTGTAATTGGTCTTTAATCATATTTTTTTATCTATATCTAGAAATACGAAAAACCGATCATTCCCCAGGCCAAACCACACACCTAAAACTATGAAATTTGGCACGTATACTCTTTCCATAACGTAAGTAACCACTAAGAAAGGATTTTAAGAAAATCCTGTGGGGTCCGCCCCATGGGGAGTCAAAGTTCCAATAATGTGTTATTCTTATGGACAATTAATAAACATGAAAAACCGATCATACTCAGGCCAAACCTCTACACCTATAACCACGAGATTTTGCACGTATACTCTTTGCATAAAGTAGATAACCACTAAGAAATGATTTTAAGAAATTCCTATAAGGCTCCATCCTATGGGGAGCCAAAGTTCCAATCCTGGGGTTTTCTTATGGGCAATTAATAAATAAGAAAAACCGATTATCCCCCAGGTCAAACCTCTACACTTACAACCACGAAATTCGGAGTGTATACACTTTCCATAACATAGGTAACCACTAAGAAAGAATTTTAGGTTATTTCCATGGGGCTCCGCCTCACGGGGAGTCAAATTTCCAATAACTTTTTATTATTATGATACATAGTAGTTCCTCGGGTTAATCACAGAATGCAGAATGCAGCACACAAAATTGTTGTATTCCCGGGTGAAACCGGGTACAATGGCAGCTAGTTACTCATATTCGAATCGCACTTTAGAAAATGTAATGGCTATCATCATCGCAGTTTACTAAAAGCTGTTGATTATTCAATTTACGCAAAACTATAAAACTGCCTAAACTGCAATATGGTTATACACATCGCCACTACACACTATTATTATATAGGATTATATATAATATTTTGTTTTGTGTTTATTTTATAAGTTAGCCAAGCGTTGATAGTAGCAACATTAAATAAGTTGATTAAGTAGGATGTTTACTGTTTTATATAAAACCTTTACCAATCTCTGTATATGTAATTTTATTTACCTACGTAGTCTACTTTTTTAGGATGTATTTTTACATTTCAAAGAAATAAATAACATTGATTTAGAATTTAAAATTGTTTTTCTTAGGACGTATAAAGTACTAAGCAGTTTTATTCTAAGTTCAGAAAAATAATCAGTGCTGATCAGGAATAGCATCAGAACTGATCGGGAATACTAATCAGAACTGATCAGTTCTGATTGGTATTCCTTATCTGTTCTGATTAATTTTTTGATCAGACCTGATGGAAAATATTCATGGGGTAACAAAGCAATTGGCATTCGAATTTAAACAAGGACGTTTATTGGATCAAATGTAATGAGGACGTCATAAATATTTTAATATTCTCAACATTTTTAAAAGTAATAGCATTATTTAAGTATTTAAATTCTAAAATTATTAGCAATTATGTTTGTTTTAGTAACCACGCCAATTGTAATCTCGAAGATAGATAACATCACAGTGTGATTTACGATGAAAATCAAAACCCAATCCGGTCGAATATATTTAGATCGCCCTATTAATTTAGCATCGTTATCGGTGACGCAAAAATATTTTACAGTTACCTCCTTGGTCGAATCAATTAGCTCTATTGAATATGGACTCACTATAATATACGGTTAGCAAAGCGTGTTGTTGTTAAAACCAATTTTTGCTCGGTTATGTTGGCATTAATTCTTGGGGGATGATGTCAAAATCTCCTAACTGATTTAATGAAACAATTTTGATATTAAAGTTATTGTATATTAATATCTTAATTATTTCCGGTATGTGTTTTTGTGATGGTATTCATATTATAATAACTTAATTCGTTTCTCATCACTAGTATAAATCAAATTCCAATTATATTCCAAAAAGTATATTACTTATTTAAATATTTTGAACTACGCTGAAGATGAGTTCAGAATTGAACTTGAAAAATACATTTTGTAATATAATTGGTATGTTATTTATATGAGTGTTCAGAAACGAATTAACTTATGATAATATATTGTTGCATGTTAGGTGAAACTTGATGTTAAACTAAACTTTATAATCTTGAGACATATTTCAGACGGAATTTGGTTGTTTTATTTTGAAGCAAAGTTATTATTTGAGTTAAATAAAAAAAACCTTGTAATTTAGTTTAAGAAATAGTATTGTAATCAACGTCGAATGACTGCGTCACAATCAGCGGGCACAGAATAATACCCAACAACAAGTTGACACCACAACAGACCAAAATACGAAATACGACGACACGTTTTTAAAAGGTTATTTGCAAGAGAGAAGTAACTCCTGTTAATATTTAACTCATTGGTCAAAAGTAACTTTTTTCTTCACTCAAAGTGTCTTTCCCTACCCATTTTAGCGAATTTCCCCTATAGGGAAGAAGCTATTACCGTAGGTCTCATGGTAAAACTTAAGCCCGAGACCATGATAACTTTTCATTTTGAGGTCCCCAGATGCCAAAAACACCATTCGTTCAAATTTTTATATATGTATATATATATATATATTTATATATATGTGTCCGTAAGCACGATAACTCTCGTAAAAAAGGTCTGATCTTAATGAAATTTGGTAAAAATGTGTAAAGTACCATTTATTTGAACGAGTTCGAAAACCAGATTAATCGCACCATCCAAAGGGGGGTTTTGTACCCCAAAAATGTGTTTTTTGGGGTTTTCACGTTTAATTTAAATTTAAATCAAATTTTAATTTATACCATTGAATTAAGCTTAAAAAAACAAACAATTTGGTATTTTGATCATTGATCTACGTCAATTGGTTACCGAGATATTGAAAGTGCTAAACACAGTACGTTGTCTAATGTTATTCTAATGGAGAAAAAGAAAAATTGTATATCTCGCTTATTTATGAACATAAACTGGCGAAATTTGGTATATGGCTTGATCTGGTTATGGTTTATTGTTGTTTGCACAAAAAAAAAATTTTCACCTATGGCTCCTGTAGCAGCAAACCTAGGTACTTGGTCCCCATGTTATTCTTATGGAAAATACTTAAAATGTTATATATCGCTTATTTATGAATGTATATGGATGAAACTTGGTATGTGACTTCACTAAGTTGAGTTCTATTGATATTTGCATAAAAACCCATTATTTTGTGTGCCTTGTTGCAGCAAACCTGCGTACTCATCCCCAATGTTATTCTTATGGAAAATAATTAATATTTTAAATATCTCTTGTTTGTGAATACATTTCTTATGAATCCTGTTAAGTGTTATAATGTATTATGTTATATATTCATTGGAAATTCGCTGAGTATGCAGGTTTGCTGCGACGGGGTATTTAATATTCCTTAGTGAATAATAAAATTAACTGGAATGGGCATATAAAATATTATTGCAAAATGATAGCTAGATATATTTTTTATTTTAGTAAAAGTGAGAACAGGCTGCCCTTCAGATGCATCAAACACTATTAACTATTCATTTTGCAATTTAAATTAATGCATGGTATTGAAATATGGGGATTTACATCAAAGCGTAACATTGAACAACTTTAAAAAGTGATTTACAAGACTGGACTTCACAGAAAGTTTTCGAAAATCATTTAAAGACATGAAACACCTTACCGTTCCATACACTATTATTTTATATTAGTAAATTTCAAGATAAGCAACACAGACTCTAACAAATTTACCATTATAATATTATAACACTAAAGTAAGAAAGACTAGACTTTAACATTGGCAGACATAATCAAAGAGGGCATATAAGCATTGGTATGCTTTAATTTTTTGTCATAAATTTTTGCAACAAGTAGCAAAAAGAAATCAGAGATCTTCTTCTACAAAATTTAAATTTACCATAGCAAAATTACCAATTGACAGAAAATTATATGCTCTTAAAGTGTTTGGGAGATGGGTACTGTGCAGTTGAATGCCGCTTGGTAACTTGTGTGAAGAATTGTAATGATAGTTTTTCGGTTTTAAGACTGGCGAATTAGTGGATACTCTTGTATCAAAAAACCACCTTTTCACTTAACAAATATCTTGTAACTTATACCTTATATCAAATAAGTAAAACCATTTACGATTAAAAATTTTAGGAAAATATACGTGCTATATTGCTACATTTACACTCTTTTACTTGCAAATGAAAAGAATACTTCAAGATTATAAAATATGTTTTTAATAAACAAAGAAGCAATCATAACAAGTATATATATGAAAAACACAGTACATTCACAACAATGCAATTTGGCGATATCTTATATATATATGGCGATAAGTTATGTATGTTCACTGTTAAAATATTAGTATCAGACAAGATACAAAAACAATAAATTCATGTTATTTTTAATTCAAGACGAAGTTTAGTTACAACATAAATAAGGCATTATCAAATAATTCAAGGTTTCGTGTAATATTTTATCTGACATTTCAGATCTTCTTTTTTTAAAGGGAGACGTATGGCTGAGTTTTTATTTGTATGGTACTTCTTTTGTTAGTGGTGTTTAGAATGCAAGACATGAAAATACATATATAAAAATTTGAACGAATGGTGTTATTGGCATCTGGGGACCTCAAAATGAAAAGTTATCATGGTCTCGGGCTTAAGTCTTACCATGAGACCTACGGTAATAGCTTCTTCCCTATAGGGGAAATTCGCTAAAACGAGCAAATTTGATTCACCTTCATTGGTAATCTTTTCTTCAATTATTACATTCCCTGTTTAGCATCCTATCGATCACTATCACTAGCCCGATGAGTTTTTTCCAGGGTGTCAATACCATAGTAGGACAGGATGGATGGATTTTTTCTTAATGAACAATTCTAAACTGTATTTCATCTACGCCCTCAGTTTCTTATAGTGCTTAAGCGCCATAGGTTAAAACGTACATGGTTGAGAGACATAACTACGTAATTAAAACAATCAATAAATTACATTCCAACAAGTTTATTTTTTATGAAACGTTGACAACAGTAAACAAAAATAATACAACTTTTTCATTATAAATTTGCATCATTTATAGGATGTGTGAGATTAATAGGCTGTGCTATATTTTATTGTTTAATACTCTTTATGCTACAACAAAACATTGTGAGGTTAGTAGCTAAGGTGCGTGCCTAAATTCGTTAGACCTAAGTTTTCGGTCTTTCTTATACTCGGGAATTGTACTAGTTCACCAATTTACAAGAAAACTTTGTGCTTTCAGATGCATACATATTTAGGAGCAAAAACGATGTTAAGTCACCTAAGTGTTAAGCAAAATATCATAATAAACAAAAAGTTATTAATAAAATGTAAAGTCTCTTTGTAGCGTATTTCCGAACAAAGACTAAGTAACGTACAGAACAACAGAGCATTTACGAGATAATATTTTTCGAATTGTTGTCTATAGTAAGAATTAATAAAAATGTACACCCAATTTAAATCAGGACCCATATAGCACAGGATGTCAATTTGACGTAAAAAAGTGATCAAAGACGTCAAATTGATGTAAAATAAAATATTTGATGAAATATTGACGTCAAAATGATGTAAAATTTTTGATGTCAAAATGGTGTACAATGTTTGATGTCAAAATGATGTAAAATTTTTGATGTCAAAATGATGTAACATTTTTTACATATATATCTTTTGATATAAAAATATTATAATACCAAAACTGTATTATTTTTGTTTCAATCAGTTTTATTTAACAATAATTATTTTTTTAACCGCCCCCATCAAAAGTTTTACATCATTTGAAGTAAAATTTACATGCAATTTTTGATCAGCACAGTATTAACGCATGTTCAAAAAAAAAATACAAAGTTAAATGTTTAGTTATTAATAATATGGCTTGAATGTAAATTTAATTAATTATAGTTAAATTTATTATCACACTCACTCACGAATAAGTACGGGTTTTTTCTAAATAATTTAAACATCCATTGACACAATCCAATTTGGCACAGAAAGTCAAATCAAGCATTTTGTATGTTCCGAAAAGCAGTTTACAATTTAACGGATAACTATTTATTTACAATTATGATTTTAAAACTTAATTAGAGTTCTCAAAATAGGTATTACAAATTAACCTTACAATTACAATTAAATATATGTTTGCATTAGGTTAAGAGGTTATTCCTTCTCCTTGGCTGGCGCGGCGCGCCGCGCATTGTTTTTCTGTCATATCGGTCTTAGAGGGGTTATCAAAATCATGTTTATATTAGACTTTAGTTTGGTAAAGTAGAAGAGACGAAAGTTAATAAGTTCATCTAGTCTTAGCATCACACTGCTTAGTACAGGAAGTGCAACAGGGTAAGTAAAATCAAAACATATTAGCATTATTTTGACAATGTTTTTCAGTTAGACCTAACCTATAATACTTGAAGTCACCTCCCTTCCTTCAACTAAAATAATTTCAATTAAGCTTATTGCTGGGTAGCAAATGATGAAAAATGTTGTAATCAAAACCCGACAAACTATGTTGGTATAATGCCTAAACAGGTGAATTGATATACCAATAGATTATTGAAATTTGGTGTGTTCAGGCCTAGGACTAGTTCAATATTAGCTTCAACACAATTAAGCCTACATGGATGTAAAATTAGGTATTTGGCTAAGTCTCACTGTCTCATACAATCCAACATTTCAATGGTGTGGATAATTGTTTCGATATCGATTTGGCTTAGGATTACCATTGGATGTGAAAGTGTCATTAACCTAAATGTGTAATACAAATTAGGGCAAATTGAGAAATAAATGTGGCACACCTGCCAAATTATGACCCAGTTCTAGCATCTGCAGGCAGCCTTAACCCTATAACTGTTGCAGCGTACCGTAACTTAGTTCAAACTAAGTTACGTTCCGGTGTGATGTGTCTGTTGTGGTAGCGTAGTCTTTTCTACGCCTAGCAAAAATTTAGTATAATCACTTAAGTTAAATTGATAACTTACCAGAATGAACTAGAGATTTTAGAGCTTTAATTTGATAGCCTACCATATTCATGGAACTTGTGATTGTTGATATGTATTTACATAAGTTAAACCAATTTTTAAATTTAGGACTAAGTTATTTTAGTCAGCAGATTTGCAAAACTAAATTAAACATCCTGTAGAGTTATTATAGTAAGACATAAGTCAATAACTATATACGACATTTTCTATTACCGGTACTAACTTAGGTAGGTAACTTAGGCCCTAATACAAATTGCAACAAAAAATGGCTGTAAATGGCTTTAATACAAGATTTTTTGTATTGCAACTTTCAGTCAAAGAATTAACTTTTAACTCCAAAGGCAACTTCATTGGAATTAATTTGATATACAAAGTAAAAAACATATGGGTAGTTTGGCATGTTTATGTATATTTTTCATAATATAAAGTAAAACTCTTCAAAAGTAGAAAAGAAAAGCCGCCACCATGGGGAATAACATGCGCCAGTTCTAGGGTTAAAATAATAGTTACTTTAAACTGGTAACTTCCTGGTCCACCAAAGAACAAGTTATTTAGGGCCTACTTAACATATTCGACCTAAGATTTTTTTGAAATCCGCCATTAACAAGAATATGTTAGTTTATGTATGTTACCGTAGTTTAGTGGCAATTTCCTAGCTTCCTGACTGGGCTTTTCACACTGTGTGCTCCGTGGTTAATAAAATATCGTTACTGGTTTATTTTTTAGGCCCTGTAACCAATAAGACCGTTTTTTATAAAGTTAGCTTAAGTTATGTAAATAAATTATAAAAATCGCATGACTTTTAGTGGAATGATATCTCAGTTGCAGTGATTGTCCTCGCCCTCATTTCAGAGACCTATCCATTTTTGTTTTCTAGAAAGTTGGACCAGCTTAAAACACGGGTTCTGGATTGTATTACCACTGGGGTATTTTCAGTTAAACTAGTGGCTTGAAGGGGCCATAGCCCCTAGCCTTGCTCCAATTCTCTGCCTCTTCTGATTTTGTTCACTATTTACATGTCAGTTCACAAACAAAATAGTCACTTAATCACATGTTTTAATGTAAACAAAGCAGACGTTTTTAAATCCCCATGTTGTTTTAATGGGAAAAGTTTTATTCTGTTGCGAATTTATGGTAAAAAAATAAGAAAAATGAATAGTTTTCCCTCAAAATTCACGTCAAGACCTTTAAAATGATACCCCTCCCATCCTTCTACGGCCATCCAGTCACTCACAATTTCTTTACAAAAATTTGACTTACGGAATTATATATAGAGATAAATGCCATTGTTGATCAGTGGGA
This sequence comes from Allygus modestus, assembly GCA_963675035.1. Lineage (NCBI taxonomy): Eukaryota > Metazoa > Arthropoda > Insecta > Hemiptera > Cicadellidae > Allygus > Allygus modestus. Next base: position 509,971,461 of record OY776111.1, read on the forward strand.
TTCGACTCATGGACCAAAGTCACTTGCTCCAATAAATATACCAAGCTGTATCCCAACAGTACGCAAATCATGTCCTTGATGAAATTTAAAGTAAAATTAGCCTAATTAAGACTTGAGACCAATGTTAATATAAGAACATCAGGGTTTGTCACTGCTGGATTTGTTTAGTTATACTTTCAAATCACTATTTTGGACCGGCTTTTGTGTGTGGTTTGTAACTTATTTTTTATTTAACATTGTGAGTGAATAACATTTTAAGCTATACATGGAACATGCTGAGGCCGCAAGCAGAATTATAACTGAAGTTTGGGGCTAAATTTTAAATGGCAAAGCAATTTTGAACATAGGCTGGTTTAAAATCCTGCAACGAGCAATAATTCACTTGCTAGTGGTTTTTGGATTTTCTAGGTTGTTTTACCCAACAATACTGAAGGAACAATAAATCAAAAGTGAAAAACTGCTGTAATCGTTTTATTTTTGAAAATTGACTGAAAGTAGCCTATATAATTTGGTAAACCTTAAACTATATTAAATTTATTTGGTGGGATGGGTTAATATAAGATAATGGTCACAAATCTTAAGCTCGCTTTATATACCGTAGTTAATCTGAATAATATTACCGGTATCTTATCAACTTATTGTGTGGCTGACTTTTAACCTTTAGATACCAGTAACAAGTAATTTTGAGACGATAGAAATGGAACAGTCAGGACCTCCCGCAGCGCCGTCCTCGCAAAGTAATAATGTGTGGCTGGGAACTGGCGCTGTCCCCCCACCTCCCAGCCGCGAGTACTACAACAGGGAGCCATGCCCTCGTTCCCACTCCATACATAAAAACAGCAGTTCTGTCAACTTCCAGCATCCAGCGTAAAATTATGGGACCCTCAGAAACAACTGTGTTGTGTATGGAAATTATAGTAACCTAACCTAACCGCCGCAGCGCGCTGTTTAAGTTTTTAGCCAAAACGTTTCCTCCTCCACACGAAAATTTTTTATTTCATTCAGTCTTTTTTTGTGAAACGCAGAACAAATATGGCTTATAAACAGATAGACAGAAAAACAAATGTTAACACATATTTAAATATCTCCGCTGCATACAACATTTTACTGCTCAAAGAGATGTGAGATCAAACCTATTTTATTTATATAGATAGACATTCCTTACCTGGAACATCTGGTATTGCTAATAACCTGTCCATAATGTGTTAACAGCTGCAATTCAAATAAATGTATTCCCCATATTAATTTTATGAGCAAAAAACCAACTTTGAGGGCAGCCCGTACCCTTGAGAATAAAGATATTGAAAATTAAAAACCTAATTGCAAAACTACGAACTGAGTCGAATTCTTTGACACTTCAAACATTAAAATTGGTCAAGAAACAACGGAGAAGTTTTCCTAACCATAAAAGCGCCTTTTTTGGCGTATTAATATATAAGATTCAGGAAATTACAGGATTCGTGGTTTGAAATTTTTGTATTTTAGGAGTATACAACAATTCTAATGTTTATGTCAGTTGGCAGAACTGCTGTTTTTATGTATGGACTGGGGACAAGGGCATGGCTTCCTGGTGTAGTACTCGCGGCTGCAGGGTGGGGGCAGTGCCAGTTCCCCGCCAAACATTTTTACTGCGCTATGTCCTGACTGTTCCAATCCTGCGCTCCCATAATTTTAAATAATCCTCTACCGGTACATATTAGACAATAGCTTTTTTAAAAAGAATATAAAATTAGCCTACTTATAAACGAGTTTTTCCAGATCAAAAGCTAAGTCTGGGCTAAAGGCCTTAAATATGTTTGCGCTCAAAATACTAAAGTGGGCATTATTACCTATAAGTTATTCTTGTTTATTGTGTGTTGCAGATTGCAAGCAGCACAAGGAGGAAAACAAGAAGATTCAAATTAAGTTTAAAAATGTGTAATTAAGTACTAATATAAAAATTGCTGAAAAAACATTTTTGTAGGCCTATTTATTCTCCTACTTATGCTTTAGGCCTAATTTAAAAAAAAAAACTATTACAAAACTAAGGAGCAAAAAATATGCAACCTATTGTAAAGTATTTATCTCATGAATGGCAAACATTTGTTTAAATATTATATGAAATTTAAATAGGTATGATTTATTGTTTTGGTAATTAGTTAAAATTGGAGTCACTAAATTATATAAATCAAAATGCTTTGTATACATTCACAGAAATTGGCACCTTGATACACTGCCATTTTTAATACTGAAGTTTTTATAAAAATAAATTTAGTCTCTTTGAGGTCGGCTTCACATGTCTGATAATTTTAATTTTGATCTTAAACGCAAAACATATTGATATTTAAGACAGAACGAAATTCTCAAAACAACCTGTTTTGAGAAACAAAACAATTCTGTGCATATCCTGGTAGAAAACAACATTTTATTTAAATAACTTACAGCACAATATTAAGAAATTTTTTACATCCTATTGATATACATTTGACATCATATTGACGTACATTTGACATCATATTGACGTACATTTTACATCAATTTTTTCTTTTCTATACTGCTTGTTCGATATCAATTTGATGGCAATATGATGTCATGTTTGATCTGTTTTTTACGTCATTTTTACGTAAAATTGAGTGCCCTTTTTACTTCCAATTGACGTCAAATTGACGTCATTTTGACGACATTTGATGTCAATATGACATCAACAATATCAATGACATTGACATTTTTTACATCAATTTTACGTCAAATTGATGTACTTGTGCTATATGGGGACCAACACACCATCAGGGTGTTCAGAAAGGGGCATTACAAACTTCAAGATCTAGTGGTACCTATCTATTTTAAAAAAGATATATATATATATATATATATATATATACCAAAAAATTAATATCTTGAGAATTCTTTAAGCTACAGAAACTATACTTTGCACATGCATTAAATAATTAAAGAAGGAAATAACAGCTAATTATTACCAAACGGTCTTAAAAACTTTAAAAATGTCGTCCGTTTGAATATTTTAAACTCAAATAACAAAAATTAACGTTTTCAAAATTTTACAAACGGAAAAAATTAAACTTATTTATCATAAATCTAATGCTTATTTATTCAACACAATCTTCTAACGCATAAGCGAGAAAATGTACTTTTAAGGTTTGCTTGCATAAGCCAGGGACAATAATTAGTGCAACTGGGTCAGTATCATCAGACTTCTGACAAATATGTACTAACTTTTTTGTATCTTGTAAAGTTGTTATAAAACTATAGTTGTTTTGTTATTTGACTATAAAGTATTAAAACTGGCGCCATTTTTAAAAACATTTTGACGGTTTAGTAGTAATTTTATGTTATTTCTTATTTAATTATTTAACGTACGTGACAATTTTAGTTTCTGTAGCTAAAATAGTTATAGATATATAAACCTTTTTGTAATAAATACAAAATAGTGGCTAGCAGTTAAACGGACATTTTTTCAACCTATGTTTACATAAATTTGTTTGTTCAAATTGATAAGTACGACTAGCCCCCGAAGTTTGTAATGACCCTTTCTGAACATTCTGTATAATCCTATATATCGCATTAAAAACGAGTTTAACACATATATTTTACTAAAATAAGAATCTTAAATACCCAACACAGTTACAAAAATATACACAGTTAAACTGTAACAACATGCATTACAAATAAATGTGAACAAATTGGATTGTTATTGTGTGTTGCATACATTACAACTTCATGAAATTGTCAATAAAATTCTGCTTTGTAACAGCAGAAACCTTTTACTGTGTAATATGCTCAAAGGAGTTGTTTTAATACAAAATCAGTTTTATTTATTTATTTTGAACAGTTACCTTACTGATTGCCTATAAGTGTCAATATGTGTATCCTAAACAACTCTCACTATAGTAAAGGCAATCCTTGACACCGGATACAAATATTATGCATACTGTGATGGCAATCATAATTTAATTGCCAGTACCTGGAGGGGCGAGCTTTGCTCGGGGGAAGGCCAGTCAGTTTGTTTAGATGACTTGGAGCATATTTCACTACTTCCCCCTTCTGATAATCCGGTTTGTATAACTCATTTTCCTCTTTTATACATTTGTAAGATCACTCCAATTGTTATTTATAGCTCAATGTCCCTTTACTACTCTATATATGTAATCTTCACCATAGATTAAGCATATTCCTTAGAAGATCACCCATCGTAATGGGACAAGCGTACACGGTCTGCTTGTACGTCCAAGGCGACGGCGGAGCTAGTTCGGAACGTCTACGTTGCCGCACTGCTGTCGCTGCCCTTCCCTTCTCCCCCTTCGCCCGCGCACCCATCCTAACAGCGCCTCCGCTAACCCCTCTTAAATCTCCCATCTCCCAACCCCCAACACACACACTCCGCTGAGGGCCAGGGCACCGACCGAAGCCCGTTACCACGTCCCGCCACCGCCAACGTGGTGTACTGCCTGAAACTGCCGCAAGCGTCTTTCGATTTTCATAGGAATGTCATGACCCATTCACATTACAATGTTATATTATTATACGCTAGTTATTAACAGGTGAAGACTGAGAAAGAATATGTTCGACCTTGCCTTATAAATCTGATTAATGATTATATTACTTGTTTTTGAGTTTTCCCAATAAATTGAATTTATTTTTTATATTTTTTTATGTGTTGCGAACCATAAATTTAAACATTCGTAGTTGCAACATATTCCAATAATGAATGCTGTTTTTTTTTTTTCAAAGTAAGTGCCGAGTCCAAAGTGGTTGTGAAATCACTGTGATTTATGAAAGTCCAAAATTTATGAAATCTTAATAATCTCAGATGATAATAAATTCACTGTTCCTTAATTATGTCCACATTGTTGTTCACTGTTTCCTGCTTCATTCCTCATAAGTAATAAGCATAATTAGTTGTGGTCCAGAAATGTCAAGAAGTCTTTACCATTTATGAGGAATAAAATACATGAAACACTGAACTGCAATAAGAAAAAAATGAGGAACAGTACAATTTTAACAGGTGATAAAATGCAGGTCAGCTATTAACATTAAAATAAAATGGATTGTAACAATCTTTATGAGATTTAGCGTATTAAAACTACAGTAAGATTAACAATTTCAAAATTAAAATATTAAAACTATTTTTATAACATTTAATTGTTATTCATTAACCTGTTCACATTTATTTGTAATGGTTTATCTTTATTAAAAGTTTGAGGATTGTTAAGCGTAATTCTGAGTTCAATTTTAATCTTTAAATCACCACAACTTTTTCTTTTGTGGACTTATTAATAAATGATTTGTCGTTGGATTTGTATTAAGAATTACTCAATATTTTGCTTCTTGCAACAATTCATTCCAGTTACTAGTTTCATGAAATTTGACTTTACAATTTTCAAATGACTGCCATTTTTTAATTTGATAAGTTTAGAGAAAAATATGTTTGGAAATTTTAGGTATCAACGGTTTAAACACAATGTTTCATACAAATATCTAGTAGGGTTCTTTAAATAATAATTATTTTAAAGAAAATACAAAAAGGTGGATTACGGCTAAACTTAGCTGAAATTGAACCAATTGTAGTAGATAATTATGACTTATTTTCATATGTGGAATCAAATTATGCGAATCACACCACGCTTTTTGTGACAGCCTGTATATATTTTTTGAATTACACATATTTGCCTGATTACAATTAAGTTTATTTTTATTATATAGGTAGTCATGAATTCCTTTCATGAAACGTGACAAAAGTGTTTTTAAATAACCCTTAGGCCTATATACGCCATAACGATTCTAAGCAGATACGTTTACTTGATATTTTGTAATAATCGTTTAAATTTGAGATTTACTCACACATTGTAAAAAAAAACACCGATATTTTACACTGTTTTTTTTTCTTATATAAATTTTAAAAAGCAATGTAAAGATTTGAAACTCCGTAATATAAAATTTGACAATATTTCCGTTCATTTGATAGGTCTCTCGTTAAAATCGGAATGGCCGTTTCGTAGGTGTGATACCGTAAACTCGAGTATCCATAATTTGTGCGCGAACAGTTATCACTTTTACGCTAGGGTTGTATTGGTGACCTTGGCGAAGATGAGTCACTCACAGTGTTGGCGGAAAATTCTCGGTCTGAATTTGGCTAAAAATAGCCTTAGACAGGCTGACACCCCTTTCCCAAGGAATACCCCTCTTTCCCCAATTTGATTCCTCACCTACACCACCATTGGGAAAAAGTAATGAAACTGCAAAACAAGTAGGCTATTGTTTTCTTTCAATGCCCAGATCATCTGTTTAAAAGTTTTAAGTAATAAAACTTAACCAAAGCTAGTAATTGTACACAATTATTGACAATATACAAGTCCTTTCAAAATCAGATGGATATCTTAAAATCAGCCACAAAATAAATGTGATACGCTATATCGTAAATAAATATTAGATAACAAAATTGCTTTGAATTGATGAGTAAATCACGTTTCATAATATTTACTGATATTCTTTAATTTCAAACCTGGGTAATTTCTTAATATTTCTCAATTAAGTTCAAAAAGAACATAAATTTTATTTGAACTTTATACAAGTTTTCAAAGTTATTTACTCAAATCACAGAAACTACTTTATTTATTTTAATAATTTTAAATTTTTTGCGGAGTTTTTTTAGCCGGTTAAAGTCCGACAATACTCTCGAATACGGATTTTTGAGTGTCCATGAGGATTTCCTCCCCACCCCAATGAAATTAAAAGGAAAAAATTATAAATTGTAAAAAGAATTAAGAGGGATTTTAATAAGGAAATATTGTATGTTATGAATTCACTGAATCATTGGTAATGAAATATCGGTTATACATACTATACACCTATTACACTAATTTGTAATTATAACTATAAGAGTATTTTCACAAGCGAACGTTTACCAAGGGAGCATTTACCAAGGGAGAAGCCGCTTTACGATTTGACGAAAGGAAGGCACGAAGGCACTGGGGCTGGTGGCTGGCGGACGCCCTGCGAGTGCGAGCGAGCCACGGCACTACGGCAGTGTCGCTTTGGCGGCGCTTATCTTTCTCACTCCCTCTCTCTCTATCGCACAGGTACTCCCGCTCTCTCTCGCACACGGATGTCGTATCCCTTCCTAGCACGCGGATCGTTGGTTCCTCACATGGCCACGAGCTGCGCCACTGCGCTGATGCCGTCGGCACTAATTCTATGCTAGTACTATAAAATCCCGCAGGAGCACGCCACTGTTAACCCGTCTTCGTCTGATAACTTGCCGATGCAATATCTCCTAAGGAGTATGCTTAATCTATGTCTTCACTCAAATCTTTTAATCTCTGCTCTCAGGAAACCACATGTTAATAATCATAAACAACATGAGTATTACTTTGACAGTTCCCTGGTTGATTATGAACAGATGTTACAATTCTTTTGTTTTGATTTGAAACTCCACAAGCCCAATGTTAATCTTGTTAACTTTTCATTTTAGTTTTTTTACATTATTTGATTTTTCCTGGGGATGAGGCCTGTCTAGAACATATTTTTATCCCGGAAATTAGTTATTTCAAAAATTTGAAGGATATCGTTGAAGCCTTTTTTGAGATCAGTGTCGCAAGCAATCACGCAAACATACAAGCAAAACTTTCTCATATTAGAGACACACTGAAAAAGTGTAATGGCGTTCCAGTGCGTTTCAAGGTAAGCGTTTTAATACCACCTGACACGGCAGAATATCCTGGCACGATTGGCATCGTTTAGGACACTGATCAGCTGCTTTGACAGAAAATATCTTGTTGCATTTACAACAATTCTGGCTACGCAAAGTATGCGTCGACATATGTGTCTTCAAACGTCCTGACTTTGCAAATGATAGATCACAAACAGAACACTTGTAAGGATACTCAGAAGTGTGCGTCAAAGTACGAGTCTTTATTGCTGCTAAGCATTTAGAGGTTCCCTCATACCTTGGACGCTTATAGGGGAACACATATTTGTGGGTCAGAATATGACTCTTTAAGTTTGTTGATGTTCTAAATGATTTATCGCATTTAGGACACTTATGAGGACGCTCTCCTGTATGCGTCAACAAATGACATTTTAAATTCTCTGCCTGATTAAAGGACTTTTCACATTTAGGACAGTGATGAGGTCGCTCTGCTGTATGTGTTAACATATGACGTTTTACACTTTGTGAAAGTGTAAATGTTTTATCACATCTTTGACATTTATAAGGACGCTCACCAGTATGCACTAACATATGATATCTTAATTTAGTTATATAAGTATAGCTTTTTTTGCAGACTGGACATTTATGAGGACGTTCACCAGTATGCTTCAACATGTGAACTTTTAAAGTGCCAAACTGAGTAAAAGATTTATCACATTTTTGACACTTAAAAGGTCGCTCACATGTATGTGTAAATATGTGATTTTTCAAATTTATTGATTGAGTATAGGATTTATCACATATTTTACACTTATACGGACGCTCGCCAGTATGCAATAACATATGCCTTCTTAATTGACTTGTGTGATTACATTCTTTTTTGCAGATTAGACACTTATAACGATATTCACCAGTATGTGTCAACATATGACTTTTCAGAACACCAGTAAATTTAAAAGACTTCTCACATCGCGAACACTTATGTGGTCGCTCTCCTGAATGCGTCAACATGTGCAATTTCAGATGTCCAGGGAGTTTAAAGGATTTATCACATCTTAGACACTTATGAAGACGTTCACCTGTATGTACCAACTCATGCCGTTTTAAATCCCCTGCCATTTTAAAGGATTTTTCACATCTGGGACACTTATAAGGGCGCTCTTTGGTATTTGTCGACATTGTGTCATGGATATATAGGGGGTTTTTAAGGATTTATTTCATGAACAATGGCACTCTGATTAGTTAAAAGTAGAGTCAACTCCGATTTCCTAATAAACTTTATGGGTTCGGGGAACAACACTAATTTTCAGCTGCACCGTAGCCTACTTAATATTCCATTTCATGTTCATTTTGCATTTTTACGAACATGACGTTCAATAACTAGCTTTACTAAGCATTTACTAGCTTCTATTTCTCTACGAAATATCCTGGCCATAAATTTCTTCTTATCTGAAACAAAACATACAATTTTGTAAAGTTATCTATAATTTTTATATTGTCAAAGTAAACTTTTTGTTGTGGAAATTTAATTCATACTGTAATGACTACTGTATGGACAAATATGTTATTCATTAGAAACTAATTCTTATTCTTTTAACGCTTTGTTTATTCATAAAGAATTTGAAATAATTTTACTTACTTTAATGTTTTATTTTAATGTATAAGAACCGTTTTAAGATGGTGGCGAATACAACTTTTATGTAAAATAAAACAATATTTAGAATTACTAACAGTGTTTTTTCAAACTAAAGTATATGGAATTTAAACACATATCAGACGACACCTTGTTTGCTGCAATCTCATAAGGAATAACTGCATACTTAGTTTTTTTTATTAGATTTCAAACACAAGCTTATTCACCACCGTAATAGATAGTTATAAGAATCATGTTAAAAATAGTTTCTTCTATTAGGTTTTTAATTAGAGGTTCTAAAATTTCACAATCGGAAATACTAACAAATGAAATTTTAAGTCAAAACAACACTTTATATTTATAACATTATTATTTAAAATAGTATTATATTTCAGCAAACTATGCTGCAATATTAAGGCCATATAAGACTCATCAAGATGGCGGACAGCGTTGGTGCAAGATATATCTAGTGTGGCTTTGGTTGGTGGCAAAGAGTTGGTGGCGAGGGGTTGGTTGGGAGGGGTTGCTGGCGCTAGTGTTGTTTCTTATGGTTCCATTAATCCAATATGGTAGACGTCGTCGGCTGGTCGTCTGCTATTTGAACTTTGCTACATGTACAACACCACTCCACCACTTTGCTAATACTCCTGATGTTTTTATATACTATGTCAGATTCAAAGTTTAGCTGCTTATTTATAAGATTCTCTTTGGTAAAGTTTTCTCTTTAAAAATAGTTAACTCTTCACATGCTGACATGTTTCTTCCTTTTTGACATTGCTTGACGACTGTCATGTTTTCTTATATATTATTTATAGGTGTTATGCAACTTTTGACCTTTCTTATTTCGTTCCATGCATAGATGTGCCTTTAAAATATTGTATTATATTAACATTCAAGGATTGGCCAATGTGGTATTCATCACAGTTCATCACTGAATCCAGTTTCAATCAAAAATGAAATGTTTGCAAACGTACGTTGTAACAAGGCCAACCATACTACAGGCCGGAGCGCTGAGTTCGTGACGTCACTGTCCGAGTCCTACTTGACCGGCAATTCCCGTAAAAAAAGCCGCACGTTGACATACACTGCTATAAACTGGTCTCCTGTCGAATCTGTACATCCTATTGTGATGAAATGTTTAGGTATGGTAGTATTTAAAATAAAACAAAGGTAGGTTTCGAAATAACAGAAATTGCAGTTGGTTTTTATTTTAAAAGCAGAAGCTACGAACGCGTTTTATACAATTAATAGTAACCGATTAATTCAAAATATCTTGCAGAATAATTACTATACAAACTAAAATATCCAATGTTTTTTGTTTTAACTTTAGAATTGCTATGGAGCAAATATATTGGAAATTTTGAAACAACCTCATTAACTATACACGACAAAGGTTTTTGGCATTTTTATAGTTCTCTTAAAGTTTTCTAGTACATGTTTCGGGGCAGAAATTACACAATAATTGTTTTTGCGAACCGGAAAGAAGAAATTGATTCGTAAATCTGCTACTAATAAACCCACCCACCCAAAGCGTGGCTGGATGGCAAAGCGAGACTAGTGTACAAGTTGAACACTAGTGCAATAGTAAAGTGTCCCACCATTTTTCCTTTGATTATTAAACAAATACAGTTTTATCGAAAAATTTGTGAGATAAAAGTTGTAGTTTAACTGATTAGCTACAACTTTTCCGCTGAAGTTTCTTTCTAACGAAAAACAAAAAAAGATTCATGCCTAGTGATTTTTTCGTGTCCCACTATTATAAATCTTATATGCTTGTAATTAACAAAAGTTCAAACATTTGTTTAACTAAATGGTTGTTACACTGTTGGATTCCGTATGGCATGCAGGTATCAAATATATAAGTTGAATTGTAATGCAATTAATATAAAAAGGAAATGAAGACTCCTGGAGAGCGGTTGCGCTCTTCGTGCAATCCGTTCTTCGGGGAAAGCGAGACGAGGGATGCTTAGGTGACCTCTAAGTTTCCCGAAACGGTGACGTGACCCGTCTGGGCGCAAGACACGCGGGCCAGTGCCGAAGTTGTCCGATAAGGGTTCCGGCCTGGTTTTTCCCCGCGGCTCCGTAGGAGGTTTAGTGGGTATACCTCGTAAGAGGGAGTCCCACACTGTTCCTTTGGGTTCGCGCATTAAGCGTTCCTCCACGTAAAAAAAATATATATAAAAAGGACGAGGAGCATCTGAACGGGATCGAGCTCCAATTATAATAAGGTTGATTAGAACTCGGGATGTGACGTAGTGGCTAAGGGAAGGGGGAAGCATTCCGGCCTGTACTAGAGTTGGCCTTAGTTATCCGTAATTTAACCCTACCACAACGCAACCCACTGCAATAGTTTACTTCCCTAATAAAATTTGCTAGAAATAATTGTACGAACAACACTTTTTTCAAAATTTAAACTTTGATTTAAAAGTAATTGTCTGAAAAATTGCTATACTGGTGGTATCTAAGTTTAGTTAAAAAAATATAGGATAAAACGCTACATGTATTAAACAATTGTATTAATTCTTTTAAAAACTCCTCGAAATCGATTAATAGGTACTATGCAAATATTATTACACTTCATTAAAAATTTGTAATTACTTGCTTATTTTGACTGAAGTTATTTGCTAATGGTGGGTAAATAGGTCAGCTGACATCGTATTTTATTTTATTTTAATAACTAAACAAAATTAAATATATCTATTGGGTTGACACATGATATTCCATGCAAATATTGTCTTCCAGTCACACAGAAGTTTTTTTTTTTTTTACTTTTAGCGAATTTCCCCTACAGGGAAGAAGCTATCACCGTAGGTCTCATGGTAAGACTTAAGCCCGAGACCATGATAACTTTTCATTTTGAGATCCCTAGATGCCAAAAACACCGTTCGTTCAAATTTATATATATATATTTATATATAAATATATATATATATATATATATATATATATATATGTGTGTGTGTGTGTATATGTGTGTGTGTGTGTGTGTGTGTGTGTGTGTGTGTGTGTGTGTGTGTGTGTGTGTGTGTGTGTGTGTGTGTCCGTAAGCATGATAACTCTCGTAAAAACGGTCTAATCTTAATGAAATTTGGTACAATTGTGCAAAGTACCATTTATTTGAACGAGTTTGAAAACCAAGCGAATCGCACCATCGGAAGTGGGGTTTTTGGGGGGTTTTGTACCCCAAAAATGGGTTTTTGGGGTTTCCACACGTAATTTTTATTTTAATCAAATTTTAGTTTACCATTGAATTCAGCATGAAAAAACAAACAATTTGGTATTTTGATCATTGCTCTACGTCAATTGGTTACTGAGATATTGAAAGTGCTAAACACAGTACGTTGTCTATTGTTATTCTTATGGAGAAAAAGAAAAATGTTATATCTACCTTATTTATGATCATAAACTAACGAAATTTGGTATATGGATTCATCTGGTTGTGATTTATTGTTGTTTGCACAAAACAATTTTTCGCCTATGGTTCCCGTAGCAGCAAACCTAGGTACTCGGTCCCCATGTTATTCTTAAGGAAAATAATTAAAATGTTATATATCGCTTATTTATGAATGTATATGAATGAAACTTGGTATGTGACTTCACTTAGATGAGTTCTATTGATATTTGCACAAAAAACATTATTTGTGTTCCTTGTTGCAGCAAACCTGCGTACACATCCCCAATGTTATTCTTATGGAGAATAATTAATATTTTAAATATCGCTTGTTTGTGAATATTATTCTTATGAATCCTGTCAAGTGGCTTAATGTTTTATGTTGAATATTCATTGGAAATTCGCTGAGCATGCAGGTTTGCTGCAACGGGGGTATGTAGTTAATGGAATGGAGTGACGAAAAAACTATCTGGATTCACGACATTATATTAGTGACGTTCAATGCATTACTCAATACTTTTTAAGGTTTGCAGTTGTGTCGTGTGCCGGAAAAAGGTGGTCTAAAAAAGGTTGGAAACAGTAAATGGAAAATTAAATTATGAGGTTAGAAAGAATTGGAAAAGACAACCATCTCAAATCGCAGATTAAATACCCAATTTCAGTGACTTTTAAAAGTTATGGATGTTTTATTGCCAGTTTCAGAGAAGATTTTCAAACTGCTTTAGTACTTAAAATTTCGTTCTTCCAATGTTTGTTAAATATCATGATGGATCATTACAAACAACTTTATATTATAATAAACGTTTAGAATATGCATAAGAATCCCACTAGCTAACATAAATATATAACTCATGAACCAAATTTAAAAAAAACCAACTAGGAATTTAGGCCTAAATGCAGAGGTTTAGTAGTTTTACTCCAATTATTACCAATAGTCATTATAATATACAACATATAAACATTAAAACTTAAATGTCCTAGGAGCAATGTTCTAACGGACTTTATAATGTTATTTGATATCTGACAGATGCAGGAGCACAACGAACAATTAAATATACTGTAGGATAGATTTTCCTCAAAACAATACCTTTATTTGGCATCAAAATTTGCGTTTAAATATAAATAGATTTTATGATTAAAATGTCAGAAAGGATATCAATTAAATAAACCTTGAAACTTGAAAAAAAAAATTGAATGTCTTAATCGAATTTTGCATTGGATTCAGAATACATACAACATACGAACATGATTTCTGACTTAACGTAACATATACCGGTAACCTCAGATATTGAGCAGTATAAAAGCCAGCTTGGCCTAGCAAGGTTTTAGTAGGAATACTACTTTAAGACAGATTACTTAGCAAAATGATTCAAATATACATAATATTGATACAAAGTATTAGTTCAAAATGCAGAAAACAAATAATATTTGTTTTCTGCATTATGAACTAATGCAGGAAATCCGGTAATGTAGAGTTAATCGGATATTAAACAAATACCCTCATTGGTTTTGGCCGGTCATTTTAAGATTGACCTCATTCCGCTAGGATCCCTAGTAATTAGTAATTACTTTAGTTGGTATGTCATCCGTATTGATCGCTAATGAACTCTAGGTGACATATTTAGTGACGTATAAGTTTCCAGAATATTTACCCTTTTAGTATTTTAGTCTGTGGGTCTAGTGGGTCTATCCTTCCAAGATGGTGAGTGGTAGGTCGCCTGATAGTTCGTGGAGGTAACAGACATATTATGAGGTCAATCTTAAAATGACCGGCCAAAACCAATGAGGGTATTTGTTTAATATCCGGTAAACTCTTGGAAGTGGTTTTAAATTGTTCCTTTCATTATTCTATAACTAGTTCAAGAGGAATTTAGCCACGGAAAAGCTATTTTTCGCCATTTCCCACGGCTTTAATATGTACGTATACTATCCATTCTATCTAGGGGATCCGGTGAAATCGCGGGGTAATGGGTGGGGAGATTTCCCGCGTGCAGGGTAAAAAGGGTAATTGATGGGAAGCCGGGGTAATTCGATGTTATGGTGGTGAATTGTGGGTAATATTACAGTGCTGCCTGTCATACACTAATGTATTGTACGTGTACGACAATTTCAGCATGATATACAATAGTTTTGCTAGCATGATGTGAAATGTTGATTGTATACAATAGTTTGGTTTTGATATCAGCAACATTGGTGACCTATATAAATGTTATGATTGTTATTTTAAAACCTCAATCCTCCCTAAACAAGTCGGCTAAGGACATGTGCTATTTATTTTAGATACATATAAAACATATTTTAGTTTCATATTACATTAATATTTATGTAAAGTTATTAATTTGAATGTTACTTCTTTTATTTCTTGACACTTTTGAATGAGGTCTACATTAAATACCTATTACGTATGGGGTTTTGTGCATTAATTAGAACAGCACCATAATTCCTTGTTCAAGCAATACGACCATTAGGCCTACTGTTCTGTTTGGCGCTTCTACGTAAATTTAACAAGTGACATTTTAATTTGATTATTTATTCTTATCGTTATTTTTGTTGTTAACACTTTTTATTTATTCTGGTTAGTACTTCAAATTCTCATCATTTTTAATGTTTATTTGTATTATTGTGTATATTTTTTGTAAAAATTTAGTTCTGTTGCTGGGATTATTATTCTTGTTCAACAGCATAACCTGTCTTGTTTGTGTCAAGGCAACATTTGAAGAACGAATAGTTTTACTACCGATAGTATATATATATATATAAAGTATTTATTGGCATGAGTGGATGTTAGGTTAGGCTCGGCAGGTTCACCATAGCTTATAAACAAATAGATTGTGAAACATGTACTGGCAACTCCATCCTCATACCCCTAGTTAGGTTAGGCTCGGCAGGTTTTCCATAGCTGTTGAACTAATAGAGAAGGCCTATAAAATAGGTTAATTTATTCTCCTACCCTTAATTAGGTTTGGTTTAGCATAACTTATAAACACATCAAACTGTCATAAGTTAGGCTTACCACTTTGGTCATTACTCTTTAATTTATATGAAGGTGTTTTTAATTTCTTCCTTTCAATATTATTTGACTAGGCCAAAAGGCATTAGCTCATAGAAAAACCATTATTTGCCAATAAGTAAGATGTCAAGATCACTTTAATAAATATTTTCATAAGATATTCATATTTTCCATAAATTAATTCAAAAATTACCCTTGAATTACAAAAATTACCCAAATTAAGGGAAATTACCCTAGATTTCCTAAAATTACCCTTTTTACCCTGCTCGCGGAAAATCTCTCTACCCATTAGTCCGCGATCCCACCGGGTCCCCTAGATAGACTGGATGGTACACGTACATATTAAAGTTATCGGAAATGGCAGAAAATGGATTTTCCGTGGCTAAATTCCTCTTTAACGAGATTTATAATAATGAAAGGACCTATTTAAAACCACTTTTAAAAAATCTAAGAGTTTACCATATAGTAAACAATTACCGCAACAACATTTATTACCCGAAAATTACTCAATTCAAAAACTTAAATGCTCAAATATGAAGACAAGCAAGTCAAATCTTATGTTACGGTTTTACAAAAATTTAAATAGATTCGGATTGTTAGTTGGTAAATGGCATCGGTGATACAACATTATTTAATATTGTTTTCACGGGGAATATATATAAAACCGATATAGTCAAGTGGGGATGTTTTTGTAACTTTGGCAAAGCTATAACTATTGATTAAATTTACACAACTGTTCTAGGTTACAGGAAAATCCATTCGTTTTATTCTTTTAAAATTATGAAATAGAACAAAGTTATGTGTTTTCTTACAAACTTATTTCACCTTAGAACATAATAAAATACCAATATTATTAGAAAGGTGTACGAATAAATTACAGAATCTTACATAGCTCTTTTAACATTACCTTGTTTTTATTGGCAGTAGAACATAACCTCAACTGTTTACGTACAATACAACTTGATCAACCAAGGTTCTTTGGTAACACTATATATTACCTATTCAGAACAAATGTTCATTTTTAACCTGATATAAAACGCAAATCGATTTCATCGTTTATTATTCAAAATACCAATTAAGTTTAACATTACGTTGAAGGTCACGTAACTTTATTTTATTTTAACACAGTACCTATTGTTCCTCGAGTTCATCAATAAAACACTAGCGACTTAAAACTTTATACAGCACTTTCATGTCTGAGTGTAATTTCAGTTTATGTTACAATAAGGTACAGTACAGATCACACAATATCGTGCAACTGGGTATTCTTATTAGGTAAGTTACTTATTTATTTATGCTAACGTAAACGTGGCAACAAATTCAAAGTTCACATAAGGACGATTTTATATTTTTACCAATATTTGTTTTCTTTTGCTAAAATTATTTTGTAAACATGAATTTGATTTTTGAAATTATTGTTTTAAGGGCTAGAAATATAAACGCTAGTATCATTGAAGTAAGATCGTTCATAGAGTGGTTAGGCGATAGGCAAATTGTAGCTGCATTTTCGCAAGTGGAACTAGAGACTAACCACAATACTGCAGCAGTATTTCAATTTCACCTTTTATTAGTAAAAATGGTTAGAGCTACGAATGATGCGTATGGGCAGAGTTGGTGAAGCAATAATATCAACATTGGTTGTATTGAGAAATTGTGACTTATTAGGGGCCTAGTTACCCATAAAAACACAACAGTTCCCGAACACAACATTTACGAACTCTGAATAATAAGGTCAGTTTGTATCACGAAATCTATACATGGACTATCTGATAAAATTAATAGAAAATTAAAATTTCAAATGACAGGCTAGATCATAGAATTGGCTTATACCCTTTAACAGTTCATAATGATAAGTTAGTGAACATTCTAAGCCTACATCATGAGAACAAATCTACAAAAAGTTTGAATATTAACCATAGAGAAAAATAATAATCTGTTAACTAAATAAACAAAGTATATAATACAACTAAAATTACCTTTCAAGTTATATAATAAGTATATTGTGTTTGTATTGATTCAAACATAACCTCATAAATCCAATCCAAGCGGTAAATAATTTCAGACATTTAAAACAGCAATCAGATAAGAAGTCATTTATAACAAACATTAAACTATCATCCGAAATTGTTACAGGTTCACATTTAAGAACACCCTTCACTAATCACTAACACAACTACTCTGAGATTGAAACCTAAGCGATAAACACTCTTCTCAACTACCGTCGCAGTATCTTATAATATATAGCTGACGAGCAGCTTACGCCAACATTAGCTTGTTAAGAAAAGTATTACCTATAATATATCTGGATAGGAAACTAAACCCTGCGAACGTCCGTGGGAATATATATTAACCTAGGTATGTAGAAGTCAAGGTTGAGAGTTATTGTCAGTAGTGATGTGACGAGTCGAGTACTTTACTCGTTAAGTATCGAGTCAAGCAAGAGTATCGAGTCGACTCGATTCTCATCCTACATTACTCGGGTTGGACCGAACATTTCTCCTACCGGACTCGGTTATTAGTTCACTATTTTTTCGCTAGGCGATTCTTGGCACTGATATCGATTCATGCCAAGTACTCTGGAAATAGATTTGAGAATCGCGACTACGAGTCGACAGTCGACAGCGCTAGACGAGAATTAGAATCAAGTAAAATACTCGAGAACTAGTTTTAAAACCTGCCACGTTATGAGTCGACAGCGCTCAATGTCATTAGACTAGAATCAAGTACTCGACATATAGTTTTAAAAACCGAGTCGACAGAGTTGAATAGAGTCAGACTCGGAATAATCGGAATGAGTCGGTTCTCTTCGGATAACATCGACGTTGCAGACATACGACTATTTATTCTTTTAACCATTTAATTATTATTACTATATTTATAATTATTTATAAACAGAACAAAAGAATCCAAACTCGCTAAAAACACTCGATTGAGATTATGTTAGTATATTGTTTTGATTCAGAGATCCGAGTCGAGTATACCGTGTCCCGTATCTATCCGAGTCCGTCCGTCTGCCCGTCCCGAGTCCGAGTCCATAGTACTTGAGTACTGCCTCGAGTCGTCAGGGTATCGAGTACGACTTACTCGAGTAAACTAAATACTCGACTCGTCACATCACTTGTCAGGATTTGAACAGGTGAAGATGCTTAGCAACACTAGGAGGCTGTAGTACACCTATGGTAGATGAATATGGTTGGGTATTGGTTGGCATTGTTGGCATTTGGTTGGCCACAATACAAAGTTGGCCCAACGGTGCGCCAACGGACATTAATTACCGTTGGCCCAAAGATTTGTGCTACTAGGGTATGTTTTCCTTTATTAGATAAATTATCCGTAAATGCAGATATATTATAACATAGAACAGTTTGCAATCGCCCCACCAGACCAGACGTTTATAAAGATTACCTAAATCTGATACATAATATTTAATAGCAACTATTCTGATTGCATCAACACAGGGCTTAAGTTAGTTTAAAACACGAAACGACCTACCTATTACGATATTTTTTTAACTTTTTTAATTTACTATGTGTTTATGTTGAGATTATCTTCGATAAATAATTTAACAATCAAATGGAGAGTAAAATATTAGAACATTGCATTTTGTTTATGTTCCGTCTGTTTGCTATGACACACTTCTTAACAGTCTTCTGTAATGAACTACTCGTTTCAGTGTATATTGTAACAATCAGCATTTTATCATTGGTTTCGGTAAGCCGAATGTTTTAATCAGTTCGTTCCACCTTGAACGAGGGATGTAAATTACCGCTACATTTTGTTAACGGGATCAGTCGTTACGTGACCGACCGGTAACAGGTGACAGTCACCTATTACTTTTGTCACCTAGTTACTATTACTATAATACTATTACTATTACTATTACTTTTGTCACCTACTCGTTACTTCAAAGTTTGGAATGTTACAGATCACTGTTTTATAGGGTGATCGTTACCATCCAGTTTCTTTATGAAACATATTGTGTCTTGAACTTGATTCAACGATAGTGGGAAAACCTTTCTTTGGTTATTGTAAAATCTGCAGAAGTAAATTGTAAGTTTTATATTGGAATAGTACTATTATTTTATAGACATATTGTACATTTTACTGCTGCTCTCTCTCAGATTGCTCGAATAATCTCCAACAATTAACACCAAATGGTTATTAGTTTTATATTTTCTATTACAATATGTTGAATTATATGTAAACATTTGATTTTTACATTAGATACTTTGTGGTAGAAACAAATGTTAAGCAGGTTTGTTACCCACCTATTTATTATGAATTTTAGATTATTATTTAAATATGGTGGCTTATCGCTTTGTGCTCTCAATTAATAGACTGTCCAGTTGCATGATGTGCTTAGATCCGTGTATTTTGTTTACAGTTACATAAACCGACCATCGGATACAGGTAATCTTTAAACTACATGAGATTATACGGACAAAGCAATCGTTAACTTTTAGGTAACTTCCCGTTGATAACTTCTCGTTAACTATGCTGGCCAACACGGATCGCCAACTCGTTGAAATGGAATAATGGAAATTAAATTTTAACTTAATCCCCAAGTTATTTGTTCTTATAATTGACCAATTTAACTAACTTGATTGTACGATAAAGTTCATTGAATTATGTCATTAAAGTTATTTTGATAAAGGGAGAAGTTAATAATTCTGTAAGTGTTGCAATCTCAATTAGGTGCTCAAGATGGATTTTCCTTGAGTTATTGTTATTGAGGTTATGTTTGATAGCCAGTACCAAAAAGGTATAGTTTTTAACAATTTAACTATAATTTGCAACACTTATTAAAACATGTTCTTGTTTAGTTAACCGTAAGTATAGATTTATTATGAAAGCACAGGTTTCATGGTTCCTTAGTCATTATATTAAAGGCTAAGCCAAAAACTAAATAACTCGTCCTGGAACTACCCAAGCAGAATAACTTTTACGAAAAACTATTAAACAGTAATTAATTGCAATTAATCCAATCACATTAACAGAGGGCTCAAGTTAATATACAACACGAAACCTCCTACCATAATATATTTTCTATTAAACGTGTATTTCCAAGGTTCGATTTTGGTTATCTCTCTTCAAAGATTTGTAAGTTTTGATACTGAGGCAATTAACTTTTTCTGACCATAGGACGTGTAGCGAAATTGGCCATTAGTTTCTCTCATAATACACTAAACACTGTAGTCATACGGGAAATAACATTTTCCCATGTGAAAAGATGGAAGATTTTCATAAAACGAGAAAAATCACTGGACAATGGGTACTTAAATTGTGCTGAATTTTTCCCTTAACACAAAGATGTAGTTTAAGTGTATGTGTACGTGGGGGTGTGGTTCGCGTATTACATTTGGTTTATGTTTCGTGTATTTGTTGATACAGCGCCTTTTAAACAGACTACTTGTGCTATTGCGAATATTCAAAGAGAGAATCAACTGGATATTTAATTTGGTCTAACATACTTGCTGCACCTAAGTAGTGGTGAAACCAGAAAGAGACCCCAGAATCGGCGCTTTTTTCCCATGTTATTCTTATGGGGATCAGTTTTTGCACCGACGCCCGATCCTACCCTACACAAATTTTCTTTTTGGCCCCTGCCTTATTTTCCCCCATTTTAAAATTTGCATTAATTTTAATACATCCTTTGCAGAAATCCACGAGTTCAAAAATAACTCCACACTAAATAAACAACACATGTAAACAACTTAGAAGTTATTGTATAGTAGTGGTGAAACCAGAAAGAGACCCCAGAATCGGCGCTTTTTTCCCATGTTATTCTTATGGGGATCAGTTTTTGGACCGACACCCGATCCCGCCTATAGAGCTCCCGCCCGCTGGCCTATATTAAATATACCCTTGCCTTAAATATATTGTCCCCATCCCCATCCCTCCTCTATATTTTTAAAAATTAATTTTCAAATTCAGGCTAAAAAACTATCTTTGGTGTTTACTGTCCGATTTGTCTGCAATTTGGATGTGTTATTGTCCTAGGCAAGTGTTTTAATAAATTTCACTTACATTTCCCAAATTCACTATTACGGTTGAATTAAAACTGCCAACTATTTACTGACTTTTGCACCCTAATTTCCGTTTTGACTCTTGCCATATTTTGACCCTAAAATTCATTTTAATACATCCTTTGCAGAAATCCACGAGTTCTGGCTACTTGGGAACCCGAGCCATTTGACATATAATAAATCACCCTTCCTCCCAATTACCTTCTCTACCAAATACATGTCTTTATATTTAGTCTTTAACAATTCTTCTGTATAAAATCCTCCTTTGATTATATTGCCATTCTCATCTTTCAAAATATAAGTCACAGGCTTTGTTTTCTTAACTTCTGCTATTGTAAAAAGCTCTCCCGTCCAGTTAGGGGTATATCCTTTACTAAATACATGTTTATATTTAGATATCCTTACACTATCCCCCACCTTATATTTTGGCTTTTTAACTTGTACTTTAGATGCTAACCTTTCGTGTACGTCTTTAGAGTTCTTAGCACTTACTTGGTTAGGTTTCATGCCTATGGATCTATGTACTTTATTATTATATATCCTTATTAACTTTGGAAGTAAATCCAACCACTTGTAACTCCCTTGTGCACTAAACTCTCTATACAACCAATTCTTTAAAGTTCTCTGGAACCTTTCCACAATAGCTGCCTTAGTTGTAGAGTAGGTGTGGTAGTGATTAATATTTAGAATTTTCATTAGTTTGGTAAAATGTTCATTAAAAAATTCTTTTCCGTTATCAGATTGAATATTTTTAACTCCCTTTGGGAGAATAGTTTTTATAGCTTCTGTGACTACTAATCCAGTTTTATTCTTTAGTGGAGCAGCATAAGCTTTTTTAGAAAATGTGTCTATTAAAGTTAAAATATATTTATTCCCAGAATTCTCTCTAGCATAATTCCGCATATCTATTAAATCGATTTGAACAGTTTCGTTTATACCCAACACCTTAAAAGACCTTCTAACAAAGTTCTTTCTCGCGGGCTTATGCAATTCGTAAGCAATTTTTTCCATTTTTTATTCTTTATTTTTAATGTTAACGTATCTGCCAGTCTCTGTCGTTTCAAAAACACCTCCATTGCTACCAACTAACATACCATCACTCATTCTTTGATATACATAGTTTTTTGGCAAATATGCCCCTCCATCTAAAGTCTTAAATCCGCTTAAAGATGTAGGGTCTGCAACCAACAATTTAGGATTGTACATCATCAAATCGATTTCATTATTGTCTTGCATAAATTTATTAGTTTTATTGTTAAACCTTAATGCGTGTGATTTTAAACAAATATCAAATTTAATATTGTCTTGTCTAAAAGTTTTATTATTATCGTCATACCTCAAAACCTGCGACATTAAACAAACATCACTCCTATCTTTGCCTTCAGGTATATTCTTTATTAATTTGTCCTCTGCATCCCACACATCGCCATCTAATGTTAATACATTATAATATTTATCCCCCTGTTTTATTATGCTTTTCTCACCCTTTGTTAATATTTGCTTAACAACAGCCACATCATTTGGCAATGTCCCAGGTAAAATGTTTGTTAATTGCTTATTTTTACCATCAAATTTAAGACCGTCTAAAGTCACAGTCTGATGTTTTGTAACACAATCGTTCTCATCAACAGCGGGTTTAACACGAACTAGCCTTTTATTATTAAAATCCCAAAAGTTTAGATCCATTTTTGGTACTTGAGAGACGTTTACAACATCATCGCTTTCTTTACCAGCCAACAAATTACTTATTTTTCGCTTTTTGGCATTCCAAATATTTCCCTCCGATTCCAAAAATTCATAATTATTATTGTCTTGTACAAAGACACCATCTTTTCTTATTAAAGTTTGCTCTAATGTGGGCACATCGGTTGAGCTTTCACCTCGTTTAACATTAGTAATTTTGCGTTTATTAGCGTTCCAATTATTATTCTTGGATTCTAAAAACTTATATTTAGTATTACCTTGTACAAAAACATCACCTTTCCTGGTTAACGTCTGCCCCAAAGTCGATACATCGTCAGTAAACTCCCCACCTTT
The DNA here is from genome assembly GCA_963675035.1 of Allygus modestus. Taxonomy (NCBI): domain Eukaryota; kingdom Metazoa; phylum Arthropoda; class Insecta; order Hemiptera; family Cicadellidae; genus Allygus; species Allygus modestus. Next base: position 509,995,203 of record OY776111.1, read on the forward strand.
AACATTACTAATTTTATAATTTAAAGCATTCCAACAATCATCTTTTAGATTTAAAGTAGTTTCTTTAAAACTTCTAGCTTCTGGTTTACTATACGGGTTATATACGCGATAAAATTTATCTATCATATTTTTATTTAATAAACAATTCCACTTTCCCTCAATTCTTCTATGATAGAATCTATCTCATTATCCACTCCAGAATTTCCCGCCAATCGGCTTAACCAAAGCAGTCTTAACCTATCTACAAGCTCATTAGGATCGTCCCAATAAACATAGTCTATTTTATTACCAGTTACCTGCCTTAAACCTTCACCAACAGTCTTAAACAGGGGTTTAATTATATTAAGATATTTAGTGTGTTTATTGCTTGACATCGCCGCACCTGTTTTATAACCCTTTAAATGTGCATTTGTAGCTTCCAAAATCTCTTTATAATTTTGCAAATCAGCCTGACTATAGTTTACGGGTTCTTTTAAAGTTAACAATTCCCACAATCCCTTTGTCCCTTTATAAATTTTTTCTCCAACTGTAACATCATCATTGGCAATTTGAACTTCCTGATTCCCAATAAAAAATTTATTTCCTTCTCGCCTAATACCATATGTGGTGTCTGTCATACTACTTCTACTAAGGTAATTTCCTAAATAGTCTGATGCTAAAAGACCAAAATCTAATTTGTGTGGTGTTATTTGTGTTATTCTTGGTATTCTAGACGGGGTCTTTTCTAAAATCATTGGGAGAACTGGCCTCTCTGTTTTTGTGGCTAAATTTTTTAATTCTTGCAAAGGCTCTATTAACGGTTGGAATGTTTGGAACCTCTCTTCAGCCTCTAGAAATTTACCACGTTTTAACGCCCTATATTTTTCTCTTATTTGTTTTGCAGACTCTACCAATTCTTGTTGAATATTTGTTTTCATTTTATTTACATTTTATTTATCTCATTTGTCAAAGGATTATACTCAAACACCTTATCGTGTATTATTAGGCAATATGCAGATGTGTTTGAAGGGACGTTTTCTGCAGTTTCAATTTCTAATTTAATATCTACAACCCCCTCTTTGATTGATTCATTCTGCCTAGAACAATCTATTACAATTAGAGGATATTTATTTATAAAGTCAGCTCTGTTAATCATAGGATCGGGGACGGTGTTGTAGTAACTCTCCCTAAACCTCACAAACATCTCATAAGCTTTAGAGGCATCTCCATTTTCAAAGTCGAGATTTAAATCACTATAAGGATAATATTCAGAGTTTAAAAACACTTTGAGATTTTTCAATTTACAGTGATCAAATTCATCAGTTCTTTTTCGTGCACTGTTGTCCCTACCTGTTTGGAAACCAAATATAACATACCTGGGCTTCTCCAAACTCGAAGACGTCTTAACTGACCATGTGTGTCTCTTGGTTTCGGGGTATGATGGGAGTTCGTGTAGCTCCAAACTTCTAAATGCAATTTGCAAATTTTTATTTTGCAATAACATCTTTTGTAATTGAAGCTTCTCCCCATCAGATGGTACCACGTGCGGCATCACCCACTGAATCGATTTAAGTGTAATTTTAGGAATAGGATCGACACCAGTTGGAGCATTAGATGTTGTTAATATACAATTTAAGTCGTTTTTGGATCTTTTCAACACCAATTCTTGTTTAACATTTACTAAAACCTTATTAAAATCCTCAAACACACCCATTAACAGCTCTAACGGGACACAAGTACTAAACTTGCCGCTTTTATGGAACTCCTTTAAATTTTCATCAGAATCAAATGCTACATTTGACAATTTAGTTGTTTTATTGTAAGAGCACAATATTTTCATAAGACTGGAAATTCCCGGATTTCTTACAATATCTATTTCTTTACCAGCAACTTCGTATCTAATTTCGTCAAATAAGAATGCAAATGCATTATTTATAAAATGTCCTTTATCATGATTCTCTATTTCTCCTTTAATATACAAATAACTCCTACATGGGAGTGTTAGTAAATCTTGATTATTTATGCATATTCGAATTTCATCGGAATTATTTATTGCTAAAGTGTTGTGTGGAACATAGGAGTGATTTGTAATTTTAACCAGGCTATCATCGTATTGGAATTTTGCTGCAACGTCTAGAAAATCTTCCATTTTTATTAATAGAAAATTTTAACTTCAACCCAATTGATCGCAGAAACCTGGCATTTTGCACACTCAGTCCGTTCTTGTAAATTCTCATATCTTTTTTATATGACAAGTAATTGTAGTTTCTTCTTTATTAAAGTCAATTGGCTTGTCGTGTTGATCTGCAAATGTAATGCTAACAACATCTAAACTTCTCTTATTTACAGGGAAGTATATAATATTTCTGGGGACCTCAATAATCTTGTAGCCCGGAGGAGCTTCTGGGTAAAAACTGTGTATGGTGTGTGATTTGTCACCATTTAAATAAGACCCATTCGCAATATTACATTTTACTCTAATCACATTTACATTATTTATGTTGATTTTATTTACGGATTTAAACGCAATATCTGGAGTAGAAAATCCTTTAAATCCCAATAATTCAGACCCTAAACACGGTTTTGTAAAATCAAACACATGGCCAGAATGTAATGTGGCTTTCATAGTTTTATTATCGGCTATAAGTACAAAATCTGGGAGTTGCTTTTGAATTTCCTTCGCAAGCTCAAACACTTCGTATGTACCTTCAGCAATTTCAATTACATTTGGAGCTTTGTGATCGTAATAATACACATCCTCACCCTCGTCTATAGTTAATTTTGTGTCTTTAAGTTTATTTAATTTTGGAACTAGGCCTTTGTAAAATATAAGTTTGACTTTTGTATTAATTAATGCTACTTTATTTTGTATAATAACTTCAACTTTACCATCTAATGCCCGGTTTAATTCGTCAATTGTAACCTCCCCTTTTGGGGTTGTAATTTTGTGCATTTTGTAATATGTCAAAGTATTTAGAGGTTTTTTAACATTAAATATAGAATTATAACTTTGAAAATCTACCAGTCCAATTACATAATCACCATTTAATTCTATAGGAGGAAAGAACACCGACTTTAACTCTGGCTCTGTACCTGTGAATGTTATAGTAAATGAATCCATTTTTATAAACTAAAATTTTTCAGAAATGATAAACATAAAATTCCACAAATGGAACTGTTTAAATCTTGTATTTGATCAGTTGTATAGTAGATTTTAGATGGTACAAAATATTCAATTACCTCTTTTGGAGGCTGTATTCCGAAAGGGTCAAAATATATTACAACATCTTTATTTTTACGATATGCTGTCCAATGTGTGCCCCTGTCACTGTCTAAATTAATAATTCCACATTCTCTTACTTTTGGGGTCTGTTTTCTTAGCTCGTTTTTTAGGTACACCCCTCGAAAGTGAGGCACGTCTCTTGCTGCCTCTAACAGCTGAAAGTTGTCCATCTTTTTTATTAAATTTTAATCCCATTCCCATTTTTGCCTTGGCCTTCATCAAATTTGTCACTGCATAAGCTGCTGCTTTTTCGGCCAGATTGGCGTCCTTTGCCGAAACCCTAGTCCAAGCCTGGTCCGCTAATCTCATATCTGCCTTGTTCCGGGCGGCTGTATCAGGATTATTCATGTAGAATATGTCGTGCTCTTTACAATAAGAGTCTAGCTTATTTTTTGGAGGTACATTTCTGGCTAAATTTTCACGTATATTAGTTCCTGGACCACAATATGAATACGACGGGATGTGGAGGGGGAAAGGAAGGTTGTTTATAAGGGTATTTAACAAGCCACGGCCTCTATATGGCTTTAAGAATAATCCCTTACCCTTCTTACACTTTCTCTTTGCCATTTTTATTATATAAAAAAATTATTCAACACATAAAGAAAATACACCATTATATAAAAAATGTCATTTATTCAACAAAAGAACAAATTTAAAATTGCACATAAAGAAAATACACCAAAGAAGTTGGGCCTATTTCCTAATAATATTCGCTGTCTTATAATAGGGCCCAGTGGTTCGGGGAAGACTGTTGTAATTTATAACTTAATTGTAAAAAAACAAGGATTAAAGTTTACAAATTTATATATAATATCCAAATCTTTAGAACAAGAAAAATATAAAAAAATAATTGAAATATTCCGTCTGTGTGATGAAGTTAAATTACACACATATTCAAACTGTGAAATCACACCAAATGATGTAGAATCACACTCAATAGTTGTATTTGACGACATAAATAGTCCAAATATCACACAATTTTTCTCAATGGGCAGACACAAAAATATTAGCAGTTTTTACTTGTGTCAATCTTACAGTAAAGTAAACAAACATTTACGTGACAATGTTAATTTCCTAATATTATTTAAACAAGACGATTTAAATTTAAAACATGTGTATAACAATCATGTGGGAAATGATTTTTCATTTAACCAATTTAGAAATCTCTGCCATCAGTGCTGGGATAGGTCTAAATATGGCTTTATTGTAATAGACAAGGAAAGGCCAAAGAATAATGGCAAATACAGATTTATGTTTGACCAATTTTATAGTGACCAAGGGCAAGGGTGTTGATGCCATCTAGAATAAACCTCTTGTCGTCATCAAAAGAGAGTACCTTTTTGTTCATCGTTAATGTTTGCAGATGGTGGTTTGTGGATTTAATTCTTGTAACATTCTCGTAGTAATCTTCTCCGGTTGCAAGACAGTGTAAGTAGTGTTGGTGTCTTAAGAGATGTTTAACTGTGGCGCCGTCGGCTCCTTTTGCCTTCTTAACCTCTAGCTCATTTTGCTTTTCTTTTTCGTATAACCACTGTAGAGGAATGAAAGAGTATAATTTTGGCCTTAAACCACAATATTCATACATAATTTGACCATTTAATTCATCTTTAAACTTGCCCGTAACTTTTTTGTTTTTATCAGAGTATAAGAAATGATCTTTACTGTATGCAGAGGTGTCAAAACAGTCCAAGTCGCTTTGTATTTCCTTGTAAAAGTCCTCTGTTACTATAGAATAAAGAAGGCTGTCTGTGTCTGTCATTAAGAACTTTTTATTCTTAAATTTTGACATATAATTATAGTGGAAATCATACATGATTACTTTGCTGATATCCAAAATGGTCATTCCTAAATATATTGGTTTATCAAACTTTACAATTAATTTATTTAAATGCACAGCATGCAACTTGTTATCGAACATTTTGCTGCAGTCAAATCTTGGCTTTGTAACATACTTTGTTAACTTAGACTCGTCTACAAGATGTATATCACGAAACTTGCGTTGGTTCATAATTGTTCGACCAAAGAGACTGTTATTTAACAGTTTGTAAAAGTCTTTTTCAAAATCATGTTCAGCTTTTTGTCGCTTTTCAATATTAAAATTAATATAGGGCGCGAGCCATTTTGATTGTCTGAATTTTAAGATTCTGTGGTATTTTGTAACTACCAAACCCAATTCTTCGTATTTTTTTAGTGCTTTATAATGTAAAATATATTTGGTTTTGTCATTTAAATTTGGTATTAATTTTCCATTCATTTTTTCTGGTGCGAGCGGGTAGTCGTTGTGCAAATCGTGTAAACTTTTATCGTATTTTAAATCAACTTCCAAAATAAATCCAAAGTTTTCATTTTTATTGGCTTTATAATCTTTCTCGTTTGTCCATCTAAAGCCATCAACGGGCAACGACTCGCACATTGCTGTAGAGTATAGCGAGTTGCAGTCTAAGTATACAAGATAGGTGCTTTCTTGATTTGGGTCATAATGTTCGCCCATGTACTTATTATTGGCTTTAGCATAGCGTGTGGAAATCATGCTTACACCGCCTCTAATGGCGTGTTCTATAAACAAATGCATGTCAATGTCACTAAATAACTGTAATTTTATGCCAGTCATTCTAAGACACGCCTCCCATGATAGCCCGGGCAATGAGTACATGTGGACGGGGTCGAGTTTATAATCCTTTAAACTCAAGTCCCTAAATGTCTCAAACACATCAGCCAATAACAACACATCAGTTTTAAGGTATAAATCGTGATATTCTTTTAAATTCTTTATATTAAAATGATTCCATACGTTTTTAGCGTGTTCATATTGTGCAGGAGATATACATTCTTTAGTTAGGCTGCTGTAAAATGCCTCTATGGGTGGTAGGGGCTCTAAAAACTTTTCTGGTCCTATCATGTATTCGTATGGAAATTCGCCCTTGCGTTGTAGTAGTGGATTGTCTATAAATCTAAATGTATTTAAATTGGAAGCTAATTTGCTTAAGGGAAGAGACAGAAAGTTGTAGGAATCCAAAAATACCAAATCATCAACAGAGAACGATATATATTTTTCCATGTCCTTGGCTATGCAATTCAATTTGCGATTGAGTTTTCCCAGGTGTTGCATTATTAAATGACCATCATAGTTTTTAAGGTTGTGGAAGAATATTGGAATTTTCTTGGTTACTTTATAGTTTAAATTGCAAGCGTTGTGGGAGGGTCCTCGGAACTCGCCTGTTAGGTGGCAGTGGTCACGCACTTTATCACCCAGTAACAGCTGTTGGCATATGTGGCAGTATTTAGAGTTTTTGAAGGATGCCTCTTGCTTTGGAGTCATTACAAGGGGAACATATACTTCCATCTGACTTTTAATAAAGTCATAAGTTTTAAATAACTTTTCGAAAAATACATCCATCACATTTTCACCGCTGTACAACTCTTCGTAAATAATTTTAGAGTCTCTCACCACAACATAAGCAAATCCAGAAGGCGTGTGTTTGCCGCCGTTTATAAAACATTCGAAATCTGCATAAATCACAAAGGGGGCTTTAAGTTGATATTTGTAATTCGTAAATTGTAGTGTATCTTTTTCAGACATTTGTACTCTTTGGGCATCAAAGGGTTTACAGTGTGTTGTGTGAAGTTCCAATATATCTTTGGTGCCAAAATGTTGCAAACAGAACTTGCAAAAATATTTCTTATTGTTGTCTTTTGTAGACCGCAACATTAACTTATCAAAATCACGAATTAAACAGTAATGTGATTTCCGACCTTGTTGTAGAAGAAGCAAGTTGACGTGCGTGTTACTATTTAGTTTAGTTGTTCTCAGTGGATATATTGTTTTTCCTTCAATTCCATATACATTAACACTTATGTTATTTTGTTTTTCAAATTTATCAATGTCAGATATTTTTACTGGATATTTTATATTTGACATATTTAACTGGCCTTCATAGGGTTCGTAGTGAACTACTCGATTTGCATGTTTACTATTCCTTGGTCTTAAGCTTGCTAAAACACTCCAGGTGAAACATTTATTATCGGTGTTTTTAATATTTAAAACAGCATGTTTTGATTTTATATTTTCTGGCGTGGGAATGTATGATTTGGGAGTTAGGGGCTTATATTTGTAAACATGAAACTGCCAGTATTTGGTGTGGTCATATATCCATCCGCTGCCTTGAGCTTGATACTTGTGCATGGAGGTATCGATTTTTAAAAGTGAATTTTCAATTTGAGTCTTTAGCTGTGCTTTCTCAATTGATAAATTAGTTAAACTTCGAAAATCAGCAATACATTCTTTGTCAATGATTAAATCACCATTATTGTCCACTGAGTGTTTGATGAATTTTACTCTCCTAATAAGAATCCATTTGATGGGTAGAGGACAAGATTGGAGAGTGTCTAATATATCCGCGGACTCGCCGTAAAACTTAAACACATTATAGGGTCGCTTGTCACATCGTAGGTGGTGGCGGGGTTTGTTCCGGGTGATGACTCTCTTACACACATTACAAGTATTGTGGTTCTCTAGCATATGCATTTTAAAATTGCTGTTGTCAAATATTTGATGACATATTTTACAAATTTTAGGAATAACTTTGTGAACAAGTCGATAATGGCGTAATAAATTGCTTCTGTTGGAGTAAGACGTGGAGCACTGTGCACAGGTCAACATTTTTTGTTGGAATGAGGGTGGTGGTTTTGGGGCTTCTATATATATCCTTGGTTGAAAATTTTAAAATTTTATCTTTTTTAAATAATAAAAACATATTTTTTAACTCTAAAATAAGACATTTTTGCAGTTTAATTACTGCAAAAATTAAAAAAATTTCCAATTTGGTCGTGCAATATTATTTTTTTCATACACATTTTAGGTATTAATACACATTTGGAAATGGTGAATTTGGGAAATGTAAGTGAAATTTATTAAAACACTTGCCTAGGACAATAACATATCCAAATTGCAGACAAATCGGACAGTAAACACCAAAGATAGTTTTTTAGCCTGAATTTGAAAATTAATTTTTAAAAATATAGAGGAGGGATGGGGATGGGGACAATATATTTAAGGCAAGGGTATATTTAATATAGGCCAGCAGGCGGGAGCTCTATAGGCGGGATCGGGTGTCGGTCCAAAAACTGATCCCCATAAGAATAACATGGGGAAAAAGCGCCGGAAGTGATGCTAAACCGGTGTTTATCCACTACTATACAATAACTTCTAAGTTGTTTACATGTGTTGTTTATTTAGTCTGGAGTTATTTTTGAACTCGTGGATTTCTGCAAAGGATGTATTAAAATTAATGCAAATTTTAAAATGGGGGAAAATAAGGCAGGGGCCAAAAAGAAAATTTGTGTAGGGTAGGATCGGGCGTCGGTGCAAAAACTGATCCCCATAAGAATAACATGGGAAAAAAGCGCCGATTCTGGGGTCTCTTTCTGGTTTCACCACTACTCACCTAATCAATTTTTATGAATCAGTTATTATTGTTTTTATCTCAAGGTGAATTGATACAATTTATTTATATTTTATTGTTTACATTGTAAATGTATGCTCTTTTATTTTTTCTTATATTTACCGTAAATTCATAGGTCTACCGGTTTCTAACAAAAAATATATCCTACGTCCTCTGGAATATATCTTAGGTTCAGTATAGAGGATATTTGAAGGTTCAGAACTTTAACATGTACAATTAACATTCTTCCATTTGTTTTTGTAAGCTGTATTTTTAACAAAACAAACTGATGTTAGTGTTAGCTGTTCGTTAACCATCTTAAACCTGAAGCGAAGCGAGGGGGAAGGTCTTACTTCGGTTGTTGTATCTTCTGCAGTAGGTTACGAGTTTATGTGATAGCATAGTACTATTATTTTATAGATGTTAATGAGAAACATATTTTAGGAGTAAGTGAAACCTAAGATTAAATAAAATTTCCTCAACAACAGAGTCGAAATGCTAAGATGTTTTTGAGAATGAAACATTGAAATATAAAAATTAATAAACCATGTCTGGATTTACAAGTCATTGCAGCATTTAATATAGGCCCTACGTTGCTTTCTAATGCTAAAGTTTTTTTATGCAATATTAATAAAAATAATAATGATAATATTAATTGTTTCATTCAAGTAGCCTTAAAACGTAGTTACAAACTGCGGTGTAGGAGGTTATGCCAGACGGCAGCGGGAGATAATGGTTTTATAGATAAATAAAAACATTTGTATATTACTTTTTTACCTTTTTTTATGTTTTATACTAAATAGGAACATTATTATATTTTCTGTATATGCATACAGAAGTAATGTTATAATCATCCTTTAGTAAAATTAAAAATGTATCTTGTTCATTAATTATTACACAGAAATTACAATAATTCGAAATAAAAAGTACGAGGTATGCGAATAGTGATTTTACAAGCCAAATAGAGTCGATTCGAGTTTGTTGTAAGAAGTAAATAACTTGGTTTCCTTTTAATTGCCGGCATAACATATTTCGTAAACTATTTCAACAACACATGTAATTTAATTAAGTTAGGCTACCCTCAAATTCGTAAACTTATTTTTATGATTGAAGTTATTTATGCATATGGTAAAACAAATTATTATCAGAAATCCTAAGTGAATTTACCTGAAATTCAAAGTTACTATTATGATTATTTGTTTCTTTTACCACTGATTATAGATTCTGAAGTAACAAGCAGAATAAGCAAATTAAATGCAATATTGCAGTGAAAGCTCACTTTACGAAACCTTTAAAACATAAAATTTGAATAAGGGCATTTTTGCCACTATTTTCTAGCAAAGATATTTGAAGTTAAACATTTTTTATTTTTTATATTATTTATAGTAATTTTTCTGACCTATAGGATAGAAATGTGAACGCTTATATAGTAAATATATATATATATATATATATATATTAACTACAACTGATTGTGTTGAAATTGCGTTGGGGAATAGAGATAGGGCCTATTTTGAGGCTAGATATACCTAATTTCACGATACAGGACACTTACCTCAGCTGGCGAAGGTCTAGAAGAGCGATTGTTCCCGCTCTCTTCATTCATCATTCACATTATGTTCATAAGAACACTACAATATAGGCCTTGGCCTAATCAATATTTTAAACGCTAATTTTGGAATAAAAGCAAACAATGGAAACTTCACCGTACCAAATTTAAAATTTGAATCGTGTAAAAAATTATAAAAATGTTCGCCATAATTCTTACATGCGTCTAGAATAAAAAGTATTTAAAAATTCTCGGAGCTTCTTCCCTCTAAAACTTCAGTGTTTATCTTTTGCAGGTGATGATTTAATTTAGTCTGCTGATTGTTTAACCTAATATCTTCTTCGTGTAAGTGGGTTTATGAGTTTTAATTGGTATTACCGCAGACTAAATACTTATGACCTTAGCAAAGTATACACATTGGTTCTAGTTATTATAAAAACTTGGATCTTACAAACCTAACTATCAAATAAGAACATGATCACAAACTATGAGTAATCAACTTTTCATAGCCATTTAAATCGCGTATTTAAGTTGGTTAATATTGCATACAAAAAATTTATAAAATATAAATTTGTAAATTACTTACCTGGGCACTATATATATTTATGAACTTATAATCATAATGACACGTTAACATAAGAAAATATTTGGGAAATTATTGCGCTTTCATAAAATAACAAACAAAACTCTATTGTAAACTATTGAATAATAATAAATTGCGAAGTAGTCTAAATAGTCTAAATAATCTTAACAAGTAACTAGCTGTAAATTACCGATAACAATTAATTTCAACCTCAGTTTACGTTTCACCTAGAGGTCCCCACACACACACACACACACACACACACACACACACACACACACACACACACACACACACACACAAAACTTAAGATAGACTTTGCGGGAAGCTACCAAAGTCTACTACAGTAGAAGCTCGCTACGGCGACCCTCGATAAGACGAAAACCTCGATAATGAGTCTGATTTTCTAATCCCCGCGAATCACCCATAACACTCAATGTTATAAATACCTCTATAACACGACTCCTTTTCAAATAAATACCTCGGTAGCACGTCTTTTTGTCATTTCATATTACTAATAAATAAACCTCTATAGCGCGTCTTTTAAAATAACTGAACCTTTATAGCACGTCTCCCACCTCAATAACACGCTTATTTGGGTAAGTAAACCTTTATTTCACAACTCAAACCTCAATAGCGCGCCGTTTTCCGTTACGGAACCTTTATAGCACGACTCAACCTTTCTCACGCATAGTTCCCACGGGTAGAATAGATGATTTGAAGTAAACAACATTTTGGGCTCAGGTCTCAACAAGAAAACCCTTTCCCTACCCCCCTTCCTCTTCCGGCCTTTCCTTACCTATCACGGGTCAGATCAGTCGTATCATCATGTTATATGGCAATAATAAAGAAGTTTGTTTTACTTGTACATGTGTTCTTTTATTTATGACTGATTTCTTCTTTATATTAATTCTGTAAGCGAATTGGTCCCATTTAAGTCTTTGATTGGTCCCCACGAAATATCTCGAGCTAGGAAGAAGTTAAGTTAGGTTATGACGATTCATTTTAAAGCTTGAGGGCCAAGGACGGTGGAAAAAATATCAGAAGTGTCAAACATTACGTGGGCTACGCTCCACTGGACTTCAAGGATCCAATTATTTTCTTATGGAAATATCACTACAGTGATTTAATAATAAGCAAAATGAACTAATGATCAGCTGTGATTATCCACTTACACAAACACCATATGTTAGGGGCTATAGCCCCTGTAAGCCACTAGTATACCAGTAATGTAGAAATGTTTCATAAAAAATGTGTTTGGTATAGCAAAAAGTCTCTGACCTCAATAGCACGTCTTGTTGTGAAAACCACCTTGATAGCACGACCCTCAATTACAAGTGCACCTCGATAAGAAGACCATTTTAGAGATCCCCTTAAGAGTCGTGTTATCAAGGTTCTACTGTACCGACAAACCCTACCACTTAAATTTGGCTCAGTGGCGATCAAGTCTACCACCGACAAACCCTGCCACATTCCATTCTGCATTATAGGTGGTAGGGTTTGTCGTGACCGGGCCGGACAAAGGCATCCACTTATCAGTCTGGCCCACCAGCGATAAAATCAACCAGCTAAAACCCTACCACATTTTACGCACGACTTTCGCCACGCCGCGCTATAATTTAGACCGTTAAAATAATTTAATAATTGTAAAGATTACATATTACTGTAGGGGAAACATCAGGGATCATTGTTTTGTTAATACCACTTTGACTGAAATCAGAAATAGTCTGAATATAGAGGTACAAAATCGGACCAAACAAGTTAAACAATCACAAACTGACATTTTAAAAATTTAGACTATGCTAGAAGTTGATGACATTTTTAAGTAAATTAACACCTCATCAGAAATAGTTACCAAGGTACTAACATTAGTTTTAACCAAAAGTTTTTAATGGACAACTAGAATTATTTGTATTTTCAGTGAAATATATTTGTTTCTGCTCCTACTAGCGCAGCCCGACTTTCATTGCACGATTTGTTGAGTTTTCTTAGGAGGAAAATCTATTTATTACTGGATTTTTCCTCGTGTACATAATACATTAATTTAACCACCGTTATTTTGTTTTTGAATAACGTTTATTTAATTATATTTGTAATGTTTTGTAGTTGTCAATATTTATTTAAGAAAAATTTAGTCATAACATAATAAATAACTAACACTTTGTAGTATTTCTTACGTTTATAGTATATTTTAGTTATATATCATTTAAAACTTTCTCCAAAAGAACAAAATTATAGTATGCCAATTTGTTGGGCCAAGATGGATATTACATAAATATATACCATACATAACCAGTAAGATACATACCAGTAAGATGGTGTGTAGAACTGTTGTGTAATACCTAAAAATGGGGGATTTTTATATCCTTAAACAGTTAAAAACCTAACATTAGATTTCATTTAGGCAATGGAATCCCCATAACACCACAACATAGTTTTCCCGTGTTTTCAACTGCGATGACAAAATATCGCTATTACATGTACTTGCCTTTATATTATTGATATGACAGATTTTGTATATTTTTTCACTGTGATATATTCGGGTACAAACTTAACGCGACTGAACTAGTTATAAATACCAAACAAGAACATTCCGACGGAAGAAATGTTTATAAATGACTTTAAAATGGGTCCCGTACTAAAAAAGTGGTAGAATTTTTCGCGGTCTGGCCGGACAAAAGCAACCATTTTTCAGTTTGGCCCACCGACGACAATGTCTAGCAGCGACAAAATCTACCACATTCCTTTCTGCATTCCTAGGTGGTGGACTTCGTCTTGGCTGGCCCTGTCAAACTCTACCAATTAAAAGTGGCAGGTTTTGGCGCTGGTAGACTTTGTCGTTGGTAGACTTTATTGCGTCCCCAAGTTTACTCATATCTTCAGCTTGAATCACATTCCCTCCATTAAAAATCTCGCTCTATAAGGCATCTTCAATCGACATGACAATATCATCAAGCTTCTGTAGACCTTTGTGATAATTAAATAAATCTGTTAGTCACGATTAATTCAAAACAGTTTATTGTTTGGTGTGTAGTCAATAATACTTTTACAACCCGGAGACTAATCGTAATGCTCGGAAACAATTTAAGTGTTGGTTTGCTTGTGTAGAAATCGACATGTACAACTAAATAATTTTAACACGACAATCATAATTCATTTTCGACCAAGAGTCTGAATGCGTATAACAATATTAAACTAAGTAGCAAATTTTTAATATTATCATTTGGTTTTATACCTCCTGGAGGGGACAGGCAATGCTAATTAATGTTAGAGATTTGTCGACGTAGTTCCTTCATATTCCGCCAAGGATCGCCACGGTTTCGTTCATCATATTTGATAGAAATGTTTTCGTAGGGATTTTAAAATGTTCAAATAAACTTTGCTTGTGATGGTAATAAAAGTAATATTTTGTTTACACGGGTCAGGTACAGTGGACGAGTTACTTGGCCTAATGAGGCCGCAGATCACGTTAGTTATCTTTATATAACACTAGATCGCCGCACTGCTTTGACTAACTCTCTGGCTCCCATAAGTTGTCTCCTCTAGTAGATATAAACCCAATGATTTTGTACAGTAGACCACTACTGAAACTAAGATGAATTTAAAGACACGTCATAAGTTAATATTAATCAATTTTCTTGGGCTACAAAGCTAGCTAAATAAATAAACATACACTCGAAATCCATAACACTCCTTTTGGGGCAGTCGGGTAGTAACAACATAAACTGCATATAAAGTTAGCAGCGTTTTAGCTTACATTTACAGTTTATTTCTTACAATTAGATTATTTTATAACATTTTCATATGACCGTGATGACGGCTTCGAAGTCGAAAAATGTGGGAATTTCAAACATAAAATGTACTTTTTAAACAGGATTCTGCGTTAACAATGCTAGTTAACTACCAACGCAAACATAGATAATTTAATAACACAATTAACTCGACAAATTAAAAGCTAAATACAATAAATCGTTATAGTACATAGTGTTTATTCTCTAAATGTGTTTATCTGTTTTGTTTCAGATTACATAGTTGGCGGATAAAGAATCATACTAAATATGTGAGGGTCGATATATAACCATCTTTGAAAGGACATCCAATCACTCGCAATTAACTACGTATCAAATTACCAACCGGTAGACATTGTAATAGAAACCGGAAGACTTCATTGATAGGTCATACGAACTTAGGTCCTATGCAGTTCATATTTATACTACCAAAATATAAATCTTCAAATAAGTGACAAATAACTTTACAAAACTGTAATGGAAGGCACTAGCGAGCGACAACATAAGTGTTTGGTGTGCAAAAAGGTATTTAAGGATCGACGATATTTGAAGAGACATGAGTTGACGCACATTGGGAAACAACCGTATGGATGCCCACATTGCGAGAAGTCCTTCTCATATTCTAGTGAATTAAAGAGGCATATAATAACGAATACAGGAGAACGACCGTATAAGTGTCAAAATTGCGAGAAAACATTTTCTGAATCTAATAAACTAAAAAAACATATATTGGTGCATACTGGAGAGCGACCTTATAAGTGCCCAATTTGTGAGAAGTCCTTTACTCGATTGGGACATTTAAAGAGACACGTATTAACGCACACTGGAGAGCGGCCTTATAACTGTCCAGTTTGCGAGAAAACCTTTGCTGAATCTAGTACTTTGAAAAGCCATATAATGACGCATACTGGAGAGCGACCTTATAAGTGTCCAACTTGCGAGAAGTCCTTTACTCAAGAAAGTAATTTAAAAAGTCATAGAGTGATTCATACTGAACAGCGGTCTTATAAGTGCCCAATCTGTGAGAAGTCCTCTACTCAATTGCAATCTTTAAAGAGACATGTATTAACGCACACTGGAGAGCGGCCTTATAACTGTCCAGTTTGCGAGAAAACCTTTACTGAATCTAGTAATTTGAAAAGCCATATAATGACGCATACTGGAGAGCGGCCTTATAAGTGTCCAAGCTGTGAGAAGTCCTTTACTCAAGTAGGTAATTTAAAAAGCCATCGATTGACCCATACTGGAGAGCGACCTTATAAGTGTCTAATCTGTGAGAAGTCCTTTACTAGATTGGAAAATTTGAAAAATCATGTATTAACGCATACTGGATAGCGGCCTTATAAGTGTCAAGCTTGCGAGAAAACCTTTGCGATATCTCGTAATTTAAAGAGCCATGTAATGCCTCATACTGGAGAGCGACCTTATAAGTGTCCAATCTGTGAGAAATACTTTACTCAAATTGGAGGTTTAAAGTCGCATGTTTTGAAACACACTGGGGAGCAGCATTTAGGGTATCCAATTTGCTAAATGTCATTTGGGAAATTAAGAGAATATCAACGTTTAATTGAGAATAGAGTTCTTAACGTCCAGCGTGTGAGATTATCATTACTACTTTAAGAAGATTTAAATGATTTCTTCTGATAAATAATGTAAAGTGGCCTTGTGAATACTAATTTAAAAAAAAAAAAAAAACTTTCATACAGGCGGAGATATCAAGACTCATATGCAAAACAACTGCAGTGCGACTAAAATCTCTATTAAATTAGATTTACAATGTGACATTTTATGTCTTTAACGATTATATTGCTTAATGGAAGTAGTCCACAATTTACTCAATCAATTTGTTTAAATATTATATTTCTGTTATATTAATCCTCTTGCCTGTCATATGAAACCTATTCAAATATAATTACAAATTAGATTTATAAATTGTAAATAATAATTATAAGATACAGTTTTTTTATTGTTTTTAGGTAATTAACCATTATTCCCTTGTGTAGTTAAAAATAAGTTTTCCAATCTCTACATTTATTTACTAGGTTTGATAATCTAAGTCCTACAGGGAAGGTGTTAACAAACAATTAAATTAAATATGTATCCATTACCTGACTAAATAAGTCGTACATCGATTGTAACTGATACTCATTGAAACTTTTAGAGACAATCTGGTAAAATTCACAGGATATATTGAAATGTTCTGAGAATTTCTCTGTATAACGAATATTTTACTGTGCGTCTGTTAAGACCAATGTCTAGGGTAGTAATATTAAGATTGTTTAAACTGAAAATAAAAATATGTTTAATGTTGTAAAAAAGTGTAAATGATGTAAACATTTTTGTACATGGAATGCAAGGGATTTGGTGTGTTGACTAGCTCGGGTTATACAGTAGTTGAATATAGTTTCCAATTCAAATGAGTTTCATAATACTTTAATGTAAGTAAGTGTTTTCCTACATTCGTAGGGGTATTTACAGTTTCTTTTTTAATATTGGCACCGTATTGCATGGCATTTAAGTGAATATTGTTAATATGTTTCACATTTGATATTACTGTATCTAGATTACCGCAAAGGATACACGTTAAAAAATAAATTGGTAGGCTATTAAAATTTAGATTTAATGTAATTTACCCACCTAAGTCTTCAGTATTTCAAAACTAATATGCTTTGAATTAGATACAGTATGCTTGCTTCTATCGCTTGCGGCCCCGCCCCCAGGCCCTTGTTAGGGGTTTCTAAAAAATGTTAAACGGCAAAAGGTGTGCAGTTTTTACCAAAACTACCAGGAAATGCTAAACCCATTACAACAATTTAGAGATTTTATTGTTTTAATGGGTATATAAAACTAGTCATATGAGTGCTGATGAATCCTACTTGGTATGTAGAGTTGTTGTCTGTAAATAACAGGCAAATATAAATCGAGAGCTTAAAGGAAATTAAAATTTGTGGCAGATATTTGAGGTAGGTCCTGCAGGTAAAGTTCATTTTGATTTATGAAATAGCTAAACGATGGAACCATAATTTACAAATTTAAATATTATATTCGTTGATAAGTGTTCTGAAAGTGATATGGCAAAATGTATATGGGATTTTATCCTATGTGGGAGCGTAACCGCCCTAGTGGAAATGATCAATAGAAATCAATAGAAATATTTTTAGTGATACGTAGTGATATCAATACGTAATTGGATCAATACGTATCACTAGACATCAATACGTATCACTAGAGATCAATAGAAAATTGTTTCTATTGATTTCTAGTGATACGTATTGATCTCTATTGATACGTAGTGATATCACTACGTAATTGGATCACTAGACATCAATATGTATCACTAGACATCAATACGTATCAATAGACATCAATAAGAAATTCTATTGAGTCTTTAACTGGTATTTTGTAATTAAAACAAAACAAATCAATGGTACTAACAGGTATATTCAAAAAAATTAAACAGTAAATTTATGACCTAGGACTAATTTACCTACTTACTTGTTGAAACAATTTTTTTTAAATGCAACAAAATAACACTAAAATCAGGGCCTTTATTAACATGCTTGTTCACATAAGTAAAATACACAGCCAACACTAAAATTTGGGCCTATATACTATTCACTCATTTCCTTGATCTTGTTGTTTAGTGTGGCAATTTTCTGAGTGATGTACTAGCTGATACTGCCACTTCCAAGCACAATTTCTTTCTTTGCTGTGTTAGGATTTTCCTCCAGGATTCTTTCTTTGACAATTTCTGTGAACAAATAATCATGCAAATAAGTTATGTGGTATAGTGTGTATAGTCAATGGTAATACTTAAATCACTTAGTATGTTTATGCCTGGCCCTATCTAATCATTCTATAGTAAGAAATAATTCAACAAGGTTATTTAATATAAAATAATCCCAAATTTAGTTTTATTAGGATCCATTGCCGGCCAGTACATGAGCTTGACAATTATTTTGGATATTACTGTTGATGAATTGACATATTTTTAATGGTATTATTGATCATACATATTTCGTATAGTGTAATAGCAGCAAAAAATTATATTTTTCTACTTTATACTTATTCTACTTTAGTCAAATACAATTGACAAAAATGAACTTTAAAAGTTTAAATTTTGTTCATTATTTCTACTGTAGTTAGTCTATGGTATGCCTAGTAACCAAGACGGTCTATTAGTTATACTCTGGAGGCAACACCAATGAAAGAATTGCGAGCCGTTCTCTACCAAGTATTTTTAAGGCAAACAACTACTCGCTAAAATCAAACAAGTTAACAAAGTGAATCGAAGGGAACTTGAAAATGACTACAAATTAAAAAATTTATTTGTTATTTTGTTTAGTTTAACATATTTCATGGCTAGATATAGATACATAAATTAATCAAACCAAATTAATTTGTCTGGACTTTGTTTACTTTTATATCCAGAGATTTGCAAGTGTATATTAACTTCTAAGCATAAAAAATACAATTAAATCGGTTCAAACAATGATAAATTTGCCTCACCAGTGTACTAGTCTAACAAAATCACCAGCTCTCTTTTTCGACGAACATCGTCAAGCGGTGTTTTCTCCAGTATTTTCATTAGACCTCCTTGCTATGTATTAACAGTTCGTTAGCTAGCTTAATCCTGCTGGAAATGAAAACTGGAGAAATTTATTCCTGGGGGTGACAGTTGAACTACGTTTTTTATTCACTATATTTTTAATTGATTTGATAGGAAACTAAGGTGGGCCTATCTATTTATACAACTAAAATATGCTATAGGTATTCGAAATGAAATATAAATGAATTTTAGTCCTAAGACTTACGCTATTATATTTGGCGAAGGGATTGAGGTTATGATTGTCTACTAACATATTAAGTAAGGTAAGTTATTATGTTTTAATATTTTTAAGTTGTCAGTAAACAATAATAGACCATTACAGTTCACTTACGAAAATTTGGGTTACAATTAAAAGTCTTTGTGTACTTCAATATGGTCTCAATACCACTATTTTAGCGCACCTAGGCTAGGTTAGACGGCGGCTTGGTTTGGATAATTTGATCATAAATATGTAAGATAAACTAACCTAGCACCTAGCCTAGCTCAGCGAATTATAATATTCTTTATTCCTCCCTTAGGTTGTACAATCAAGGTAACTATCAGTTGTTCCATGCTGTTTAAATACACCACAGACTGAATTGGTTTGTAATAAAACTGTATGACCAAACCAGGCAGTATCTAGATTAATATGCACCGTTAAATTTGGAATCGTAACATTTAAATTTCCTTAGAATTACAATACAATATAACGTAGTTGAAATATTTAAGTTGTTTTCAAATTTAATTTAAGGTTCTTATTTGTCGGCTACTTATTGACTAACTGTTCCATTTACGGTAACCATGTGTTTTTTGTTTTTTTTTCTATTAGTGGTATATATGTTTGAAACAAAAACAACTTAGACCCTGCTGAAAGATAATTTCTTTTGTAAAATAACCCAATGGTAACAAAAAGTATGCGGAATTTTACCCTAAAAACAAGGATTCAACCCTAAAAAGGGGGAATCTTCCAAAAAGGGGTAATTGTCCTAAATAATCTTAATTGTATCCATTCAAGCCTACTTACTGTTCATCAGAAGTACCTAATAATAATATTTGTGGTTGTATTTTAATGAAACTAAATAGCATTTTTTGTTATATTCTAATTGTTTCCAATGATAAGAAGGGCCAGTCATAAAAATACCAAGTGATTGAATAGTACAACATTTTAACAGTTATACTCTCTCTATTCAGTTAGTCACATGTACCGTTTAAATAACACTACCCTTTCTTATTAAATGTTTAATCTATTTTTCTGTAAATTGCTGGCTAAATTTCATCTTCTAATTGCATAATAGAGAACGAACGTTTATTTCTATGATACTTAGTTTTGTTTATCTGGAAGTGGAGTGATAGGAAGTGGCTATAAGCAGTTCGTTAGCTAACCAGAATCTGATATAATTTAAGAGATGGATGTAATAAGTACGTATCCTGAGTGAAAGTTGACCTGTGTAATTTTAGCAACGATCCTTTTTACTAAATGGAAATGCAACTAAATTAAGTCTCTAAGATCATATGCTACATTTTAACACTTATAAGAACTGAAAATTTACACTGATAATTTTTAGTCCAATAACAAATTATGTTTTGTAATGGGACTGAGGTTATGTTTGTTAAACAACATAACAAAGTATTTAACAAGGTAATGATTAATATTATGTGATAATTTAATATAAGTCTGTTCCACACTTCTCGCGAGTACGCCGAAATATTTGGCTGAACATCGAGTGATCGGAGTTTTCCCGAGAAGTGAAGTTAGTCTGGTATTATGGAGTAGGCCTATGTTTTCCTTGGCATTACTTATCTGAGTTACTTTGGCAACTATGCATTTAATTGATTGGATAGGAAATGCAATTTATATCTATAAATTACTACTCAAAATACGTTAACGGAAGATAATTAGAAATGACTTTTATTTCAAGGACGTAGCCGGTTGCGCTAGGTATAGGGATTGAGGTTATGTTTGTTACGAACACAAAACAGTTAACAAGTTAATGTTTAATACTCTGTAGTAATTTTGTTTAGGCCAAACCTTATGTTAGTTTTTTAATCCTTTAAACTTATTTACTGAAATAATAACGTTGCAGTTGATTAATATAAGTCAGAATTCAAATTCAAATATGTCTATTTAAACACAGGTTACCTATAATATTTTACAACACCTATAAAAATAAATTTTGTAGTGCTCTGACGTCTATGCCGTATATGACAAAAGCATAAGTGAACTGTCAAAGTTATCTTTAAGGGTGTTTCAATTAGTTTTTAAATATTGACGTAATAATTTATCGTCTAAATATCGATGTATGTGAAGATTTGAATACATGCATATCACAGAAATTCACTCATTTATTATTTCAAAATCTAATACGTCTTCGTATAATTGGATATAATTAATTTTAACTGTTGTCAAGACCGGATTTTGGCATTTGCAATATGTGCAACTGCACAGAGTGGAAAATTTGGTGGTGGCAAATTTGCAAAAATATACTTAGTGATACAACCAGTGGTGATATTTCGATATTGCTACGAGTGAAAATAAATAAACGGCGTCATTGTTCGGATTGTGCATAAAAGGGCACAGTGGGTCTGTGCTAAACTCCACTCTCCGCTTATAACAGTGCAAACAAAGTACAAGACTAGCTTAACAATCCTATCTCTGTTCTGCCGCTCTGCCGTTCCATCAGTCCATCACTGTCGTCGTGATGAGTCATTGCGGCTTATGCGCAAGCCATAGTCCATAATCTAGTAATTTTTTCTCGGCCCTGATGGGCACTGCGCTTTGAAGAGAGACGGAAACACAGGAATGCTTCCTAAGTCTGACTCGTTTCTCTTCGGCCATCTCAGAACGTTTTTTCAGAATGGAAGCGCGGCATTCCGAATCATTTGTTTCTCTTCGGATATTCGTAAGCGCGGTGCCTGACAGGGCCGAGACATATGTCTATCTACTCGCTCTCGCTGCCCGTCAGTTAAGTTGCCTACTAGCTGTGGCTGTGAAAACATTGGGTTGCTCGCGCATCTGTTTGCCGCTTGAAGTTTTTATTGTCGACTACCATTATTAATAACCAAGTAGTTCTATTGGTAACACTGGAGAAAACACTGATGAACAGAATTGCGAGCCGTTCTTTGCCAAATGTTGGTGAGGCAAATAACTACTTGCTGAAATCTAACGAGTCGACAATTGACTAAAACAAATATCTACTCATGATTTGAATTTGTATTTGTTTATCTGCCCATAATTTGTCATATTTCACGACAGTATTAGATGTATAAATCAAACGAAAAATAAATTTGTTCCAACTTTAATTAATTTTATACCAGTGATTTACATGAGTAGATTTACTTATAGGAATAAAAACCACCAATTAGGATAGTTCAAAGAACGAGAAATTTGCCTCGCCAGAGTACCAAGCTGACATAAACACCTGCTCGCGTTTTCGACAAAAATAGTGAAGCATTGTTACCTCCAGCTATACTATAAACCTCCTTGTTATTAACGACTGTGACTGTTAGTGTTTGTTTTAACATGATCTAGTGTGAAACGTAAAACAAGTGTGTAGGATTTGGGGGGGGGGGCAGTGTTAATTTTGCACAGGGGCGGCAAACATCTAAATCCGGCTCTGACTATTGTATATGTGATTTACAGTTGCTTTCTAATGTAATGTGGTATGTAGTGCCTATCAACAATCATGACGATAGTTGCGTTATCGAGCGATATAATGCAATTAGTGCTTAAGTTAATAAAATAACGTATATTTTAAGACTAAAGACTATGACTATTAATAATTCTAATCACGCTAAACAGTTAAAAGCTGCTACAAACATGAAGTTCTAAAAACCATGGAAATCTTTGTTCAGTGACAAGTGCACAAAGTATATTAAGTTATTTGACAACCATAAATAAAGTTTCAGTAATTGTTTTTTAAAGCGATCCATGGCAATGTAATAAAAATCACAATTTTCGTAATTAAATAAAAACTGTAATTATTATGTTTGTCATTTAATAATGAATTTTAATGTTTTAAATTTACGTCTACGATATTTTGGTTAAGTATAGAGAGAAACTCGGGAGATATTATAGAGTTCGTTGTTATAGATATTCTTTGCTGAAAAATGCTGTCACTAGGGTCCACGTTATGATTTTATTTTTTATTTTTTGTCATGTCATAAATCTAATGAATTTATTATTTATAAACTGATTTCATTTGCAAAAATTGTGCAATTTCAGATACTTAATGTATAAAAATTATTATATTATTCTTATAATCTTAATTTCAAATGTGTTTGGCAGTACATTAATTGTTTCTTAATTGCACTACGTTTGTTTTTTCATTGAAATTTAACTTTAAATGTTTCTTTGTTCAAATTTAAATTTCAAGACCAGACGATGTATTCTTCTTGGTAGACTCGTTCAGACTCTTTCTTGGTTAACGAGCGGATAATGTGAGCCCATGAATGTTCAGTGTTAATTCTGATACCATGTGAAAATTATAGTGCTATCCTATACAAACACGCGCATTTATGGGCTTTTAAGTGTTTAAGTAAGAATTTATCGTTTGATTATTATAAAATAAAATAAAATATAGTGTACGGTGTGTGTTTGCTGTTGATGGTGTTCATGGTTAACTCCAAAACTCTATAATTCGTTTACGGTCTAATTACACAATTTTAGTTTTTTTGGTATTTTAACTTTTATTATTTAATTGGTAACAGAAAAATGCAAGTAATACTAATTATCATTGCTGTTATATTCAGAATATTAAACCTACATTTTAAAAATAACAGGGCCTGTTAAAAAATGAGAGCATCAGATGTTGTTCAAAAGTAATTCGTTTGTATTTAATTCTACGGATTAGGCGTAAAAGTAAGTCTTAAGGTGAACGCATACGTATCTTGATTCGTTTAGATGATTTGGCACTATTGGTCCGGTCGAAGCTAGTGGCAGTACGCGAATTTAGAGCTGGCTTTGTCGAGTTGTTTTAAATTCTGGGATCGATTACAGTTTTATCGTGGTATTTAGACTTTGCTTTCTGGTAAATATTCTACTTTTTCCAATGAATTATATTGGTAGGTAATGCTCCCGATTACCTGTTTAGTTAATATTTGTCGATAGGCTAGGGTCAAAAACCTAATTAAATCTTTTTTTTGCAAACTAATTTTAAATTGAATATTCCGAAAATATAGTCTTAGGCCGGTGGCACACGGGCGCTGCTGACGTCCGACGTAACGTCCGGTGGCATCGTTCCTGAATGTCACTATCGGAACGTTACAATGACAGTTTAGATTACACGATGGCACACGAAGTGGTTATTAGTCTCATGTCGTTCAAATTATGTGAGTAGAGCGTGACCAAAGTTGTAATTTTAAACATTTGAATTAATAATTGTCCTTTTGAAACACGCCATTACCAAATTGAACTATTAAAATTTGGCTCTCCACATACTACAATTAATGGGATCTCTGTATTATATTGTTTGTAACAATATTTTTTGTATATTGTCTAATAAAAATACAATAATGGCGCCAATAAAGACAGTGATGCTGCGTAGGGAGTTTTGTATACGTTTTATAATCTCATAAAAGAGGACCTAAATACGTTTTTAACTACAATTCATTTTACCTCTCCCTTATGAACATACATAATATTAATCGTTGCATTTCCAAATGAGTTGGTGACACAAAGGCAGATTAAAAATGCGTAATACTTTTCCAATGCATCACTAAAGCCATGGAGATCTATAGGAGTATGTGGTGAATTATAGACGTGGCAAGGAATCCTTGAATCTTGAATTATGGGCAATTTTTCTACAATTAAGTCGACTTATTTCTAATATCGTATGGAACGGGCTCATCCTATGTCATATGAAGGCCTGTGGGGCGAAGCCATGGTAGGTCAATGTCTTTCAAACTCCAAAATGTAGATCTCGACATCTAGAGGGTAACAGCTTTCGACTGATACCAAATATTTATATAAAATAATATTTTTATGTGTAAATTTCCGAACTAAAATAAACAAATTCTTATAGTATTATATATATTATTAATTTGTTTATGTATAAAATAACATTTATAATCGCCTCACAAAGGTCAGGTTTTGTTTCTATACCGGTACTGTAAATATTAAATGATTGTAACGTGTAATTTTTATCTAGTTATAATTCGAGTTTACCTTTGAATAATTACCTTTGAATAATTAGAGTAATTTAAGCAAACTTAAACTAATTCTAATTGCAAATACAGTACATTGTTGTTGATTCAGAATTATTATTACTGTAAGGCAAAATATTACATTCAACAATTTGTTCAAACTTATTAATATTTACTTACTAATAAAATCATACAACTTTCTATTGTATGTTTTTATAAGTTTTGGTATAAAAGTTTTATTGTACTGACTATTAATTCGGAGCTCACTGCCTTGTATAGTTGCAAAATGTCGTAATAAACAGTTTTGCCACAATTTACGGGTACTTGCCAAACTGCGGCATACTCAGCTCTAAAGAATTTTTATGGAGTTTAGATTAAATATTATATCTCTTTTGTATATGAATATTTGTTGATAGAATGTGGCAAGTACCTTTATGTGGTAGTTGGGTACTTATACTATATGCATTTGAATTTCGCGGAGTAGGCTATGCAGGTTAGCTGTGACATGGGTATTTAACGTCTGTTATTATTAGGAACGCAGCTTCAAGATATAATAACAAATCCAAGTAAAATTATTTTCATAGCTATTTTACCATTGTATAAATAAATATTCTTGTACAACAAACTAAAATCTTAAACACAGAAAATATGTTAGTAAAGGAATTCCTTAGCGGGACTTTCAAGGACAGGGATTCAAGGTTGTGTTCCAATTCCCATCAATAAGAATTATATACGGTAGCGTTAGGCCTTCTAATTAGTTTCACTTTCATGGTTTTTTCATTTTTACTTATGGCCCCGAAATGAATAAGCTAATCTTTTTTATAAAGTATTTAGTTTTATTGTTGGAATATAAATAACTCTCTGTTTCCAATCCTTGATATGATAGCTAACACCCCAGCTTACAGTGAGATCAGTGACGTAGTTTTAATAACCCTCAACACAATTATAACCAATGACGGGTAATACTTACTAAACAATTTTCATTTAATAATTTCGCAACATTTTATCACCAAGGTTGTAGAGCTTTAGCCCTGGTATGGTTATTCCTATAATATAAATGTTCGCATCAGAGATGTCTTATATTATTTAATTTATTTCTGCTTAGTTATTTACATTTTATTTTAATAAGTGTAAACAATAACACAACAGTATATCCACAGAATACACTTATGTAGCCTATTTATATCTCATTTCAGATCAGAGGATATCAACGTAGTAATGGTTTATGTTGCGACATTTATATAAAACAGCATTGATGAAAGTCTCAAAAGAAATTAACATAAAAAGGAGGGCTGCAGATACATTACTAATCTTCACACATGATCTTACATTTAAAAATAACTCTACAAGAACAGAAGATATGAATTCTTAAGGGTCCATTAGTAAACAGCTTAAGAGTCCTACTTGCGACGAATCAATGAAAAACAAAAGTTGTGTAAAAATACATTTAAGGGCACATATAGGTGAGCGCCCCTTCAGTTGTCCAAGATGTGAGAAGACCTTTACACAGTCATGCAACTTAAAGACTCATATGCTGACACATACTGGAGAGCGCCTCTTCAATTGTCCAAGATGTGAGAAATCCTATACACAGTCATCCAGCTTGAAGGCTCATATTCTGACACATACTGGAGAGCGCCCCTTCAATTGTCCAAGATGTGAGAAGACCTTTTCACTGTTCTATAATTTAAAGACACATATGCTGACACACACTGGTGAGCGTCCCTTCAATTGTCCAAGATGTGAGAAATCTTTTACACAGTCATGCAACTTAAGGACTCATGCTGACACATACTGGTGAGCGCCCCTACAGTTGCCCGAGATGTAAGAAATCCTTTGCTCAGTTACATAATTTAAAGTCTCATATGCTGACACATACTGGTGAGCGTCCCTACAATTGCCCAAGATGTAAGAAATCCTTTGCTCAGTTACATAATTTAAAGACTCATATGCTGACACATACTTGTGAGGGCCCCTTTAATTATTCAAGTTGTGATAAATCATTTAAACGCTCAACGACCTTGAGAATCCACATGTTAAAACATACTGATGAGCACTTACAGAAGTGTGTTTTATGCAAGAAACCTCTTACTGTAGTACCAGATGAATGCTATCCTAACCATCAGTGTCAATCGTGTCAGAAGGTTTTAGCGTGTTATGTTCTTTTAAAGCGCATTACTAAAATTTACCAATGAACGTCACGGGCTTTCAAAAGCTAATATTAGCCTAGTTATTTTTAAAATTTAACTGCTTAGAGTTACAGATGATTTTCTCCCATAGGTAACCTATGACAGCTCAAATCAGAAAACAAGGTGTCTTCTGTGTCAATAATTCGTTTTGATCGGTACATTTATGCACTAGAGATTTTCTAATTGATAACATTGGTATGTCGCTGTAATTTAGAATTGTATTCGTAACCTTAAGTAACAAAATCATTTCTCAGTGTTTATATTGACCTTTTTTGTTATGTGTTGCTGTGGTTACAAAATCATTTTAAACGGATGTTTCATAAAGTTGTGGAAATAAATGTTTAACTACTTATTCGCTAATTCGTTCATTGCAACTCTCTGCCTAGGATACTTAATATACCATTACTATATTTTGTTCAACTCAATATCATTGTTATCTTTGTAATACTGAGTCGCAATAGTAGAAAAGAGTGTCTTTTTACAAAAAAAAACCTAGGTGCCACCTCCAGCTCAGTGGCATAATATGTTTTAATTTTAGGAGCAAGAATTAATACTGATGTTTCATTTTGATGCCATATCTGTTTTGTATGTGTATAAAGAGATCATTTAAACCACGTGCCACTGCAGGCTGCTGTTAAACTTACTTCGAAGGGCGAGCATGTATTGGGGCATATTGTACGAAAACATTTTGCGATACGTTACTATTGCCGTTGACTTATAATGTAAATGATTAGTTCATGTTGTTTAGTAATAATGATATAAAGCATATAGCCTAGTTCCTGATGTGACGTTATATTCCGTAACTAACTCTTAGATATTACATTTGTACTGTAAATAGCCTTTTAATACATTTTAGAAGCTCAAAGATATCTCTGAGAATCAAAATACATCGTTTTATTTAATCAAAAACATGTAACTGGGAGAAGTAGCCAAAACATTGTTCAGATTATTTACAAAACTTTAGAGTTTACAACTGACTATCTCTCCAAACCTAAAGTATGGGACATAATAGCGCAAGCTCAGGAGAGAACCTGAACTGTAATGAGTTATAAAATGGACGAGCCCGAAGATCTGGTTACGTCAGTAATATATGATAACAATTAGCAATGCGAACGTGAAGACAGGCAAAGGATAAACTTCGATGACTTAATAAATAACTGAATGAAGAATTAAGGCAATACTTCCATTTAAATTAATACATGTTTGAGTATACGAACTATTTATGTGTCCAGTTAAAACGAGTGTTTTGCACATATTGATTTGAAAATTATATATCCTTGAACGTGTAGATAAAATATTTTTCTATTATGTCTAAAGTACGTTTGTAGTAGCTTTAGCCAGTTTATATTATTAAACATTTTGTTGTTATAATTAATGCAGTCGAGACTGCACAGCACTGCGAATTGCTTGCAATTTGCAAACCATTTTGACAGTTTTATCTTGTATATTCATTTACTTGCGCTTCGTAAACGATTTGAATAGGAGAAATAAACGCAGGCTTTTACACTATGAAATGTCTCTGAGATTTTTTTTAAAACATATATTTTTACTATATATATATATATATATGTACATAGTTTATTGCATTGTGGTAGTTTATACATACATTGAATAAATCTATTCAATTTTATATTTGTTGGCTAAATGCTCTTTTTTTTAATAAGTACTTCAATTACTGTGGAATATCTTTTAAATTTCTTGTATCTCGTTATGGATGTTTTATAAATATACAATGTTAAGTCCTAAGTCGGTTTACTTTCTTTTACGACCCTGATGGTGATAATATTCATTCATACTGTAAAACCTTTAGCTGTTATCAAAGATGAGTTTATTATATTATTCTGTTTTCCAATTAAGTAAATATTTCGATCTAATTATAAATTAAAATATATACGTACTTGAACGTAAAAAGAAACTGGTAAGATGTCATCTGACAGCTTCGTCTCACCTTCTAACCCAGGTAGAAAAAATAAGGCAAGCATGCCTAAAACTTTCCACGACACACTTAAACATTTGCTACAAGTTTTCCGTGACAAGCAACCAAACTTTTGAAAAGTGCGAGGCAAGCTTTCTAGTTTCCTCCTTCAAAACTTTTCACAAGTTTTTCAAGCAAGCTTTTAGAATACTTTGGTAAAAACACGTTAAGAAAACTTTCCTGGTAAGTTTGTGCCAAACTGTCCTGGTAAGCTTTTGACAAACTCGCCTGGTAAGTTTATGGAATACCTTAATACAAACCTGAATGACAGAGAAATTTGTATTTTTGTACAAATAGTGCACAAAACTGTTCTTTAATGAATGAATATGCTTTTCATTAGTTGAGATACCTGAATGAGTAATTTGTATACTTATAGATCAAAATGTTCCCATTACAACAAACATTAAAAAATCTCTGTAATTTTAATTACTGTGCATGAACTTTTATGAAATCACTGAAATTCAATTTGTGCTCTTAGCAATAAATCAAATCTACCAAACAAGACAACTGCTATTAAACAGTTAGTATAATGTTTTATAATGACCCATACTTCCTGTGCAATAATGATTGGTTTTGGTCTTCTATCACACAAATTGCTTAGTTAATTATTATTTTTAGAAAATACTTAGGCCTATTGGCTGAACTTCTTCTATTAGTATTTAACACAACATTCTCAAAAACTGCATTGAAAACAATTATAGTGGTTTATATTGTTGTTACTATTAATGGTATTAATTTATAGACTATTAAAAGCTTTCATAATTAAACTGATTAAATAATGTTTTCTTTTTAAAATTCACTAGTCGCCTGAAATTCATTTGGTTCCCCTATGAAAACTTTCGATCAGATCTGATCAGACCTGACGAAAATCTGATCAGGTCTGATCAGTTCTGGTCAGACCTGATCAGGTCTGTTCCTGAATTCAATCAGGTCTGATCAGACCTGATCAAGTCTGTTCCTGAATCCAATCAGGTCTGATCAGACCTGATATGAGCCCGATCAGCTCTGATCGGATCTGATCAGGTTTGATCCTGAACCTGAAATTCAAGTCTTAAGGTGCTGAAATCATAGTTATGAAGTCTGAATCAGGGGTTAAACTTTGATCAGACTGTCTGATCAAAGTTTAACCTCTTCAGGACGTATTATCAATCAATTCAGAAACGGTTAGGAATTTTTTGACCAACAAGCCGGATATTACAAGTCACCATATCCGAAGTCACCGATCACCAAATCTTGAAATGCAAGAACGGTATATTTTGAGTTTTGCTTTTATTTAATAAACTAGCCAAACATTGATAATAGCAACATTAAATAAGAATACCCCTGTCGCAGTAAACCTGCGTACTAGGCAAATTTCCAATATATATATATATATATATATATATATATTAGTAACACATTAAGCCACTTACCATGATATTGTAAATATAATCACAAATAAAGTAATATTAATTATTCTCTATAAGAATAACATTGGGGATGAGTACGCAGGATTACTGCGACAAGGAACATAAAATAATGAGTTTTTGTGAAAATATTAATAGAACCCATCTAGGTGAAGTCACTTACCAAGTTTCATCCATAAACAACATGGTCTCGAGCTTGTCTTAGCATAGCTTACCACTACAGTAATAGCTACTTCCCTAGGGGAGATTCGCTAAAAAAGATTCTACGTAGAATTTTTACCGTTTTAGTTAATTTCCCCTATAGGGAAGAAGCTATTACCGTAGTCGGCATGGTAAGACCTAGGCCCGGGACCATGATAAATTTTCGTTTTGAGGTCCCCAGACCCCAAAAACATCATTCGTTAGAAACTGTATATATATATTTATATATAAATCTCATACAGTATTTGGCTGCCTTTCATGGTGAAAACCGCATTTAACATGGCGGCCGGTGCACTTGGCTGCCGTATCCGGCCGCCAAATGCACATCACATGTTAAATCAACTGAGGAAGCCGGCAGGAAGAAATCCTGAACATTTAAAGAGGCAGCCAAATAACGTATTTTTGATAGGTGTATGACAAAATGTAGTTCGCCATTCTACCACATGGAACGCTGCTGCTTTTAAAGGATACACCACGAGTATGTTCCTATAAATAATTGCCGTGGACTCGGCAGCCTAAAAGTGGCAACATTGTTAAGATGAATACGCATCCCGATTATAAATTTTTGCCGCGCAAGTGGCAGCCAAAACAAATCTTGCCTGACTCACTTGCAGATGTTCAAAGATTGTTATCTTCCATCATAATTTTCTCTACTCACTCGAGACCCGGGATATTTCCGAGCCTGCATACTTCCCGTCCGCTTGACTGTGAATCGGTTAGACCACTCAACGCTTTCCAAATAAATCATACATTTGCATGTTCTTATTGCTCACACAGTGAGAGTCAACAAATTCGATCAGTTTGATTATTTTCCTTGATTATGTTCTGTTGAAATCAATATAAGTTGAACGTATTTGCTCCAAATCGTTTGAGTTTCCGACTAAACCTGATTCATTTGTATCGGTAATGTAGATTCACCATTCACATTTTTAGGTACAATACCGTTTACTTCAATTTGTAACAACTATATTACTATAAGCGATTTATACACGAACATTCTACAGTAATATAACGATTTATGTTCTGTTGAAATTAATAATAACCTTGGAACAAATTAGATATACGAGGTGTAACTAAAATGTAGCACTGGCTATATGTTTTAAGATTCTACACCCAAATATAATAAATGTGGAGGATAATGAAATGTATTTGAAAATATTCTACATGATAATACAGAATTAAAAAAACCTATCAAATAATTGATATGTTGAGGGCCAATCCTTTACTCTGATATGAGCAATGTCTGTCTGTCTGCAAAATTTATCTCGGAATCCAGCTGAACAATTTGTTCAAACATTGGAATTAGATTCGTTTGGACCTAAAAGTACGATTGGTAAAAACCTCAGCCCCATGGAAATTCATATTTGGTTAAATATCTCATTTGAAAATGGAAAATTGTAATATTGGATTTATGGAGTTTCAAATAAAAAGAAAAGAATCATAACAGCTGGGAATAAATTAACCAGTAAACTGTCAAAGTAGCAGTTAAATAAGGTAAAGTATCAACACATGATTTCTTGAAAACAGTGACCAGACCCATTGAATTAAGATTGTTTATAGACATATGTTTCACCTACGAAACTAATCAAATATCAACGAGCATAACTCGGTGTCCCCGGTCCTAAATTGTCTCTGTTTATATGTATAATAAGCAGGCCTGTCCAATAGTTAGTGCGTAGAAATACTTACTTCGATATGGGATAACTGATTAAACTAACGTTTTTGTTTGTAAAAATATATAATTAAACCTAATTTTGAAATAACGGTAATAAAAACTTGATTGTGTAAGGGAAAACTAATTAGTTTAGTTATAACATTTACAGGACATCTTAACTATTCAGTATAGTTGTACTCTTGAATCTAAAATGTGTTTGAGTTTTTTCTTATTTTCCATATAGGGCTTACGAAGTTGTATAACTAATAGTGGAGACTGATATTTTCAACATTTTCTGCAACCGCTATTCATGTTATGCTTGAGCATAATGTACTGCTACTACGATGTATTATATTTTATTTTCTCTTAATTTTTGTTTACATTCCACTAACTAAGCAATGATGATAATAGTTTTCATTATATAGTATTCAGCACGATTTGTATTTACATATCACGGCTGCAAATAGTAAAGCAAGTGCAGTAAGAAAAGGCAAATTCCCGGACAAGGCAAATGGCCGAGATGCAGTCACTATCACCACCACCATAAACTACCTTCGAGTATCAAAGATGAGAGAGAGGTTTATGGCCTTAAAATAAACCACTGAAGTGTCACAAACGTGGCAGACCGGACTCAGGTAGGTGCCCGTTTGTACAAGGAGGGGGCATGTGCCACTGAGACCAGGGACCTGACTGACGCGACGTCCTCGCCTACACTCTACCTTGTGCATACCGCATACTACACCTGCACAGGTGGATGGTGTCAATTTGAAGAGAGTCAATTTTTGCTCTTGAGGTGTAAATGGTTAGAACAACTTTTTCAATTGTTTAATAACTCTGATCATTACCTTATTACGTGTTGTTATTACTAAGGGATGTGTGAGAAAATTTCTTACAAGAAATTCCATTACGGTAAATGTATATACGAGGTAATACGAGGCAATCAATCGACTTCAATAAAACATGAGAAAGTTATCAGGCGCAATTTAAAATCTTAAATAAAATGAGATTTTCACATTTGGCCTTTACAATAATTTACGTTCCAAATAAACATACAGCGAAGAAGAAGCACAAAAAGGCCTATACATTTATTTAATTTTAAGACTTTTTTCATGAAATCCCGTCATTTTTAAAGTCCTAGTAATGCTTTTTCTGTTTTAACGACAACCTTAGACCGTATAGCCGCAGAGAAGTAACATATTACTTCTCTGTGGAGTAGCAAATTTGGTAATAGCTACATTTAGGCTATTTTAAATCAATAACCTTATTTTGTTGTCTCTTGTTATTCGAATTTTGCCCCATTATTGTTCGTAGTTCCAATTTTAATCTTATGGGAAATATATAATGATACAGTGATATAATGATATTAAATATAGTGTGTGATTACCATGGTAATGGTAAGTAAAATGTAAGTTGGTTTTATAACTACATTACAACCCCCTTCGGAGGACAGGATACCAGCTAGTAAATAATAGAAGAAGTAAATTACTATATTATAAGTGGCATAAAGGGCCATCGTAGGTCCCGGCTATGGCCCCAAACCTTGCTCTAATATTCTGCCTCGTCTGATTTGTTTACTCTTTACATGCTAATGAAAGTAAAACAATATAAGTAGGAACACGTGTCAGTTCGTAAGTAACATAGACATTTAGGCGGACTTAGTAACATGTTATAATATAAATAAAGCAGACGTTTTTAAATCCCCATGCTTCTCTTATGGGGGATGGTTTACATGATTTCTAGTTTGCTAATAACTGTTTAGAAATGCTGCTATTTTTCCCGAGTCCCTGGGATCGAAATCTTTAATTTGAGCCATCTTCGATCACCCTCCAATTTGCAAAACTCCAACAATTTTGACCTACAAGTTTCGCTTACAGAATTACATATACAGATTACTTTTATCATACATGGTCGATAAGACTATTTAGTTTAGGCGCTACAAACCTTGCCAGATAATGTCTAATTTGAAAACTTTGAAGTCACTTGATTGCTCATTGGTTCAAGAGGAACAATCCCAAGTTTCGTTCACGATTTTTGGAAAAAAATCAAACTAGACCAATAAAATTTATATACCACTCCCTAAAAATACTAAGAAATAATTTACAAAAACAGTTAAAATTATTTGTTTGATATTCTTTGTGCTAGCGCAACCTACATTGGTAATATGATTATAGGTAATATGATAATTTATTTATTTTATGATTAGGATACGGACTCCATTAACCTCTTAGCAAAAACAAAGAAAGTTTTAAAGTGTATTTCTTGCACTTTTAATGGTCTTCGTTCAAAGATCTAATCAAGGGGAAGTTGGATTTGCCCCCTTTGTAAGGAGGCAAATCTGAGCAGTTTTAATAACAAAATCAATAAACTTTTAGCTGGCATTAGATTAAATAAACATAGAGAGGTCTAGTTTGCGGCATTCATTTTATTTCTTTTTTCTCTTTAATATGATATGCAACGTGTTAGGGGTTGCAATAACGCAACGTGTTATTTTTGCAATAACAGTTCATTATTGATGCAGTCATATGACTTGGATAAATCACAGAACATAGCAGCTGCATCCATCCGAGGCTGACAGGGTCCTATTTATAAAATCAGAAAATTTTGTTTGTGTATTCGTGTTTTTTCTGAAACCAAATTGATTTTGATAGAAGAAAGAGCTTTTTCAAGATATTGACTTAGGCTATCATACATGACTCTTTCAATGATTTTTGATATAAACAGGTCGATAGTTATTTAATTTGGAACCCTTTTTATAAATTGGAATAAATTTCCCAAATTTTAATTTTTCTGGGAAGACACCATTGCTAATGGAAAGGCTGGTAATGTTTCTCACAACAGGTGCCAAAAATATGGCATTGAGTTTTTATTTTAAACTAATTCTAGTCTGGTTAATCGAAGGTGAAGTATAATTAATTGACTGTAAGCATGCTTAAAATTGTATCATAAAATTTAATGAATGTTCCATATGAGTTACACGAAAAATACATTAATGGTTTACGCCCTGTTTAATAGTGATTTTTAACAAATATTGTCTGTACAATGGAATTATTTCCACAAAGACTATCCGTGTGCGTGTGGGAATTCACATAAGCCCTCTTACAATCAAAACTTAAAACCCTTAATATATAATTCTGTAAGCGAAATTTTGAGGTCAAAATTGTGGAAGTTTGACAAATTGCAGGATGATGGGAGACGGCTCAAATTAAAGGTCTTGATCACGGAAACTCGGGAAAAATAACAGTATTTCTAAAACGTTACCAGCAAACGATAAAATACGTAAATACCCCCCATGAGAAAATCATGCGGATTTAAAAACGTCTGCTTTGTTTATATTAATAAATGGTTGTCTTTGTTTACGAACTAACATGTGAGCCTTCTTAATCCGCGTTTACACTATACAACTTTTATTATAAACTTGTACAACCAATTACAGTAATCGATTTGAACATGTTTAAGAATGCAATGAAAAATATTAAACAAAGTTGTACAACAAGCGTGTTTTACAACCAAAAATTGTGTTTTACAACAGGTTGCAGATTTTCCGACCGGAATTGGGAAAGATCAAAGGAAATTTGTGTTTTACAAACCTAATATATATGTTTTTGCACTCTAGCGGTCGCATTTTTTGTCCGATTTACTTCAAATTTGGTAGGAAAATTCCTTTCTATAATCCGTTGGACACGTTCGTTGGGCAAAACAATCGGAAAACTGTAACCCCCTTTATTAGGGATTAATCTTTCAAATTTTGTGTTTTTGGCCCAAAAAAGGTCAGTAAACCCCCGGATTTAAAATGTATACATTGAATAAGATGGAGATTAGTGAGGCGAAATTTTTGAGCTATCACATCATTCTAGCACAAATATTTATCGAGTTATTAAAGAAAATGTATATCGACTAAACACAGTACGTTGTCTTATGGGGGTTTTACAGTAGAAAATCCTGTTATTCATTTGTTGGTGTATTTTAATCATCCACAGCCACCTCAGGCCTGACTGAACCTTCTCCTAACCTTCTAATGAGCAAAATTGTATTCCTAGCATTGCAGGTAAATGGAACCAGGAGCATCAGAAAATAAAAAAACAATGTTTTCAGATTTTGATAAAATTTGGTAAAATCAATGTTTTTACACTGGTTTTGATTTTTAAAAGTTTTTGACGTGGAAATTCACTTCCCTCACGTTAGCGTGTTCCCTGTGAGCTCGTTGTATTTTACAATGATTTTTCAAATTTTGTCCCAAATAAAAGCGTCCTCCACTCGTCGCTTGAAACAATCATGGCGACTTTAGTTTTTTGGGCGGGCTTGTGATTGGAACATGTTCGATAGTTTGTTAGTGTATAAAATTAATGTTGTACGACAAAAGTTTTATAAACACAAGTTCAAGTTTAATAAAACCAAATTTGTATTAAACATGTTTGACAAACAAAAGTTTATAAAACATGTTTTATAGTGTAAATGCGGCTTTATATTTTTTATTTTCCTCAGCATTTAAAGAGTAATAAAATCAAATTAGGCATATATTGGAGAAAGGTTAGGGGCAATGGCCCCTTCAAGCCACTAGTATGTTATAATTCAATGAAAACGAATAAGCTATACTTTGGAATGAAAAAAGTATCAACAACATACTCTTTCGTAATTTGAACAACACAAATAAGGAAAGTATACATGATAAGCATTG
Organism: Allygus modestus; assembly: GCA_963675035.1. Taxonomy (NCBI): domain Eukaryota; kingdom Metazoa; phylum Arthropoda; class Insecta; order Hemiptera; family Cicadellidae; genus Allygus; species Allygus modestus. The sequence continues at coordinate 510,032,655 of OY776111.1, forward strand.
AAAACAAGCAAACTACCACAGGACAGTGTTTAATCTTATTAAAATAAACTTAGCCAACAAGTGTTTAGTAATTGCAATTAGTTTAGTAATTTATTTATAATAAATTAAAATGGCGGGAATTATATGTTTGAAAAACTCGACAAGTTTTGACTTGAGATAATAATCACTATAGTCTATATCAGAACCACTTAATTCAACTACAATCTCTCTTAATCTTGTAGTGAATACTGGCACTCATTGTCATTTCCAAGGTAATTTGTATGCAGATTAAATAAATCTACAGACTCGGATGATAATGACCGTCCCAGCGAGCAAAGAATATAAATAGAGGGGCTACGTTTATCCAACAAGCATTATGGGAAGTGAAGCCAATTCCCTACCGCTCTTGCGGGCAAGTCCCGGGAACTGCTGCACACAGCTGCAGAAAACCAAATATACGATGATTAGACACACTTATAGTAGATAATATTTGTTAGTACGCCTCAATTTTGATAAGCTTAAAAATTTTAAATCTATTCTATTGTATTTTTAATAACTAATAATATTTGAAGAAATTATTAATTTAACTATTAAAACATGGAAAAGTGAGGAATAGAGGAATATTTTTATTGTTTGGTCAGTAAAGTTTTGTAAGCGACAAAGTTTGAGAGCTTGAGTTAAATCATAACATATATTTTTTCGACAAATTTACGATCAGTGGAAAAAAATCAGTTTGAAGAGGTAGCAACAATTGTGTTGCGGCGACACTCGGGCGCTGCCACTACAAACTGCCGCGTGTCACCTTGGCCCATGCTTTTCGACGTAAACACAACACAATGCAATGTGCTCTCTCTGTCATTCATTAGTGTAAGTGGATGATTAGGAGTGTTATATGAATGATTGACTTTGACATGATGTTTATTCTTTATGAATGGGTTTATTTATCCCTATCGCTCTGGTCTGTAGGACAAGAAAATGTCTTAGGAAATACTGTCCATCCGAAAATTACATTAGTGTTAGAATTGTCAAGCAACATAAGAGAATTGAATACTTACTTGCTTAAATACTTGGGGTTTCCAACTGGTATTGTCAATATTTGGGCAAGCCATTGGTTAACGAGTTTTAAAATATGTTTCTTTAATAGTACAAGTCTTAATTGCCATAATTTTAATTTAAGGTTTATAATTAGATTAGACTGTAAGCGAATAGCATTAGATTATACAAGCTTGATCCGGACGGTCAACATTGTATTGTATGCAACTGTATGCTCAAGACGTGCGAGACTCAGATGACTCACCGCTCTCCCCTCCACTGATTGGGGCACACCACCGATATTAAGTAATCATCTGATGTAAACAAACTTCCTCAATACGATTAAAATGGGAACTTTAAGAACCACTGGGGCAAAGCCCATTAACGATATGTTCGTTTAGATTGGTGATGACATTCCTAGGCAAAATTACCTGTCATTTAAAAAAGAATCATGCAAATCGACCCAGTAGAACGGTTAGTGTCGCTGAATTTAGTTTTTAATATATGAGCTAACAGGTCGGCTAACACTCTATTTTAATTCGTTAACTAAAAAAAAAAACTAAATACATTTAATGTGTTCGTACAAGGCATGCAATGCATATATTGTCTTCCAGTTACACAGAAGTTTATTTAATTTTTTTATGAAATCGAGTGAAGAATAAACTTCCTGGATTTACTACAGTATATTAGTGACGTTCACTGCATTACTAAACACTCAATAGTTATTCAGGCAAGCAATTGTGTCATGTGCCAGAAAAGGTGGTCTAAAAGAGGTTGGAAACATTAATAGCAACGTAAATTATGAGGTTAGGAAGAACTGGAATTGCCAAAAATCCCAAATGGCAGTTTAAATACCTAGTTTTACTGACTATTTAAAGTTATGGATGTTTTATTGTCTGTTTCAGAGAAGATTTTCAAACTGCTGCAGTATTAATATGTCGTTCTTCTTATGTTAATTAACTATGATGAAGAACTATTACACACATATTAATATTTTTTTGTAACGTTTAGATATATAAAATTCTTACTAGGTAACATAACTAATGAACCAACTTAAAAAATGAGGAATTTAGGCCTAAATGCATAGGTTTAATAGTGTTACTCTAATTATTACCGATAGTCATTATAACCTACAACACATAAATATTAAATTTTAAATGTCCAAGGGGCAATGTTCTTAAGAACTTTATAAAGTTGTTTGAAATCTGACAGATGTAGGACCACAACGAACAATTAAATTTGCTGTAGGATAGATTTTCCCCAAAACAATACCTTTATTCGGCACAGAAATTTGTGTTTTAAATATAAATAGTTGTTATAATTTAAATTTCAGAAATGCTATTAATTAAATAAACCGACTTGGAAAAAAATAATCTTATCAATCTACCTTTACCGGTGAATTAAATAACAACATAGTGTATCATATCAGTAGGAGACCCAATGATTGAGCAAGCCAATCAGAAGCCAGCATTTTTGTCACGTGACTCGTGACGTCATCAGGCTCCGCCCCCAAGATGGCTGTGCCCATGTCGGCTTCACTTTTCCCGCCAAATTTTCTAACCTAACTTTTTTTCCCCGCCAGATTTCCTAACCTCACTTTTTCCCGCCAGAGTTCCCTCCAGATTTTTTTCGGTAGTGTTGCCAACTTAGCAGTGCTGCCAACCTACGGCTATTATATGCTCTGCATTATTATATATATATATATATATATGCTCCACGGTTAGACTATTATATGTATATATGCTCTATGCTATTATACTATCTATGGCTCCACTATTATATATGCTCTATGCTATTATACTATCATATTCTCTACCATTATATATGATCTACGGCCACTGGTTTATACGGTTATTACTATACTCTATGGAACATACACTCTATGCTATTATATGATACATAATTATTTATATACTCTATGGCTGTATTCTTTATGGCTACATTACATGTATATGCTCTATGGCTAAGGGGATTTCTTTTGAACTTAAAAATTAAATTTTTCTATTGTAAGCTGATTATGACCCATGTTTCCACACCACCCAGGGGGTAGGGTCTCGGCGCGTTTTTTATTAAAGTGAGTATCCCCAGTAGGCCTATTCTCACTGTTTTTAACCACTGCCCCAACCAACGCAGTGATTCGTGGCAGCCACTCCATTACAAAAATGCTGCCTCCGGCAAATATCTTTTTCTCTGTTTATCCCAGAAGGCTATTTACGAAGACTGTGTCCGTTCATTTTAGCCTAGAAAATAGACAGAGAATTTTAATTTTTAATATTTTTGTTTGTTTTTTAATTTCTATACTTTTTTGTTGCGCCTTTCAATTCGCATTTCCCTGACAGTCGGAGGATTACAACAAACGGTTTCACGGTTTTTTAGGCCAACCTCCCCACACCCCTGGACTTACAAAGGGTTTAGCCCTGCCTGCTGGTGAGCGACTGCCGGGCCTTATTTTTATTAGGCCCCACTCGAAAATATTTTTCGAGCGTAGTACTGTGCGGACCTCAAGGCGCAAGTTTCGTTTTTATTTTTATGTATAATGCAGGCTACTGTAAAATCATCATCATCTATATACAAACTTTCATTTATTTCTTTAACATTAGAATGAAATGCCCCAAGGAATTGAGCCTTCTCCAGGCCTTTTGTGTGTATGGCTTCGAAGGGTTTACACAGTGAGCGTAAAAGCTCTTCGCTGTAATGTACCTCACCTTCATCCCACTTTATGTGGTGAAAGTGACGAGTCAGCCAGCGGGCTGTTCTTTTCATCTTGCTATTCAAAAAATTAAAACAGTAAGGAGGTCGGAATACTAGCTGAGTTCTGTAAGACTTTCCGACTATAGCAAACTCCTTTACAATAAATTTATTATTATTGTCTTTGAATCCGTGGAACTCAACTACAGCTTCCATAGTGAGACTTCGCTAAAAAGACGGTCAGCTACTTGAGATGGTAGTTGATCAGTACGAGTTTCAGCGTCCGATAAATCTTGACCAATAAAAACTTTAATAATATCCTCCAAGTATAACAATTCCAATAGAGAGCGGCCAATTAAAGGAATATTAATTACAAGCTGATTCCACTCGTTTCGATTGAGACCGAGCGTGTGTTCACCATCAGAGATACAAGCGTACTGTTGACCAAAGATACTGTTAACTTTAATTTCTGCCCCCGTATCGGTATTCAGAAAACATTGATGCTTGCCTTCGAAAGCTAAAGTAATTTCATTGAACCTGTCAACCAGCTGACAGTAAGAATCGTAAGACCAAAATACAACACCTTTCCTCCCCTTAATTAATACTCCGAGGCTGTTGTCCCTGTTTTTAAAAATACCCGATACTACGCACTTGGTGAGCTCAGGGTCCAAGAAGTGAACTGACTTTAGAAAAACGCCGGTCATTAAATTTATAGGCTCTGTACCCTTAGGAATGGGTATAGCTTGCGTACTTACCTCCGTCTCGGCTGATGTCATCTCTGCTACTGATGCTCCGTTGATAAACACCCAACCTCATATACCCTATCCCCTTTATCTCCGTTCCCCTCCCCCTCCTCCTCAGAATCTGAAGAGGATTCTTCACATCCACTGTTGTCAAAATCTGTACGCCATTTTACTATAATGCTATCGATCCCACGCATTAATTTAAACTCCTTTTCAAAACTAGCAAACTTGTAACTGTCTACGTAATCTGTTTTCATCAAAACCTTCTTGTAGTAATATTCAATTTTAACCCAACCGTAGTAACCCATGTTTACTCACTGACTGTTCACCTCAGACTAACAAAATCTCTTAACCCACAACATCTATACCCTCCTCATCATCATCACTGCTAAAGTCTCCGTCGTCTCTGAGTTTAACAACTACGGTGGTGGTACCCTCAGGAATATCAGATATTTCCTGCTCGCAGTATATCTTGTAACAATCCAATTTTGCTGTACCTATTAAAACATTATCGGCGTTATAAAACTGAATAATAACCCACTCGCCCATGTTTACTCGCTGAGTGCTAGCAAGAGACTAAAGTAATAACACTCTGAAAATTAGATGTATCTTTTACCCCTTTGTTAACACTACACCGGAAGTAGTTGGGACCCAAAATGGGTCCCAACTGATAAGGATTCTAAGTGATGGACCGGGCTACACGCCGTGTCCACTGGTTTTGAAGTACAACGGATATTTTGTCATCGGTACATTTAATTCTTCTCAAAAACCTGGCCCTATCCCTTGGTAACTGTCCCCAATCTGATTTTCTATCTTCAGCTGGTAAACTGTATATTTTTGTAACTACCGGGCTGGAGAAACTAACTCGATATTTTCCTGACATCTCCCGTGATCGGTGTGTATGTGTAGTGACAGTCGTGAATTATGAGACAGTATGCCCAATTATTGGCTGGGATGGGATTTTTAGTCTGAATCTCAAGCCTTACATCTACGGGGCCGGTCTTAATAGTATCGTCCTGTTTTGAACAGTCAATTACATACAGAGGACACTTCGTTTTAAAATCATCAAAATTTAATATCGGTGACCCAATTCTACCGTAATACGAGTTTTGTAAGTTCTTATACATATCATAAAACAAGGTGGTGTTCCCACGAAGGTTATCGTACGGATAGAAACTTGAGTTTAAATACAGTTTAACATCAAGCAAATCACAGGCGTCGAACCGTGACATATCCTTTGTTAAGTCATTCTTTCTGCCTGTCTGGAAGGCCAGAACAACGTACCGGGGTTTTTCTGTTTGGTTAGATGTTTTAAGTGTCCAAGATAATGTGTCTGTACTAGGGAGGTTCGGGTATTCAATCATTTCCCATTGACGGAAAGGAAGATGTATTGCGGGGTCTTTTTCAATAAAGTTGTATAATTTTAGTTTTTCAGTGTCGTTTACTGTAACGTGAGGTACTCGCCAGTAGATTTTGTCAAATGTTAATGTTAAAGTCCCAGCAGCTATTTTTACAGCGTTACTATCCGTACCCGAACGTAATAGTATCAGTTCCTGTTTAACATTTACCAACACCCGCCTGTAGTCTTCAGCGAAACCTAGCAAGAGTTTTAGAGGGATTGAATATACAAAATCTGTCACTTTTTCAGTACTACCAGGGCCAAGCCAGCAAGCGACCTTTAGAGCATTTTTCTCTTCGTCCCGAATTGAAAGAATATTTTTTAAAGTAGCACTAATACCGACATTTTTCGTTCTGTCAATTTCCTTGCCACAAATCTCGTAGCGGATTTCTTCAAACAAGAAAGACATGGCATTATTAATAAAGGAAACATCCTGAGGAGTCCCGTCTGCTTTTGTAGCGTTGGTCTTGCCGTGAATCACGATAAAGCTTTCAAAAGGGGCAGTTATTATATCCTGCTGTAATAACGGTATTCTTATTTCATCATTATTGTTATAAGTAGTGGACACGTATGGTTGATGTGTGTGAAACTCCATCCCTGTTATTAAGTCATCATACTCAGCGTGGCTGTCTATCGCCAATAGCGCCATTCTGTATTACCTTAAAACCGAGAGAGCGAAGAAACGTTATATTTTTACAAGTTGACACCTTGGCTTTCTGAACACTACTGACTTGTTGCCCTCCTGGTATATGCCTAAATAGTAGCCCCATTACTGCGCCTGAGATGTAGTCTCACCGATATCCTTTCTCCGCGAAAGTTAACAAGATTACCGTTTTGGTCTCTTAGAGACACTGTCAAGTTGTTGATCCTTTGACTGATCACCGGTAAGTAAATGACATTCCTCGGTAATTCTATTATTTTATAGCCCGGTGGTTCAGCCGGGTAGAACTCGTGTATGACATGGCCCTCAACCCCGTTCAAGTATGACCCACGTGTGACATTACATTCCACCCGTATAGAGTTAACTTTTATTATATCTACAGGCAGTTCCGATACATACTCATTTTTGGCCCCGTATATTTGTTTTTTTGTAGCCCAAGAGTGTTCCCAATGAATGTTCTTTAGTAAAGTCAATTTTCTCAGAACAACATATCGTAGCTTTCAAAGTGTTATTATTAGGTTTCAAAGTAAATTGTACTTCTTTTGGCAGTTGCGATTGTATATATTTTTCAATGTCCTCAATTTCGTAAGACCCTTCAGGGATTGTAATACTTTTATCATCACCGTAGTAAAACGTATCATTTATGTCTTTTTCAATGTTCGGTATAGAGTTATAAGTGGTCAGTTCAATAAACCAAGTTCCCATGTACCCTCGCTAACATCAATAGGAAACGCTAGCTCGTGGGATAGAACACTAGTTACCCCTGTTAGACAGAACATTACTACAGAGAAACTTTAAACACAAATGGCCACAAACAACTGAGTCGAAATTCTGTTGTCTCTCGTAGTTATAGTACATCTCACATTCACCCAAGTACTTAGAAATTTCCGGTGGTGGTCTTAGGTTTCCAAAACTGTCATAATAATAGACCTTTTTATCAATCTTCCTGTAACATACCCAGTGCGTGCCTGGACCGGTTGTACTGTCCAAGTTTACTATAGCAGATTCGTACTTTCTCGGGCGTTTTGGTAGTCCGTCTCTCATGTAAACCCCTCTAAAAAGTTTGGAATTTTTAACAACTTTGCATATTTAATCAAATCGTAATTTGTAAGCGGTTTTATCGGTATCGAGATGCTTTTTTTCTTCTTTAATATGCCCCTTTTCTTTCTTGTGCCTGCGCCCGCCTTTGTACCCGACCCTTCCTTTCTATAGGGTCTAAGGTACAATCCTTTACCTTTTGGAGGCGGACGTTTCTTCTTACGGCCTCCCCCCAATTTTGATTTTGCTTTCATGGCTGTTGTGACTACCCAAGCAGCGGCTTTCTCACCAACACTAGCGTTACTGGACTTGAATCTTTGCCAAGCGCGTTCCGCCAACTCCTTGTCCGCTTGCCTTCGCCGCTCGCTGTCGGAATACCGGGAGTATGCTATGTCGTGGACCTTACAGGCCGCGTCTAGCCTGTTTATTCCTTTGTCACCTCTAGCCAATCTCTCTTTTAACTTCGTGCCAGGTCCGCAGTACTGATAACCAGGAATATGCAGTTCAAGAGGTAGTAAATCTATAGCTTTGTTCAGCACCGATGAAACAATACCTCCACCTCGTACAAGCGCTAGCTTGCGTCTGAGAGTTTTCCTTCTTGTGTTAGCCATTTATTGCAAGCGCTAGTATCATCCGTTGTAATGTCGTTGCACTCCAACACATTAATGTTAGTTATAAAGTAAACTTGCCCCTTTTATACATAAACTGGCTCGGAGTTAGCTGAGGAGATTGGGGAAAAGAACAGTATCATCAAGTATCGCCGTTGGTTCAAGACGAAAATTCTCTTTAATTTGTTTCAAAAGAAGCTCCACTCAGTCCCTCTTCAGTCATAAAGAGATCATAAGTATCAGGCGGAAGAGGTTTGACGTCTTCTTCTTCAGGCTCTTCACCACCTTCCAACCCGTCAGCAAACAAAACTTCCCAGTCTAAGTATTCGTTTTCACCCGGCGTGGGTAGAATGGTAGACCTCCCAGTTTGTTTTTTGTTAATATAATTAAAGAGCATTGTACCAAATTTGTTCAACCGTTTCTCGTGAAAATCTTTATTACTAGTTATTAGACCTTCATACTTCACCAGTCGGGACTTAATACTCGTTAAATCCGAACGCAATTGGTCTAGGCTAGTGGTTATAGGTCCAATCTTTGATTCACAAGTGTTTTCCACATATTTCTTTGTCACTGCATCGCTGGGGTCTGTTGGTAAAGCTTAATTATTTATTCGTTTATTGTTAGCGTCATAATTATCTTTGGAGATAGTCATACTCAGTTTTTTTAGTGTGCCCAAGTTAACTGCGTCTGAGGAATCTACAGGGTTAGCTACACTCCATAGTCTTTTGTTCTGCATATTGAACCTCTGAACGTCAGAAGGTATAGATTTATGGTCAACATAATTCTTTGTAGCAGCGTCTAGTGGTTGTACCGGTGTAGCCAATTTACATAACCGTTTATTTTGCATATCATAGTCACCGTCCGGCGTCAAGTTAAAGCCATCGCCCTTGGGGCCCTTGACGGCCTCATCTCGGGATTTCCGGCTACCACGTCCAAACTTGTCAATCGTCATTTTAATAATGCTTTAAACCTACTGTTACCAGCTCCTTTTATGTAACCAGTCTCCCTTAGTTCCTCCACGATACTCAGTATTTCACTGCCATGGACTCTGTTTCCAGTCTCTGTTGACATGGCTATGTGTCGTAATCTGTCCACCAATTCGTTGGCGTCGTCCCAGTGTATTATATCACGGGACTTTGCATTCTTCCACGCTAGACCTTTGCCCACTCTGGCCGGGAATAGGTCTTTTATAATTCTTCTGTACTTTAGATTGTTGTCCCTTCGAATTTGATTGTGGAATTTGTAGCCTCTCTTGTGAGCGTTGGTAGCGATAATAATACTCTTATAGGTCTTAAGATCGTCTTCATCGTATATATCCTCGTCAGGGGTTCTCTTAAATATGAGCTCATACAAACCTTCAGTAGGACTATATCTTGTGTTGTTTATTAGAATAGTTCCATCGTTGTCAAATCTAACACCTTATCTCCCATCATTAAAGTACTGCCTTCGTATCTAGGACCGTAGTCATGATCAATAACTCGGACCTTACCGCTAGCATCTTTTAAAATAAGTGTCATATACCTCACCGTCAAGGGGTTACTAAACTGACTTTCCATATATTGGGACGCTGTTTCCAGTCCCGAAGGGGTCGATACAATTTGCTTTAACCCGCTGGTTTCAGGTGTTGATACACTCTGCGGAATGAATTCAGCTTCTCCTTCATCATCATCATCTGTCGTATTGTAGTCCATTGGTTCTTCTTTAAAGGTTTCGGGTTCTGTTTTTATGTTGGGGCTAACTGTTGTTGTTTTTCTAAGTTCTTGGATGATTGGTTTATACTGTTTCTCAAGCATAATATCACTTTCCTCGGATCCTTCCTTAAACATTTTATACTTTCTCTTAATAGCATTACGTAGCTCTATGAGTCGGTTTGTCATTTGCTGTTTACTGCTTCGCTTCATAGTCATAAATGATAGATTTAAATTAGCGCATCTAGATTTAAGGCATTTCGACTTGTCTAAAAAACAGGGCACGCCTCTTATGCCTCCTTATGTACTCGATAATATCCAACAGTGAAATACCAGCGCTAAAGTCCATACCTCTGTAGTACCTCTGTTCTCTAGCATTGAACCTGAGGATCACATAACGACCGGTAAAACTCCTGAATACAAAAGTACGTTTCCACCCGTCTCTCCATTCAGGTATTTCTGCCACGGTGTATGTATCACTTTCAATTGTTTTTTGCATGAATCCCTTGAGTAGCTCCATAGGTCTAGGTTCGTTAGGGGTTGCAGTAAATAAGAATTTAAAAGCCAGAATTCATCAGGATTAGCCCCTGTAAACGCTTTCCATTGGTCAAATAGCACTCTGTTTGTTACACTGTACACACCGTTGTTTAGACTTATACCGAATCTCTCGCACTGTAACGGGAGTGTGGGCAAGGCCAGTTTGAGAAACTCTGTAGTATACAATCCCTGGCACAAATTATTAACCCCGTTATAAGGTTTATTTCTACTTCCCCCTGGTATACTGTCAGGAACTTTTGCGTATCCAACGTTATAACTAATATCGATATGACATTTTAACCTTAAAGCTCTTTTATAGACTGTCATCGGTGATCTTATAGGAATACTGCGTTCTGTCAGGAGTATACATCGTTTAGCGAAGGGAATCTTACACCCGTATTCTAGCATTTCATTACAGATTTGTGTGAAATTAACACTACCGTGAAGGTTACGTAAAGGCAATACTTTACCAACAAATTCGGGGAACGGCCTGAATCTAGATATCATGTTTTGAGGGTCTCGCACGGTACAGTTGTACATATCTTCGTGATATATTACAAGTTCCAACGGTACGTTATTTTTTTCACACTTGTTCATAAAACTAAGCCAAGTATCTCGGTTATAAGTTCTATCACTCGCTGAAATCATTAGCAGAATTACTGGCGGTATCACAGCGGATCTTTTTAGTTTTTTATGTCTCCAACATCTTTTGTTAAACTGGTACCCATGAGGGTCTTTCTTACTGCAGTAGTTTCCACAGAATTTCTTCTTGTCCTTGTAATAAAAAGAACACAGGTTTGACTTGACAATACGCTGTCTTGTGTTGAAGCCTCTTAAATCGTTGTACGTGTAGATGCGCACCATTATAGCTCTGTTACAAAACTGTCCATACCTACTCTGTACCGTCCCTTATAAGGATCTAGAGTCTTGTCAATCACAAGGAATCCAAAGTTATCTCGCCACGCTTGAGCGCACAACTCTCTAAATTTGTCAAATGACATGTCGGTAGTGACATGATCACTGTACACATGCCTTAGATTCATATCGTCTTGTTTGAATAAAATAACAAAGTTACAGTTGTCCCTCACCAGTTGCTTGGGTATAGCGCTGTATGTTTGCCCTAAATAAAATGTATCTATATTTTTAAGTCTACCCATAGTGAAATAACTGCGTATATTGTCATGTTTTTCGCAGGAAATATCGTCAAAGATCATTATAGAGTTTGGTTTAGCTTCATTTGGGTGTACAACTGGACCGTTGTCATCATACGCGAAATAACCGACCTCCTTAGGCATTACCTTCTTTAGAAATTCGTACTTTGGCTGATGGAGGGACTTTGAAAAAACATAGACATTTTCAAACCTTAACCCATTCTGATCAAATAATAAATTAAATAAAACGTTGGTCTTCCCAGAGGAACTTGGCCCGCATATTATACAACGTATTGAATCAGGTAATAAAATACCGTGATTGTTCTTTTTAACCATGCCCGACCCGATATATTCATCAAAGTTTTGGACGGGAAGCTCGACTTCCTGCTTCTCAACCCGCATCCTGACTGATTACTCACTACTGATTACAACCGATATATACTTCCCGGACGTGGTCTTGATAAGCACATACCGAGCGGATGCAGCGGCCAACCGCTATCACACCAAGTCCTTGGCGTCAATCCAACTGTCATGGCTGCTATCATATCCCTTCCAGCGTACAAATAGTCTGTCTCCTTTCCTTTTTAAAACTCTTTCAACTAAATAAATGTCACCGGTTTCTGACTTGCTAATTTCTTCTGCATAAAACCCGCCTTTTAATATTTCCCCTCTGTTGTCTTGTAATATGTATGTTACTGGTCTTGTTGGTTTAATCGCGTATACTGTAAACGTCTCATTTGTCCAATTTGGCAAATAGCCTTTTTTAAACACTCTTTTAGCTTTACTGATTCTAACACTGTCACCTAATTTTAATTTTTGCTTAAGGATTTTATGTTTGGGTTTTTTAACTTTATTTATTTTATTTGGAATGTCTTTGACATGTTTCTGTCTCACATCCTTGGGTTTCATACCTATAGTCCTGTGCTTTGTGTTGTTGTAAGATTTTATGATTTCTGGCAATAGACTTACCCACTCATAACTACCTCTGGCAGTAAATAACTTGTACATTTTTGTCTTAATCGTTCTGTTCAGTCTTTCTACAATACTAGCCTTAAGTTCAGAAAATGTATGGTAATGGTTGATTTTGTATTTCTTCATTAAAGCGTTTACATGTTTATTGAAAAAGTCGGTACCCTGGTCTGTGTGAATGTTTTTCATTTTATATTTAGCTAAGATAGGAGCGAGTGCCTTTGCCACTTCTGGCCCTGACTTGTCTTTTAGAGGTACGGCAAAAGCTAGTTTTGACAAACAGTTAATCATGGTAAGAATATATTTGTAGCCTTTGTTAGTTTTCGCATAAGGCTTCATTTCAACGAGATCAGCCTGGTAAAGGTCCCTTAAACCCTTAAGGGTGACTTTACGCCTGGAATAATTGATCCTGGCCGGTCTGTGCAGATCCTCAGCTATAGCTGTCTTACCGTCCATTTTACTAATGATAACTTTATTCTGAGGACACTAGTTTTATACTTACATCAGTGATTCTCATTATATAAATAAATACAAGGCTGGTAACAAATATAGCAAAGACAAATAGCTTGTCCGCTAAAGAGCTTATCAGACACCATGCCATACTTTCTCTTGATAACCCTCACCGCAGTAACGCTCGGTCAGTACTGAGTGAAATGTCTATCATGTTGGTGCCTCCTAGACACCCGGTGTACGCTGTGTTCGACCCCGTATACTCCTCCATACTTTCTTATGGAGGGCAATACTTCTTCGAAAACCCAGTACTTGAAATATTTAGCAATTGGTAGTTTGGAGGAAAATATCAATTCACACAAGCCGGGCTCGCATATGAAAATAACCTTAAAATCATTGTAGGATAGGTCTACCCCACTTTGGGGTAGACCTACTTCTAGTTGAGTTTTCTTATATTTTTCACTTACATGCGTTGAAAGAGCTTTATGTAACTTAGAGTATCCCAGTATTTTTGCGACATCTTTTCCTTTGAACCAAGGATTGACTAAGTATCTGTTTGCTTGAGTGGGGTTTGAGACCACCCGTGCATGTGCACCCAGGTTAAACATTATTCCGTGCGTGAGCCAATCCAGATTACCTGGTTGACGCTCAGTACGAACTAATGCCCTCTCCCTTTTTAGCAAACAAAGGATAGAGTATTTTTTAAAAGATAAACGATGGCTCCTCCACCGCCATGGCCCGTGGAGGCCTTCCGAAAGTAAACTAACTGCCTCCCCCGTTTTTCTTTTTGTATTTTACTTTTTAATTTTACAAGTCCCCACCGTACGGACTATTCCAAGGAGTAGCCTAGGTGTTAGCTAGACTGCTCGATGTACAAAGTCCTTCATTCACTCCGGGCAGTTCCAAGGAGTAGCATAGGTGTTAGCTAGACGCCTCAAAGTACAATACCCCCTTTCAGGTTTACGGGGCTTTTGTCACCCGCGCCAGTGACCTTCATTCAGGTTTACGGGGCTTTTCGTCACCCACGCCAGGGACCTTCATTCACACACACTCACACACACACACACACACACACACACACGCACACATACATACAGTGGGATCTTATGCATTGTCCAAGACATGCTCAACTATATTTACAAAATTGTGAGAAGTTAGGATATTGTTGTATGAAGAGTCAAAGTGCATACCATAACTCTTCATTACTTCTTTAGCTTTATTTACAGCATTTATCCCGTTGGGGACAGATCATTTTATAAAGCAAGGTACAAAACCTTCCTTCTTTGCTTTATTTAAAGCTTCGTTAAATTTTCTTTTTTGTATGCGAATACATTTGTACTGGCAGACTCCGTACAGCTCCAGAAGAGTTTCTTTAATAAGGACACATAAAACATGTTTAAGTCCATCGTCGTCTGACATCACAGCAACCTTCGGTGCCTGTTCAGTCAGCAACTCATTCAGTGACTGGTTTTCTTCACACATTATATCGTTTGTAGTTTTAAATTCTGAGTTAATTTGAGCTAGCTTTTGGTTGTTTTCCAGAGACCTAGTAATTTCAGCCAAGAGTTAAGAGTTTTGATTCTTTAACTGATTATTTTCATGTTTGATTTTATACACTCCATACTTTCTAATGGAAGGTAACACATCTTCAAAAACCCAGTCTTGGAATTTCTCAGTAATGGGCAATTTGGATTTCATAATTAGCGAATAAATACCTAGTTCGTTGATGTAAACTGTATGAGATTGATAATTGAAAGGGAGTCCCGAATCAGGACTCCCTTGAGGCTGGGTGGGGAAGGGGATTTTGCCTAGTATTTCTGGTGTTTTTTTGCGGTGTTTTTCTCTTACATGATCGTATATAGCTTTTCGTGGTCTAATATAACCCAAGATTTTAGCAACATCTTTTCCTTTAAACCAAGTATTATTTTCGCTATAAAACAGGACAGCAACGGCCTGGTTATTAAATATATAAGAAGTTAAGTGAGACATTTTATATCAAGTATTGTGCAATAGTACAGATCAGAGCTACGTAAGGACACGTCTTACCTCGGCAGGAGCAGCGGCAAAAGTGACCGAGGCAGAGCAATTCGCGGGAGGGAAAGTATGACTCATTATGGGTTAGGGGGGCGTTTCGCCCCCCTTGCACTTCCGGTGTTGTTTTACTCAAGTCTTTGAATTTTGTAGCCGTAAGGCAGGGTGTCGTACTCTCCCTCAAACTTCCTCTTTGGTCCAGTAATTTTGAAAACTTTAGTTTCGCTTACAGTTACAATATCGCGGTCTTTAGTGCTCCTGATTCTAGATTCGTTAATTTCCAGTTTTTCTACACTTTCACTAAGGACCATTTGTTTCAGAGCTTCAAAGTTTAAAGTTTCGGAAGTCTTCATATTGAGGGTGAGGCCCTTGATTTTGCACACAGTTTGTAGTTTTTGTTTTTTGGTTGACCAGACAAGGTACGCGTAAGTTTTTAGTCCCCCAGAAACGAACTCTACGATGAAAGAGCCAGACCCGTAATCACCTGCCAATTCATCTGTCATTTCCCCGAGGTAATCTCCCGTAGGAACCTTATACAAACCTCCCTTATAAATGTAGAGAACCGAGTCGGTGTCGTAGTAGAGGACCTGACCTCCCAGGGCCTCCAGATGTTCATAGAGTTTAAGTCTCGCTTGGGCTGTAGTGTAGGCAGCGATCACAACATTCACGTTTCGCAGGGGCTCCCCTACTTCCTCCAGGTACTCCCAGCTAACTACTACAACCTCCTCATTAACAGTCTGGATCCTATTGACTTGTATTTCTGGGCTTGTCAGCATTTCAAAGAGAGTCTTTGAGTCTCTGAAAATCATGGCCTTGGTTTGGTTCTCCCGCTGCCCGAATTTTCCCCAAAATGAATTTAACATTAATTTAGCCAATCGTCTCAAACCCCCGTTTTTACAAATTTTGTCTTTTTCTAATTTGATTCCTTCATGATTGAAGTAGTCCCGCACGTACCGGTCTTTGTCTTCCTCAGTTTCACACCAGCTAGGATAGCCTGAGGCTTCCTACTTCATTTTCAAGAATTTATTGATAAAATCGGTGAAAAGCCCCCCTTTTTCATAAGTGGCTACCTCGTACTCCCACAGCTCGTACATGTCCAACACAACGTAACCTTTCTCTACAGCCTTCCTCACCTCGTCCATAGTCCATGTCCCTACCAACGCCCTTTCCTCACTCTCATGATCGCAATCCCCTTGATTTTGAGTTTCCCCACAAGTCCTACACAAGGCAAACATGAGTTTCTTGTTCATTTTGGCTGGGAGTACCGGGTGGTAGAGATCCCGAGGCGGCAGGACTTTACACTTGAGCAGCCCATCTACACCAAGCCCTCTCTGTCTGCACTCCCTGTCACCCACGTAAATCGTAGGATGACCAAGGGGATACTTACCGTACTTACACACATACGGATAGAGAGAGCACACGTCCACATACTCGATTTGTTCTCCCCCTTCACATTTGTGGTAAGTCTTGGAGTTGCCCGTTCTGCCCCCAAAGAAAGCTTGTCTAGGGTCTAGAGGAAGGGTGTTCAATATGGGGAGAGAGTCCAAGTGTGTGAGCTTTTGTTCCTTCTTTACTTTACGAAACTCACACTCCCACATTTCCACAACATCATAATCGTTAAATTTTGCCATTTTGGACTTGGTTCTCTCGTATCTCAAGTGAAGTGAGTCCGAGGGATCCTCCTTCAGAGGAGCCTCTCGATTGTAAGGGAAGCATTTGGGGCAGCCGTGCCAGTAGCACCCGTGAAACTCATAGATGTTTTCCCCGTCAAACCCATCTACTTTCATCCCGTTAATCTTTACTTCTTTACCTCGGCCCGCATGCTCAATCCTCACTTCACGCTTCTCTTCGTCCCAGCTGAGCCACTGAATAGCAATAGCTGATTGGTTATCCACTAAACGGTAGCCGTTCTTTGGGATGAGGCCGATCGTGTTTGGTTTTAAAAAGTTGCGGCGGAAGGCCAAGTTGCAGGCGCTAGCGATCGTTACAGCCTCTAGGAAAGGATCGACATTACACTCTTTGAGGAATATCGATCTGAACTTAAGACAGGCCTGAGCTAGGATCTCTACATCAGAGAAGCAGTACTCTAAGATTTCCTTTTTAAAGTCAAAAACGTAGTTTTCAGCCACTCTCGCATCGTACCAGCTTTCAAAGGCCTTGTGGGACTTTTCAAACATTGATCCCGGGCAATAGAACTTTTTGTCGGGCATAGGGCCTACATAATCTTGGTTTGCCAGAGTGTTAAACAAGTGGGGAAAGTAGCCCTTCTTTCTCTCGGGAGGCAGATCGAAGGCTTGAGGGAGCGCTGCGAGGGCCATGGGGAAATAGTTGAGTGAGTCCACAAACCTCACGTTGTCCATTTCCATGAGAATAATTTTGGTTCCCCTCATGACCAGATCTGGTGTGAATTTAGTTTGTTCCAACACATACTTTAACAAAAACTGAAAATCAAAGCCTTGGCCATTGTGGGCGATCACACAGACATTTTTGAACTGTTTCCTGACTTCCATGACATAATCCATGAAATCTTTAACCGGGTCAGAGTTGAAGACTCTCGTACGGTTTCTACATGTCATACAAAATCTAGACTCTATACAATTAAAGCAAAACTGTTGAGAAACGCACAAGTTTACTTTATGTAATTTTTGCTCGGGGTCAGAGGGGAGAGACTCGTCTTGGCGAGTCTCTAGATTAAAGAAAATGAATAGGTAGTCCTTGCGTTTAGGCTTACCCTCGTCTCGCTGCATGAAACATTTATGATTAGGATCCTGGAAGGATCCACAAGGTTTGCAATAGACTTCACCGCACTGGTGGGGTGTGGATCTGTCTCTAATTCAAATTAATTTCCCACAATCAAGGCATTTTTTAACTGACTTACATTTATCAACTTGGTGAGCAGTGAAACACCGCTGATTCCGCAAAGTCATGTTACATTTTGGACAAACTATTCCCCCATGTTCCTCTTTACAGGGAGGTGAGATGGTCTGACATTGAGGACAGATATTTGAGCATCGATGCTCACGCTTGTGATCGTAGGGGACGTGGCAGGCTTCGCAGAAATAAGCGCAGGTGAAAGCGGCAGTCAGACTAGTGATTACGTTATAGTGGCCGTTATGAAAGAGCAAGTTAATTTTTAATTTTGGATTTTCTACACGTCCCTCAAAATAAACATCCCGGCCTTTATTGTCATAATTGAACACGGTGATTTTGAACCCTTTCAGCAAGTCTTGAAACTTCTCAAGTTCAGGGATTCCAGCGCCATCCTCGGACATCTCTACTCTAGCCCGCCGAATAAGTTCCTGAGCCCTAACGGTTTGCCTTTTTTTATCATCTTGCCGAATTGACTTGTACTGAGGATCTTTTGTAACATGAGCGATACCTACAACCAAGGCCCTAGCCAAACACAAGTTATCTTTGTTGTTAATAACAACAATTCCTCTTCTCGCCTTACACTCCTCATCAAAGCTGTTGTACAGGCCAGGTCTTACCCTCCCATTACGGCCGGAACCTACAGGGAGATTAACTCGGGTACATTCCACTTTGAAAGTGTCAGTGGACTTGATGGATTCAGAATTTGATTTAACGATCCCCACAAAAATTTGCCAAAGGATGTCTTCATTAATTTCAACAACACCGGCCATTACTACTTAAGTCAAAATAAATGTTAAATAATAAATCAAAACAATAAAGTGAGGCTAGGGAAAAGTGAGGTTATGTAAAACCTCGACTTGAGTAAATACAACACTAGGGCTAGAAAATTAAACTAATAAAGTGAGGTTATGTTAAACGCGCAAAAGAAGGGTTATGTCTGACTCTCAAAAGTGAGGTTATGTTAAGCAAAAGTGAGGTTATATAAAACCTCGACTTGAGTAAATGAAAAACTGAAATTAAACTAATATTAGACTCAAAGAGTGATGTTATATTAGACACGCAAAATAGGGTTATGTAATGCAATAAATTTGAGGTTAGCCCCGGTACACTAAATAAAATATAATACGCGTTAAATACTAACGGTAAATTATAGCTAGCACTTACTGCAATTGCACAATACTATCAAAAACTCACTATACCACAATATCAAAGAACAGAGCAGCGCAGAGACCTCTGACCAACACGAAAGCCGGGAACAGAGTGAACGAGGCAAGCCGGCAGCGGTGGAGGTATATGGATGGACCAATCAGAGCGCAGGACGCCTAATTACAGCCAATGGGGTGCGAGCTTATTCCGGCCAATCGCAGAGCAATATTTTAACAGGTTGAAACTGGATATTTTAGCTGACTAACGATGTTTGATGAGTACGGCACAGAGTAAGAAGAAGAAGAAGAGGGAGGCAAGGAGGAAGAAGATGATATATTATTATATAAATAATAAATGGTGTAGCTATAGAGTATATGTATAATTATGTATCATATAATAGCATAGAGTGTATGTTTCATAGAGTATAGTAATAACCGTATAAACCAGTAGCCGTAGATCATATATAATGGTAGAGAATATGATAGTATAATATATAATAGCATACAGCATATATAATAGTGGAGCCATAGATAGTATAATAGCATAGAGCATATATACATATAATAGTCTAACCGTAGAGCATATATATATATATATATATAATAATGTAGAGCATATACTAGCCGTAGGTTGGCAGCACTGCTAAGTTGACAACACTACCGAAAAAATCTGGAGGGAACGTGGTGGCGGGAAAGTGAGGTTAGGAAATCTGGCGGGAAAAGTGAGGTTAGGAAATCTGGCGGGAAAATTTGGCGGGAAAAGTGAAGCCGACATGGGCGCAGCCATCTTGGGGGCGGAGCCTGATGACGTCACGAGTCACGTGACCAAAATGCTGGCTTCTGATTGGCTTGCTCAATCATTGGGTCTCCTACTCATATCGGACTTAACGTAATATAACCTCAAATATTGAGCAGTTTAAAAGCCTGCTTGGCCAAGCAAGGTTTATTAGGCCCACTACTTGAAGACAGATTACTTAGCTCAATGATTCAAATAAACATAATATTGTTAGAAAGTGTTAGTTCATAAAGCAGAAAACCAAAATTATCAGGCGACCTACCATTCACCATTTTGGAAGAATAGGCGAAAACACTAGAAGGCTAAAAGGAAGGGTAGGCTTGAAACTTATACGTCAGTAAATTTGTCGCCTAGAGCTCACTAACGATCAATACGGATGACATACCAACTAAAGTAATTACTAGTTACTAGGGATCCTAGCGGAATGAGGTGAAACAAAATTACCGGCCACAACTAACAACTAATTAACTTATCAACATTAATTTTGACAAACTTAAGCAACATCGTCAAGATATCTGTTTACATGTTTGAATGGTATATAGTGTATTCATTAACTAGTTATTAATTATAAAGTTGTTTACCCTCTAGTTAATTCTGGGCAATTTGTTGAAAAAGGTTGTTTGTCATCAAAATAGTGGGCGGATTTCGCACCAAGAGTGTAACTAAAAACACATTTTCAACATTAATTGTGCCCAACTTAATCAAAAGCGTCAAGATATCTGTTTCCATTTCCAAATAGTATATAGTGTATTCATTAACTTGTTATTAGTTAGAAAGTTGTATACCCTGTAGTTGGCTTATCTCTGGATAAGCCGTTGAAAAGCATTGTTTTTCATCAAGATAGCGGACGGATTATTAGATAAGTTAGCGGGCGGATACTTTTATTTAACAATAAACTAGCAGGGGTCCCGTTTTCCGCTCGGGCATCTCGCAGGCACAGAGTCAGATGTTTTGTTTTACATTATAATCACCTGATTGACTAAATAAAATATAACTGCCCACAAGGCACATAATAAAGATACAAATTATCTTAGCGTGTTTATTTTTCCAGATTATTTTTCTGTTTTAACCGAGTTGTAGAAGGGTCCTGTTATTTTCCCTATGCGTGGTCCCGTGGTGCTTGTTTGATGAAAGGTGTGTTGACCCTTGCAAAATCTTTGAGCGGTCACATTCCTTTCATTCCTAGAGACAAACATTACAAATACTAGTAAAAACCGAATATCCGGTAATTATAATGTAGTTTTTATATTTCTTAACCCATACTCTTAAGTTTTTAAGAAGTAGACTATTGTAATAAAGTTCAAACTTTGAATTTTGATATATATTTAATTATTTGTTGAATATATATTATTAAACCAGTTAACATAATAAGGGTATTTAAATTAATTAATATAATACAGTGCAGGTAATGGAAGGAGGGGAGTTGATTAATATTGCTACATTATTGGAAAACATGTACAAAAAGGGTCAAGTCGTAAACTATTGATTTACAACCACCAGGTTGTCAGCTGCAACTCGTCAGCTAACTTGAGTCTGGTAACCTTTTTTACTAATAAAAGATGAAATCGAAATACTGCTGCAATGTTGTAGTTAGTATAATATGGTTCCAGATTAAAATATTAACCTCAGGAAATACAACACAATGCAATGTGCTCTCTCTGTCATTCATTAGTGTAAGTGGATGATTAGGAGTGTTATATGAATGATTGACTACCTCCTATTGAGCAGTTTAAAAGCCTGCTTGGCCAAGCAAGGTTTATTAGGCCCACTACTTGAAGACAGATTACTTAGCTCAATGATTCAAATAAACATAATATTGTTAGTAAGTGTTAGTTCATAAAGCAGAAAACTAATATGTCTGTTACCTCCAAAATTATCAGGCGACCTACCATTCACCATTTTGGAAGAATAGGCGAAAACACTAGGAGGCTAAAAGGAAGGGTAGGCTTGAAACTACCCTAAAATATAACTGAATAAAGATACAAATTATCTTTATTCAGTTACAAGCTTGTAACAACCTAAAACAGGCGCCATACAAACTTCTTAATGGTAAGGTAACCGGTATTGCTTTGTGGTTGCTAAATGAGTCGATGTTATTATTATAGGCTTAAAATGGTTACAATTATAAACCTGAAACAACTTATTGAGGATCGTTGTTGTCTTTGAATGCATAACTTTCGAAAATGCAGCTAAAATTTGCCTACTTATCACTTAACCACTCTATCGGCGATCTTACTTCGATGATGCTAGCGGTTATATTCTTTCTGTATAGTTAGTTTGATAATTAATCCAAACAAAATTTAACGACTTAAAACAATAAATTCAAAATACAACTTTATGTTTACAAAAGAATTTTAGAAAACAAAAAAACAGATAGAGGAATAAACTTTAAAATCGACCTTATTTAAACTGTTTATATAATGCCACAATCACATTAGCATAACTAAATATAAGTCATAACAATATCCAGTTGCACGATGTTGTGTGATCTGTACATTATTTAAACAAAAACTGAAATTACACTCATAAATAAAAGTTCTGTACAACGATTTCAGTCGTTAGTGGTTTTATTGATGTAAGCTTTTCGTTAACTATACCGGAGCTTGGACTAGAGGTCCGAGGATCAAAAGGTGCAGTGTTAAAATAAAATAATGTAAAATAATGCTTGAACCTAATGTTAAACGATAATTGTAATTTTGAATAGTAAAAGATGAAACCGATTAGCGTTTTATATTAAGTTCAAAATGAAAAGTTAACCTGATTAAGTAATATAGGCCTACAT
Organism: Allygus modestus; assembly: GCA_963675035.1. Classification (NCBI taxonomy): domain Eukaryota; kingdom Metazoa; phylum Arthropoda; class Insecta; order Hemiptera; family Cicadellidae; genus Allygus; species Allygus modestus. The sequence continues at coordinate 510,055,223 of OY776111.1, forward strand.
TATCACCAAAGAACCTTGGTTTATCGGTAAGCCTATGGCTCTGGGGGGTTGAAGGGTTCTGGTAATTATTTTTTTACCAAATTTTGCATACCCCCTATTTTTGGGGCGAGAAATTCATTAAAACCATCGCCAACCCCCTACGACCCCCCCTTTTTTATTTAGGAGAGGTAAAAACCCCCCTTTTCCACTTTTTTCCAAGCTGATTTTTTTTATTTTTTATTACATCCTAAGGAACACAAAACAACTTTAAAACATGATACTTACCCCCTAATTATTGAATAAGGGGGTAAAACAGTTATCTGAATGTCTTTTTTAGGGGTCTGGGGGGTGGGAAAGAACCGAACAAGAAGGCGGCTTCAAATTTTGCATACCCCCTATTTTTGGGGCGAGAAATTCATTAAAACCATCGCCAACCCCCTACGACCCCCCCTTTTTTATTTAGGGGGGGTAAAAACCCCCCTTTTCCACTTTTTTCCAAGCTGATTTTTGTTATTTTTTATTACATCCTAAGGAACACAAAACAACTTTAAAACATGATACTTACCCCCTAATTATTGAATAGGGGGGTAAAATAGTTATCTGAATGTCTTTTATAGGGCTCTGGGGGGTGGGAAAGAACCGAACAAGAAGGCGGCTTCAAATTTTGCATACCCCTTATTTTTGGGGCGAGAAATTCATTAAAACCATCGCCAACCCCCTACGACCCCCCCTTTTTTATTTAGGGGGGGTAAAAACCCCCCTTTTCCACTTTTTTCCAAGCTGATTTTTTTTATTTTTTATTACATCCTAAGGAACACAAAACAACTTTAAAACATGATACTTACCCCCTAATTATTGAATAGGGGGGTAAAATAGTTATCTGAATGTCTTTTATAGGGCTCTGGGGGGTGGGAAAGAACCGAACAAGAAGGCGGCTTCAAATTTTGCATACCTCCTATTTTTGGGGCGAGAAATTCATTAAAACCATCGCCAACCCCCTACGACCCCCTTTTTTTATTTAGGGGGGGGTAAAAACCCCCCTTTTTCACTTTTTTCCAATCTGATTTTTTTTATTTTTTATTACATCCTAAGGAACACAAAACAACTTTAAAACATGATACTTACCCCCTAATTATTGAATAAGGGGGTAAAACAGTTATCTGAATGTCTTTTTTAGGGGTCTGGGGGGTGGGAAAGAACCGAACAAGGGTTGGCGATGGTTTTAATGAATTTCTCGCCCCAAAAATAGGGGGCATGCAAAATTTTAAGCCGCCTTCTTGTTCGGTTCTTTCCCACCCCCCAGAGCCCTATAAAAGACATTCAGATAACTATTTTACCCCCCTATTCAATAATTAGGGGGTAAGTATCATGTTTTAAAGTTGTTTTGTGTTCCTTAGGATGTAATAAAAAATAACAAAAATCAGCTTGGAAAAAAGTGGAAAAGGGGGGTTTTTACCCCCCCTAAATAAAAAAGGGGGGGTCGTAGGGGGTTGGCGATGGTTTTAATGAATTTCTCGCCCCAAAAATAGGGGGTATGCAAAAATTGAAGCCGCCTTCTTGTTCGGTTCTTTCCCACCCCCCAGAGCCCTATAAAAGACATTCAGATAACTATTTTACCCCCCTATTCAATAATTAGGGGGTAAGTATCATGTTTTAAAGTTGTTTTGTGTTCCTTAGGATGTAATAAAAAATAAAAAAATCAGCTTGGAAAAAAGTGGAAAAGGGGGGTTTTTACCCCCCCCTAAATAAAAAAGGGGGGGTCGTAGGGGGTTGGCGATGGTTTTAATGAATTTCTCGCCCCAAAAATAGGGGGTATGCAAAATTTGGTAAAAAAATAATTACCAGAACCCTTCAACCCCCCAGAGCCATAGGCTTACCGGTTTATCAAGTTGTATTTTACGCAAACAGTTGAGGTTATGTTCTACTGCCAATAATCAGGTAATGTTAAGAGTTATGTAAGATTTTGTAACTTATTTATTCGTACACTTTTTTGATAATAATGGTATTTTATTATATTCCAAGGTTAAATGAGTAAGTCACATAAACATTTAACTTTGTTCTATTTCATGATTTTAACTAGCTAAAGCAAATTTATTTCCCTATAAACTAGAACAGTTGTGTAAATATCATCAATAGTTATAGCTTTACCAAAAAAACGAAAACATCTCCACCAGAATATATCGGTTTTATATAAATTGCCCGCTACAACACTATTAAATAATGTTGTTATATCACCGATTCTATTTTACCAACAACAAATCCGACTCTATTTCCATTTGTTTAACACCATAACAAGGTTTAATTTGCTTGGCTTCACATTTAAGCATTTAAGTTACTGGATTGGGTAACTTTCAGATAATACATGTTGTTGCTAGTGGTGAAGCTCTATAATTATATTCAATGAATATGCTGTCGGGATTGTCTAAGTATTTTAACTCATTGGTTGTGGCCGGAAATTTTAAGTTTAACCTCATTCCGCTAGGATCCGCTAGTTAATTAGCAATCTCTTTAGTTGGTATGTCATCCGTATCGATCGCTAGTGAGCTCAAAGTTACATATTTTTTTAATTTTCAAGACTATCTACCATTTTAGTCTATGGGTCTATTCTCCCAATATGGTGAATGGTAGGTCGTCTGATAATTTGTGGATGTAACAGACATATTTTTTATCTGCTTTATGAACTAATACTTTGTATAAATATTATGTATATTTGAATCATTGTGCTATTTAATCTGCCTTAACCCTAGCAGTAGTGGACCTACTAAAACTGGCTTGGCCAAACTGGCTTTTAACTGATCAATATTTGAGGTTAGGCTACGTTAATTCAGAAATCATATTCGTATGTTTTTTGTATGTAAATCCTACGTAAAAGTCGATTATTACGTTTCGTTTTATCAAGTCGTTAATTTAATGTGTAGTAGCCTTTCTAAAATTTAAATTAAAAAATCTATTTATATATTAAAAACTCAAATTTTGGTGTCAAATAAAGGCATTGTTTTGAGGAAAATCTATGTATTTAGTTTCCACAGTAGATTTCCCAATCCGGAAATGAATAATAATATATTTTAAGCATTATCGTTGTTAGCTTTTCGTTGACTATACCTGATTCCCGTATTGAACCATTGCTAATGCAGAGGGACGATCCCGATGCGTTGTAAAAGTTATGTTTTGTTGCTCTGATTATTGATGTACCGGTACACATAATACTTGTAAACGGATCAGTAATAAAGTTATTGAAATACCATCATAATATTTTAAGACAGCAATAACCAGAAAAGGCAATTGCTTATTTGAGTAGCCATCACGTAAACTGCATACGACTCGATTGATTGAGGTTATTTTTAACAAATACAACAAAAGGTATGTATCATTATTCTGTGTTAAGTCATACGCCACGTTATTATGCTGGCTCTCCTTTGTTAGTACTGTTATTGGTTGTGATAGTTCACCTTATATTTTACATTATAGGCTTAAAGAGGTTTATAAATCTTTTGGAAACGTATCTACTGCAAACCTAGTATTCCTAGGTTACTATAAGCCAATATTTTCAATTTTAATTTACAAGCAGATTAGGAATTAGTTAATCTAACTTAATTCTGTCTAGAAACTTTTGTAGGACTAAGAATAGTTGGTGATTTTTACGTTCCTCTGTGAACGGAAAAATCACCAACTATTCTTAGTCCTACAAAAGTTTCTAGACAGAATTAAGTTAGATTAACTAATTCCTAAACGAACTAATTAACTAATTCTTTAAACGAACATGTAATGATTTCTTTGATTACTTTTTAATTATCCTAAGAGTGATTTGCTACTATATCTCGTAACTTTATTACGTATTTTAAAATCCACTGTCTTGGTGGCATTGTGGGACTCCGGGGTGATAAGTGGGGAGTTTTCGAAAGAGGGAGTAATATTGATATGTCGTAGGAGTCTGAAAATAACTTACAAGTAGCTTAAAATGCATAATAAATACATTTATTAATATAAAAAGTTGTTTTGCTAATAAACATCGAACAAGGTATCTTTTAATAAGTATTCTAATATATTTTAGTTCCACAATGATAAACCTGAAACAACTTATTGAGGATCGTTGTTTGAATTAATATTGGCCGTTGTTTTAATAGGGAAATCAGACATGAAAAATAAATTTTTTGAAGCAATTTTCAGAATATTTGATTTCTTGAAACTACAATACACATATTCTTTATGAAGGTATGTGCTACATTGCCTGAACCTCTCAAAAATGTCAAATAAGAAAGATAAATCAAATACATTTTCTAAAAATTTGTTCAGTGCCGAATCGACATCAATCAATAATACAAATACTATTTTTTTATTCTTTTCGTTTAACCTGAATCTAATGGTATAAAATAAAAGTAAGTCTCCACACGACCTACTAAACTCCCTTTCATAATATTTCCTCCACTCCTCCGAAAGCTAGTATTTATTATAAAGTAAAATTTCCACAGTGTGATAAGATTATCAGAAAATTTGATATAAGCTATCACTTAAAAACTCACATGGAAAACGTTCAACCTTAACTAGTTTCCACTCATGGTTATTAATAATAACGATAACTTTCCAGAAACCGATCAACCTATTGATTTATAAAAACCTAGTACAAATTGGGTTAACAGATTTAACGGGATCTACCAAATTTGATTCCAATTGGACAGTTACCAAATAAAGTTAATAGTATAGAAAATGAAAGGAGGCCTTCTGTAATACAGTATGTACAGTATGTATGGCTTGACCCTCGACTGTTATTAATCAAACCTCTAGAATAAAGGCAAGTAATGAGCTATAATATTACTAGCCTTTAAATGATGACATTGAGTAAGATTTTCTCAATGAGATAAATTGATAAGAAAATCCAAGTTAGTTTCAAATCGAGATGTTATTATTTCTGATAACGAGGACGAACCATCTCCAACAAAACGACCGCGACTTGATATTAAACCAACACAGAAAGACAGAACAGTTTTTAATACTTCACACGGTGCAGCTTTTTTAACCATGAACGCCATTGTTAATCTTATAAATAAACCATTTACATCTATACCTCCACCAAACGAATCAGAAATCGAGTTGTCAATCTCGGTCACTGGCATCCCGACAAGTCCCGGTACTGGTAGTCCCGGAACTGGTAGCAGACTCAGAAGTCTGGAGTCTGCTACACTGACTCTGGAATCTGCTAAATAAAAGAAGGCTTAAAATTTTTTGAACTTGACTGAATAGAAGCACGCAGAATGAAAATTGGTCGTAAACTTAAAATACAAAACGTAGACCAAAAAGAAATTAAAACCGCTTTAAGTTGGCTGGGCAGTTATTACGCAGAACAAATGTTGTATAGTACAAGCTAGATTTATATAATCTTATAGTAAACTATAGTTATAAAAGTTTAAACATAAATTAGCTCGGGAAAAGACGTTATAAAGTATTTTTACAGAAGTAAAAACAAAGCTAGTGGTTTATACTTTCACCAACAACAGCTGACTTTGGGGTGAAAAGGTAAACCGCAATGGAAAATATTTTTGTAAACAATTCACAGAGAACAATGGTTTTCAGCAAACAAATAATCGAAAATGTGTTTGATATAAGAGTTGTATTTTTAAATTCAAAATTTATCCTCACTTTTATTTATAACGATTTAAATTGTATTTTCTAAAAATGTGTTGTTAAGGAAAACGGCTTGACATCGGTTGCAGACTATATAATTTTATAGTCTGTCGTCAGTTATGATGCAATGGGAACGGAGGGGCAGAGGGGAAAATGGTGGCCACCATGTAGGCATTACATTTCTTGGAGATTAACATATGTATGAGAGCTGAAGATGCTCGATGGGTTTATTATATCTATATATCAACTTTTCGTTAACTATCTTGGAACTCGTAAACGGGGAACAAATTAAATGGATGCAGTGTTAAAATATAATATTATTTTGTAACGTCTAACTGTATGCCTAAAAACATGTTCTAGAGTAGGGCTAGTAATAAAATTGAATAACACATTATTAGTTAAAATATAATCTGAATTGGGAGTAGAAAATCACACACAGTATCACAGTAGAATGTTGTGTGTTCAAGTTATATATTACTTGAATGGTTGAGGTTATGTTTAAGAGATAATATAAGTCAGGTAAAGATACTTTTTATAAAACTTGTAAATGTTCAGCAACATAAATTTAGAATTTCAGCAACAGTTACAGGCTTTGCCCAAGATACAAAAACATCCCAAGCATACTACATCGGTTTTATATAGATTTGCCGACACGGTGGCCACAACACTAATTACCGTAATGTTAAATCACCGATGCCATTCCATCGGTGTAGTTACAACCGTACAATGTTAAAACCATCTGAATAATTTCCCATTTTTACAACGTAATTAGGTTTTATTTGATTGGCTTCATACTTGAGCATTTAAGTTCTTGAACTGAGTAACTTCCTTAGTAATATACGTTGTTTTTAGTGATAAAGCTCTATATTTATGTTTAATGAACATGGTGTCGCGTATGTGCGGAGATTTGGTCGTTGCGCCCTAGCTCATTCCGCCAGGCTCCGTAGTACCTAACTAATGTAGTTAGTTTGTTAACCGTCTAGATTTTGTGATACAAACTGACGCAATCATCAAGTGTTTGTAAATTATGTGTTCTGGAACTGTTTTGTTTTGATGGGTCATAATTCCAGAATACAACCAATGTTAAATATGATTGCTACACCAACTCTGCCCATACGCAGTATTAGTATTTCTAACTTTTTTTACTAATGAAAGTTGAAAATGATTTACTGCTGCAATATTGTAAATAGTCTATGGTCTCACTTAAAAAAATGCAGCATCAAATTGCCAATCTCCTAACCACTCTGTGGATGGTTAATATGATTTTTCTTTAACGATGCTGGCGATTATATTTATATCTGTGTATTTAGTTAATAATTTACTCAAACTAATAGTATTCGGTGAAAAAATACATTATAAATGTAACTGCATGTTTACAAAAGAATTTTAGCAAAAGAGAAACAAATATAAGTAGGACTATAAAATCTTCATTATTTGAACTTTGAATTTGCTGCCACGTTCACGTAACTAAATTGAACATAAATAATAATAATTTCCGGTTGCACGATGTTGTGTAATCTGTACCTTATTTTAACATAAACAAAACTACACTCATAAATAAAAGTACAAAGTTTTCAGTCCCTAGTGTTTTATAAATGTAAACTTTTCGTTAACTAAATCTAAAATAAATAAATAAATAAGGTCTTTATTTGGCAAGCGTTAATCAAAGTACAAACTCTGTTTTTCATTACAACTTTTGTCAGAAAAGAAAAGAAAATAACATTACATTCGATAAAAACAAAACGAAAAATAAAAAGTAAATATCCAGGTCAGACGAACACTTCCTTTACATATTCCTTAAACCTAAAATAACTGCACTCTTTTAAGGTGGATGGCAAAGCATTGTACTTTTTTGGGCCAAAGTACCTAAACCCTTTTTTCCCGGTTTCCAGTTTTGTCTTTGGCAGGTGCAATAGGCTGTCCTGTCGGGTACTACGCTCTTTAATTTCGTGCCTAAAGACCAACTTCCTCCTAAGGTACTCAGGTTTTCCCGTCTGTAGAACTTTGTGAATCAAGTTGACAGTTTGCATATCGGAGGTGCCCATAATTGACAACACCTTGGAGTTCAATCTGTACTTACTAATGTGATCAAATCTTTTCAGGTTATAGACAAATCTAAGCACTCTTTTCTGCAGCCGGGAAAGGATCGTCAAATTTTCCTGAGTAAGGCAACAGGCAAAAGCAGGAAGAGCATAGTATATTACAGGAAAAATGGTTGAACGGACAATTTCCAGCTTAGAAAGTTCTGGCAAAATTGAGCTTAATCTGCGAAGGGTTTTCAAACGGATTGTTACTGTTTTACAAATAGCTTTTACATGTTTAGAAAAATCAAGTTGGGAATCAAGAGTAACACCAAGAATCTTAAGAATATTACTTGAAGTCAGTGGTTGGCCGTCAACAAAGATACACTGCTCAACACAACTATTTGTTGATTGAGCACCAGAAGATGACCTATCTACTAACAAGACGGAACATTTACTGGAGTTCAATAGAAAACCATGATCGTCCGACCATCTATTTACACTCTCTAAATCAGTGTTGATACAACGGACAGCTTCAGCTGCTTCTGAGGGCTTAAAAGAAATTAGCAGTTGAGAATCATCCGCATAAGAATGTAAAGCACAGTGGCTCAAATGATCTTTCAAATCTGCTGTGTATATAAGGAAGAGAATCGGTCCCAAGCAACTGCCTTGAGGAACACCGACAAACCTAGAAAGTGCTGACGAGAACTGCCCGTTAACTTTTGTACGTTGAGTACGACCGGTCAAGTATGATGAAAACCACTTAACTGAGATATCATCAAACTGATAAAATCTTAGCTTTGCAAGCAGCAAATCGAAATTCACCGAATCAAAAGCCTGGGAGAAGTCAAGAGAAGTCATCACACTCTCTAAGCCCTTATCTTTTGCTGCGATAATTTCATCAATAACATTAAAGAGTGCTGAGCAAGTGCTAAACCCCTGCCTAAATCCTGACTGTGTTTCAGGAAGCAATCCTTCGGATTCTAAATGAGAGACTAATTGCTCTGCCACAGCCTTTTCCAGTATTTTGGAGATGACGGGGAGGATTGAAATAGGTCGGAAGTCAGAAACCAAAGAAGGGTTCAGGGTTTTAGGGAGAGGAACTACCACGCTCTGCTTCCAACTAGAAGGAAAATTGCCAGTGTTCAGTGATGCATTGATCAGGTGAGTAACTGCTCCAATACAGAAAGGGCTTAATCCTCTGAGCATTTTTATGGCTATTCCATCCACGCCAAATGCAGTACTTGTGATACTGTTCATTAACTCCTTTACCTTACTTTCTGATACAGAAGAAAAAGTGAAAGGTGATTTTATCCCTGCACATTTATTTCTGTTAAAGAATCTTATTTTTTCTGTGTTTGCAGTCTTGCTACAACCCATAGTTGAGAAGTAATTGTTTAAATCTTCTAGTCCAATTGAATGGTCTTTTGCTTCAACTGAACTCATTACGCCACCAGCTCGTAAAGTAGCCCAGAAGGTCTTAGGGTTTTTTGTGTCCAGATTCTCAGCAAAATACTTTCTCTTTGCTGATCGTATGGCCACATTTAGTGCATTGCGAGCCCTGCAGTAAGCATTTCTTGAAGCCTGTGCTTTCAGAGACAGGTAGTCATTTTTACATTTGTTCTTTTTCCTTGTGAGATACTTTATATTTGAGTCTCTCCAAGGAGATTTCTTTCTCGTTATTCTTTTTCTCACCATAGGGGCACATTCATCATACACTTGAATTATATTTGTAGTTATTGCATTGGCGATATCGTTAACGTTTTGCTGTGTCATTATGATATCCCAGTGTATGTTAGTAGCAACGTCAAGAAACTTATCGCCATCAAAATCTCTGAAATTTCGATATGCTTGGACACGAGAGACAATAGGAGCTGTGTTCAAATACAATAAATGTTTGTGACCTTAAACCTAATGTTAAACTATAATTGGTATTTTTAATAATAGAATATGAAATCGACTAGCGTTTTATATTAATTTAAAAATTAAATATCAATCTGAACAGGTTATATGTAGTATCACCAACGAACCTTGGTTGATCAAGTTGTAATGTACGTAAACAGTTGAGGTTATGTTCTACTGCCAATAAAATTAGGTAAAGTTATGAACTATGTAAAATTCTGTAATTTATTTATTCATACGCATTTTTTATAATATTGGTATTTTATTATGGTCTACAGTTAAATAAGTATGTAACGTAAACGCTTAGCTTTGTTTTATTTCATGAATTAATCAGGCTAAAACTAATGAGTTTTCCTCTAACCTAGAACAGTCAGTTTCAGCAATATTTAGGCTTACAGGCTTTGCTAAAGATACAAAACCATCCCCACCAGACTACATCGGTGTGATAATCATTTCCCATCACAACTTTAACCAATGTTGAATCATCGACAAAATTCCAGAAACATACCACCAGAATCAATTAAAATTCTTTTAACGCTATAATTAGGTAAGATTTCTTGGCTTCATATTTGAGCATTTAAATTCTTAAATTGAGTAAATTCCTTGTAATACATGTTGTTGCTTGTGGTAAGATCTATAATTATGTTTAGTTTAATAAATGTGTCAGCATGAATATCCGTAGCTTTGTTCGTTACGGCCAGTCATATTAAGTTTAGCCTCATTCCGCTAGGATCCCTTTTAATTGCCTTCGTTAATCTGTCAACCGTGTTGGCTACTAATCAGCTCTAGCTGACACTTTTACTCACGTTTATACGTTTCAAGACTTACTACCGTTTCAGTATTTTAGTCCATGGGTCTATCCGTTCATAGTGGTGTATAGTAAGTAGTATGATAATTTGTGGGAAGTGTCATACTTCATTATTGATTATTTTTTGCATAGTGAACTTTACTTAGTATTAATTAGCCTACTATGTATATTTTGAAGAATGGAGGGAAGAATGCGGACCCCCTGTTTGAAAGCCTCATCCCAGCTGTCACAGGGGCACGAGAGTTGGCCCTCTGAAGGGTCGATTCGGCTGCCGTCCCATCCCACCCTTTCCTTTTCTGCTATATCCTATATTTCTGGTAACCTGGGCAATATTCCCGCTTGTGGAAGACATGACTATCAGCTATGCTGGGGTTTCCTAATCCGCAACAATGATGATGATGATGATGATGATTATCAATTACCTTATAGAAGAAACGTTTTTTAATATAATTCTTAAAAGTATGCATTGTGGTGGTGATTAAGCTTACGCTTTCTATATAATGTAAACAAAATTAACCACGCAGTTATTCCTTATCCGATTGCAGCAAAGAAGGCATCGTCTGATTTGTGTTTAAATTTCATACATTTTAGTTTGAGAACATAATTTTAGTTATTCAAAATATCTGTTATAAAAATGTACATAAAAGTTTTAAAAGGTACCGTATTCAAGTGGTTTATATGCAATTAAAGGAAACTTTAAATACATAACGAATATTTTAAGTATCTCACCTTATCAACAAACTAATCGTGTTAATGGTCTATTTTTTAGATATTACAATATAAATGAAACACAACTTTTACAAAACGTTTACTTTGATGAAAAACATCAAATTATAGATAGCTTTACAAAATACTACAGTGAAAGTATGTTTTGTTTCAGATCAGATGACATTGGTGACGGGTGGGGATATTTCGTAGTGAAATAGAGGCTCTTATTAAAGCTACTTATTAAAATTAATTTTCATCAAAATGCCGAACAAAAGTGAAATGATCTTTTAAGAATAGGGGCAGCTGAGAATATGTATTGTTGCTCGATCCCAAAAATGAAAATGGAAATACAGAGTTGAAGATTTATTTGATAACTAACATAAGCGCCATTTTTAATATAAGAAATATTTAAAAACTCAACTATGTCGACGAATACCAGCGAGCACCCTCATAAGTGTCTAACATGTGAGAAGACATTTAAACGGTCTGGGCACCTGAAGGTTCACCAGTTGACACATACAAAAGAGCGTCCTCATAACTGTCCAGTCTGCAATAAAAGCTGTATTCACAAATGTAATTTAAGAGATCATTTGTTATCGCATACTGGTGAACGCCCTTACAAATGTCCACAATGTGATAAATCCTATGTACAGTCGGTGAACTTAAAACGTCACATGTTTACACATACTGGTGAGAGTCCTTATAAATGTCCACAATGTGATAAATCCTATATACAGTCAGTGAACTTAAAACGTCACATGTTTACACATACTGATGAGCGTCCTTATAAATGCCCAAAATGTGATAAATCATTTACACAGGCAGTAATTTTGGAAAGTCATATGTTCACACATTCTAGTGAACTTCCACATAAATGTCCTATCTGTAAAAAAGGCTTCAGTCGTATTCCTTTTTTGAGAAATCATATTTTATTCCATACTGGTGAGCGCCCTTTCAAGTGTCCAACATGTGATAAATGCTTTAGACTGTCGGGGAGTGTAAAGCGTCATATGTTGACGCATACAGGGGAGCGTCTACATAAGTGTAAAAAATGTGAAAAATCCTTTCCACAACGAGTGCATTTAAAGTGTCATATGTTGACACATACTGGTGAACGCCCTCATAACTGTCCAGTCTGTAAAAAAGCGTTTACTAACAAAAGTCGTTTAAGAGAACATCTGTTATTGCATACTGGTGAGCGTCCTTTCAAGTGTCTAACATGTGATAAATCCTTTACACTGTTGGAGAGGGTAAAGCGTCATTTGTTGACGCATACAGGGGAGCGTCCACATAAGTGTCAAATTTGTGATAAATCCTTTGCAAAAAAAGGAAATTTAAAGTGTCATATGTTGACACATACTGGTGAACGCCCTCATAACTGTCCAGTCTGTAAAAAAGCATTTACTACCAAAAGTCATTTAAGAGAACATGTGTTATTGCATACTGGTGAGCGTCCTTTTAAGTGTCCAAGCTGTGATAAATCTTTTATTCTGTCAGGACATTTAAAAAATCACATGTTCATACATACTAGTGAACGTCCTCATAAGTGTCAAAAATGTGATAAATCATTTACACAGTCTGGGCATCTAAAATATCATTTGTTGAAACATTCTGGTGAACGTCCTTATATGTGTCTAAGATGTAACAAATTATTTACTCTATCAGGACATTTAAAGAGTCACATGGTCACACATACCGGTGAACGTATTCATGAGTGCCCCATATGTGATAAATCCTTTACTGTGTCACAGAATTTAAAACGCCATATGTTATCGCATACTGGTAACCGACCTCATAAGTGTCCAAGATGTGTTAAAGCCTTTACCCGATTAGAAAGCTTAAGACGTCATATTTTGACACATACTGGTGAACGTCCTCATAAGTGTCCAAGCTGTGATAAAGCATTTAAAACATCTAGAAACTTAAAGAATCATATTCTGACCCACAAAGATGTTTGCCCTTATAAGCGTCCAAGACGTGAGGAATCCTCTGAAAGCTTAGGAGCATTAAAGAATACTGATGAGTGTGATTATAAGTGTACTGTTTGAAGTCCTTCACCACATCAGGACATTTGAAGACACATATGACGATACATATGCTTAAGCGTCATCAGAATTGTTGTAAATGCAACAAACCCTTTCCTCTCAAAGCAGCGGATCAGTGTCCTAAGCTGTGCCAATCGTGCCAGGACATTCTACCGTATCAGGTGGTAATATAACGCTTACGTTGAATCCTTATCCATTGTAACACCCTTATCCTTCATCATGGTTCGTAAATGTTCAGGGTAAAAAATTGTATGTATGACAATCGTATTTCGTACAATACTGTGTGCATAATATTTATATATGACATTCATCCGTATGCCTTTACGAACATTGGAGTTTTATAAAACGCTATATTGACACATATAGTAGCATAGTATTAATTAGCTGTATTAATTAGCATAGTAGCTGTTTAAAATAAATTGATATAACTGATTTAGTATTGACAAAACCGTTTTGAGATTCATACACAGTTAATGGTTGCTGCTGATTTAAAGCAAAATATCATTGATGATTGCAGAATGCCGTAGTTTATGCAACAAACAATATCAATCCAATGTGTACACATTTACAATGCATGCCATTAAAATGTAACAGAGTATTTTTTTATTTACAGGGTATTTAAGATTCTAATTTTATTAGTTTTTATTTATTTTGATACAACTCGAATTTTATTTGTTACATAGTATTATTTATATTGAGTAGGTCGAGATTTTAAATTGCGTGAAAATAATTATTTTTATTTCAAGTGAAAGTTTCAAAAATGTACATATCTTTAAGCCTTCTTAATCTTCGAGTTAGTAAGTCTTTGTTCGTAAATACACTGCAAAGACAATGTATATGTCTTTATTACCGTTTCGTTCATCAAGTAATTTTGATTAATTACTAATTTATAAGTGTTTACAAATCTAAATTAAGTTAAAGTTATAAGAGTTTCTTGAATTATATATATATATATATATATATATATATTCTTTATCAATAGATAAAGAAACAATAATTTGACGTTACTCAGGAAAAACTGAGTAAATTAAAAATCGGGTAAATCAATATGCAGTAAATGTAGTATTTTGGATTTACATTATACAGCAATATTTGCTTTTGAACTATTAAAATTCCCAAACATATTGCAAAAAAAACACCAAACATATTACGAATCCAGGCATGAATTTAGCTACTAATCTAGAAAGATTTTTTCGTATCACTAAAAGTATTCAAGAATAAAATTTAGTATAGCCTATTAAAAAAAGATAAGCTGATGAACTGCGATGATTAATAGATCAGCTAATCCATACATTTTAATACAAGATTTTTAACCATATCTATGCATGGAACAAAACCAGAACGATCAAATATTGCATCACACCTAATTGAAAACAATCACAGCCTAGATGATATAGAAGAAAACATGACAGTCGTCAAGCTTGGTCAAAAAGAAAGGAATATGTCAGCATAGGAATAGTTAATTATTTTTAAAGAGAAAATATGTAACCAAGAAAATATTATAAATGAGCAGCTAAAATATGAATCTGGCGTATTAACTATATAAAAAATAAAAAAAAACATATAGCACAGTTTAGATAGCATACAACCAGCCGACGACGTCCACCATATGGATTAATGGAATCATGGGAAACGACACTAGCACCACCAACCCCTCGCCAACAACTATTTCCCCAAACACTGTCCGCCATCTTTATTCGAGCGTCAGAAGTCCTAAAGATGAGTTTTATTTCGTAATTCCAATTTTGTGGAGTAATTTTACAACTCTTAATCAAACTATTAATAAACTATAAATAGAAGAAACTATTTAAACATAATTCCTAATATTTTTTATAAGTGAATACGTTTTTTTATATATTTATAATGTAAACTAATTACACAGTTTAATTCTATCCGATTGCAGAGAACAATTTGTGTATTTCACATATTTTGGTTGAGAAAACCCTTTTAGTAACTCAATATACTGTATTATATTACACATACAGATTTTAATTGCCACCATCTTCAAACGAATCATATACAATTAAAGAAAACATTAAAGAAAGAAAATATTTCCCAAGTATTACTTTATCAAGAAGCATATCGTTAAAAGAATAATAATTAGTTGCTAATGAAAAACTCATTTATAGATATTACAATATTAATTACATTTATACAAACAAACAAAAATATTTACTGTAGTAAAACACAAATTATAGATAGCATTCCAAAATTTGTTTCAGATAACATTACATTTATGGCCAGGACTTTTCTTTAAAAAAATAGAAGCTAGTACAAGCTTAGTAAAGTTTGTTATTAAAAGCCATGTTCGTCAAATTGCAAAATGAAAATCAGAGTGAATTTATAGTACTGGTGCAGTTGACAATTAGTATTGTTGCCCAAATCCAAATATTTAAATGGGAATATAATGTTCGGAGTCGAGAGAACCGTTGTTAATCAAATGAATAGTTAAACATTCACGACACAATGTCATTAAATACCAGAGAGCGTCCTCATAAGTGTCCAAGATGGGATAATTCATTTACTCATTCAAGAAGTTTGAAGGAACATATTTCGACGCATACTTTTAAGCGTTGTCAGAATTGTTTTAACTGCAACAAAGCCTTTCCTGTCAAAGCAGCTAATCAATGTCTTAAAAAATGCCAATCGTGCCAGGATATTCTGCCGTGTCAGGTTGTATTAAAACGCATGCCTTGAAACACATTGTAACCTAATCACACTTCGTATTATACGTTTTGTGTAAAATAATTGTGTCTTTTACAATCTATATTGATCAATACTGTGTAGGCCTACGTTATATTTGTATCAAGAAATGCCCTTACGAGTAGGAGTGTTATTAAATCATATATTTACACGTAGTAGGGTAGCTGTATAAAATAAATTAATATAACTGGTGTATTACTGAAACAAGGCTTTCGAGTATCTTACCAACCTAATCAGGATTTAATTGATAAATGCAGGAAACCTAATGTATGCAACATATAACAATCAATCTATTGCCTAGTTTTACACTCCATGTTGTTACAGATTAACGGTGAATATTCTGTTATTGTAGTAGGTTTTATTGATTCGCATTTTACTACATTTTTTTATATACTATTTTTTTTATACAATTTGTAATTTTATGGGTTTTATAGTATTAAATATATATTGAGTAGGTTTAGTTATAATATATATAGAACTATTGTATAATCATTTAATTATTTCTTATTACGAGTGAAAGACTCATAAATGTATATTTCGCACCTCTGTAAATGCTCTGATGCTTCTTCGCATTATTAGTCTTTGTTCTTAAATTCATTACAACAATAAATTTTAAATACAATTTATAATAAATTACTACTTATTTGTTTGTTTATATATTTCAATAAATTCGAATTTAGAGCTGTTTACCAATTGTAAGTATTAAAATTATATTACAGAAATGTTATGACATTTGTAATGTCTTATTTGGCGTAGTATTAACATAATTGCTATTTTTATGAATATTACATTTTCATATAACAGGTTAATTGGAGTAAACCAAAGCTGTGGATAATCTTACAAACATAAAAGTTTCTTGAATTACATAAACAGGGATCGCTTAAAAAACCTTTTAATTATTATTTTAATCATTAAATAATGTTTTGGTACAAAAACTTAGAAACAATTATTTAACGTTACTGTGGAATACTAAGTAACTTAGGACAAATACATTTCCTTGTGATTTGGTAAACTATTATAATGTCCAAGTATAAGAACTTTGTACACATTTAGGCTGCAACCGCAGCTACTAACATAGGAAGGTTTGGTTGTAGCACAAAGAGTAATAACAAATAAAATATAGCATAGCCTATTATTCTCACACATCCTTAAATTGTTGCTAATTTGATATAGACAAGTTGTAGATATTAATTTTGTATTACTGCTATAGGGTGTTATCAAAGTTCCATAAAAATAAAGTTGTTGGAGTGTAATTTATTGTTTTGTTTTATTTGCCTGGTTATGTATCTTGACCACGTAGCTATGACGTTACACACTATAATATACTGAGGAAGTAATTTAAATAGAGTTTAAAATTTCTCCTTGAGAATAAGTCCTTTAATCCAGTCCTAATAAGGTGTTGACACCCTGGAAGAAAGCTCACCGAGTTAGTGGTACAAAAAATCAGGGCTTAGTACCGTACGTATATATATAGTAGTCAAAGTGATAGGACCCAAAAAGGTATAATTTTCTTGCCGGCCTGAAACTTATACAGCTGAATAAGATGTCCCAAAGGATGACAAAAATGCATATTATAAACTTGTAAACTGGAGTTTAACAAGATGGCGGCCATTCAAAGATGGCGGATTTACTTTTTTAATAAATTAGTCATATCTCGGTTGTTTTTTATCCAAATTTGCCAACTCTTTTTTTGTTGAATAGATAATTGTATTTTACAAATAAAGTTTTCTGACAATATTATCTGTGTATGGCTTGGTTTTCTGTTTATTTAATAAAATATGTAAGAATTACAGGGCATTAATTGCTTTAATCCTGTATATCTCCTAAACTATACATTTCAGTTGAAATACACTAATTATATAAAAGATAGAAAATATTATAAGCTTTACAATGGTATATGACATAAGGGGATTTAAAATACATATGCAAATATAAGAGGTGCAGAACTGCTGGAGGGCAGCGCTCGGTGCGATGTGGTGACGCGGGCCAGCCTCAGCATAGTCCGAGGCCTTATAGGCCGAAAATATTTCACTTCTGGCTACCGGTACCACATTTTGCTCGTTGTTTCTTCATCTAATTAACTTTTAAAATCCGCTGGGAGACACTCTCTCAGAGCTGCCTAACCCCCTGTGTTGTCATTAAGATGGCGGATCGGAAACTATACAGGGTTTGCTTTAAACGTTTGTAACTCCTTTACCTGGTGCTTGATTTTAACATTAAAGATGTCATTTTAAAGAACATAACCTATTTAAAATTCACCGTTATTATCAAGATCGTTAAGTATTTATTAGTCTGTTTGTTCAAGTGTTAATTCTACAAAATTTAGATTTGTTTCAAATTATTAAAAAAAAAACGCTATTACTGTACTCGGTACGGTAAGACTTGGACCCGTGACTATAATAATTTTACTTAAAATTGGTTTATATACCTGAATTTAAGTAATCCAATTTGTTGCTTCATGCAACCAGTTTCAACTCCTTGGAGTCATTATCAGGCCGTTGGTACAAGGATAAAACAACCTCTTCATTTGATGGTCGTCATGACGTTCATCACACAAACGATAACACATACGGACAAAGGACACGAACATTTAAAAACACTAAACACAAAAGGGGGGTGCGATGCGTACCGGGCGGAAGTGAAGTCTAGCCAATATTTCACATTTGGCTATCGGTACAAAATTTTGCTCGTTGTTTCTTCAAGTAATTAATGGTGGAATGGTGCCCCCTTTTGTGTTTAGTGTTTTTTAAATGTCCTTGTCCGTTGTCTGTTCGATGTCCGTATGCGTTTTCGTTTGTGTGATGAACGTCATGATGACCTTCAAATGAAGAGATTGTTTTTTCCTTGTACCAACGGATGATGATGACTCCACGGAGTTGAAACCGGTTGCATGAAGCAACAAATTGGATTACTTAAATGCAGGTATATAAACCACTTTTAAGAATTATACAGTAATCCGGAGGCTAAAATCCATCAATAAAATAACTTTACGTTCAAACCAACCTAGCTACAATAAATATATTTTTTTAGAACTTGTATATGTATAATTTTGTATATTACCCTTTTGTAAATGTACAGATTTTTTTAGATTCGAGACCGTTTACACTGAAACTTTTTAAGTAACCCTTCGATTTTGAATAAATTTATTGTGAGTACGTGAGACAGTATTTACTTTCTTGAGTTCGAAAACCAGAGAAATTGGATGAAGGGAAAACTTCATGGTGTTTGAATTAGATTAACAAATAACATTTTTAGATTGTTCTTATACAAGTTTTTTTATATGCACAATTTTTTCTTTGAAACAGGACATTAAAAACTAAACAATTTGGTATTTTGAATTATTTTATTATGGTGCGGAGAAAATCTAGAAAACCTATTCTTCATATTAATTTTATGGGGAATAGGTATAAAGCGTTTTTACAACAAGTACTGTATTAATGAAAACTTAACATTTGATTTTACTAACTAATTTAGCTCGAAAGAGCAATTATTTTGCATTTTAAATGTTTTTTTTATTTGGTTATTATAAGTATGTACCTCACTACCACAACTAAAGTCTTGCCAAGGGCCATTAACATTATTCATAAATAAGCTAGATAAAACAACTTGTTTATTCTCCTAGGGTAAACATAAGGGCTGAGCTTGTAGATTTATTATATAAGAGAGTACAAATTATAATTTTTTATGCAACTATTATTAGACCACAACTTCATCAAAAATGCCAAGTTTCATCAAAATTTATTTAGATACAAAAAATATATAACATGTTATATATACTCCATAGAAATAACATTATACACCGTACTGTGTTTAGCACTTTCGATAACTCGGAAACGGATTGACATAAAACCAAAATTTAAAAATCAAAATATTTGATTTGTTATAATAAAATTCGTTTAATGTCAATCCGTAAAATCTAAAGGATATTTTAAATATTTAAAACTCAGTAAAAACCTCTTCCCTTGATCCAATTTAGGTTTTCGAACTCAATACAGAATGTACTGTCTCACATATTCATACTACATGAGTAGGGGTGCTCCCTACTTACATGTATTCAAAATCGAAGGGTTTCTTACAAAGTTTCAGTGGAAACGGTTTTGTACCTAAAAAACTGTACATTTACAAAAGGGCTATATTCAAAATTATACATAAACATGTTCTAACAAAAATTATATTTATTGTAGCTAGGTTGGTTGAACGTGAAGTTATTATGGTTACGGGTCCAAGTCTTACCGTAACGACTACAGTATAGCGTTTTTTTTTCAGAGTAATTCGAAAGAAATCTGAATTTTTTTGTATTAACACACTTGAACAAACAAATTAAAAAATATTTAACGATATTGATAATAACGGTGAATGTTAAATAGATTATGTTTTTTTAAATGACACCTGAAATGACAAAATCAAGCAACAGGTAAAGGAGTTACAAACGTTTAAAGCAAACCCTGTATAGTTTCCGATCCGACATCTTGATGACAACACAGGGGGTTAGGCAGCTCTGAGAGAGTGTCTCCCAGCGGATTTTAAAAGTTAATTAGATGAAGAAACAACGAGCAAAATTTGGTACCGGTAGCCAGAAGTGAAATATTTTCGGCCTATAAGGCCTCGGAATATGCTGCGGCTGGCCCGCGTCACCACATCGCACCGAGATCTGCCATCCAGCAGTTCTGCACCTCTTTTATTTGCATATGTATTTTAAATTCCCTTATGTTATATACCATTTTAAAGCTTATAATAGTTTCTATCTTTTATATAATTAGTGTATTTCAACTGAAATGTATAGTTTAGGAGATATACAGGATTAAAGCAATTAATGCCCTGTAATTCTTATATATTTTATTAAATAAACAGAAAACTAAGCCATACACAGATAATATTGTCAGAAAACTTTATTTGTAAAATAAAATTATCTAGTCAACAAAAAAAGAGTTGGCAAATTTGGATAAAGAACAACCGAGATATGACTAATTTATTAAAAAAGTAAATCCGCCATCTTTGAATGGCCACCATGTTGTTAAACTCCAGTTTTCAAGTTTATAATATGCATTTTTGTCATCCTTTGGGACATCTAATTCAGCTGTATAAGTTTCAGGCCGGCAAGAAAATTATACCTTTTTGGGTCCTATCACTTCGACTATAGGGTGTTTACCACGGATTTATGTAACAATTAAAGAAAAGTTTATTTACAAATGTGAATAAAATTGTTTTAGTTTTTCATTTGCCATGTTTCAAAACATGACTTTCTACATAATAACTAATAAAACGAGTTCGCACGCAGCACGCTGACGTGAGGGAAGTGAATTTCCACATAAAAACTTTTAAAACTCAAACTCAGTGTAAAAACATACATTTGTCAAATTTTTATTGAAATCTGAAAACATTGATTTTTTGGCTGTTCTGATACTCCTGGTTTTATTTACTTGCAAAGCTGGGAATACAATTTTGAGCATTATAAGGTTAGGAGACGGTCCATACAGGCTTGAAAGTAGGCGTGAGGTTGCTGGGAATAATAAAAGTACTTTAACAAAGGAATAACAGGCTTTTCTAGTGTAAAACCCCCATAAGACAACGTACTGTGTAAATCGGACAAAAAATGCGACCGCTAGAGTGCATACACATATATATAAAATTTTGAACGACCCCCCAAAACCTGTTCAGGGGGTCACGTTAGGAACTTCTATGGTGGTCCCGGGCTTAAGTTTCACCGTGCGGGTCATGCTAATAGTTCACTTTCCAAAGGAAATTCACTAATAACTACCTTACAAAGTGCAAACTCTGCTATATAACTGTCATTGACAAATATATAGGAATATGTTAAGTAAATGCTATATGTAAAATAATATTTAGGTTATGATTAAAACTCACTATACATAATTTTTCTTATTAATTTTACTAAATATAAAACTAAACAAGAAACTAAACTAGAAACTCTAAACATAAAATTATTTACTCTCACAGGTGAAAAAATTCACTTAGAATGCCCTTCATATAAGAAATTATTTTTAAATAATTGAAATTTGAGGAAACACGCGATGACTTATACTGATAAATAGCTCTTCTACTTTGATCACATGTTTTCATCAGTAAGTCAATTAAGACAGAAAATTTATCTCTGTAAAGTTGTTACAGTGTTACAGGAACGGTACAGTGTTATCCTGATGAGTTCAGAAGATTTCATCGAAACATAGTAAAAACGTTCACACAAACAATAGTTTGAAGAATCAAATTGCAATCTCCCAATAGAAAAACCCGTAAGTATAGTGAAAAAGCGATAGGCCTACTGTAGGTAAGTAGAGATTTAACGAAATGTTAAACAAACTTTCAAATTAGTCACTCTAGTTGTGTTTGATTATTTATGTTAGTCGATTGACAATATTTTGTTTCATGGGGCAATATTCCAAACCGTGACGGGCTGCACCGAGTCCTCAGCTGTTTCCAAGATTTTTTTTATATTTTAACTTTTATTGATATCGATTAATAGTTCCCGTCAGGGGTAATCGGCTTTCGACTACGGAAGAACCCTCTCTGGCTTGTCTAGGGGATGGCTGTCATACCCAGGGTACCCTAGCAAAACTGAGATTTCTAAGACCTTCCTTCAACATTTAGGTCTTAGCTCGCAGTATTCTTAATTCTTTTCTAGGCTACTTTCAAACCCTGTTCTTTTTCTTTGACCCCTTTCGGGTGTCTTTTACTTTTTCTGTCTTCCGGTTGGCCCCTGGCTCCCTGGGAGTGCTCCTTAACCAGTCCGGTTTGTTACTGGGCTCGAGCGGGGGCTGTTGTGAGCTTGCTATCCTGTGAGGAGAGTAGCTGAAGCTAGCCACTTCACCCCCTGATCAGCGAGTGCAACATGGATGCATGGTGTCCGACTAGCATTGCCAGGGGTGACCCCAGTAAGGTAAGGTTTCCGGTGCCGGGAAAACGGAGGTCGGTCTCAGGGAACTGGGGCGACGGCCCTGAGGCCGTCATGACCCGTTCCTGGCTACTCCTTGCTGCCCCATGCCGTACGATGTGCTAGCGACTAAAACGGATGAATACCATCGCCAATTAAGTGAGCAGAGAACCGAACCGGGCAAAGAAGTTAACGCAAATCCACATTTGCTATGCGTTCTGCAATCACAGCGTAGCGCAGCCTGGCAAGCAGCTGGCCTGCGCCTAAAGGACCTGGGCTAGAAAGAGGACAAGGCCATGGACAATTTACAACTGATGAGAAGCGCGGCTGAAGAGTCAAGAGTATGCTGAAAAGTTACCGGCCTTGGATACAAGGACGCTTGTTAAAGGATGCCGTCATTGCGGCCTGTGCATCAGGCAAACGGGAGTGGAGCCCCAGTGAGAGCTCTAGTGACCAGCCAAAGGCGGCTGACAAGAAGAACAAAAAAGAAGAAAAGAAAAGGTGAAAGAACCGTGGCGGAGGCTCCTCCGGCGATAGCGGTGACTGAACCTTGCCCGGGTGCCCTAAATATTGATGAAGAGAGCGCCATCGAAGAAAAGGAAGTAGTTCCTTTATCTCAGTAATGCGGACCTCAGCACGCTAGATCAGTAGAACGGTTCTCTCTCCCCGAAGTAATGTGACAAACGATTCCAGGTAAAGAAAAGTGTGGCATGAGGGGTGGGTTTACATAATAGCTTCAGATGGGTTAAGATTTAAACAAACCAGAGTGTGAGTAAACATATCATGTCATTACATAAAATCCAAGCAACATTTATTGTTGATTGTACCCACATTGTACCCAATCGTACGAGGGGAATAGATGTGAGAGATTTTCACTATCACTCTCGCACTACTTCCCCTACATGCCAAGCACTATGAACAGACCTGTACCTTAGCCACCTTTACCTGAGTTGTATTATTCATTTTTGTGTCGTGACGGTCACGTAAGTTGTCCTCTCAACCCGCGTGAAGGCCCTTAACTAGAAAGTAATACTTTCTGCACTTTATAAGTAAGGTTAAATGTATTTTTCGGTTGTGCCTTTATCGCGATAAAAGTGAACGAAATAATAAAAAGACTAAAACAATGTAGTTGGACCAAATTAAATACCACGATTTAACCCCCATAATGACGATAGTAGGCTTAAAACTTTCGCCTCTCTAATTCCCATCTTTTTAAATGCATTAATTTTACATCTGGGGCTTTTCTGACCCTTTTAGGGCTCAAAAACTCAAAATTTGAAACAACCGAAAATTCAGTCTGGTTATATAAGTAATGTGTGAGAACGGCTAATACCTCTCAAACCGCCTTTTGAAATACACGGGGGTGATATGGATGTTCCGTTCTGTACGGTGAATATTGAACAGAAAATACGAGTTTTTACAAGAAATGCAGGATCATTAAAGTAAACTGCCGCAACAAACAAGACAAACAATCATTCTCGTTAGGCATGCTGATTACAAATACCCCGTAGCAGCAAACCTGTGTAATCCATGAATTTCCAATGCATATATATGTGTATCTTAATATAACATAACGCCACACACCAAGTTTCATAAATATACATTCATAATTAAACGATTTATGGCATTTTAATTATTCTCCATAAGAATAACATGGCGGCTGAGTATGCAGGTTTGCTGAAGCAAGGAAACAAAAAATGGGGTTTTATACAAATATCAATATAACTCAACTAGGTAAAGCCACAAACCAAATTGTATTAATTTATGTTCATAATTAAGGGAGATAACACGTTACTTATTCTCCATAAGAATAACATGGGGCTGAGTACGCAGGTTTGCTGCTACGGGAACTATCGGCTAAAAAATGTTTTTCGTGCAAATATCAATAGATCACAACGATATGAAGCAATATACCAAGTTTCATCAGGATAAGTTGATAAATAAACAAGATATACTATTTTTCTTATTCTCCATAAGAATAACATTGGACAACGTACTGTATTTAGCACTTTAAATATCTCTGTAACGATTTGACGTAGAGCAATGATCAAAACACCAAATTGTGCGTCTTTTTAAACTGATTCCATTGGAAAAAACTAAAATTAGATTTTTTTAAAAATAATATGTAAAAAACTCAAAAAAACCTTTTTGGAGGTAAAAAACCACACCAAAATACCCTTTAGGATAGGTCTATCTGTCTGGTTTTTGAACCTAAAGTCATAAATGCTGCTTTACACGTTTATACCAAATTTCGTCAAAATCGGATAATTTTTACGATAGTTATCGTGCTCGCGGACACACACACACACACACACACACACACACACACACACACACACACACACACACAACACACACACACACATATATATATATATATATATATATATATATATATATATATGATATTTATAATATATATATATATATAATATATATATATATATATATATATATATATATATATATATATATATATATATATATATGTATGTATGTGTGTCCGTAAGCACGATAACTCTCGTAAAAAAGCTCAGATCTTAATGAAATTTGGTACATATATGTAAAGTACCATTTATTTGAACGAGTTCGAAAACCAGACAAATCGCACCATCCGAAGGGGGTTTTTGTACCCCAACAAAGTTTTTTTTTCTTTTAGTGTTCACAGGTAATTGTTATTTAAATCGAATTTTAATCTATACCATTGAATTCAACTTAAAAAAAACAAACAATTTGGTATTTAGATCATTGCTCTACCTCAGTTGGTTACTCAGATATTCAAAGTGCTAAACACAGTACATTGTCCAATTTTACTCTTATGGAGAAAAAGAACATTTTTATATCTCTTTTATTTATGAACATAAACTGACGAAACTTGATATATCGATTCATCTGATTGTGGTTTGTTGTTGTTTGAACAAAAAACCAATTTGTCGCCTATGGTTCCCGTAGCAGCAAACCTAGGTACTCGGTCCCCATGTTATTCTTATGGAGAATAATAAAAATGTTATATATCGCTTATTTATGAATGAATATGGATGAAACTTGGTATGTGACTTCACTTAGATGATTTATGTTGATATTTGCATCAAAACCCATTATTTTGTGTTATTTGTTGCAGCAAACCTGCGTACTCATCCCTGATGTTATTCTTATGGATAATAATGAATATTTTAAATATCACTTATTTATGCATATATTTCTTATGAATTCTGGTAAGAGGCTTAATGTGTTATAAAGACATATATGTTCATTTGAAATTCGCTGAGGACGCAGGTTTGCTACGATATGGGTATTATTAAAATGTTATAAGAGATAAATTCAAATACAGCTTGAGTAATATGTAATAAGTTACCTATAATAAATACAATAGTTAATAAAATACAAAAGTCAGAGAATGTTTAATATTGATATTTGACCTTTTTACATCGGGCTGAATTTTTTTGTTATTATTAGGGCCTATGAATATTTGTATATCTCCATTGTAGATTAATATATCCCATTCATATTATAATCAGCGAATTAGAATGATAGATCATTCTTATAAACGTAAATTGTTAACTCTTCGTTAACACTCTGATACAAATATTCACCAGTACACGAATACCAATATCGCTCTTAGTTTCCCGGGCCATTGAGGTAAACCATTTTTCTCCTCCTCTCCTATAGCCGGTGGAGTGTGTTGAAAGTTTTAACTGGCAAACAATTTCCCGCTTGCCTGAAGCACCGTCCGCAAGGACGGCATCCTCTAACAGGCGTCCCTCTATCCGCGATCGGTCCCTTTTTTGGCATGCTCTTGCCTCTTCAGTTGAGGTTCTGGCCTGTTAGAGGTAGTCCTGATCCTTACGCTCGACGGGGTTGGA
The DNA here is from genome assembly GCA_963675035.1 of Allygus modestus. NCBI lineage: Eukaryota > Metazoa > Arthropoda > Insecta > Hemiptera > Cicadellidae > Allygus > Allygus modestus. The sequence goes on from OY776111.1 coordinate 510,081,760, forward strand.
GATACCGTCCTTCCCTACATAGCATTGAATATCAATTTGACTTCAAATAAACGTTCAAAATACCAAATCAATGTCAAATCAACTTTTTTATATTTGTTTTACGTTCGTATGTATTCAAAGTGTTAAATCTAAAACTTTGCCAACATTTAATAATCTTATGAATTAGCTATTCACAAATGAAAAAGATATTTTTCCCCTCCATGGAGCCTCCTCTATGGATTGGGTTCTAAATATTGTTGTTATTTGACTTGCTTATAACGCAAAGTGTACAAAATATAAAACGTGTGTGCATGCTCAGCTGATGTGAATATATGCGTTCGCCCGCAAGCACTATCGACGTCACGCTAAAACACTGAACTTAAGTTATGCATGCTCAGCTGATGTGACGTAGCCTATATGCGTTCTCCCGCAAGCACTATCGATGTCACGCTAAAACACTAAACTTAAGTTATGCATGCTCAGCTGATGTGACGTAGCCTATATGCGTTCGCCCGCAAGCACTATCGACGTCACGCTAAAACACTAAACTTAAGTTATGCATGCTCAGCTAATGTGACGTATATGGGTTCGCCCGCAAGCAATATCGATGTCACGCTAAAACACTAAACTTAAGTTATGCATGCTCAGCTGATGTGACGGATATGCGTTCGCCCGCAAGCACTATCGACGTCACGCAAAAACCCTAAACTTGAGTTATAAAGTTATGGGTTCATAAACAATCCAATATATTGAATCGACATAATTGTTTAATACAAAAATTACAAACAAATAGTTGTCAAAAAAATGAGTTGTCTTGGTTTGCAGTGTTATAGGCTGCAAACATAATTCGAATTTTAAGATTGGACTATAGCCAATGTTGGTTTTAGTTGGAAATTTATCTTAGAACACGGTTTGAAGGTAAGTTTTCAGTCCAAACGGAAAGGTTTTAGGTAATATGCTTTTAATAATGACAATTTATGTTCATTTATAGTCTACGAGCTCATAAATAAACAAATCTTCTTATGTATTGAGACAGCATTACAAACTGTAATGAAAAGAAAAGAACTAATGAAAAATATACTTCAATTTAGATACTACAGAGACAAAGTTGAAAGGAGGATGTAGAATAAACAAAGGCTCAGATTTAACTATATTAAAAATTTAAGATAGTTACCAGTAGTATAGTGTGACAATAGTCAAAAAGGTTTTAACATCTTGATTTGGAATTGTAATTCCATAAAAGGAGCTTATAAATTGATCCGATAAATAATTGCAAACAGTAAAATCAATGGTCAGATAGAGTATTTAAGATTGTTATCGAAACAAATAAGAGTATACTTCCAACAAAACTGTTACATCTACCCAAGTAGCATAAAACTTGTTTAAAAACAATTTCAAAATATTTTAAAATTGTTTAAAAATTGTTTTAATATTAGTCAAACTTGGTATTTTTTCCATTATTGAAACAAGTTTCAAACAACTTTAAAATGTTAAAGAAATCATTTTAAAATATTTCAAAATTGTTGTGAAATTGTTTTAATAAAAGTCAAACTTGGTATTTTTCCCAATATTAAAACAAGTTTTAAAACAATTTTAAAATGTTTCAAAATTGTTGTGAAATTGTTTTAATAGAAGTCAAACTTGGTATTTTTCCCAATATTAAAACAAGTTTTAAAACAATTTTAAAATGTTAAAGAAATTGTTTTAAAATGTTTCAAAATTGTTGTGAAATTGTTTTAATAGAAGTCAAACTTGGTATTTTTCCCAATATTAAAACAAGTTTTAAACAACTTTAAAATGTTAAAGAAATTGTTTTAAAATATTTCAAAATTGTTGTGAAACTGTTTTAATATAAGTCAAACCTGGTATTGTTTTCAATATTAAAACAATTTTAAATTATTTCAAAATGATGATTTATTCTTAAATTATCTGTGCAAAATTAACAAGCTGACTTTTAAAAATAGTTTAAAATTAGTTTACAAAATTTAAATTTAAACTGTTTTTCTTATATATTTTAATTCATTAAAACTTGTTTGTAAAATATTTATACATTAAGAATTCTGGATAAAAAATATATCCAATTAAAATTTTAAACGTTTTATTGAAAAATATAAATTGTAACAATTATTAAATCTATAATATCAGTCTTAATCCTCTTTCAAAATGATCTTCCACTAATTAGGTTTCTTCCTCGCCACTGATGTGTTCAGCATGGATTGTTCTGCAACAAAAATGTGTGGTATAGTAAATAAATCTAAAATATAACGACAATCACAGTTTTTAACAATGGTTTTTGTCCGCACATCTCAACCAAGCATCGTAACTATCTGTAATCCAATGCTTACATCAATAACCCATGAACTAATGAAAACCCATAACCAAAGAATAACAATGTTTGTACTTTAATTTCTAACTTTAAGCCTGTACATTCTACGTATTAATATATTTGGAAAAACTAGTCACAGAAAATACAGCGGCATATGGACTTTGAATCTCTTACTGCTTGCTGCAACATCAATTATCGTTTGCGACGTCCATTTTTGGCTTTCTTTCATCGAAAAGCTACTATATCAGATTATAAAAAAATGTTAAGTTGAAACACATTCACACGGATAATAAAAATGGTGATGGCTGTTAGATCCTAAACTTTTTATGAATAATATCCATTATTGGGGGGGAAGGGGGGAGTAAATCCCTTTAGGGAGCATTGTATATCCAGTAATGGAATAATATCATAATCATCCACTGTTTTAGCCCCTGAGCTGTGCGTATTATGTATTATCCCAGAGTTTTGAAAATTAGTAGGATTGTTTATTACCCCCTTCTGCACATCATACTTAAAGTCCACGAGCGAGGATGGTGAGCGGGTGGTGGGGAAGCCTCTTATGGGGAAATTTTATGGTGAAATTTGGAAATTCCATGATTTTTGTTCACATTTCCTTATTTATTAGTTTTAGCCAATTGTCCTAGATAAATAATTGGAGATAATTAAATTTCCTATTTTGTCATAGGATTAACGGTTAAAAACTTATAGGCTGTACAAGCTGTAGAAATTACCAGCCAAAAGGCTTTTTGGATGTTTCTCCTTATTCTCGGTAAATATACCTTCAACCTGGGCACAACCACAACAGAAGCATATGGAAGAGTTTGTGAATGAGAAATTTCTCTATAACATACACAAACTCAGACAAGACAAGACAATAGGAACACTTAAAATTCCATTAAAAATGATGGCGGCTGAAATATGGTGCTTAAGTACAAAATATAGTAGCTCTTTATAGTATAGTCTTTAGCAACCATTGGATAAGCTACTAAGGAGTATTTTTTATCGTGTAGGCTTCCACGGTCCGAAGATACAGTCATGAAGTTAATTTCCGGGTTAGTCCGGTAGATGTCGAAGAAGTTGGTGGCCGATGTTTCGGATATAATTACAATATCACTGGCGACGTGAATTAGTAGCGAAAGTGTACTAAACACTCACTAATTGACTGGCACACTCGTCCGACTCTTCCGCTTATATAGGTGCCGCGGCCGTAGGTTGTAAACAGACCTGATCTCGGTCGTCGACTACCGACTATTTTACATGCCTTTAAGAAACAAGAATTAATTTAAAACTCAAATTGATACTAGAAATGATAGGAATAGAAAACAACAAAAATATTAAAAACGCTGTTTTAGCATATTTAAGAGGTAAAACTGATAGAATTGGCACAGTACTTAAAAAAAATAAATCACAACAATATTCAAACCTTACAAGAAAACAAAACAGTTTCTTCGGCCTGTCAAGGATAAAATTCATTTGCAGACACCAGGGGTTTATCATATAGAGTGCAGCTGTGGAATGAGTTACATTACAGAAAGCCGCAGAGTAATTTCTACTAGACTAAAAGAACACATAAGGAACACCAAGAATGGAGATACCGAGATGTCAGCCGTAGCTAAACATTCGTATGAGATTAAACATCTAGGCCTAATAAACTCTGAGAATATTAAAGTACTAGCAGCGATTGAAGACAACTATAAACAAAAAATACGTTAGGTCTGTTTACAACCTACGGCCGTGGCACGTAAGCGGGACTATATAAGCAGGATAGTCGGACGAGCGCAGCAGTCAATGAGTGAGCGTTTAGTAGGTTTTCGCTAATAATTCACGTCGCCCTGACGATGTATATTGTAATATATCCGAAACGTCGGCCAAAAACTTCGTCGACATCTACACGGACCAACCAGGAAATGAACTTCATAAATACTAAGGAATATGTTTAATCTATGATAATACTGACCTAATCATAACATTTAATCCACATGAATCTCAAAAAATGTAAACAAAACAAGAGAATTGTCTGTAGGCCTATTTTAATTAGATATGTTTTGGTATTTTTTGTTATTTTGATGTTTCATACACCAGAGAAGCCGGAAAACACCTTATTAGCTTAATTTCTGATTGTCTCCAGGTGACTTTTATATATACTGTACCCGAATTGTTTAAAAGGAGTTGATTGATTTACATATTTTTCACTGTAATGCAGGCCATTTCAAATCACCCAATATAAATAAAATTTTTCGCTCAACATTTTTTATTTTCCTGATTTTTCTATCAAGAGTTCTTTATAGGTAGATAAACACAAAACACAGTACCTATGAAAAAATGTATAGGCCTATACCATAATTTTGTTTGGCAGCCATTTTTAAAATGGTGGTTGAGCAAATTTTCATAAAAAACATGGTTTGCGGAAAGTTTAATTGCCAAGCCATTTTAAAAGATATCAGAATAATTCAAAAACCACTCTGTTCAGCATACAATGGACTTCAAGTACACATTACTTTAATTATTCTTTAATACTAGAGAGTTAGTCAAACTCTCTCTGTAAAAGATTTGAAAAAAGTCGTCAACCGTTACTTTTTAAAACCATAAAATTTTATGAAGGAAAAGGGACTCACTGATAATTTTTAATTTCTGTGTTGAATACTTTTAGGACTATGTGCAGTATAAATTTTAGTCCTGAGATGCACTCCTTTTACTTTCTCCCCCTATACATAGTATATGGAGAAAGTATTGTTTTCGTAAAAATTGTCGAATTTGAGTTGTTAGTGGAAATATTCGTTTTGGTGCTCCCTGAACCCAAAAAAGTGTTTTTTACGTGATGTGTGTGTGTGTGTGTGTGTGTGTGTGTGTGTCTGTGTGGATGTGTACAGAGGTAGAGCCCTAACCTATGGGCCGATTTTTATGAAATTTGGTATGTTGGTACTAATCCACGATATCTCCAGGCGTTTTTTTTTTCATTTTTTTGAATTTTTGATTTTTAAGGGTAATTATCCCCCAAAAGCCGCCAAAAAACATGAAAAATCCATATTTCTCAAAAACGGCTCTAACGATTTTGATTAAACTTTAGTGGTTTGTAGAACTTTAGGTTTCCAACAAAATTACACCACCCGAATTTCTGGAAAACTTCGGGTTCAGAAATTACAGGACTTACAACATCCAAAATTCAGTTTTTTGGATTTTTCATAAAAAATCATAAATGTTAAAAAAGATTACTATTCGCCATTAAAAAGAGCTCAAAAACTAAATAAATTGGTATTTTAAATTACTATTCTACGATTGCTAGTTGAGGAGAAAATTGAAATTTTCATTTAGCGGTAAACGCAGTACGTTGTCCAATGTTATTCTTATGGGGAATACAAAAATAACTATTTCTCTTTTATTTACCGATCAATTTCATTAAAATTTGATATGCAGGTCAAGTTAGCATTGAACAACAGATGATGTTCGAAATGTGTTGCTATTTAACCCTGGGGGGGCAAGGGGGCATTTCCCCTCTCAAAACCACTGTGTGTAGCAACGGACTCTATATAGTGCCTCCCAAAAAGGGATTTGGGTGGATATTTCTGAAAATAACTATTTTAGCAAATTTTCTGTACATTTATCTATACTTCATATTCTATATTTAGTAAATAACAAATGTTTTTGTCATTAAAGTTTGGCTTAAAGGGAGAAAGTATGTATCAGTTTCCTGATACCGTTTATTTACTGTAGCTTTTCAAAAATGGACGAAAACAAAAAATGTAAGTTTTCTTACAATACCGGTACCGGTATCTGAAAAGGGACTGAATGAAATAAAGTGAAAATGTTACTGAATGTTCTTTACACAAATAGGAATACCTCATAAAAAAATTATGACTGAGACTCAAATATATTTTACTCATGATATAATCAAGCCGTTGTGTGCTAACTTGTCAGTGAACTGTCGTGTACAAATGCAGCGTTTTTACTGAAATTCATTGCTTTATTTCTCAAAATATGGTTAGGTCTCAGTCATAATTTTTGTATGAGATATTCCTATTTGTGTGAAGAACATTCAGTAAAATTTTAATATTAAAAAAAATAAAATTATCATCATTGCACAGTGGTAAGACTATTAGGCCTACTCAAAATAAACATATAGGATACTTTTATAATCCTGACTCCCCCACTGCCATGACTTAAAATTTAAACCCCTTCTCAAAATACGGTACCTTACAAATTGATCGATGCTGGGCAGTCATTATCCAACGGTAAGCTCCTGGGTCTGTCAGGCTTACTTGTTGTGACGAGTGAAAGTGTTCCGATATAAGTTTCATCTGAAATAGATAAACAAGTGGTAATTAACTGTACATTTATCCGGATGTTTAAAATGTTGAGGTTTCTGTTGGTAGATTCAAATGTGCCTAAGCCTACATTATACATAGTTATTAGGTACACATACATATATATACATATTGTTAGTACCGTACTATGTGTAACTTAAGAATTCCTCAACAAAAAAGCTTATCTTTAAAAAATAGTTTGAAGTTTTAAAAGTTATTTCACAAAATAGTTGTGTTTTAGGTGTATAAATATAAAGTAAGTTACTGTATTATAACACTCTATTTATGTATTAAACTTAGATATTATTAGTATTTGAATAACGGGTATGGATTCATAAGTGGTTTGATTATTTTCAACCCATATTTTTTGGTACCGGTACTATAAATATTTTATCCGAATGCGACGTTACTATCGAAACAATGTTTAAAAATGGCAATTGCTACATTAGTTAGCCTTTATCAATAATGAATTTTCAGCAGTTAAAAGCTGTTAGGCCTATAGTTTTAACAGAAATATATGCAACAGCACGCTGTGCTGTTAAAATAAGGTTATGTTAGTCGTGTAACATACTTAACACTTTTAACCTAACCACCTAAGCGCCCTGTACAACAAGTGGTAGCCCACACAAATCAATAATATTTTATCATTTGCTGTACTCTTACCTTTTACTCTTAGGAAAAAACATCGATACATAAGAAATAGGTAGGGCTATAGAAAAAAACAGTGGCTTGAAACTCATTCTAATGTAGTTTTAATACAGAATAAAAAAAGTGTTGAAAATAATTTAACCGCTTAATTAATACCAATTAAAAACCCTACCATAATTAACCCTTCGATGTATTCATTCATAACTGTTGTAACCACACAAAAATGATATGTAACTAGTAACCTATTTTAACTACGTACCGGTAGGCAGTCCTAGTTGTAAGTTAGTAACTTAAGTGTTAAGGTAGTGAAAGAAACCTGAATAATTGCACTTCAAAGCATGGACTGATTATGGATTAACCAAAATTAATTGCTACCTGCATGTTCTTTGAGTTTTAAAGTAACTTAGGCCTATATACAATTTTACAAATATCTCTGACTTGTAGTAAATAGGCCAAGTTATTTGATTCTTAATTATGAATATGGGCATATTTAGCTTCAAATAACTTTATTCAATTAAGTTTGTGACTGCCGTGTGAAATTAGGAAATAAGAACAAGTTGGAAAGCTTTAAAATAGTTGTAAAGTTAACTAACCATAACCTAGCCATGGTTTAAGCCAAAGAAAAGTGAACTAATGCAGGGTCCAGTTGAATATTGACAATAAAAATAAGTATTAAAACTAATTATAACTATTATAAAACTGTTTACTGTATTTACCTTTATCCATCGTTATGAACACTTCCAAAACAGATTTCTTGAGTACTTTCATATCGGCCGAAAGAACATAAACAACAAAAAACAACAAATCTAGAAAATAAAGGCAAAATGGCGGCGAGTTAGTTGACAGTTGAACAATACGTTTCATAAACGTCCGCTGTCACGTGATCTGTGGGGAGCGCGACGAGCGCTGTTTAACTGAAAGTGCTTTCAATTGTAACACACTCCTATTCAAACTTGTTTAATATAAGTTTTTTAACTTTTATCGTAATGTATATATAATCAAGTTTAAAATCGCAATTAACTCGTATTAAAATAAGGGTAATATAAGTCGTTTAACTGTTTGTTGAAATTGTTTCAAAACAACTTTTTATAATTGATATAAACACGTTTTAAAACAAGTTTAATAATGCAACTATTTTAACTATTAAAGACATTTTTTTCAATTCAACTTTACAATTGTTAAAAACTCTTATTACAAAAAAGTTTAATATGAGTCTTCTAACTATTACAGAAATTGTTTCAAATCAACTTTTCAATTGTTATAAACTCGTATTGAAACAAGTTTAATATAAGTCTTTTAACTGTTATTGACATTGTTTCAAAACAACTTTAAAATTATTATAAAGTTGTATTAAAAAAAGTTTAATAAAAGTCTTTTGGCTGTTTTTGAAATTGTTTCAAAACAACTTTAAAATTATTATAAAGTTGTATTAAAACAAGTTTAATATAAGTCTTTTAACTGTTTTTGAAATTGTATCAAAAAAACTTTAAAATTATTATAAAGTTGTATTAAAATAAGTTTAATATAAGTCTTTTAACGGTTTTTGAAATTGTTTCAAAACAACTTTAAAATTATTATAAAGTTGTATTAAAACAAGTTTAATATAAGTCTTTTAACTGATATTAAAATTGTTTCAAAACTACATTAAAACTGTTATAAACTAATATTAAAATTTATTTTAATATCAGACATTACAACTAATATCAAAACAATTTTAAAGTTGTTTTGAGTTTGTATTAAAGTTGTTTTAATATAAAACTTATATCAAAATATATTGAAATTGTTTTAAAACAATTTTAGGACCGTTTTCAACAATTTTTATGCTACTTGGGTAATATCAGCCGGAATGGGCAGTTATCGGAACGGTAAACCAATGAACCCAACCGATAGTGGTCCTCATCTCCGCAACCAAGAAGAAAACAGTAATATTATATTGCCTCGTGATACTACATTGCATGGTAAGAGGTAAGACGAGGTTTTCTCACAAGTTGGACGGTTGTAAAATAGTTCACTCCTACGTTTATGTGGTGATTGTGTACATTTTTGTCCCTTACAGGGTATCAGAGGTGTCACTGTACGCCATTACAGTACGATAATTAATTTTTTTGCAACGATGTTCAAGCTACTTCTCTTATAAACAAAGGGCTATATCCATATGAGTCATAAAACCTTTCTTTAAGTAGTCCAACATTAAAAAATATATTGTAATTCGATCGCTTACAAGGCCGCTTTTCTAGTATATGTCAACAAGCCGTATGTCTCCTTAATTGGTCGCATAGGTAATGGGTTTTTGTATGCTGGATATTTATGTGGATCATCTTTATGTGTTAACATATGTAACCTTAATTTTACCATTTAATTTGATTACTTCTCGAGAACGAAACACCCATAATACGTTAGCGTAAGAGCCGTTATAGCTAAATAGATTTTCAAATGTTAATACCTATAAGGCCAGCCTCCAGTTGGCGTTATTACATGACTATTCAAATTGTCGAAGTGTGGCTAAAAGACCTCTCACAAGCTGGACATTTATTAGCCGACCCCAGTGAGCGTTTACGGACGTCTCTTTAAATTTCCCTCCTCTCACAAGCAAACCCTTTTAATGTCACCCTCCATCTCGCCAGTATGTGTTACATATGTATTTTTAAATTTCCCGACATACGCAAATCGAACAGTTATAAGGTCTTTCTCCAATATTCATAAAAAGATGCATCTTTAAAACTTGTATGTGAGTAAAAGACTTCTCACAAATTGAAAATGTATAGGGTCGGTCTCCTGTATGCGTTATTACATGGTTCTTATAGCTCTAACTAGCAGGCTATAATATTTCTTGAGGTTAAGAAGTGGTTATTTAAAATAAAAATGAAATAAATAAAAACTTCTTGTATTTATTTAAACAAACAAATTAAAATTCATTATTGTAAAATAAAATAATTTAAAATTTAAAATAAAATTAAAACTAGGTTTTGCTTATCACTTCAATATTTCAAAATAAAAGTAAACTTCGATTTTTGATATTACTGAACTTTAATTATATAATTCTTTTTTCTGTACTTTAACAGTCTGGTTTTAGTCTATCTTCAACCCAATATTGGAAACGCTTGAACCCTTAAAAAAATTGTTTTACAGACTGATTCCCTTTTTGAAAAACAACAAAATGAGAAATGGAGCAATGATTTGAATTAAGACTCCAAATTTTAAAACAACTTTTGAACCTTCCAATCTGAAGAAATTCACGTCTCGTTTGGTGGACTAGCGACAAACTTCCGACACCAGAAATGTACTAAAATGCCACAGTCGCCCAGCGAGCGTGAATATATAAGCTTTGGACGGAAGGTTCTCGAAACCAAGACCGCAGGCCGTCACGTGACTCGGCTCCTGTCCCTTCAGACCAAGCAACAATCCAACTTCTTTCCGACAACCCCGGACAAGAAAATCGCGAGTTTGCCCAGACCTGCAAAACCAAGTAGCACCAGCAATTCTTATTTGCAATTGTCAGCAATTATTCACAAAACTTCTTTTATATTATATTAATGATTTCCAAAGGCGTGTGAACTCCAAATTTCTCTACTATATTACTGCTTCATATCTCGCTGCGAGATCGTGGTAACGTAGCAGCCATATGGAGCTCACACTGATTTCGCTGCGAACTCCCTTGAATCACACCATTTGTTCCCTGGCTGCTTCATCGCGCTCGCGCGAGATCGCAGCGATCTCGCCGATGAAAATCGCACTTGTGAGCCGAGCCTAAGGGTTGAGTATTTTTATTCCTAACATAATGTATAATACAGTAGTACAGAGGCAACACTTTATGACTGGTAGGTGACGTACGGTAGAATTTTGGTGGAGGGCGAGGGTTAACGATGGCGCTGGCGGCCCCCCGACCACTCCTCATCATCCAAAATCTTCTCCACATAGCTTTGACATAAGAATGACACGTTCTCACCTCACTCCCTCACTTGTTGCGTTTGCGTTCTTTCTGGTTCCGTGAGATACTGATAATCTAAAATGAAAAGCTATGGGATTCATTCAGCTCAGAGACTTGTGTAATTCAAAATTTTTATTTACTATATTATAGTCCTAGAAATGTTCCCGATTGCGATATTCCACGCCATAGGCGTAATTCGGGGATGCGAGTTGCCTCCCAAACATTTTTGAGAACATATGATTGTAATATATGAAAAGTCACAATAATCACGATCACGACCATGTTTGCCCCTCCAATTAAAATACAGAAATTACGCTTATGTTCCGCGGCACTAAAATGTTTTGACAATAACAAAAAAAACACCACTCAAAACCCCAAATAATTTTAAAAAATCTAAATATTTAAAAACAACAAATGAACTCACTTGTAGTCGACATATCACAATACACTGCGTATAAAAAACAATGATGTGTTTCTTTAAGAAAAACAATAATGAAAACAACCCTCAAAACTGAGTAGGAAGGGGGAAGTACATACCGATAAAAGTACACCGCTGTTCAGAGGGTGGGAAATATTTCGTCCGGGGGAACCAAAACTATCATCAAAACCAACCAAGATTCTTACGGTTTCGGGAATCTTAGAGGCTGAAGTTTGCGATGAAAACGGCAAAGTTTGTTATTAGAATCATTTTTGTTTTTGACAAAAATAATGTTTACTGAATGTAATTATAGTTTTTTTTTTATTACGTGTTTTTTCAGTTATACAGACACTATCTTCGAGTATTTAATCTTTAAGGTTTTGTGTAGCTATAGAGCTTAATTTTTTAATTCTTTTTAATTCTCTGACAATATTGAATCATGTCATCGATAATTGTTTGGATCACTTTAGTTTAATACCAGTGACTCTAAAAACTCAATTTGGGTGTAAACATATTTTTTATTAATACCAAATTCTGATATCCTATACTGCCGTAACTTATTTTTGATAAACTATATTATTCAAAATAAACTAAAGGAGTGAAACTTAACAGTAACGATCGAAGGGGGTGCCAAAATTTTAAAAGGGCACATCATGTTTTCCCCCTTGTTATGTATAATAACAATATTAAACTTAAATAGTTGCAACTTCAATTAAAGATGAAATCACGTTTCAATACCCTCCAATCCTCAAACCATATCTTTTCTCATCTAGGAAGTAGTTTAAAATAATCGACGAGGGTGGATTAAAACAATTTTAGTTAAAACGTGTTAATTGCTATTTTAACATTGCAATTTTCTTGCATTGTATTTTTTATTCACCCTCTCAATACCAATCAGAATGCCCTGAAGTTGTCACATAACGATAGAGGTCAAAACAACTTCTCGATTTGAAATAGAGAGGAGTGCAAGTTGTGTTATCTGATACGTAAATTTACTCGTATAATGAAGGTCATGGTGAATACACAACTTTCTTCCCAATAACACCTTTCTACAACTTACAATATTAGTATTAGTACTGTATGCAATAAATTTACAAATACTTTATCTTGCGCTACGGACTCCTCCCCCACTCCGCACCTCGCGACACATCATGAGCGCCAAGCGCCGCCCCCCCAAAAGCCCCGCGCCCCGCGCACCAAGTGCTGGAGCACGGCTCGCACTGCCCTAGAGCCGGTACTAATAACTTGAGAATGAATGCACCAAATTGATTAATTGTTGTTGTTATGTTCGTTAGTGTCAGGAAATGGTTCTAAAATAAAATAAAATAAATAAAAGAAAATATTTAATCCAAGGGCTCTGGCCCACTGGCCTTCAAAGCTCCTATTGATTTTAACAAAGTTAAGTTAGTTACACCAAACAGCTGTTAACGAGGATTATATATAAATATACCTGAAATGTATAAACATATATGTTCATTATAGAAATAACGAAACTACCTGAATGGGAATTCTCATTATGGAAATATAAAAAAACTACTTGCCAACTCAAAATAATTTTTTTTATATGTGAGTGTCCGTAGCGAACGAGCTCATATGGAAAATGAACGAGTATTTGACATAAAACAAATTCAATTACATTAGGACAGGACAATGTCTGTCAGACCAGCTAGTTATGCAATGTTTTGCCTTCATTGACTGGACTAAATGGGTACTACATGTTGCTTACTATGCATCAGCTTGCTACATAGGGAGATAAAAGACTATGCCATCCCTGAAAAAACTACTTCTTGTCATCAGCCAATAGTTAGATAAGGCGGGGCTTTCAGATGCCCAGGTAAAGAACGGGACGCCAGCTAGTCGTTTACACATTGTTGCTCACATGTTATGTTAATTCATACTGTAATAAGATCTGCAACATAATTATTAGTAATTCAGAATTAAAATACCCCCGTAGCAGCAAACCTTTGTACTCAGCGAATTTCCAACGTATATATATATATATATATATATATATATATATATATATATATATATATATATGTATATATGTATATATGTATATATATATATATATATATATGTGTATCTTAATACCTCATAAAGCCACATACCAAGTTTCATCAATATACTTTCATAAATAAACGATTTATAACATTTTAATTATTCTCCATAAGAACAACATGGCGGCTGAGTATGCAGGTTTACTGAAACAAGGAACACAAAAATAGGGTTTTATTCAAATACCAATATAACTCGAGAAGGTAAAGCCACATACCAAATTGTAACCATTTATGTTCATAATTAAGGGAGATAACACGTTGTTACATATTCTCCATAAGAATAACATGGGAGCTGAGTACGCAAGTTTGCTGCTACGGGAACTATCAGCCAAAAATTTTTTTAGTGCAAATATCAATAGACCACAACTATATGAAGCAGTATACCAAGTTTCATCAGGATAAATTGATAAATAAGCGAGATATACAATTTTCCTTATTCTCCATAAGAATAACATTGGACAACGTATTGTGTTTAGCACTTTCAATATCTCTGTGTAACCATTTGACGTAGAGCAATGATCAAAACACCAAATTGTGCGTCTGTTTAAGCTGATTCCATTAGAAAAAAAATAACATTTGACTATTTCAAAAACGATATGTACAAAACTCAAAAAACATATTTTTTGGGCACAAAACCCTCCAAAATACCCATTCGGATAGGTCGACCGTCTGGTTATCGAACTTAAAGTCATAAATGCTGCTTTACATGTTTTTAAACAAATTTCATCAGAATAGGATAATTTTACGAGAGTTATCGTGCTCACGGACACACACACACACACACAATTATATATATATATATATATATATATATATATATATATATATATATACATATATACACACACACAGTATCGAACGAATGGTGTTTTTGGGGTCTGGTGACCTCAAAACGAAAAGTTATCATGGTCCCGGGCCTAAGTATTACCATGCCGACTACGGTAATAGCTTCTTCCCTATAGGGGAAATTCGCTAAAATAAACAACGAAATTATATTTCTAAATGACATTGCACTTTTTGGTGAGGGAATGCAATTCTTCTGTTGTTACTTACTAGGCAACAATCTCCATTGATGATTGAATGACGAGAAGTCGTTGACAGGTACACAAAACACACACACATTCACAAACATGTACGAAAGTTACATTCAAAACACCGAGCGGACTTCACACATTTACACATCCGACGTTTCGCGGAACCAAAAAAAGTCCTGCGTTATCAAGTGTCCATTTTACCACGATGAGATGTTCGTTCGCGTATAAGGCTTGAACTACGTCCTTATCCGGTGGTAGTCGGGATTAGACGTTCAAGCCGTATATGCGACCGAACATCTCGTCGTGGTAAAATCGACACTTGAAAACGCTGGACTCTTTTTGGTACCGCGAAACGTCGTGTGTGTAGCTGTGTGAAGTCCGCTCGGTATTTTAAATGTAATCTTCGTACATGTTTGTTAATGTGTTTGTGTTTTGTGTACCTGACAACGACTTCACGTCATTCAATCATCAAGTGTTGCCTAATAAGTAACAACAGAAGAACCGTAATTATAGTGGTGTAAAGTGACGTAATATGTAATAAATATGACCCTCTGGAACTCGAATAAATGCAAACACAAAACATATTATTCTATATTTATTTGTAAAACAAAACCATAATAATAAGATGCAACAAAAGCCTAAACTTATTCCACAAAAATAATTCGGTGTCTATATAACAAATGCAAAATATGACACATTCATTTAAGTTACATACTCAATAACAAAATATACAACTTAGAATTTTGAGCAAAGAAAAAAGAAAACAGTTAAAGTTAAACAAGATTCTTGTTATCTTAAAAACAAACTTACGGA
The DNA here is from genome assembly GCA_963675035.1 of Allygus modestus. Taxonomy (NCBI): domain Eukaryota; kingdom Metazoa; phylum Arthropoda; class Insecta; order Hemiptera; family Cicadellidae; genus Allygus; species Allygus modestus. The sequence continues at coordinate 510,097,267 of OY776111.1, forward strand.
AACTTTAAGAAATAAAACTAGTTTAAGTCCATTCTATAATAATCGTATATAAAGAGCATGTAAAATATACAAGATAAGATTTCCAAAATTTTTACACGTACATTGAACAACTTATTTAGTTGATATAATTTCATTTCAGTATTTAAATTTCATCAGTAACAGCATATTTTAAACAATATTTTTAACTAACGAGACCAATTTGGTTCAATTATAAGTAAACGGTACTAGCAGTTCAAAATTATTCCGTGATGTAAATTAAAACACGTCTTGCTAAACTTGGAAATATGAAGACAAAGGCAAATTAATAAAGCATCCTATGCAAAATTACATATTAGGAGTGATGTTTATTCATAGTATATAGAATCTCTCACATCTTGGACAATTGAAAGGGAGCTCACCGGTATATCTGTCCGGAAATGAGCCTTTAAGTGACATGCCATTGTAAAGGAATTCTCAAATGATTGACACTTGAAAGAGCACTAACCCTTATGTGTCAGAAAATGAGTATTTAAGTTACATGACTTTGTAAATGATTTCTAAGAACTTGGAAACTGGTAGGGGCGCTCACCAGTGTGTGTTAGCATATGTCTCATTAAGAGACTTGACCGTGTAAAAGATTTCTCACATGTTGGACAATTGAAGGGGCGCTCACCAGTATGTAACAGCATATGTCTCTTTAAGTGACTTAACACTGTAAAGGATTTCTCACATCTTGGACAATTGAAGGGGCGCTCACCAGTATGTAACAGCATATGTCTCTTTAAGTGACTTAACACTGTAAAGGATTTCTCACATCTTGGACAATTGAAGGGGCGCTCACCAGTATGTGACAGCACATGAGTCTTTAAGTGACTTAACACTGTAAAGGATTTCTCACATATTGGACAAGTGAAGGGGCGCTCACCAGTATGTGTCAGCATATGTTTCTTTAAGTAACATGACTGTGTAAAAGATTTCTCACATTTTGGACAATCGAAGGGGCGCTCACCAGTATGTGAGAGCACATGAGTCTTTAAGTGACTTAACACTGTAAAGGATTTCTCACATATTGGACAATTGAAGGGGCGCTCACCAGTATGTGAGAGCACATGAGTCTTTAAGTGACTTAACAGTGTAAAGGATTTCTCACTTATTGGACAATTGAAGGGGCGCTCACCAGTATGTGTCAGCATATGTCTCTTTAAGTTACATGACTGTGTAAAAGATCTCTCACATGTTGGACAATTGAAGGGGCGCTCAGCAGTATGTGAGAGCACATGAGTCTTTAAGTGACTTAACACTGTAAAGGATTTCTCACATCTTGGACACTGGTAGGGGCACTTGCCCTTATGTGTCCGTATATGTTTTTTTTTTACTTTTTTTGTTTTTTATGGATTTGTCACAAGTAGGACATTTAACCTCTTTATTATTGTGCTTTGACCCATGAGAATTCATATTTATGTTTTTTGGGTTATTTTAATGTAAGATCCTGTATGACGTTTACTAATATATATGCAGCCCTCCTTTGTTATGTTTCTTGTTTGAGTTTTTCATCTATTCCGTTTTCTATATTTACCGGAACATAAATCATTGCTAACGTTGATATTCTCTGATCTGGAATGAGACATAAATAGGCTACAGAAGTATTTATTGAATACATACTGTTGGGTTATTGTTGAAACTTATTATAATATAATGAAAATAACTAAGTTAAAATAATAAAATAAAGTTTACGCTTAAAAGGTTGAATTACAGTAAGATTAATTAAACTGAAGGATCACTGTTCCTCCACTTGTATCAATAGGTTTACTTAAATTTAATTAAAACGTTAGCGAATAAGGCAACTAAAACATTTATTGGGCTGTATACCAGGTTGCTAAACGATTTAATGAACATTATTAGATCTGTTTTATTCAGTCGTCTGTGTGTTATTAAGTCGTCGTCGTCATATTTACTGAAGCTACTACATAAAGCCACTTATTAAATGCTTTATTTACTTATTTCAATAGACATTGATTTTTTCCAAACATTTTAATATAACTAAGAGAGATTTAACATTTTATTTAATATCCATATGAATACTTTAGGCCTGAGTTGCAGGTTTGCCGCAGTGCGGCAGATACTTATGAATTGTATCAATACTCTTAGCGACATTTCATAACTATACAAAGCAGTGAAGTTAGAAGTAATACTAGTAAAAATAACTGTTTATACTAAAACACATAAAAAGAATAATTTTAGTTGTATAATATGATTAAGTAAATATTAATAAGTTATAAACCAATTTATTGTGAAATCTTATGCCTTAGTTATAATAGCTGTAGTTCATCAATAATTTATTGTTTGCATGTATAATTAGTTTAGGTTTATTTATGTCACTCTAATAACTAAAAAGGTTTCCTAAAACTAGTTCCAAATTACACATTAATCATTTAGGCCTACGGTATACTAATAAAACTCGAACTTCGTAACGTGATTATAAATGCCAAATTGAACATAACAAAATTAAATAAAAGATATCGTGTTATTTTATTTTTTACAAATATTAAAAAGTATAAGACAAACTAGTCTCACAACACTATAACATATATTTACACTTATTCTGACCTTTCATACAAGACGCTAATTGTACGGCCAAATAAGGTAGAATGTAATCGATTTCAACCAGTTACACCGGTCATCATCAGGCCTAATCAGAGAGTGACAGAAGCAAAATGGCGAACTGGTTGAAATCGACTGGTTGAAGTATATTGGCTTTGTATACTTTGCGTATTTTAACCGTAACAGAGTGTGTATCTTGTAGTGCTGTTAGACATAGATTACCTAATCCTATTTATTTTGAACAACACATATCATGGTACTCATAGGCCAGGGAAATCAGGGTAAATAACTTGAAAAAAAAAAATTGTAAGAAGAAATATTTTTGCTGGAAAATGTTACGTGACGTCCCTTTGTTCAAAAACTAAGTTTTCTAATTCGACTGAAGTATGTTTGCTCCGATTTGGATTTTCCACAATTTGAAATAGAAATGTACCGTATGATACTATTTATAAAAATACTCAAAAATAGTAAAGTTTATGTTCAATTTCGACATAATTTCTTATCAACCTTGGTTACCTTGTAATAAATACAAGGAAAACAAGTTATTGGCAAAAATTCGAGTACTAACTAGTACTAACCTAGTATTAACTTGTGGTATAGTTGAAATTTTCATTTTTGCACATGGCCAGGCTGGCACTTCCGGCCCCCGCCATCTGTTTTGCTTAACAGCTTGGTAACGGTGAGGGTACTACCTAGTACTAACCTAGTATTAACCTAGTAATTACCTAGTAATTTTTATCCACACCTCGTGGTATGGTTGAAATTTTCATTTTCGCACATGGTCGGGCTAGTATTTTCCTGTCCTGGCCGTAGTTTTTGTTAATAATTCTGTTATGCTTAGGGTACTAACCTTCATATTCAAGTACTAACTAGTAGTAACCTAGTACTACTAGGTATAGTTAAAATTTTTAATTTCAAATATGGCCGGGCCAGCGAAATGGACATAATGTATGATACTATTTATAAAACTACACAAAAATAGTATAGTTTGTGATCAATTTCGACATAATTTCGTGTCGATCTTGGTTACCTTGTCATAAATACAAGAAACAAATGAATTGTCTAAATTATATAAAAATTTTATAAATTAACACCCTAAACGCTGTTTTTAGTAAATTTACCGAATAGGGAAGAGCTATTACCGTAGGTTTCATGGTAAGACTTAAGCCCGAGACTATGATAACTTTTTGTTTTAAGGTCCTGAAATGCTACAAACACTATTCGTTAAAATGTCTTTATGTGTGTGCATAAATAGACATATATGTTTCCGTTAACTCGATAACTTAAAAAAAATCCAATTTCGATGAAAATTGGCACTAACGGGCAAAGCAAAATTCATGACTTTTAAGTTCGAAAACCAGAAAGATCGGATGTTGGAAAGGGGTTTTATGGGGGTTCAACATTTTCAAAAATCTGTTTTATGCATTTTTCACCCTAAAATATTTTAAACATTAAATTTTGGTTCAACTATTTTTTATAGCTTAAAATAATTATACAGTATTTTGAATCATTAACATATGGTAAGTGGTTGCGGAGACATATTGATATTTCAAAATGTATTTTTTTTATTGTCCCTGTAGCAGAAAACCTGCATACTCAGCCTAATGCAATTCTTATGGACAATAAGTAAAGTTTTACATATCCCTTAATTATGAACATAAATTATTAAATCTTGGTATATAGCTTCACCTGGTTCAGTTACATTGATAATTGCATAACCACAGTTCTTACATTTATTCTACTTTAATAACACTAACATTGGACCATTAATTAGATTAACTTCATTGGTTATCTGGCACGTACAAATTTGCAATTGGTCATATGATTAAAATTACTAACTATTACAAATAAATAGTAAACATTTTTAATATCTAGTTTTCAAAAACGTATTAGAATGCATATACAAATATAATTTTAACATGGTAGAAGACAACCTATTATCACTAAACATCGGCTCATTTTAACTGCTCGTTAACTAAAAAGAGTTGGAAGAATACATCATTTGGTTTTGATCACTTCAAACAAAATTATGTGCTATTTGTAAGTAATTTTAATAGGCACAGGGACTGTAGTTTACGTTTGAGGAAGGGTTTGTTATAAAGGAGGAAAGGTTTTCGGTTATGTCATATTCAATACATTATTATATCATAAATGTATTTATGAGTATGTACATTTGCGATTCAAGGAACCACAAAATGTCTATTGTACAAAAAAATAAATATACCATTATTTACTTATTTCAAAAGACATTGATATTTTTCCAAACATTTAAAGTTAAATTACTTGAAGAAACACATCTAGTGCGTACATTAATTTACTGCTAAAAACATGAATCATGTTTCGACATGAAGTATCTGAAAATTAACGATTTTGGCTTACCACATGGGTTTACATACTAATAAGTTAATTAGAGTAGTGGTATGAAAAGAGGCATAACATGAAACCTAATGACAAACATATTTCAACAAATAATAGGTCTATTCATATTTACCTGCCAACTATATAATATGTACAGAGTTTCTCTCTTTAACAAACTAAAGTATTGTAACGCAATTTCCAACGGTAACATTAATTATTTTATTTGTTTGATTTGTCTAAAACTGCCATTGATCCTTAAAGAACTATATCTCAGTATTGGTGGTTGTAAAATAACGTATTATACTTTGCACACGTCACTGAAAGGTTTCCACGGCACGCACCACCTTATGTTTGGAGCAACTTGTAGCCGTATAGGTTAGAATCAATAGGAGTCTGAAACAAATAGGATGTACTTCACTTAATTAATTTAATCATCATTGCTCAACGCGATAACGACGCTATTTTTCATAGATGGGCATATTTACATTTTTATTCCCTCTAGTATGAATAAACTGCAATGTTATTATTTCATTAAATACTGTTTAAAATTGTTTACAAATAAAACAACCGATCATAAGGATTGGCCTAATCAAAACTACTCAAAAGTTTTAAACATTACCTTGTTAAAATTGTTATGTTAGTTAACAAACATATAACGGAAACCCCCATATCTAGCGCCTATGGCTAAGTCCTTAGAATACAAATAATCAATAATTATCTTCCATTACAGTATTTAAGTATTTTTTCATAGCCATAAATTGCATTTTCCATCCAATCAACTAACCGTATAGCTGCTAAATAATTCAGATAAACGATCACACGGGAAACATACTTCATAATATCAGACAAACGACACAACTCGGAACACTCTGATTAATCGGAGTTCAGCCAGTCATGCGTATTCACGAGAAGTGTAGACGGGCTTAAATTGAATGAAGATAACGTATTAAACATTACCTTGTTAATTACATTGTTATGTTGGTTAACTACTATAACCTCAATTCTATTACAAAATACAATCAGTCATTGGATTAAAAATCATCCGCGTTAATTTGTATTTCATACAGCATATCGGAATTTAGAGTAGTAGCATCTTAATGTACACTTACAAATGTAGTTGCCTTTCCAATCAGTAAAACGTGTTGATGCTGTACTAACGCAGATCATATTTCACTCAGGATACGTACTTATTAACTCTATCCCTTGGACTATATCAATATCAGATTCGGGTTAGCTAACGATCAGTTAATAGCCACTATTATATATTTTGACATAAATATGACATGCCATTAAAGAAACTACAAATTGGGACCCTCCAGGGTTAAAACTTTGTGATTAAACTACGCTGAACCAAAAGGCACATATTTCACACACACCACATGATTATGTGACATGTTTGCGATAAATGTGTAACCAAAGGAACCCAATGTTTGGAATGGTAAGAGCACTTTAAGGAAGCAGTTCTGAGAGCTAACTAAATGTTGGGTAAGCATTTTAAATGAGGAAAAACTCCACTTCAAGATTTAAATGGTTTAAAAAAATGTATGCTCGGCTTAGAACGATAGATTTGACGAATTTATAAGATTATAAATTAACAAATGTAAAGTAATTATAACTCTCTGGTGTGAACATTATGTTTGAACTTTAAAAATGGAATAAATTATGCGGAGATTGTAAGAACAATCTTTTACTTGAACACAATCATGCAGTTAGGATCGGTGACAAAACTAGAACTTTAATCAACTAATGTTTTTAATAATTGTTAACTAACTGATCTAATTATCTAATCTAATTATCTACGATCTACGGTTGATATAAATAGTATTATATCAGTTTTAGCACCAATCCACCAGCATCGCTAGTAGTTTGCTTTTAGCTAGGCTATCTACCAGATAGATCGCTAGTGAGTTCTGTTTGACTTATGTGTTTAACGACTGCCTACTCTTATTATTTTGACTGTAACCTTGGGAACCCCGCAAGAGAAGGTGTTAGCAGCTTCAAGATTACGATAAAGGCATACGATACACACAAAAAAAGTTGTGTAAAAATCCCGTTAACCTAATATATATAATATTGTTCTTACCAACGTTGCATAATTTATTCCATTTTAAAGTTCAAACAAAATGTTCACTCCTGGAATCAGGGCCGGATTTAAGCATAGGATACATAGGCGCACACTTAGGGGCCCGCGCCACTCAGAACCACACACAAAAGTCTCATACAAACACTTAGGGGCCCGCGCCACTCAGAACCACACACAAAAGTCTCATACAAGCACAAAAAGTCAACAACTTGAATCTGGGCATCAACAAGGGGCCTCACCATAGGTTAAGCCTAGGGGCCCGCGGGTCCTAAATCCGGCGCTGTTTACGATAAAGCCATATGATGCAATAAAAAAAGGTTGTGTCCAAAACCCGCGAATCTAACCAATAGCGCACTGGATATATATATAAATGTATCCAAGGATTTGTTGTTGTCATAATAAACGGACGAATAAAATAGCAATATGTTAGATTGTTAATTTGTGCATATTATGTATGATGCACAAATACAAACAAAATATGCATAGGAGATATATTTATAAGAATGATTTAATCTACAATTTCATTGTTTTATTTATTTATTTTAGTTTTATTTGTAAAGCTTTTCGTAAATAGAAATTTGTATCCAACGCGGAAATAAAAAATTGAAATTTTAAATAACTAGGCCTGCCGAATATCAATTAAAAGAATAAGTTGATTTACTATACTTGTTGTTAACCTTAAAGCTGTGAAAATCCACTGACTAAATAATAATTTGTATATCAACATCTCGTTAACTATCTCGGAGACAAAGGCCAACTCGAAGCGTTAATCTGAAATCTGAGGATTAAGTTGTTGCTATTTTAGTTACATTTATTCATAATACTGCTAACAAATATTGTTTAATTTTTTACTCCTATCATAAATTTAATTTACTTAATCGTTTTTGCAGGGAATAAGTAGGTTAATTTGTTGCCTTAACTAATATAACCTAATTGTGTGTTGTATTACGTGTTGTTTGCATTATACAAACATATATGGTTAAATCATCTATGTTAATACTATACATCTATGTAAATCATCAATGTCTATTGTATATAAATGTTTATTTTACTGAAAACAATATTTATTTACTTGTTTTACAGTCCAATTAATTATTATTAAATAACAGCTTTTCGTTAGCTACGACAGTACCCGTTGGGACAACATGCTAACATGCAGTAATAGAAATGAGCACCGGTGAGAATGATTTGTATTAGTGTCCTTGGGCAAAAATAAACTTAAAATTTATTTGAAGAATTTGAGTATTAATATATATATTTAGGTGATTTTATAGTTTGTATATAAATGAGTGAAATTTAAAAATAAACTGATCTATTCAAAACGTTAGGTATTCAAGATACATTTTCCTTGAATGATTGAGGTTAAGTTTGGTCCTTAAAACCAAAAAGGTAATGTTCATAGATCTGTATTATATTGACTTAGCATATACGTTTATATTTTATACGAACTGTTAGTATTTTAATATGCCTAAATTCCAAGAAACTTGAACACTTATGTAAAGGTCAGCTAACGTTATGTGCTTTGATAGGCCACATTGGCGTCTCACTAGCCTAACGGTCAGCGTCTTGGACTTCGGTTCATCGGTTCAAGGTAAAGAACATGTCTCATAAACTAGAATCACACAAGTATATAAAATCCTTTAGAAATGTGCAATGGTATTGTGTAAGCGTTTTTGTAACGTAATTCATAGAAACAATGCCCCGTAGCCGTATATCTTCTTCGCCTTGTTTTGTGTGATATATGATGCTAACCTGTAATATACTGATTTTGCATGATGACTCACTTATATGTATTTAAATATAGTGAAGCCAAAGCTGGTGCACCTACGAGTGTTGTTGCAGACATCACACCTAAATGAAAAATATCAAACAAGACTCAATTACTTACGTGTTATCAACTATACTATCACGTGATTTGTAACTATACATTGATGATGCACAAATAAATACAAAATATACATAGGATATATATTTATAAGTATGATTTACTCTACAATTTCATTGTTTTGTTTTGTTTATTTTAGTTTAATTTGCAAAGCTTTTCGTAAATACACAGTTTTGTCAAACGCGGAAATTAAAATTGAAAGTTTAAATGACTAGGCCTTCCGAATATCAATTAAAAGAATAAGTCGATTTACTATACTTGTTGTTAACCTTAAAACTGTGAAAATTCACTGACTAAATAACAATTTGTATATCAACTTCTCGTTAACTATCCTGGAGACAAAGGCCAACTCAAAGAGTTAATCTGAAATCTCAAGATATCATTATTTGTGTCCTTGGGTTAGTATAAACTTTTGTTTTAATTTTGAGTTTGCGTTTTTAATATGTATTTAAGTGATTTTTGGTTAAATTAAGTGTTTTTTAGGTGAATATGTAGTCGAGAATAATGCATTTCGAGCCAAAATTAGGTGTTCAAGATTCATTTTCCTTGAGTGATTGAGGTTATGTTAGGTCCCCAAAACAAAAAAGGTAATGTTCTTAGCTCTTAACACTAACATATCGCATTAGTTTATTTGTTTATCATTTATGGTATCCGTTATAGTGTTATCAGGCCTATATTTTAATAACCGGGTACATTTTAGTAAAGCTCAACAATCGTCATTAGCTAAGGCAAGCCTAGGATAGCCAAAAACGCGATTCCAAAGTGCGCATACACTCCGCACCCTACGTATTTCTCTACTCCTCCCCACGTATTATTACTGGATAACATAAATTCCCTTACTAACATAAATTACCTTACTAACATAAATGCATCCTTTAATACATATATGTTCGCATTTGTTAACAACGTGTTAAATATACCCTTATAAATTGTACAAACACTGTTAAAACGCTTAAATCTCCAAGAAAAAGTATATTTAGTCCCTATTTTCCATCCATTCTCTCCATTTCCTCATTTCGCCTCTGAGAATAATAATATGTAATCTGCAGTTTATGTACAACCGCAATTATAACGGAGAAATGTAAAATGTGTTCTTATACCCCTAATTTATAAACATGTTATTATACTTTAGGTAATAAATAAGGATATTTTAATATATTTACAATATAATTAAATATTTGAATGACAAACCGTGGCTTATTCAAGTGTATTACAAATGTCGTATGACAAATAAACATAACCTAGTTAGGCAGTTTACTCTTGATTAATTCTGTCATTTCCTTCTAACAGAAAAATTGGACATAATTTATTGTAAACTCGCTTATTTTCAGTAAATATCGTTTTGCCTGGTAAATAGAAATGAGTGAGTTGGTGGGTGATTCCTTAAACAATATTCCTATATAGTAAATCTATCAATGTTAAATATAAATATTAGTTCAAAATACTAACATAAGAATTGTATATTGAGATGTTATTGACTAAACACTTGCCTAAATAATATCTGTACAGTATTTATCTCATGTATATTTTGTCCAGGGGAACACTCGCTTTATATTAGGTCGTTAGTTTACAAGATGTTATTATATTTAATTTGATGTATTCAGCCGTATGAGAGCAACTGGAGTGGGGGCTGTTCACCATCTCTCTTGCTCACTCTCCCCCACACGCCACGGACACTGATATGATCTGCCAAGTTACTCATTATTGCATTTGTTTCAAATGTCGGTACCTTACTAACGCTTTTTATCATTGTCTTTCTGAACTACTTGGACCTTCGCGCATGCGCAGAGAGGGTCTGTTTTAGGTTTAGTTTGTTGTTCCAACTATCAACCGGTTAAGAATCCTATGATATAATATGAGTAAAGGTTGATTGCTTGCTTGTAATTATGATCTAAAAAATGGAGCCAACGATTGTCTTTAAATGTTTGAAATATCCCTAATATTTAATTTTAATACATATAACTAATATAAGGGAAATAATAAGTTTTAGACATAGGTTTCTAAAAACACACTCTTTCTCTAGACATAGGAAAATCGAAAAAAACTAATATTAAAAGTAAAAAATAACATTGGGCTCATGGAGTTTAAAATCAAAATCAAATAATCATAACAGTTGTTTTTAATAATCAATCAGCGAACTGTCAATGTAGAAAATACTATTGTAGTGTTCATTAATATGTGATTCCTGAGAGCAGTAACTAAACCCTTTCCTGAGGGAAGATTACAATATAAGAGTTGTTATATCCAAAATGAATCAAAGGGACACTGAACTATATTAACAACTGGAGTGACCTTAAACATGCAAATAAATTCAAATAAGTAAATGGGACAATACAACTAGATATACTAATTTAAACAATCCCAGATCAGAGCAACTATATTATCAGTACTGAAGAAGACACAACTACGTAACTAGGGACTAGGGGAAGTTCAACTTATAATTTATAGATAATCAACTTGAAATATATTAATTCAAATTAACGAAGGTAAAGTAAAGAAATATTTGTGATGAATTAAAAGTGTGTTATAGCCAAATGAGGGAATAGACTACGGAGTGACGAATCGATTACATAAAATTTAGAATCTCCAATTATTTAATACTAATGCTTAATACGTAATGCTTGCCAACTCATTAAATCCCCCAAAGGTATTCTTTTAATACACATGTCACCCCCGACGGACACGCACTCTCGATCGACGCGACCAAGATTGTCTTTACTTTACACTTTCTTTTTGTTACTACACACTGTCGTCAACCTATCTTCTGAACGGCGTCCTATCCTTGTCACTAGACTTGGTTGTTCCCGCGATGCCCCTTGCTGAGGTATTTCTGGTGTTTAGTTGTCTTCGATTGTTTCAGCTCTAATTCTATTCTGGATTTATAAATCAATATTCATCCTGTAGCTACACCTCCCCTTGTTTAGCGTCCGACGTAAGGGAGGACAAGGCGAAAAATCTATGAAACGAAGGTTGTTTTTAGAAAGGTAGTTTCCTGTCGAAGTTCTGAAGTTGAATGAAGTCAGCTACTACAAGTTGATCAGGCCTCAAAAAGTCTTCTCACCTGAGAACTCTCAGCCAACCGTTTCAGGGTTCTCACCAGACCAGACCAACAACCTTGAAGGTACCAGGAATAAATCCCCATTGGCATTCGCCCTAGAGAGCAGTTCCCTACTTTGGTGGTTTAGAGCTATTACTAAGTTTACAGAAATGGTGGACAGTAGAGATGTATTTTTTAAATTGAATTATCAGCCATTTCTAAGTAGTTTGTCGATCTATTCCTTGATGACGAGTATTGTTGTTTTGTAGTTTATCATAAATCATCAGTATTTTGTTCGATAATCAATGATTGGAGGGAATGAGCCGCAGCTGTAGTGATGCAGAAGATCAGCTGTAGGTAGGGACACGACCAGCCGCACGTATAGTGGTGTTGGCGATGCTCACGTTGTTGTGATGATTCAGCATTGTAGTGGCGGGTGCATGGCCGGTATCGACGTTCGCTGCTGTGGAGTGTCGTAAATAGCTGAAAACACAATCTTAAAATTCTTTCTTCGCGGTTCTCTGATCTGGTCATGTTTTATTTATATGTAATAAAATATTAGAACAGGAGTTTGGCTTAATAAGGCAATAATAAATTATTCCATAATATCTGTTTTAATGTTGGTACTAAGTTGAAGGTCTACTATAGTTAAATTCCCTTTTTTATACTCTAAAGTTATAGTTAATACTTTCTTATGATACTTTACAATATTTTACTCTTTCATGTTGCTTTACGCTTTCTTTGTGAGTAACATTATTAATATTAAGAGTGACCTTAAAGATGCCAAACACACATACATATATATATGTGTGTGTGTGTGTTTGGGTGTGAATGTCCATGAGCTCGATAAGTCTCGAAAAAAAGGTCCGATTTTTATGAAATTTGGTACCATTATTTATAACTTTAAGTTTGAAAAACAGACAGATCGATCCATCCAAAGTGGTATGCGAGGGGGTTTGTACCCCAAAATGTTTTTTTTTTAGATTTCTCTCAGTAAACACACACAATTTGGTCTTTTGATCATTTCTCTACGTCAACTGGTTACAGAGATAGCCTATTGAAAGTGTACAGACACAGTACGTTGTCTAATGTTATTCTTAAGGAGAATATAAACATTTTGTATCTCGCTTATTAATGAACGTATACTAACGAAACTTGGCTTAATCTGGTTGAATTATTGTTATTTGCACAAAAAGATTTCACCGAGATTCCCGCTGCAGCAAACTTGCGCACTCAGCCCCATGTTATTCTTATGGAGGATAAGTAAAATGTAATGACTTCCTTAATTATGAACATAAATTAATAAAACTTGGTACCTATGTGATTTCACCTTAATGAGTTATGTTGATATTTGCATAAAACCCATATTTTGGGTTCCTTGTTGCAGAAAACCTGATTACTCAGCCCCATGTTATTCTTATGGCGAATAATTAAAATGTCATATATTTATTATTTATGAATGTATATTGATAAAAATAGGTATGTGGCTTCACTTAGTTGAATTATATTTATATTTACATTAAAACCAATTGTTTCAGCAAACCTACCTACTCATCCCCAATTATATTCTTATGGAGAATAATTAAAATTGTATATATCGCTTATTTGTGAATAGATATGTTTTTATGAGACTTGGTATGCGGCTTTATGTGATACTAAGTCATATATTATGCATAGGAAATTTGCTGATTACGCAGATTTGCTGCAACTAGGATATTTTTATTTTAGTTTAATTTGTGAAACTTCTTACAGGCACACAATGTCGTCAAACTCGGGAGCTAAAATTGAAGATTTAAATAATTGGTCATGCTTAGGTGCAATCAAAAGTGTAAAAATATGAACTAGCTTACCAGTATATTTTACCAGAAAAAAGGTTTAAAAGATATATAATCAGTGTGAGGGGGTCAAGCGTAGCAAACGAAAGTAGTGCAATAATTATATAAATATAACAAACAGTATACGTTAGCGTAACTCAATATGGCACAAACAAAATTGGTTGTCAACACTTAAAAGTTAAGTTGGTAACATAGTACAAATATAGGTCAGAAAGTAATTTTAGGAGGGGAGGGGTGGGGGTAGGAGATGGGTAGGGGTGTGACGTCAGGGGTCAAAAGTCGAAAAGCACTGGGGGGTGGGCTATGGTAGTGCCGGATTAAAACTTGTCTTTTATAAAACCCTGTCCTGACATTAACGAATATACCGGGAACAAAAAAATTATTGAATTTGGTGCACTCATTCTCAAGTTATGGCGTGACATGGGGAAATAGGGATTAATTTTGGTATATTAAGATTCTATTGGCCATAAGACTACTGCTAATTTTTATACTAACAATAATTTTATTTAATATACATTATAATTGTTCTTTAACAATTAATTAGCTTGTACAGATAGATATAACTGTAAAGTTAAGTTTTTGTTTTTTTGTTTCCCTAACATAATCATTTCATAAAATTATTTTCTTTCAGAGAATTTTGTTGACGAAAATTCTGGTTGCTTTACACAGAAGTGAGGAAACTGATTGAAATTAAATATTGGATTCTATCGTATTCTGTGTTTGTTGAAAGAAGAATTAATAAACCTGAAAGAGAAATTTAATAGACAACTTCAAAAATTACTTTATTGTGAAATCTACCAGAAAAAACTAAATATTGTGGATGTTTTAAAATATCTTTCTTACCTTATTTGTGGAATCGTCATTATATTACAATTAAATAACACTTTGAAGATGAGATATTCATTAACTAAGTATAAGCGTATTGTAGATTGCTAATGAATAGTCCAATTGTTCATCATCTTAATTGTGTCACGTGATTTGTAAAGTATGGTTAGTTACACTTAAATTGTCCTATGAATTTGTTTGTGTGTGTTTAAAATAAGACTTTGATTTTTAAGATGTATAAAAGGCAATTTTCATAATCGCCCAAACTGTTGTATGAATTAAAACATAAACGTTTAAGATATAATAAAGAAAAAACTATGGATAACACGGTTGACCGCAAAAAAAAATGCTCAGTTTGTGAAAAATCCTTTAAACAGTCTGGGGATCTGAAAAGACATATCTTGACACATACAGGTGAGCGTCCTCATGAGTGTCCAGTATGTGAAAAGACCTTTACGCAGTTAGGTAATCTAAAATCACATGTGCTGTCACATACGGGTGAGCGTCCTTACAGATGTACCATATGTGAAACATCCTTCGTACAATCTTCGGAGATAAAAAGGCATATGTTGATACATACGGGTGAGCGTCCTCATAAATGCCCATCATGTGGAAACACTTTTGCTCAGGCGGCTACTTTAAAAACGCACATGATGACACATACAGGTGAGCGTCCTCATAAATGCCCATCATGTGGAAAAAACTTTTCTCGGTCGGAACATTTAAAATTGCACACATTGACACATACAGGTGAGTGTCCTCATAAATGCCTGAGGTGTGAAAAATCCTTTAAACAGTCTGGAGTTTTGAAGAGACATATGTTGACACATACAGGTGAGCGTCCTCATAAGTGCCCGATCTGTGAAAAGTCATTTTCACAGCTGGGCAATTTAAAAAAGCATGTGTTGTCACATACGGGTGAGCGTCCTTACAGATGTTCTATATGTGAAAAATCTTGTGTACAGTATTGGGATTTAAAAATGCACATTTTGACACATACTGGTGAGCGTCCTCATAAGTGCCCATCATGTAAAAAATCTTTTGCTCATAAATGTAATCTAAAAACGCACACATTGATACATACTAGTAGGCAATCCCATAAATATTAAATGTATGTGGAATTCTTCACGCTTTCAAGAAACCTATAGTGGCATATTTAGACTCATACAAGTGCGAACGTCCTCAAAAATATGCAATGGATATCCAAACCTCGGCTAACTACTTAAAGAACATACATTTGTTATATGA
The DNA here is from genome assembly GCA_963675035.1 of Allygus modestus. NCBI lineage: Eukaryota > Metazoa > Arthropoda > Insecta > Hemiptera > Cicadellidae > Allygus > Allygus modestus. The sequence goes on from OY776111.1 coordinate 510,113,118, forward strand.
GCGTCCTTAAGAGTGGAGAATATATGATAATTCTAATAAACAATTAGGGAATCTAAAAACGATCTTTTTCTAATAGGTTCCAATGCGTTCCTTCATAAGCGCATAAGATGTGAGAAAAACTTAAAAGTTTGATGTTTTAATTGTTAACGATAAGTGAACACAAAAACACTGTATTTTGAGTAAAACTGTGTATTAAAATACAGTCTGTAGATATTTAGTATTGGATTTTTCTGTCCTATTTTTTATGTAGTGTGCCAGTTTTGTATGTGTTCGTGTACTTCCCATAGCTGCATGCTTAGTATTGAAGATGGTTTAGGTCTCAAACTTGCATATTATCTATTTTATTGCGATTAAATTGTTTACTGTAAATTTTGTTCAAATTTTATAATTTTCTATGGGTTTAAAAAATGGTTATTAGAATCATATATCTGTTATTGTAAAATATTATTTGAAAACATTATACAATTAAATTAGAGACAGATCATATCAAATGAGACTAGGGGGTGATATTAAGTAGTCAAATATGATAGTATTGTAGCTTCAAAACTGGTTGAAGAAACATAGTTAACATTTTAACTGTTAATGCAATGTGCTTATGTATATACAATCATGTAATGTTCGTAGTAAGCGGTAAAAATAATGTTGTTTGAAGTTGTGTTAAGTGAATTTGTAATGATAGTGTTGTATTCTCATGGAAGCTAAATTGTTTTCTTTCTCTTGTATTCTTACCTGTGAATGAATGTTTTCTAATAAAACAAAAATACATTCCCTACTTTAATTATTCATCATTTAACTGACCCTATCACTCAATAGCTTGTTCTTATTGTTGAAACAGAATATCTATGCAAAAATGCAAGTTTTTAGAAATTTAATTTGTAATTATTAATTCTTTGATATTAGCTCATTCAGTTTGTTATTTACAGTATTTCTCTTGACATAATTGATGTTATTGTTGCAACAGTAGAGGGTTAGGGAAACTCAGCGCAGAACACCTCCCCCCGATCTTTATGATCCCCCCCCCGATTTTATGTGTTTGCCCCCCCGATTTTATATGATGGAGCCCACTCCCCCAGTCTCCCACCTTGAGACACCACAGGTCATCATCCCACGTGTCAGCATTACAATTCCAGGAAGTTTGTTGCTGATCTGAAAGTAGCGGGGTTATTTACGTTCTCGTTGCCCCCCTCCCCATCACTGGCGGCTTGAAGTAGCAAACCGACTCATTGCGTCCCCCCATCTTGGATCTCTCCCCCCACTCTTTGATGTCTCCCCCCCCATCATTGATTCTCCAACCCCTCTTAACTTTTTTCCTTATTTTTCATTATGTTACAACCTGACTCCGCCCCCCACCCCTGACATCGCCACCGCTCCCCACCCTTCCTTCGCTGTTGTATTGCAAGTTGCATCTTAGAAAAATTATAGGGAAAAATTTCAAAGTTAACTATATTGATAACAAATCATCCGAATTGAATAAAACTCGGTATCTAAACTCATGTTAACATAATCTTTCATTTGCCACAAACATTAAGTGTAAAATAAACAAATGACATTACCACATGGAAATATGTTTTTTTTTAAATTGTTTATATCTCGATATCGGTGCGTCCTACGCCACTTTTGACAAAGAAACCAATCGACCACTGGATAGGGTTAATTAGTATGGTCAGACTGATAAAGGACCGGCAGTCAGAACTTCTACATTCATATCCACGATACTGCACCGATAAGAAGACTGAACTTACACCTACACCGCTTGATCGATACGGAGTAATACAACGAGGGAAAATATCAAACCCATCTATTTTATAAATATTATTCTCATGGCTCATAACCCATATCTCTGTCAGTAATATATCACACAATTGTATTGGTTGAAAGTTACCGTTACTTCAGACATATCCCGTAGGCCTAATTTTGTATAGGCCTAGATATTCTTTTACGTGATAAAATAGGCTCAAAACCAAATCTCTACAAATATTAACTCTAGGATTCTTAAACTTAATGGGTTTTGTTTTTTTCTGAATTTAACATGATAGAGTTATCAACAAAATATTTTATTACCATTTAAATCAAGATCAGTTAGTACCGGTTTCTGTCCTAAGCGCCTACTTTCAAGTCTGTATGAACTATATAGCCTACATGATGTTGGCACCAGCATAGTGTAACAATTTGCTTTTTAACATTAAATTAGAAGTCATTTACATACACATTAATTAAGATAGGAGAGAGAATACTTACATAAACCAATCCACAGTTTTATGTAGATCCATTACTGACGACATTACCAATGCTAACATGCTACCTCCTATCACTAAAATATCTCCTAACAACTCTAACAGCCCTCCACCAATACCAATTTTACTTAATTTACTAATCAATATTTAATAATCGACCAGATCAAAGGCTATTGTCAGTTCAGTAGCTACAGCAATCACAAACGGAATTTGTTTTCATTCAAAGCTTTGTTTAGATCACCTACTACTAAGGTTTCTAAGAGATCTATGGTTAAAGTAGGCTATTTGGCATAAAACCAATCTGTGATTTATAATTGTATTTTGTTTACTGTACATATTTTGGCCATAAAAATACAGTACGATACACATAGTTCTTTTTTTCTCATCCCTTTTATCGCAATCTTTTACCAGAGTTTCATTCACCTTCACCCAATTTCATCCAATATAGGAAAGAAGGTAAAGCCTATTATACAATAAAGCAACGAAAGACTGTGTGAAATCAAACTGAAATTTGAACTTTAAAATATTTTAAACCATACAAATTGTCTTAACTTTTACCTTCGCATTTTATCATCGCCATAACATAACCACTCCCATTTACGTTTTGTTGAACTGTGTAATTGGTCTTTAATCATGTTTTTTTATCTATATCTAGAAACACGAAAAACCGATCATTCCCCAGGCCAAACCACACACCTAAAACTATGAAATTTGGCACGTATACTCTTTCCATAACGTAAGTAACCACTAAGAAAGGATTTTAAGAAAATCCTGTGGGGTCCGCCCCATGGGGAGTCAAAGTTCCAATAATGTGTTATTCTTATGGACAATTAATAAATATGAAAAACCGATCATACTCAGGCCAAACCTCTACACCTATAACCACGAGATATTGCACGTATACTCTTTGCATAAAGTAGATAACCACTAAGAAATGATTTTAAGAAATTCCTATAAGGCTCCATCCTATGGGGAGCCAAAGTTCCAATCCTGGGGTTTCCTTATGGGCAATTAATAAATATGAAAAACCGATTATCCCCCAGGTCAAACCTCTACACTTACAACCACGAAATTCGGAGTGTATACACTTTCCATAACATAGGTAACCACTAAGAAAGAATTTTAGGTTATTTCCATGGGGCTCCGCCTCACGGGGAGTCAAATTTCCAATAACGTTTTATTATTATGATACATAGTAGTTCCTCGGGTTAATCACAGAATGCAGAATGCAGCACACAAAATTGTTGTATTCCCGGGTGAAACCGGGTACAATGGCAGCTAGTTACTCATATTCGAATCGCACTTTAGAAAATGTAATGGCTATCATCATCGCAGTTTACTAAAAGCTGTTGATTATTCAATTTACACAAAACTATAAAACTGCCTAAACTGCAATATGGTTATACACATCGCCACTACACACTATTATTATATAGGATTATATATAATATTTTGTTCTTTGTTTATTTTATAAGTTAACCAAGCGTTGATAGTAGCAACATTAAATAAGTTGATTAAGTAGGATGTTTACTGTTTTATATAAAACCTTTACCAATCGCTGTATATGTAATTTTATTTACCCACGTAGTCTACTTTTTTAGGATGTATTTTTACATTTAAAAGTAATAAATAACATTGAATTAGAATTTAAAATTGTTTTTCATAGGACGTATAAAGTACTAAGCAGTTTTATTCTAAGTTCAGAAAAATAATCAGTGCTGATCAGGAATAGCATCAGAACTGATCGGGAATACTAATCAGAACTGATCATTTCTGATTGGTATTCCTTATCTGTTCTGATTAATTTTTTGATCAGACCTGATGGAAAATATTCATGGGGTAACAAAGCAATTGTCATTCGAATTTAAACAAGGACGTTTATTGGATCAAATGTAATGAGGAAGTCATAAATATTTTAATATTCTCAACATTTTTAAACGTAATAGCATTATTTAAGCATTTAAATTCTAAAATTATTAGCAATTATGTTTGTTTTAGTAACCACGCCAATTGTAATCTCGAAGATAGATAACTTCACAGTGTGATTACTATGAAAATCAAAACCCAATCCGGTCGAATATATTTAGATCGCCCTATTAATTTAGCATCGTTATCGGTGACGCAACATATTTTACAGTTACCTCCTTGGTCGAATCAATTAGCTCTATTGAATATGGACTCACTATAATATACGGTTAGCAAAGCGTGTTGTTGTTAAAACCAATTTTTGCTCGGTTATGTTGGCATTAATTCTTGGGGGATGATGTCAAAATCTCCTAACTGATTTAATGAAACAATTTTGATATTAAAGTTATTGTATATTAATATCTTAATTATTTCCGGTATGTGTTTTTGTGATGGTACTCATATTATAATAACTTAATTCGTTTCTCATCACTAGTATAAATCAAATTCCAATTATATTCCAAAAAGTATATTACTTTTTCAAATATTTTGAACTACGCTGAAGATGAGTTCAGAATTGAACTTGAAAAATACATTTTGTAATATAATTGGTATGTTATTTATATGAGTGTTCAGAAACGAATTAACTTATGATAATATTAATATATTGTTGCATGTTAGGTGAAACTTGATGTTAAACTAAACTTTATAATCTTGAGACATATTTCAGACGGAATTTGGTTGTTTTATTTTGAAGCAAAGTTATTATTTGAGTTAAATTAAAAAAAAACCTTGTAATTTGGTTTAATAAATAATATTGTAATCAACGTCGAATGACTGCGTCCCAATCAGCGGGCACAGAATAATACCCAACAACAAGTTGACACCACAACAGACCAAAATACGAAATACGACGACACGTTTTTAAAAGGTTATTTGCAAGAGAGAAGTAACTCCTGTTAATATTTAACTCATTGGTCAAAAGTAACTTTTCTCTTCACTCAAAGTGTCTTTCCCTACCCATTTTTAATATTCCTTAGTGAATAATAAAATTAACTGGAATGGGCATATAAAATATTATTGCAAAATGTTAGCTAGATATATTTCTTATTTTAGTAAAAGTGAGAACAGGCTGCCCTTCAGATGCATCAAACACTATTAACTATTCATTTTGCAATTTAAATTAACGCATTGTATTGAAATATGGGGATTTACATCAAAGCGTAACATTAAACAACTTTAAAAAGTGATTTACAAGACTGGACTTTACAGAAAGTTTTCAAAAATCATTTAAAGACTTGCAACACCTTACCGTTCCATACACTATTATTTTATATTAGTGAATTTCAAGATAAGCAACACAGACTATAACAAATTTACCATTATAATATTATAACACTAAAGTAAGAAAGACTAGACTTTAACATTGGCAGACATAATCAAAGAGGGCATATAAGCATTGGTATGCTTTAATTTTTTGTCATAAATTTTTGCAACAAGTAGCAAAAAGAAATCAGAGATCTTATTCTACAAAATTTAAAATTACCATAGCAAAATTACCAATTGACAGAAAATTGTATGCTCTTAAAGTGTTTGGTAGATGCGTACTGTGCAGTTGAATGCCGCTTGGTAACTTGTGTGAAGAATTGTAATGATAATGTTTCGGTTTTAAGACTGGCGAATTAGTGGATAATCTTGTATCAAAAAACAGCCTTTTCACTTAACAAATATCTTGTAACTTATACCTTATATCAAATAAGTAAAACCATTTACGATTAAACATTTTAGGAAAATATACGTGCTATATTGCTACATTTCCACTCTTTTACTTGCAAATGAAAAGAATACTTCAAGATTATAAAATATGTTTTTAATAAACAAAGAAGCAATCATAACAAGTATATATATGAAAAACACAGTACATTCACAACAATGCAATTTGGCAATAACTTATATATATATATATATGGCGATAAGTTATGTATGTTCACTGTTAAAATATTAGTATCAGACAAGATACAAAAACAATAAATTCATGTTATTTTTAATTCAAGACGAAGTTTAGTTACAACATAAATAAGGCATTATCAAATAATTCAAGGTTTCGTGTAATATTTTATCTGACATTTCAGATCTTTTTTTAAAGAGAGACGTATGGCTGAGTTTTTATTTGTATGGTACTTCTTTTGTTAGTGGTGTTTAGAATGCAATACTTTTAAGACATGAAAAACCGAGCAAATTTGATTCACCTTCATTGGTAATCTTTTCTTCAGTTATTACATTCCCTGTTTAGCATCCTATCGATCACTATCACTAGCACGATGAGTTTTTTCCAGGGTGTCAATACCATAGTAGGACAGGATGGATGGAATTTTTTCTTAATGAACAATTCTAAACTGTATTTAATCTACACCCTCAGTTTCTTATAGTGCTTAAGCGCCATAGGTTAAAACGTACATGGTTGAGAGACATAACTACATAATTAAAACAATCAATAAATTACATTCCAACAAGTTTATTTTTTATGAAACGTTGACAACAGTAAACAAAAATAATACTACTTTTTTATTATAAATTTGCAACATTTATAGGATGTATGAGATTAATAGGCTGTGCTATATTTTATTGTTTAATACTCTTTATGCTACAACAAAACATTGTGAGGTTAGTAGCTAAGGTGCGTGCCTAAATTCGTTAGACTTAAGTTTTCGGTCTTTCTTATACTCGGGCATTGTACTAGTTCACCAATTTACAAGAAAACTTTGTGCTTTCAGATGCATACATATTTAGGAGCAAAAACGATGTTAAGTCACCTACGTGTTAAGCAAAATATCATAATAAACAAAAAGTTATTAATAAAATGTAAAGTCTCTTTGTAGCGCATTTCCGAACAAAGACTAAGTAACGCACAGAACAACAGAGCATTTACGAGATAATATTTTTCGAATTGTTGTCTATAGTAAGAATTAATAAAAATGTACACCCAATTTAAATCAGGACCAACACACCATCAGGGTGTTCAGAAAGGGTCATTACAAACTTCAAGATCTAGTGGTACCTATCTATTTGAAAAAAAAAAAAAAAAAATATATATATATATATATATATATATATATATATATATTTACCAAAAAAATTAATATCTTGAGAATTGTTTAAGCTACAGAAACTATACTTTGCACATGCATTAAATAATTAAAGAAGGAAATAACAGCAAATTATTACCAAACGGTCTTAAAAACTTAAAAAATGTCGTCCGTTTGAATATTTTAAACTCAAATTTCAAAAATTAACGTTTTCAAAATTTTGCAAACGGAAAAAATTAAACTTATTTATCATAAATCTAATGCTTATTTATTCAACACAATCTTCTAACGCATAAGCGAGAAAATGTACTTTTAAGGTTTGCTTGCATAAGCCAGGGACAATAATTAGTGCAACTGGGTCAGTATCATCAGACTTCTGACAAAGATGTACTAACTTTTTTGTATCTTGTAAAGTTGTTATAAAACTATAGTTGTTTTGTTATTTGACTTTAAAGTATTAAAACTGGCGCCATTTTTAAAAACATTTTGACGGTTTAGTAGTAATTTTATGTTATTTCTTATTTAATTATTTAACGTACGTGACAATTTTAGTTTCTGCAGCTAAAATAGTTATAGATATATAAATTTTTTTGTAATAAATACAAAATAGTGGCTAGCAGTTAAACGGACATTTTTTCAACCTATGTTTACATAAATTTGTTTGTTCAAATTGATAAGTACTACTAGCCCCCGAAGTTTGTAATGACCCTTTCTGAACATTCTGTATAATCCTATACATCGCATTAAAAACGAGTTTAAGACATATATTTTACTAAAATAACAATCTTAAATACCCAACACAGTTACAAAAATATACACAGTTAAACTGTAACAACATGCATTACAAATAAATGTGAACAAATTGGATTGTTATTGTGTGTTGCGTACATTACAACTTCATGCAATTGTTAATTAAATTCTGCTTTGTAACAGCAGAAACCTTTTACTGTGTAATATGCTCAAAGGAGTTGTTTTAATACAAAATCAGTTTTATTTATTTATTTTGAACAGTTACCTTACTGATTACCTATAAGTGTCAATATGTGTATCCTAAACAATTCTCACTATAGTAAAGGCATTCCTTGACACCGGATACAAATATTATGCATACTGTGACGGCAATCATAATTTAATTGCCAGTACCTGGGGGGCCGAGCTTTGCTCAGGGGAAGGCCAGTCAGTTTCTTTAGATGACTTGGAGCATATTTCACTACTTCCCCCTTCTGATAATCCAATTTGTATAACTCATTTTCCTCTTTTATACATTTGTAAGATCACTCCAGTTGTTATTTATAGCTCAATGTCCCTTTACTACTCTATATATGTAATCTTCACCATAGATTAAGCATATTCCTTAGGAGATCACCCATCGTAATGGGACAAGCGTACACGGTCTGCTTGTACGTCCAAGGCGACGGCGGAGCTAGTTCGGAACGTCTACGTTGCCGCGCTGCTGTCACTGCCCTTCCCCTCTCCCCCTTCGGCCGCGCGCCCATCCTAACAGCCCCTCCGCTAACCCCTCTTAAATCTCCCATCTCCCAACCCCCAACACACACACTCCGCTGAGGGCCAGGGCACCGACCGAAGCCCGTTACCACGTCCCGCCACCGCCAACGTGGTGTACTGCCTGAAACTGCCGCAAGCGTCTTTCGATTTTCATAGGAATGTCATGACCCATTCACATTACAATGTTATATTATTATACGCTAGTTATTAACAGGTGAAGACTGAGAAAGAATATGTTCGACCTTGCCTTATAAATCTGATTAATGATTATATTAATTGTTTTTGAGTTTTCCCAATAAATTTAATTTATTTTTTATATTTTTTTATGTTTTGCGAACCATAAATTTAAACATTGGTAGTTGCAACATATTCTAATAATGGATGCTGTTTTTTTTTTTCAAAGCAAGTGCCGAGTCCAAAGGGGTTGTGAAATCACTGTGATTTATGAAAGTCCAAAATTTATGAAATCTTAATAATCTCAGATGATAATAAATTCACTGTTCCTTAATTATGTCCACATTGTTGTTCACTGTTTCCTGCTTCATTCCTCATAAGCAATAAGCATAATTAGTTGTGGTCCAGAAATTTCAAGAAGTCTTTACCACTTATGAGGAATAAAATACATGAAACACTGAACTACAATAAGAAAAAAATGAGGAACAGTACAATTTTAACGGGTGATAAAATGCAGGTCAGCTATTAACATTAAAATAAAAATGGATTGTAACCATCTTTATGAGATTTAGCGTATTAAAACTACAGTAAGATTAACAATTTCAAAATTAAAATATTAAAACAATTTTTATAACATTTAATTGTTATTCATTAACCTGTTCAAATTTTTTTGTAATGGTTTATCTTTATTAAAAGTTTGAGGATTGTTAAGCGTAATTCTGAGTTCAATTTTAATCTTTAAAAACACCACAACTTCTTCTTTTGTGGACTGATTAATAAATGAGGTGTCGTTGGATCTGTATTAAGAATTCCTCAATATTTTGCTTCTTGCAACATTTCATTCCAGTTACTTGTTTCATGAAATTTGACTTTAAAATTTTCAAATGACTGCCATTTTTTAATTTGATAAGTTTAGAGAAAAATATGTTTGGAAATTTTAGGTATCAACGGTTTAAATACAATGTTTCATACAAATATCTAGTAGGGTTCTTTAAATAATAATTATTTTAAAGAAAATACAAAATGGTGGATTACGGCTAAACTTAGCTGAAATTGAACCAATTGTAGTAGATAATTTTGACTTATTTTCATACGTGGAATCAAATTCTGCGAATCACACCACGCTTTTTTGTGCCACCCTGTATATATTTTTTGAATTACACATATTTGCCTGATTACAATTAAGTTTATTTTGATTATATAGGTAGTCATGAATTCCTTTCATGAAACGTGACAAAAGTGTTTTTAAATAACCCTTAGGCCTATATATGCCATAACAATTCTAAGCAGATACGTTTACTTGATATTTTGTAATAATCGTTTAAATTTGAGATTTACTCACACATTGTAAAAAAACATCGATATTTTACACTGTTTTTCCTTATATAAATGTTAAAAAGCAATGTAAAGATTTGAAACTCCGTAATATAAAATTTGACAATATTTCCGTTCATTTGATAGGTCTCTCGTTAAAATCGGACTGGCCGTTTCGTAGGTGTGATACCGTAAACTCGAGTATCCATAATTTGTGCGCGAACAGTTATCACTTTTACGCTAGGGTTGTAGTGGTGACCTTGGCGAAGATGAGTCACTCACAGTGTTGGCGGGAAATTCGCGGTCTGAATTTGGCTAAAAATAGCCTTAGACAAGCTGACACCCCTTTTCCAAGGAATACCCTTCTTTCCCCAATTTGATTCCTCACCTACACCACCATTGGGAAAAAGTAATGGAACTGCAAAACAAGTAGGCTATTGTTTTCTTTCAATGCCCAGATCATTTGTTTAAAAGTTTTAAGTAATAAAACTTAACCAAAGCTAGTAATTGTACAAAATTATTAACAATGTACAAGTCCTTTCAAAATCAGATGGATATCTTAAAATCAGCCACAAAATCAATGTGATACGCTATATCGTAAATAAATATTAGATAACAACATTGCTTTGAATTGATGAGTAAATCACGTTTCATAATATTTACTGATATTCTTTAATTTCAAACCTGGGTAATTTCTTAATGTTTCTCGATTAAGTTCAAAAAGATCATACATTTTATTTGAACTTTATAAAGGTTTTCAAAGTTAATTACTCAAATCACAGAAATTACATTATTTATTTTAATAATTTAAAATTTTTCACGGAGTTTTTTTAGCCGGTTAAAGTCCGACACTACTCTCGAATACGGATTTTTGAGTGTCCATGAGGATTTCATCTCCGCCCCAACGAAATTAAAAGGCAAAAAAATAATAAATTGTGAAAAAGAATTAAGAGGGATTTTAATAAGGAAATATTGTATGTTATGAATTCACTGAATCATTGGTAATGAAATATCGGTTATACAAACTATACACCTATTACACTAATTTGTAATTATAACTGTAAGAGTATTTTCACAAGCGAACGTAGAACGTTTATCAAGGGAGAAGCCGCTTTACGATTTGACGAAAGGAAAGCACGAAGGCACTAGGGCTGGTGGCTGGCGGACGCCCTGCGAACGAGCCACGGCACTACGGCAGTGTCGCATCGGCGGCGCTTATCTTTCTCACTCCCTCTCTCTCTATCGCACAGGTACTCCCGCTCTCTCTCGCACACGGATGTCGTATCCCTTCCTAGCCTGCGGATCGTTGGTTCCTCACGTGGCCACGAGCTGCGCCACTGCGCTGATGCCGTCGGCACTAATTCTATGCTAGTACTATAAAATCCCGCAGGAGCACGCCACTGTTCACCCGTCTTCGTCTGATAACTTGCCGATGCAATATCTCCTAAGGAGTATGCTTAATCTATGTCTTCACTCAAATCTTTTAATCTCTGCTCTAAGGAAACCACATGTTAATAATCATAAAGAACATGAGTATTACTTTGACAGTTCCCTGGTTGATTATGAACAGATGTTACAATTCTTTTGTTTTGATTTGAAACTCCATAAGCCCAATGTTAATCTTGTTAACTTTTCATTTTAGTTTTTTTTACATTATTTGATTTTTCTTGGGGATGAGGCCTGTCTGGAACATATTTTTATCCCGGAAATTAGTTATTTCGAAAATTTGAAGGAAATTGTTGAAGCCGTTTTTGAGATCAGTGTCGCAAGCAATCACGCAAACATACAAGCAAAACTTACTCATATTAGAGACACACTGAAAAAGTGTAATGGCGTTCCAGTGCGTTTCAAGGTAAGCGTTTTAATACCACCTGACACGGCAGAATATCCTGGCACGATTGGCATTGTTTAGGACACTGATCAGCTGCTTTGACAGAAAATACCTTGTTGCATTTACAACAATTCTGGCTACGCAAAGTATGCGTCGACATATGTGTCTTCAAACGTCCTGACTTTGCAAATGATAGATCACAAACAGAACACTTATAAGGATACTCAGAAGTGTGCGTCAAAATACGAGTCTTTATTGCTGCTAAGCATTTAGAGGTTCCCTCATACCTTGGACGCTTATAGGGGAACACATATTTGTGGGTCAGAATATGACTCTTTAAGTTTGTTGATGTTCTAAATGATTTATCGCATTTAGGACACTTATGAGGACGCTCTCCAGTATGCGTCAACAAATGACATTTTAAATTCTCTGACCGTTTAAAGGACTTTTCACATTTAGGACAGTGATGAGGTCGCTCTGATGTATGTGTTAACATATGACGTTTTACACTTTGTGAAAGTGTAAATGTTTTATCACATCTTTGACATTTATAAGGACGCTCACCAGTATGCATTAACATATGATATCTTAATTTAGTTATATAAGTATAGCTTTTTTTGCAGACTGGACATTTATGAGGACGTTCACCAGTATGCTTCAACATGTGAACTTTTAAAGTGCCAAACTGAGTAAAAGATTTATCACATTTTTGACACTTATAAGGACGCTCACCTGTATGTGTCAATATGTGATTTTCTAAATTTATTGATTGAGTATAGGATTTATCACATATTTTACACTTATACGGACGCTCGCCAGTATGCAATAACATATGCCTCCTTAATTGACTTGTGTGATTACATTCTTTTTTGCAGATTGGACACTTATAACGATATTCACCAGTATGTGTCAACATATGACTTTTCAGAACACCAGTAAATTTAAAAGACTTCTCACATCGTGGACACTTATGAGGTCGCTCTCCTGAATGCGTCAACATGTGCAATTTCAGATGTCCAGGCAGTTTAAAGGATTTATCACATCTTAGACACTTATGAGGACGTTCACCCGTATGTACCAACTCATGCCGTTTTAAATCCCCTGCCATTTTAAAGGATTTTTTACATCTGAGACACTTATAAGGGCGCTCTTTGGTATTTGTCGACATTGTGTCATGGATATAGGGAGTTTTTAAGGATTTATTTCATGAACAATGGCACTCTGATTAGTTAAAAGTAGAGTCAACTCCGATTTCCCAGTAAACTTTATGGGTTCGGGGAACAACACTAATCTTCAGCTGCACCGTAGCCTACTTAATATTCCATTTCATGTTCATTTTGCATTTTTACGAACATGACGTTCAATAACTAGCTTTACTAAGCATTTACTAACTTCTATTTCTCTACGAAATATCCTGGCCATAAATTTCTTCTTATCTGAAACAAAACATACAATTTTGTAAAGTTATCTATAATTTTTATATTGTCAAAGTAAACTTTTTTTGTGGAAATTTAATTCGTACTGTAATGACTAAAAATATGTTATTCATTAGAAACTAATTCTTATTCTTTTAACGCTTTGTTTATTCATAAAGAATTTGAAATAATTTTACTTACTTTAATGTTTTATTTTAATGTATAAGAACCGTTTTAAGATGGTGGTGAATACAACTTTTATGTCAAATAAAACAATATTTAGAATTACTAACAGTGTTTTTTCAAACTAAAGTATATGGAATTTAAACACATATCAGACGACACCTTGTTTGCTGCAATCTGATAAGGAATAACTGCATACTTAGTTTTTTTTTATTATATTTCAAACACAAGCTTATTCACCACCGTAATAGATAATTATAAGAATCATGTTAAAAATAGTTTCTTCTATTAGGTTTTTAATTAGAGGTTCCAAAATTTCACAATCGGAAATACTAACAAAAGACATTTTAAGTCAAAACAACACTTTATATTTATAAAATTATTATTTAAAATAGTATTATATTTCAGCAAACTATGCTGCAATATTCAGGCCATATAAGACTCATCAAGATGGCGGACAGCGTTGGTGCAAGATATATCTAGTGTGGCTTTGGTTGGTGGCAAAGAGTTGGTGGCGAGGGGTTGGTTGGGAGGGGTTGCTGGCGCTAGTGCTGTTTCTTATGATTCCATTAATCCAATATGGTAGACGTCGTCGGCTGGTCGTCTGCTATTTGAACTTTGCTACATGTACAACAACACTCCACCACTTTGCTAATACTCCTGATGTTTTTATATACTATGTCAGATTCAAAGTGAAGCTGCTTATTTATAAGATTCTCTTTGGTACACTTTTCTCTTTAAAAATAGTTAACTCTTCCCATGCTGACATGTTTCTTCCTATTTGACATCGCTTGACGACTGTCATGTTTTCTAATATATTATTTATAGGTGTTATGCAACTTTTGACCGTTCTTATTTCGTTCCATGCATAGATGTGCCTTTAAAATATTGTATTATATTAACATTCAAGGATTGGCCAATGTGGTATTCATCACAGTTCATCACTGAATCCAGTTTCAATCGAAAATGAAATGTTTGCCAACGTACGTTGTAACAAGGCCAACCATACTACAGGCCGGAGCGCTGAGTTCGTGACGTCACTGTCCGAGTCCTACTTGACCGGCAATTCCCGTAAAAAAAGCCGCACGTTGACATACACTGCTATAAACTGGTCTCCGGTCGAATCTGTACATCCTATTGTGATGAAATGTTTAAGTATGGTAGTATTTAAAATAAAACAAAGGTAGGTTTCGAAATAACAGAAATTGCATTTGGTTTTTATTTTAAAAGCAGAAGCTACGACCGCGTTTTATACAATTAATAGTAACCGATTAATTCAAAATATCTTGCAGAATAATTACTATAAAAACTAAAATATCCAATTAAACGACATAATATAAATTGTATTCAGCTAAAAAAAATACCTAGGTGATAAAAGGGATAAATATGTGTAGTATCTATAGTGTAGCTAAATTTGTCGAATTTATTTTTTCTTGAAAAACTAGAGTTAGTTTGTTTTAACTTTAGAACTGCTATGGAGCAAATATATTGGAAGTTTTGAAACAACCTCATTAACTATACACGACAAAGGTTTTTGGCATTTTTATAGTTCTCTTAAAGTTTTCTGGTACATGTTTCGGGGCAGAAATTACACAATAATTGTTTTTGCGAACCGGAAAGAAGAAATTGATTCGTAAATCTGCTACTAATAAACCCACCCACCCAAAGCGTATCTGGATGGCAAAGCGAGACTAGTGTACAAGTTGAACACTAGTGCAATAGTAAAGTGTCCCACCACTTTTCCTTTGATTACAAACAAATACAAAGTTTGATCGACAAATTTGTGAGATAAAAGTTGTAGTTTAACTGATTAGCTACAACTTTTCCGCCGAAGTTTCTTTCTAACGAAAAACAAAAAAAGATTTACGCCTAGTGATTTTTTCGTGTCCCACTATTATAAATCTTATATGCTTGTAATTAACAAAAGTTCAAACATTTGTTTAACTAAATGGTTGTTACACTGTTGGATTCCGTATGGCATGCAGGTATCAAATATATAAGTTGAATTGTAATGCAATACATATAAAAAGGACGAGGAGCATCTGAACAGGATCGAGCTCCAATTATACTAAGGTTGATTAGAACTCGGGATGTGACGTAGTGGCTAGGGGAAGGGGGAAGCACTCCGGCCTGTACAAGAGTCGGCCTTAGTTATCCGTAATTTAACCCTACCACAAGTCAACCCACTGCAATAGTTTACTTCCCCAATAAAATTCGCTAGAAATAATTGTACGAACAAAACTTTTATCAAAATTTAAACTTTGATTTCAAAGTAAGTGTCTGAAAAATTGCTATACTGGTGGTGTCTAAGTTTAGTTTAAAAAATATAGGATAAAACGCTACATGTATTAAACAATTGTATTAGTTCTTTTAAAAACTCCTCGAAATCGATTAATAGGTACTATGCAAATATTATTACACTTCATTAAAAATTTGTAATTGCTTGCTTATTTTGACTGAAGTTATTTGCTAATGGCGGGTATATAGGTCAGCTGACATCGTAATTTATTTTATTTTAATAACTAAACAAAATTAAATATATCTATTGGGTTGACACATGATATCCCATGCATATATTGTCTTCTAGTCACACAGAAGTTTTTTTTTACTTTTAGCGAATTTCCCCTACACAGGGAAGAAGCTATCACCGTAGGTCTCATGGTAAGACTCAAGCCCCAGACCATGATAACTTTTCATTTTGTGATCCCTAGATGCCAAAAACACCGTTCGTTCAAATATATATATATATTTATATATATATTTATTTATATAAATATATATATATATATATATTTATATATATATGTATATATATATGTGTGTGTGTGTGTGTGTGTGTGTGTGTGTGTGTGTGTGTGTGTGTGTGTGTGTCCGTAAGCACGATAACTCTCGTAAAAACGGTCTAATCTTAATGAAATTTAGTGCAAATTGTGTAAAGAACCATTTATTTGAACGAGTTTAAAAACCAAGCGAATCGCACCATCGGAAGTGGGGTTTTTGGGGGGTTTTGTACCCGAAAAATTGTTTTTGGGGGTTTCCACACGTAATTTTTATTTGAATCAAATTTTAGTTTTTACTTTTGAATTCAGCATGAAAAAACAAACAATTTGGTATTTTGATCATTGCTCTACGTCAATTGGTTACTGAGATATTGAAAGTGTTAAACACAGTACGTTGTCTAATGTTTTTCTTGTGGAGAAAAAAAAAATTTACATCTCCCTTATTTATGATCATAAACTGACGAATTTTGGTATATGGATTCATCTGGTTGTGGTTTATTGTCGTTTGCACGAAAAAATTGTCGCCTATGGTTTCCGTAGCGGCAAACCTAGGTACTCGGTCCCCATGTTAATCTTATGGAAAATAATTCAAATGTTATATATCGCTTATTTATAAATGTATATGAATGAAACTTGGTTGTGACTTCACTTAGATAAGTTCTATTGATATTTGCATAAAAAACATTATTTGTGTTCCTTGTTGCAGCAAACCTGCGTACACATCCCCAATGTTATTCTTATGGAGAATAATTAATATTTTTAATATCGCTTGTTTGTGAATATAATTTTTATGAATCCTGTCAAGTGGCTTAATGTTTTATGTTGAATATTCATTGGAAATTCGCTGAGCATGCAGGTTTGCTACAACGGGGGTATGTAGTTAATGGAATGGAGTGTAGAAAAAACTATCTGGATTCACGACATTATATTAGTGACGTTCAATGCATTACTATTGACTCAATACTTTTTAAGGTTTGCAGTTGTGACATTTGCCGGAAAAAGGTGGTCAAAAAAAGGTTGGAAACAGTAAATGGAAAATAAAATTATGAGGTTAGAAAGAATTGGAAAAGACAACCATCTCAAATCGCAGATTAAATACCCAGTTTTAGTGACTTTTAAAAGTTATGGATGTTTTATTGCCAGTTTCAGAGAAGATTTTCAAACTGCTTTAGTACTTAAAATTTCGTTCTTCCAATGTTTGTTAAATATCATGAAGGATTATTACAAACAACTTTATATTATAATAAACGTTTAGAATATGCATAAGAATCCCACTAGCTAATATAAATATATAACTCATGAACCAAATAAAAAAAAACCGACTAGGAATTTAGGCCTAAATGCAGAGGTTTAGTAGTTTTACTCCAATTATTACCAATAGTCATTATAATCGACAACATATAAACATTAAAACTTAAATGTGCTAGGGGCAATGTTCTAACGGACTTTATAAAGTTATTTGATATCTGACAGATGTAGGACCACAACGAACAATTAAATATACTGTAGGATAGATTTTCCTCAAAAGAATACCTTTATTTGGCATCAAAATTTGCGTTTAAATATAAATAGATTTTATAATTAAAATGTCAGAAAGGATATCAATTAAATAAACCTTGAAACTTGAAAAAAAATTAAATGTATTAATCGAATTTTGCATTGGATTTAGACTACATACAACATACGAACATGATTTCTGACTTAACGTAACATATACTGGTAACCTCAGATATTGAGCAGTATAAAAGCCAGCTTGGCCTAGCAAGGTTTTAGTAGGAGTACTACTTTAAGACAGATTACTTAGCAAAATGATTCAAATATACATAATATTGATACAAAGTATTAGTTCATAATGCAGAAAACAAATATGTCTGTTACCTCCACAAACTATCAGGCGACCTACCACTCACCATCTTGGAAGGATAGACCCACTAGACCCACAGACTAAAATACTAAAAGGGTAAATATTCTGGAAACTTATACGTCAGTAAATATGTCACCTAGAGTTCATTAGCGATCAATACGGATGACATACCAACTAAAGTAATTACTAATTACTATGGATCCTAGCGGAATGAGGTCAATCTTAAAATGACCGGCCAAAACCAATGAGGGTATTTGTTTAATATCCGGTAAACTCTTGGAATTGGTTTTAAATTGTTCCTTTCATTATTCTAAAACTAGTACAAGAGGAATTTAGCCGCGTAAAAGCCAAGTTTCGCCATTTCCCACGGCTTTAATATGTACGTATACTATCCATTCTATCTAGGGGACCCGGTGAAATCGCGGGGTAATGGGTGGGGAGATTTCCCGCGACCAGGGTAAAAAGGGTAATTGATGGGAAGCCGGGGTAATTCGATGTTATGGTGGTGAATTGTGGGTAATATTACAGTGCTGCCTGTCATACAATAATGTATTGTACGTGTACGACAATTTCAGCATGATATACAATAGTTTTGCTAGCATGATGTGAAATGTTGTTTGTATACAATAGTTTGGTTTTGATATCAGCAACATTGGTGACCTAAATATATGTTATGATTGTTGTTTTAAAACCTCAATCCTCCCTAAACAAGTCGGCTAAGGACATATGCTATTTATTTTAGATACATATATAACATATTTTAGTTTCATATTACATTAATATTTATGTAAAGTTATTAATTGAATGTTACTTCTTTTATTTCTTGACTCTTTTGAATGAGGTCTACATTAAATACATATTACGTATGGGGTTTTGTGCATTAATTAGAACAGCCCCATAATTCCTTGTTCAAGCAATATGACTATTAGGCCTACTGTTCTGTTTGGCGCTTCTTCGTAAATTTAACAAGTGACATTTTAATTTGATTATTTATTCTTATCGTTCTTTTTGTTGTTAACACTTTTTATTTATTCTGGTTAGTACTTCAAATTCTCATCATTTTTAATGTTTATTTGTATTATTGTGTATATTTTTTGTGATAATTTAGTTCTGTTGCTGGGATCATTATTCTTATTCATCAGCATAACCTGTCTTGTTTGTGTCAAGGCAACATTTGAAGAACGAATAGTTTTACTACCGATAGTATAAATATAAAGTATTTATTGGCATGAGTGGATGTTAGGTTAGGCTCGGCAGGTTTACCATAGCTTATAAACAAATAGATTGTGAAACATGTACTGGAAACTCCATCCTCATACCCCTAGTTAAGTTAGGCTCGGCAGGTTTTCCATAGCTGTTGAACTAATAGAGAAGGCCTATAAAGTAGGTTAATTTATTCTCCTACCCTTAATTAGGTTTGGTTTAGCATAACTTATAAATACATCAAACTGTCATAAGTTAGGCCTACCACTTTGGTCATTACTCTTTAATTTATATGAAGGTGGTTTTAATTTCTTCCTTTCAATATTATTTGACTAGGCCAAAAGGTATTAGCTCATAGAAAAACCATTATTTGCCAATAAGTAAGATATCAAGATCACTTTAATTTATTAAAGTGATCTTGACATTTTCATAAGATATTCATATTTTCCATAAATTAATTCAAAAATTACCCTTGAATTACAAAAATTACCCAAATTAAGGGAAATTACTCTAGATTTCCTAAAATTACCCTTTTTACCCTGCTCGCGGAAACTCTCTCTACCCATTACTCCGCGATCCCACCGGGTCCCCTAGATAGACTCCATGGTACACGTACATATTAAAGTTATCGGAAATGGCAGAAAATGGCTTTTCCGTGGCTAAATTCCTCTTTAACGAGATGTATAATAATGAAAGGACCTATTTAAAACCACTTTTAAAAAATCCAAGAGTTTACTATATAGTTAACAATTACCGCAACAACATGTATTACCCGAAAGTTACTCAATTCAAAAACTTAGATGCTCAAATACGAAGACAAGCAAGTCAAATCTGATGTTACGGTTTTATAAAAATTTAAATAGATTCGGATTGTTAGTTGGTAAAATGGCATCGGTGATACAACATTATTTAAAATTGTTTTCACGAGGAATATATATAAAACCGATATAGTCAAGTGGGGATGTTTTTGTATCTTTGGCAAAGCTATAACTATTGATTAAATTTACACAACTGTTCTAGGTTACAGGAAAATCCATTCGTGTTATTCTTTTAAAATTATGAAATAGAACAAAGTTATGTGTTTTCTTAAAACTTATTTCACCTTAGAACATAATAAAATACCAATATTATTAAAAAGGTGAACAAATAAATTACAGAATCTTACATAGCTCTTAACATTACCTTGTTTTTATTGACAGTAGAACATAACCTAAACTGTTTACGTACAATACAACTTGATCAACCAAGGTTCTTTGGTAACACTATATATTACCTATTCAGAACAAATTTTCATTTTTAACCTGCTATAAAACGCAAATCGATTTCATCGTTTATTATTCAAAATACCAATTAAGTTTAACATTACGTTGAATGTCACGTAACTTTATTTTATTTTATCACAGTACCTATTGTTCCTCGAGTTCATCAATAAAACACTAGCGACTTAAAACTTTATACAGCACTTTTATGTCTGAGTGTAATTTCAGTTAATGTTACAATAAGGTACAGTACAGATCACACAATATCGTGCAACTGGGTATTCTTATTAGGTAAGTTACTTATTTAGTTATGCTAACGTAAACGTGGCAACAAATTCAAAGTTCACATAAGGACGATTTTATATTTTTACCTATATTTGTTTTCTTTGCTAAAATTATTTTGTAAACATGAATTTGCTTTTTGAAATTATTGTTTTAAGGGCTAGAAATATAAACGCTAGTATCATTGAAGTAAGATCGTTCATAGAGTGGTTAGGCGATAAACAAATTGTAGCTGCATTTTCGCAAGTGAAACTACAGACTAACCACAATACTGCAGCAGTATTTCAATTTCACCTTTTATTAGTAAAAATGGTTAGAGCTACGAATGATGCGTATGGGCAGAGTTGGTGAAGCAATAATATCAACATTGGTATTGAGAGATTGTGACTTATTAGGGGCCTAGTTACCCATAAAAACACAACAGTTCCCGAACACAACATTTACGAACTCTGAATAATCAGGTCAGTTTGTATCACGAAATATATACATGGACTATCTGATAAAATTAATAGAAAATTAAAATTTCAAATGACAGGCTAGATCATAGAATTGGCTTATACCCTTTAACAGTTCATAATGATAAGTTAGTGAACATTCTAAGCCTACGTCATGAGAACATATCTACAAAAAGTTTGAATATTAACCATAGAGAAAAATAATAATCTGTTAACTAAATAAACAAAGTATATAATACAACTAAAATTACCTTTCAAGTTATATAATAAGTATATTGTGTTTGTATTGATTCAAACATAACCTCATTAATACAATCCAAGCGGTAAATAATTTCAGACATTTAAAACAGCAATCATATAAGAAGTCATTTATAACAAACATTAAACTATCATCCGAAATTGTTATAGGTTCACATTTAAGAACACCCTTCACTAATCACTAACACAACTGCTCTGAGATTGAAACCTAAGCGATAAACACTCTTCTCAACTACCGTCGCATTATCTTATAAGATATAGCTGACGAGCAGTTTACGCCAACATTAGCTTGTTCAGAAAAGTATTACCTATAATATATCTGGATAGGAAACTAAACCCTGCGACCGTCCGTGGGAATATATAATAACCTAGGTATTTAGAAGTCAAGGTTGAGAGTTATTGTCAGTAGTGATGTGACGAGTCGAGTACTTTACTCGTTAAGTATCGAGTCAAGCAGAGTATCGAGTCGACTCGATTCTCATCCTACATTACTCGGGTTGGACCGAACATTTCTCCTACCGAACTCGGTTATTAGTTCACTATTTTTTTGCTAGGCGATTCTTGGCACTGATATCGATTCATGCCAAGTACTCTGGAAATAGAATTGAGAATCGCGACTACGAGTCGACAGTTGACAGCGCTAGACGAGAATTAGAATCAAGTAAAATACTCGAGAACTAGTTTTAAAACCTGCCACGTTATACGTCGACAGCGCTCAATTAGATTAGAATCAAGTACTCGACATATAGTTTTAAAAACCGAGTCGACAGAGTTAAATAGAGTCAGACTCGGAATAATCGGAATGAGTCGGTTCTCTTCGGATAACATCGACGTTGCAGACATACGACTATTTATTCTTTTAACCATTTAATTATTATTACTATATTTATAATTATTTATAAACAGAACAAAAGAATCCAAACTCGCTAAAAACACTCGATTGAGATTATGTTAGTATATTGTTTTAATTCAGAGATCCGAGTCGAGTATACCGTGTCCCGTATCTATCCAAGTCCGTCCGTCTGCCCGTCCCGAGTCCGAGTCCATAGTACTCGAGTACTGACTCAAGTCGTCAGGGTATCGAGTACGACTTACTCGAGTAAACTAAATACTCGACTTGTCACATCACTTGTCAGGATTTGAACTGGTGAAGATGCTTAGCAACACTAGGACCCAGTCAGCACACAATGTAAAAATAACGTTTTTTTCACGTGAAAAATGTCAAAAAAAGTAAAAGTTAAATTGCAAACGTTTTTTCACGTGAAATTTACGTAAAAATGTAAAAGTAAAAAAGTTGTGAAATTCATAACGTGATTTTCATGTTTTATTTTAACCACTTTTTTACATTTGCTAATATATACATACTAATTAGTTTAAAAATTTGTTTTGTTATAAAAATATAATAAATATTTTTTTATCTGGTTTCAAGCAATTGTCTGCGGTCGAATTTCACTTCTATAAATAACTTGATGAAATAGAGTTGATGAAAATGAAATATATTATGTATATTTAAAAACAATACAAATCTTAACTGTCTACATATTTAAAAAAAAACCTGCTTTTTGTTCACCCACTTCCTGAAGTTAATACTTAACCGATTTTGATGATTTTTTTATTTAAAATATAATTTCAAGTTCTAAGTTATTGTCAAGCCAGAATTTCGATTTAGGCCCCAGGAATTGCCCAACGGGACTTCCAAGTTCTCATGTTATTCATATGGAGGAGAGTTTTATTTGGTTTATGCCACTTGTGTTTATTCTTAATTCAATAAACAGCTGTTGTAAGGATTATATCTGCAAAATTGTGCTTGGGAGATACTCGTTTTGAATAAATTTTAAAATTTTTATCAGATATAAGTGCATGGACATATTGATTAATAATTTTAGGCCAGGTTGAATATTTTTAAATTTTTTTTTTATGGGTGAGTAGTAGTTATCTTTCCTCAAATGTAAAGTAAAATAAATACTCTATTTGAAGTGTGTGTTGGCATTAATTTAACTTATTTTGCATAGGTACAGTACATACTGTATGACTTAAAGGATGTTAGGAATAAATATAAAATGTACAGGTTATCCAAAAGAAATATAAGTAATTTTCTCTAGGTTATCATAATACAAACTTAGTATTTCCTGCTTATATAAATAAGATACATTTTTATTTTAAGACGCCATAGCACAAAATTTAGGTATTTCACAAAAAGCAAATGTCCCACACTAGAATGAATAGTCAGCCATTAATATCATAATATAATAAGCCATGTATAATATAAAAAAGTGAAATAAAGTAAATCTTATGTTTTGTAATTAAAAACGTCTTTAACCTCATTATTACATTACCCACCCCATAAACAACTTTTTTAACAAAAACGTTCATATTTTCATTCAATAATTAATGAAAATGTATTAGCATAATTAATTTATCTAAAGCAAGATGAGCTACAATTTTTTAGTTCACTGATCCGTTGACTGTAGGAGAAGAAAACTATTTTTTACCCTATGTTTATTCCTACGCTAATTTGTATACTTAACCTTTTGTTCCTACGGTCAGTCAGTAAAATGATCAAATTCAAATTGAAGCCTTTTCGCGCTTTATGAGAATGGCCCAGTAAAAGCTCTCCTGTGACGCATGCGCAAGACCTTCCCTGAATGCCTGCCCAAAAGGAAACATATAGAGAGCTGTCACTGCAAACACCTCCTCGATCTCGCCATTTTGTTTTGTATTTGTTATGGTTTGCTTGCGCTGTTTACAATCGTTCAGAAGTTAAAAGTTTGAGTTTAAGTGAACATTAAACATTGTTATCTCGGATTCGTAAGTGGCTAATCAAGGTAAGAAATGTGTTATTAGTTTGTTGTAATAAATTTAAACTTAGGACTAGTAGAAAATCATATTTATCGTTACCGGTACGCTTGCCGTGCTGCACTTTAGTGTACCACTTCAGATTTATTGGTTTCATTGCGTAGCGACTTAAATAATTACTTCAACTTTCCGAGTTAAAAATCAATTCTTACAGCTAGGTTATTTTATTAGAATACAATATAAGCTTATTTATTCATGCAAGGTTTGTCTAATACAAAAGCTTTTTGGGCAAGATCGGCCTAACCTAATCACCATAAACTTCACTGCGTATGTTAGTGTTTCCTTCCACCATGGTATAGGCCTATATGTGTAATCTTTATGTCTAATCTTGGTCCTAGTAGAGTAGCCTGGGGTACAGTACGATAAAGCGTTCACCAAAACAATCGAATAAAAAATATCGGATTATGACTGACACATTGATCTAACCATATTCTCACTCGATGCTATTGATTTTAACACGTGATTATACTTAATTGTTTTACTTTACAGTGCTTTATGGTGGTAGCTAGGTTAGCATTTACTGGGAGATTTGTCGACACAGACCGACTTCACCAGTTTTACCTGGCTGCTGCCAAATTGTACCATCCAAAATATTAAGGTAACGCACTACTAAACCTCACTCTAGGTTTTTAATAATGAAATTAATCAAATTATGTATGAATGCTTTTGAATTTCAACTACCATATTAATTTTTACAGACTCTCAACTTTGCAACTGGACCCACCCTGGCCCGCGACACACCACCGCAACTTATCCTGCCAATCCCCCATAATTTGCCGCTCTTCTTCTCTTTTGGTAAGTTTGATGATAAAGTTATTCTCTATTTTGTATAAACTTGGATTGTACATGTAACCCATCAGTGGTATAGGGTAAAAGCTATACAACGTACTATTTTTGTTGTATAAAGTATTATCTGAGTTGCTGAGAGAAAGCACTTGCATCAATATCACATTTTATTGTGTGAGAGTAGTTTTTTTTAGCCATTGTGATATAATTAAACTGAACCCTACTTAACCTAATCAAAACTAATCTAACCTAACCTAACCTACCCTACCCTAAACTAACCTAACCTAACCTAAACTAACCTAACCTAAACTAACCTAACCTAAACTAACCTAACCTAAACTAACCTAACCTAACCTAACCTAATAAGGAGTATAATACCAGCGTACACTTAGTACAAGCATGGTTGGTTGGTGGGCTTGCCACGGGTACTTATTAGGTTAACTTGTTAGGTTAGGTTTGTTAGGTTAAGTGTGGTTTGTTGGTTTTGTTTTTGTTTGTTTTGCCATCCAGGTACGGTGGCCTTCGGCCTTCGACAACCGTACCTGGATGGCAAAACAAACAAAAACAAACCCAACAAACCACACTTAACCTAACAAACCTAACCTAACCCAAGCTAGTTAACCTAATAAGTACCGTGACAAGCCCACCAACCAACCATGCCTGTACTGTGTACGCTCGAATGTCACGTACCATACGAAGATGTAGCGTTTTTTTTAACCATTCGTTTTCGGGTCAAGCTTCTTTGCCCAGCTCACTCCCTACAGGATGAGCTCATTCGCTCCGCGTTCACTTGCCTCCATGGTGACCTCATTCGCTACGCTCATTTACTTTCAGAATGAGCTCGTTCACGCTCATTTACTTTCAAAATGAGCTCGTTCACTTTGCTCACTCACCTCTCAACACTTAGTCACTTATAATGGGTAAGGGGTAAATAAAGCACGAAACATAACTTTTTATTACATACTTATTATCTATGACATTTCATTTATATGTTGTATACTCTATGGACATTTTCCTCATAGTCTGTAGAAACTAGAAACATTAATGTGGACGTGAACAGTAGCGGCTAACGTCGGACGTGTACGTAGCCTTTGAACAGTAGCGGCTGACGTCGGACGTGTACGTAGCCTTTAAGATGTTCTAATCTGTGGTTTGTAAGTAGCGTCTGCTTGCATCAAAAATAATAACTTTAAGTAATATTTTCTATAATTAATAATTGTTTCCGCGCAAAATAAATGTTATTTCTGGATTCTAGAGGTAAAAATCTGTAAGATAATAGCAAATTTACCTGGTTATAGTTGGGGTCATGTATACTACATAGGAACCTTGGTTTTTTATGGTAGTTTTTGTTTGTTAACTTATTTGTTTTATGTTTTATTACAATATTATTATTATTGACGATATACAATTTGTTGGTTTTAGATTATATCATTAATATAAATATCGAGTGAATAATTCTCGATATATACTGTTAAAATGTGATTCAAAATATCGAGTGTTCCAATTCGATATATTGAATGTTTAAGATCGATATATTGCATCCAATTAGTTGGTGGCCGCTTATGAAACTGTACCCATCAGTAGCTTAGGCAGAGGGGGCCTAAGTTTAAACAACTTATTCAGCTGTACATTGTCCTGAGCAATGACTTAATTAAGTTAGTTAAGTTTAAAAGTTGTGTTATGCTATAATATTAGTACAAACTGTAAGCAATTAAATAACTTGTCAAAACATGCCTAAGCTATAAAAATAAACTTTGTGGTAATAACTGGAATCTTTTAAAATCTAAATCAAGCTGTAACCTACAAATTCAGAATACTTTAAGAAACCCCAATTAGTTGTATTTTGGCCATTATCAGTTGTAGGCCTGGATAAATGAGGCCTTCATAAATTCACAGTCAAGTTAGTATACCGGTACCTAATATTTATAAAATATTTATAAAAAAATGTTTAATAATAACATTTATAACTTTTTCTGCCTGGATTGTCCTCTATATAATTTGTTTGTTTCTATGAGAAAGTTTTAGGCAAACGTTGGTAAATACCAAACATATGAAGGTACGTACAAGTTTAAAGTAAAATATAAGCAAGCGAGATATAGTACTTTACGAATTCCCCCTAAGAATAGTATAGGGAATTTTTTTGGGATTTTCTCCGAAGCCACATAATGTAACACAATGTAATGATTCAAAAAAAGAATTGTTTTTTTAGCTCTAAGATGGTTGGAATTAAAATTGTGAAATTTAATGGGCACAAATTGCAAAAGAGATTATTTTTAACCCATTTGAAATTCCATAAAACCCTGTTCCTATAATCCGATCACCCTGGTTCGCTAACTCGTTCCAGTTTATGCAGCCCTACACCCTCATACCAAATTATTAATCTATATCAGATGTTTTGTTTACAATTTATTGGGTTCACGGACACACACCACACACACAATATATATATGAAATTAAACAAATGGTGTTTTTGGCATCTGGGGATCTCAAAACAAAAAGTTATCATGGTCCCGGGCCTAGGTCTTACCATGAGTACAACCGTAATAGCTTTCTCTCTATATGGGAAAATTGCTAAAATTAGTAAAAAGTTAATAACATATTTCTTTATTGTGGAAAAGTAGGTTTTTTCAAGCCACTAAGAATTGCAGAACATAACAGCAAAGCTAGTAACTCCTTAGCAATGCATAGACAATGAAGAATACTAACATTTATCGCTCCTTGTGTTAAGGGAAAGTTCTGAAAAGGCTCTAAATGCAAATGTGTTAAACTTCTTGAAAATATTGTTTAACTGTATTTGCTGACAAACATATAAAAAACACGACACAATATAATATTAATATTGCTTTATGATTTGACAGGAAACAGGGCCGGGATGACCCACTTGGAGATGATGAAGAGCAAAACTAATCATGTGATACCGTTAAGAGTTTGTTTTTTTACAATTGTATGTTTTTTTATAATTGTATATTTTTACTTGTTAAAAAAGAGTTTGTATTTATAACTATACATTTTCCTCATTTATTAAAGTTAAAAGTTTGTGTTTATGTTTTTTTTTCTTATTTATAAAAGATAATAGTTTGTGTTTGTAATTAGATTTTTTTATTGTTTGATGAAGTTAGGAGTAGTGTTTACGATTGTAAATTTGTTTACTTGTTTAATAAAGTTATTAGATTTTTTTATTGTTTGTTGAAGTAGTTAGGAGTAGTGTTTACGATTGTAAATGTTTTTGCTTGTTTAATAAAAGTTATGAGTGGTTTTTATAATTGAATTTTTTACGTGTTCACACTTCAAGTCTTTTCCAATATAGCTGAAATTTGGTCGGAAATATATATTATTTGTATATCCACAGTGATCAAGTTTTGTGATTATAAAACGTTTTTCATTTTTCCATTCAAATTTGTCATTTGTACTGAAAAATCCCATGAATAACGTAATTAAATGGTAAAAAAAACATTTAAAAATGTAAAAATTACGTGATAAACATGTTAAAAAGGTTAAAATTTAGTCATTAAAAAACGTTATATTCACGTATTTTTTTAACGTTTTTTTCTGGTAAAAAAGAGTGCCATTTGTAAAAAAAAATCACGTGAAAAAAACGTTAAAATTACATTTTTTTACGTGATAATAACATCAAAAAAGTCAAAGAGAAACGTCATTTTCACGTGATTTTCTCGTTTTTGTGCTATCTGGGGAGGCTGTAGTACACCAGATGAATATGGTTGGGTATTGGTTGGCATTGTTGGCATTTAGTTGTCCACAATACAACGTTGGCCCAACGGTGCGCCAACGGATATTAATTACCGTTGGCCCAAAGATTTGTGCTACTAGGGTATGTTTTCCTTTATTAGATAAATTATCCGTAAATGCAGATATATTATAACATAGAACAGTTCGCAATCGCCCCCACCAGACCAGACGTTTATAAAGATTACCTAAATCTGATACATAATATTTAATAGCAGCTATTCTGATTGCATCAACACAGGGCTTAAGTTAGTTTAAAACACGAAACGACCTACCTATTACGATATTTTTTTAACTTTTTTAATTTACTATGTGTTTATGTTGAGATTATCTTCGATAAATAATTTAACAATCAAATTGAGAGTAAAATATTAGAACATTGCATTTTGTTTATGTTCCGTCTGTTTGCTATGACACACTTCTTAACAGTCTTCTGTAATGAACTACTCGTTTCAGTGCATTTTGTAACAATTAGCAATTTGTCATTGGTTTCGGTAAGCCGAATGTTTTAATCAGTTCGTTCCACCTTGAACGAGGGATGGAAATTACCGCTACATTTTGTTAACGGGATCAGTCGTTACGTGACCGACCGGTAACAGGTGACAGTCACCTATTACTTTTGTCACCTAGTTACTATTACTATAATACTATTACTATTACTATTACTTTTGTCACCTACTCGTTACTTCAAAGTTTGGAATGTTACAGATCGCTGTTTTATAGGGTGATCGTTACCATCCAGTTTCTTTATGTAACGTATTGTGTCTTGAACCTGATTCAACGATAGTGGGAAAGCCTTTCTTTGGTTATTGTAAAATCTGCAGAAGTAAATTATAAGTTTTTATATTGGAATAGTACTATTATTTTATAGACATATTGTACATTTTACTGCTGCTCTCTCTCAGATTGCTTGAATAATCTCCAACAATTAATACCAAATGGTTATTAGTTTTCTATTTTCTATTACAATATGTTGAATTATATGTAAACATTTGATTTTTACATTAGATACTTTGTGGTAGAAACAAATGTTAAGCAGGTTTGTTATCGACTTATTTATTATGAATTTTAGATTATTATTTAAATATTGTGGCCTATCGTTTTGTGCTCTCAATTAATAGACTGTCCAGTTGCATGTTGTGCTTATATCCGTGTATTTTATTTACAGTTACATAAACCGACCATCGGATACAGGTAATCTTTAAACTACATGAGATTATACGGACAAAGCAATCGTTAACTTTTAGGTAACTTCCCGTTGATAACTTCTCGTTAACTATGCTGGCCAACATGGATCACCAACTCGTTGAAATGGAATAATGTGAATTAAATTTTAACTCAATCCCCAAGTTATTTGTTCTTATAATTGACCAATTTAACTAACTTGATTGTACGATAAAGTTCATTGAATTATATCATTAAAGTTATTTTGATAAAGGGAGAAGTTAATAATTCTGTAAGTGTTGCAATCTCAATTAGGTGCTCAAGATGGATTTTCCTTGAGTTATTGTTATTGAGGTTATGTTTGATAGCCAGTACCAAAAAGGTATAGTTTTTAACAATTTAACTATAATTTGCAACACTTATTAAAACATGTTCTTGTTTAGTTAACCGTAGGTATAGATTTATTATGAAAGCACAGGTTGCATGGTTCCTTAGTCATTATATTAAAGGCTAAGCCAAAAACTAAATAACTCGTCCTGGAACTACCCAAGCCGTATAACTTTTACGAAAAACTATTGAACAGTAATTAATTGCAATTAATCCAATCACATTAACAGAGGGCTCAAGTTCATATACAACAAGAAACCTCCTACCATAATATATTTTCTATTAAACGTGTATTTCCAAGGTTTGATTTTGGTTATCTTTCTTCAAAGATTTGTAAGTTTTGATACTGAGGCAATTAACTTGTTCTGACCATAGGACGTGTAGCGAAATTGGCCATTAGTTTCTCTCAAAATACACTAAACACTGTAGTCATACGGGAAATAACATTTTCCCATCTGAAAAGATGGAAGATTTTCATAAAACGAGAAAAATCACTGGACAATGGGTACTTAAATTGTGCTGAATTTTTCCCTTAACACAAAGATGTAGTTTAAGTGTATGTGTACGTGGGGGTGTGGTTCGCGTATTACAATTGGTTTATGTTTCGTGTATTTGTTGATACAGCGCCTTTTAAACAGACTACTTGTGCTATTGCGAATATTCAAAGAGAGAATCAGCTGGATATTTAATTTGGTCTACCATACTTGCTGCACCTAATCAATTTTTATGAATCAGTTATTATTGTTTTTATCTCAAGGTGAATTGATACAATTTATTTATATTTTATTGTTTACATTGTAAATGTATGCTCTTTTATTTTTTCTTATATTTACCGTAAATTCATAGGTCTACCGATTTCTAACAAAAAATATATCCTACGTCCTCTGGAATATATCTTACGTTCAGTATAGAGGATATTTGAAGGTTCAGAACTTTTAACATGTACAATTAACATTCTTCCATTTGTTTTTGTAAGCTGTATTTGTTAACAAAACAAACTGATGTTAGTGTTGATGGTTCGCTGTTCGTTAACCATCTTAAACCTGAAGCGAAGCGAGGGGGAAGGTCTTACTTCGGTTGTTGTAAAATCTTCTGCAGTAGATTACCAGTTTATGTGATAGCATAGTACTATTATTTTATAGATGTTAATGAGAAACATATTTTAGGCGTAAGTGAAACCTAAGATTAAATAACATTTCCTCAACAACAGAGTCGAAATGCTTAGATGTTTTTGAGAATGAAACATTGAAATATAAAAATTAATAAACCATGTCGGGATTTACAAGTCATTGCAGCATTTAATATAGGCCCTACGTTGCTTTCTAAAGCTAAAGTTTTTTTATGCAATATTAATAAAAATAATAATGATTCTGAAATTATAATTGTTTCATCCAAGAAGCCTTAAAACGTAGTTACAAACTGCGGTGTAGGAGGTTATGCCAGACGGCAGCGGGAGATAATGGTTTTATAGATAAATAAAAACATTTGTATATTACTTTTTTACCTTATTTTTATGTTTTATACTAAATAGGAACATTATTATATTTTCTGTATATGCATACAGAAGTAATGTTATAATCATCCTTTAGTAAAATTAAAAATGTATCTTGTTCCTAATTATTACACAGAAATTACAATAATTCGAAATAAAAAGTACGAGGTATGCGAGTAGTGATTTTACAAGCCAAATAGAGTCGATTCGAGTTTGTTGTAAGAAGTAAATAACTTGGTTTCCTTTTAATTGCCAGCATAACATATTTCGTAAACTATTTCAACAACACATGCAATTTAATTAAGTTAGGCTACCCTCAAATTCGTAAACTTATTTTTATGATTGAAGTTATTTATGCATATGGTAAAACAAATTAATATCAGAAATCCTAAGTGAATTTACCTGAAATTCAAAGTTACTATTATGATTATTTGTTTCTTTTACCACTGATTATAGATTCTGAAGTACCAAGCAGAATAAGCAAATTAAATGCAATATTGCAGTGAAAGCTCACTTCACGAAACCTGTAAAACGTAAAATTTGAATAAGCGCATTCATGCCACTATTTTATAGCAAAGATATTTGAAGTTAAACATTTTTTTATTTCTTATATTTTTTCTAATTTTTCTGACCTAGGATGGAAATGTGAAAGATTTTATAATAAATATATAGATATAAATATATATATCTATATATTTATATATATATAGATATTGACATATATATATATATATATATATATATTATATTATTTAGTTCACTGCATAGGGCTACTATTATAATTAGTATTTTTAAAAGAAAATTACCAGAGTACCCTTCAAAATTCATTTTTAACTTTACAAATGGCTAACCAACCACAAATTGTTCACAAGCTCAAGTTTATAACCTTAAAAATTGCAGATTTAATTTTATGTTTAAGGTTATTAGCTGCACTGTGATCATGAGGTAAACCTCGAAACACGTGTCAGTGAATTAAAAATGAATTTTGAAGGGTACTCTGGTAATTTTCTTTTAAAAATAATAATTATAATAGTAGCCCTATGCAGTGAACTAAATAATATAATACAAATGGCTAACCAACCACAAATTGTTCACAAGCTCAAGTTTATAACCTTAAAAATTGCAGATTTAATTTTATGTTTAAGGTTATTAGCTGCACTGTGATCATGAGGTAAACCTCGAAACACGTGTCAGTGAATTAAAAATGAATTTTGAAGGGTACTCTGGTAATTTTCTTTTAAAAATTAATTATAATAGTAGCCCTATGCAGTGAACTAAATAATATAATACAAATGGCTAACCAACCACAAATTGTTCACAAGCTCAAGTTTATAACCTTAAAAATTGCAGATTTAATTTTATGTTTAAGGTTATTAGCTGCACTGTGATCATGAGGTAAACCTCGAAACACGTGTCAGTGAATTAAAAATGAATTTTGAAGGGTACTCTGGTAATTTTCTTTTAAAAATAATAATTATAATAGTAGCCCTATGCAGTGAACTAAATAATATAATACAAATGGCTAACCAACCACAAATTGTTCACAAGCTCAAGTTTATAACCTTAAAAATTGCAGATTTAATTTTTATGTTTAAGGTTATTAGCTGCACTGTGATCATGAGGTAAACCTCGAAACACGTGTCAGTGAATTAAAAATGAATTTTGAAGGGTACTCTGGTAATTTTCTTTTAAAAATAATAATTATAATAGTAGCCCTATGCAGTGAACTAAATAATATAATACAAATGGCTAACCAACCACAAATTGTTCACAAGCTCAAGTTTATAACCTTAAAAATTGCAGATTTAATTTTATGTTTAAGGTTATTAGCTGCACTGTGATCATGAAGTAAACCTCGAAACACGTGTCAGTGAATTAAAAATGAATTTTGAAGGGTACTCTGGTAATTGTCTTTTAAAAATAATAATAATAATAGTAGCCCTATGCAGTGAACTAAATAATATAATACAAATGGCTAACCAACCACAAATTGTTCACAAGCTCAAGTTTATAACCTTAAAAATTGCAGATTTAATTTTATGTTTAAGGTTATTAGCTGCACTGTGATCATGAGGTAAACCTCGAAACACGTGTCAGTGAATTAAAAATGAATTTTGAAGGGTACTCTGGTAATTTTCTTTTAAAAATAATATATATATATATATATATATATATATATATATATATATATATATATGTTAACTACAAGTGATTGTGTTGAAATTGCGTTGGGGAATCGAGATAGGGCCTAGTTTGAGATTAGATATACCTAATTTCACGATAGAGGACACTTACCTCAGCTGGTGATGGTCTAGGAGAGCGATTGTTCCTGCTCTCTTCATTCATCATTCACATTATGTTCATAAGAACACTACAATATAGGCCTAGGCCTAATAATATCAATATTTTAAACACTAATTTTGGAATAAAAGCAAACAATGGAAACTCTACCTTACCAAATTTAAAATTTCAATCGTGAAAAAATCATAAAAATGTTCGTTATATTTCTTACATGCGTCTAGAATAAAAAGTATTTAAAAATTCTCGGAGCTTCTCCCCTCTAAAACCTCTTTTGCAGGTGATGATTTAATTTAGTCTAATTTAGTCTGATTGTTTAACCTAATATCTTTTTCGTGTAAGTGGGTTTATGAGTTTTAATTGGTATTACCGCAGACTAACTACTTTTGACCTTAGCAAAGTATACACATTGGTTCTAGTTATTATAAAAACTTGGATCTTACAAACCTAACTATCAAATAAGAACATGATCACAAACTATGAGTAATCAACTTTCCATAGCCATTTAAATCGCGTATTTAAGTTGGTTAATATTGCATACAACAAATTTATAAAATATAACTTTGTAAATTAGTTACCTGGGCACTATAAATATTTATGATTTTATAATCATAATGACACGTTAGCATAAGAAAATATTTGGGAAATTATTGCGCTTTCATAAAATAACAAACAAAACTCAATTGTAAACTATTGAATAATAATAAATTGCGAAGTAGTCAAAATAGTCAAAATAATCTTAACAAGTAACTAGCTGTAAATTACCGATAAAAATTAATTTCAACCTCAGTTTACGTTTCACCTAGAAGTCCACACACACACACACACACACACACACACACACACACACACACACACACACACACACACACACACACACACACACACACACACACACACACACACACACACGCACGCACGCACACACGCACACATACACACACACACAAAACTTAAGATAGACTTTTCGGGAAGCTACCAAAGTCTACTACCGACAAACCCTACCACTTAAATTTGGCTCAGTGGTGATCAAGTCTACCACCGACAAACCCTGCCACATTCCATTATGCATTATAGGTGGTAGGGTTTGTCGTGGCCGGGCCGGACAAAGGCATCCACTTATCAGTCTGGCCCACCAGCGATAAAGTCAACCAGCTAAAACCCTACCACATTTTATGCACGACTTTTGCCACGCCGCGCTGTTATTTAGACCGTTAAAATAATTTAATAATTGTAAAGATTACATATTACTGTAGGGGAAACATCAGGGATAATTGTTTTGTTAATAACACTTAGACTGAAATCAGAAATAGTCTGAATATAGAGGTACAAAATCGGACTAAACAAGTTAAACAATCACAAAATGACATGTTTTAAAATTTAGACTATGCGAGAAGTTTATGACATTTTTAAGTAAATGAACACGTCATCAGAAATAGGCCTAGGTACCAATAGTACAAGGTACTAACTAAAGTTTATTAATTAGTTTTAACTAAAAGGTTTTTAAAGGGCAACTAGAATTATTTTTATTTTCAGTGTATTATATTTGTTTCTGCTCTTACTAGCGCAGCCCGACATTCATTGCACGATTGTTTGAGTTTTCTTAAGAGGAAAATCTATTTATTACTGGATTTGTCCTCGTGTACATAATGCATTAATTTAACCACCGTTATTTTGTTTTGAATAACGTTTATTTAATTATATTTGTAATGGTTTGTAGTTGTCAATATTTATTTTAAAAATATTTAGTCATAACCTAATAAATAACTAACACATTGTAGTATTTCTTATGTTTTTAGTAATTTTTAGTTGTATATCATTTAAAACACTCTCCACAAGAACAACATTATGGTATGCCGATTTGTTGGACCAGGATGGATATTACATAAATATACATACATCACCTGTTAGATGGTGTGTAGAACTGTTGTATAACAACTAAAAAAATGAGGTATTTTTTATATCCTTAAACAGTTAAAAATCTAATATTAGATTTAATTTAGGCAATGAAATCCCCATAACACCACAACGTAGTTTTCCCGTCTTTTCAACTGCGATGACGAAATATCGCTATTATATGTACTTGCCTATATATTATTGATATGACAGATTTTGTATATTTTTTTATTGTGATATATTCGGGTACAAGCTTAACGTGACTGAACTAGTTAGAAATACCAAACAAGAACATTCCGACGGAAGAAATGTTTATAAATGACTTTAAAATGGGTCCCGTACTAAAAAAGTGGTAGAATTTGTCGCGGTCTGGCCGGACAAAAGCAACCCCAGATAGCAAGGAATATTTTTAAAAGATTTTTAAAACCTACCCCAATAATATTTAGAAAACATATCCTACTTTCCTCTCTAAATGTATTTAAAACATCCCCAAAAATATTTTTAGAAATATTTATAAAACATTTTAAAAATAACTCGGCAAAATATTTTGAGGAAAAAGTTTTTTAATATTTTAAAAATATTTCCTACGTATATTCTGTAAATATTTTGAGAATGTTTTTAAAATATTTTCATTCAATATTTTTAAAATGTTCTCAAAATATTTACAACATGTACATAGGAAATATTTTTAAAATATTAAAAAATGTTTTCCTTAAAATACTTTGCAAGTTATTTTAAAAATGTTTTAAAAATATTTCTAAAAATATTTTGCGGATGTTTTTAATACATTTAGAGAGGAAAATAGGAAATGTTTTCTAAATATGATTTGGGTATGTTTTAAAAATCTGCCTAAAATATAAGCAAAATGTCTAAAAAATATAAAGAAAATATTTTCTACTGAATTCTGCAAATGATTTTAAAATATGTCTCGAAAATTATTTTCTTAGGCGTACGTCAAAATGTTTTGAAAATATCTTTACAAATATTTCAGAGAATATTTTAAAAATATTTTAAATATTTTGTAAACATTTACAAAATGCTGTAAACATTTTTTTTGTTCTAAGGAAGATATTTTCAAAACATAACTTGATGTATAAATGTACTGTAAACCTTTTAATATAGGAGTAAAAATATATTGAGTATAGGTTCTGAAAAATATTCCAAACAAATATTTAAAATCATTTTGAAACTTGAAACGTTTAAATATTTTTTTAATATTTTGTGATGCTGTATAAACATTTTTAACATTTCTAAGGGTTTCGTGTTTAGAAACCCTTTTAGGACTTGAACTGTAAATATTACTTTCACATTTTGAAAATAATGTAAACATAATAAACAAAATTTATTTTAAAAATAGTTTTAAGAAATATTTTATATTTAAAAGTTTAAACAAAAAACGAAGGATGAGTCAAAATATAGCCAATAAATCTGTTAAATAGGATTTAATGCAAAAACACACGCTAAAAAATATTTAAAAAAACAACACTCATAAAGAATAACTATATTTCTACGAAGGAGATGGATAAGTCTTCTGGCTCTCATGTTTCATGGGCGGTGGTTTTCTCCTTCTACAGTGAGGTTCTTCTTAGCAGACCTGCAAACCACAAAATGTTGTAAACAATGTTTCTGTAACTTAATGTTATGTAAATACCCCCGTCGCAGCAAACCTGCGTACTCAGCGAATTTCCAATGCAAACTATATGTCTTAATACAACATAAAGACGCATACCAGGTTTCATTAAAATATATTGACAAATAAGTGATATATCAAATTTGAATTATTCCCCATAAGAATAACATTGGGGATGAGTACGCAGGTTTGCTGCAACAAGGAACAAAAAATATGGGGTTTCATGTAACTATCAATATTACTCAACTAGGTGAAGCCACATACCAAGTTGCATCAATATAAATTCACAAACGAGTTCGCACACAGCACGCTGACATGAGGGAAGTGAATTTCCACATAAAAACTTCTAAAACTCAAAATAAGTGTAAAAACATACATTTGCTCAATTTTTATTGAAATCTGAAAACATTGATTTTTTGGCTGTTCTGATACTCCTGGTTTCATTTACTTGCAAAGCTGGGAATTCAATTTTGCTCATTATAAGGTTAGGAGAAGGTCCAGACAGGCTTGAAAGTAGGCGTGAGGTTGCTGGGGATGATAAAAGTACTCTAACAAAGGAATAACAGGGTTTTCTAGTGTAAAACCCCCATAAGACAACGTACTGTGTTTAGCCGATACATGTTTTCTTTAATAACTCGGTACATATTTATGCTAGAATAACGAGAGAGGGCTTAACACTTTCGCCTCTAATTCCCATATCTTTTTACATTCATTAATTTTACATCTGGGGATTTTCTGACCCTTTTTGGGCCCAAAAACTCGAAATTTGAAAGATTAATCCCCCAAAAAAGGGGTTTAGAGTTTTCTGATTGCTTTGGCCAACGAACTTGTCCAATTGATTACAGAAAGGAACGTCCCTACCAAATTTGAAGTAAATCGGACAAAAAAATGTGACCGCTAGAGTGCAAACACATATATATATATATAAAATTTTGAACGACCCCCCAAAACGTGTTCAGGGGGTCACGTTAGGAACTTCTATGGTGGTCCCGGGCTTAAGTTTCACCGTGCAGGTCATGCTAATAGTTCGCTTTCCAAAGGAAATTCACTAATAAGCGATATATACTATTGTCATTATTGTCCATAAGAATAACATGGGGATGAGTACGCAGGTTTGCTGCAACAAGGAACAAAAAAATGGGGTTTTATGCAAATATCAATAGAACTCAACTAGCTGAACCAACATACCAAGTTTTATTAATTTATGTTCATAATTAATGGATACATTACATTTTACTCATTCTCCATAAGAATAATATGGGGGCTGAGGACGCAGGTTTGCTGCTACGGTAATTATCGCTAAAAATTGAGTTTTTTGTACAAATAACAATCGACCACAACCAGATGAAGCCGTATACCGAGTTTCGTTAGTATACGTTCATAAATAAGCGAGCTATAATTTTTGTCTTATTTTCCATAAGAATAACATTGGGCAATGTACTGTGTTTAGCACTTTCAATATCTTTGTAACCAATTGTCGTAGATAAATGATCAAAACACCAAATTGTGTGTTTTTTTAAGATGAATCCAATGGCGAAAACTAAAATTTGACTTTT
This sequence comes from Allygus modestus, assembly GCA_963675035.1. Classification (NCBI taxonomy): domain Eukaryota; kingdom Metazoa; phylum Arthropoda; class Insecta; order Hemiptera; family Cicadellidae; genus Allygus; species Allygus modestus. The sequence goes on from OY776111.1 coordinate 510,152,676, forward strand.
TAAAATATTACATGTAAACACTTCAAAAAACCCATTTTTGGGTTACAAAACCCCTTCAAAATACCACATCGGTTGGGGCGATCTGTCTGGTTTTCGAACTTAAAGTCATAAATAATGCTTTACAAGTTTGTACCAAATTTTATCAAAATCGGACCATTTTTACGAGAGTTATCGCACCCACGGACACACATTATATATATACAGTTTCGAACGAATGGTGTTTTTGGGGTCTGGGGACCTCAAAACGAAAAGTTATCATGGTCCCGGGCCTAAGTCTTACCATGCCGACTACGGTAATAGCTTCTTCCCTATAGGGGAAATTCGCTAAAAAGATTTTTTTAATTACAAAATAAGGCAATGAATTTTGTAAACTACACGGAGAAGCACATAGTTTGTTTAGTGGTAATTATTTACGTTTTACATTTTTGAATAAACTGTAGATTATAATTCTTTGCTGATTCACTCACCAACCATGGTAAAAGGCAGGGTGGTGAAAGTCTTCTTCATATTGAAAGGGAATAAAAAGGTTAATCACAAGTTAACCCATTAGAATCCCTTTATTTCTTTTCAAAATTAAAAAGATTTGTTTCACTATCCGCCTTTTACTATGTGACTAAAAAAAACTGGGGAAAAGTAATTGAATTAGCAAATAAGTGTAAATTATAATTTATACACAAATGTATAATTTAAATACTTTATGAAAAATTGAAATCCTATATATTAATACGCTAGGGGGTTTTCTTCACAGTCATAACTCGATAATGGCTGGACGGGTTTTAACGTTTGAGGTGTCAAATTAAAGGTATTTTTACGTAGATTTGCCAATGTCTCAAAGATTTTAAGAAAGGGCATCACTTAAATTCAGTAAAGGGCTGAATATTCGGAACAGTCAGTGGTGCTATCCGACGGCGGAAGTCTAAACTACGTGTTGATTGAAATTACGTTATATATCCGCATTATTCTCAGATGTTACCATCCGTTTTGATATCAGATATATTGTTATGTTTGTTTACAACTGAAGTAACCTTTCGTTGGGTACAAACTTGCTCGGATTCAAGCAATAGAAAAACTCGTAATGTGTTATGACTGCATGTAGGCCTAAGTAATTTAACAGATGTATTGAATAAGCCTTTAATTTTATCTACTAATATACCAAATCAAAAGTAGCCAGTGACTAAAAAAAACACTCAACCGGTTTCAAAAATAGGCCCCCTGTCAAGAACTATACCAACACCTCCAATATCAAGCACAAATTCTGTTTCAATTAAATATTTAAGAGCTATGCATTTATTACATATTACAAGTGTGTTCTATTATCTGTTTATCAGAATTATTTGTTTTAACTTTAGACCATAATAACAACAAAAACTTGGCATGTCCTGGGTTATCCAAAATTTATTTATTAAGAGAATAAGCCGATTTTTTACAAGGCTACCGACAAAACTATTGTGTCCTAAGTCATAGTTTGCTTTTTTAATTGAAAGTCCTACAGTTACAAATATTTTCTTTTCCTTTTATTTAATAGCAGCTGTTACAAGGTCACTTCTGGAATGGGGTCACAATTTAAACTAATAAAAACTATAACACAATGTTTTCTTGTGGTTATTAATAATATTCAGGGTGTACTCAAACTCTCAACGAAAACCTCTGGAACTTGTTCCTGTGGGGTCAACACCAACAACAAATTGTATAGAAATATAGGCCTATCTCACTCCTTTACTTATTTGTTTGTCTGTTATGTGTTTTTTAATCAATACAGCATACCTTAGCATTCGCTATTAGCTTAAACTATTTGAAAATGGCTGCCATTTCAATATGAAAAGATTAATTTCTTGAAAACAGAAAATTGTTTGAGTTATTTACATACATATTTAAAAATACGGTATAAAATGTATGCCAAAAACGAAGGTATAAAGACTTTAAATATGTTTCAACCATTAGCAGGGCAAAATTCGATCCACAAAGTTCCCATACAAATTTCAATGTCAAGTTTTAAGTTTGTACCTCAAGCGGTTCCTAAGGTATGCCGCATTTATTAAAAAAACACATACAGAGTCAAAAATAGGTAACTGAGTGAGATATGCCCTATGTTTCTAAAACATTGGTTGTTTGTGTTGACCCTAGAAACAAGTTCCAGAAGTTCTTGTAAAGAGTTCGGGAACACACTATATATTATTTTTAATTTCATCTCCAATGCAGAAATTTAACGCTGAAGTCTGTTTAGTTTGACTTCAACATGCACATAGTTTTCTAAATTAAAAATCAAGCAATTGTGTTGCACTGTTATAAAGTGTGATGAGGAAAACAACTTCAATATACAAGTTTAAGGACCTGTCCAATAAGTAAATTTAATTAAATTTTATTAAAATGAATTAAGGTTTGATGATCCCATTTACTCCGTGGAGATTCACGAAGAGAACAAAAACATACAATATCATCAGTTTATATAATCATCCAATTAAATCAAATCAATGTTTGCCATAGATAACCATTCAAACTTTTGAGGGCAATGTGGCAAAGACCTGAGGGAATTTAGAAAATTTTCATAATTTTGACAAATTTAGAAATCTTATATACATTTTGACTTGCAATATGTTAAGGTTTTGTCCTGATAACGCCATCAAATTTGTCACAGCGGATTTCCCATTTTATTACATGTATTTAAAAACTGTGTTTTAAATATGCATTCATAAACAGGTTAATTTGTTAATTATTATAAACTTCATGAACCAACTCTTGACTTTGTATACACAGTAGTTACCGGTAAAACACAACTTTGATGAATTACGTATTATTCTTAATTATTCTTTTAAAATCATATTATAACAGAACTACCGTAACACTAAATATAAACAGTCAATTAAAATTTATTATTATTAGAATTTTTATGCTTTTATTTTAGTTAAAAATTTAAAATTATTTCCAATAATTAGCTCCTAGTACATTATGAATAACAGTAAATATACCTATTGTTAATAAGTTAGTGATGTTTTCAATGCTTATAGTTCCCGGACAACTCTCCCTAAGGTCTTTGTTCCACTGTTTTAAGTGTCATTAATCGCATTAGGAAGATGAGGATTGTATGTAATCAATTGTTAATTAAAGCTAAGTTCTGTTAGAAATCAAATGTCATCAGTTGCACTACCTACACTACACATTACATACATAGGTGATAAAACTGTTTATAACTAACCACAGGATACAGTAACCTTTAATCAACATATTTCTTTATTTTTTTATTGGTAAAAATCTTAATTGCCATAGTTAAATTATAGTTAAGACTAAATTAAATTGACAGATTATATAATGCTAATAATAACTGATCGAATATTAATTATTTAAATCCTTGAATCTTACAAAATAATCTTTATCCAATCTTGAAACCACAACATTTTTATTTTAAATGTCCATTATGTTTTCATTGTTGTTTTCATTTTAAAAAATCTTCAATTTTGTATAGATATTTAACAATAAGGTATTGCTTTAATTTATTTTTTAATTGTCTAATGTTATTTAAAGATTTTAATTCTGAAGGAATTTTAGTAAACATTTTGATTGATATGTAGTCTGGGCATCTTTGTCGGATTGTTGAATCTGATAAAATATAATGTAAAACTGTTACATTACCTCCGTTGAAGCCTTGATAAGACTCGCGCCAGCCAGGTCCCAATGGATATGATTTTGTCCCGCTCCAACAAAGATTTGAACTGTGTATTGTTTTCACAGCAGCTAGAAAACACAACATTTGTAACTGTAGGCATTTAAAATTGACATTTAAAACAGAGAAAATTATAAGTATATTATACTTGTAAATTATTTTAGATCATTTGTAAAATGTTCAATAAGTTTAGCATTGCCAAAAAATGGAATGTATTGAGTTGTGTATTTTGGTGGTACCTATTCACTTTTGTCACTACTTCATTATTTTTTTCACTATTTCACTGTATGTAGGTGTTGTATGGTGACAGTTCTGTAACTAAACAAGTCAGCATAGTAAAAAAGTAATCATAAGTTATATGGTAGCCAGGTATATTAATGTTTGTTAAAAAGGAAATAATATGACTTTTATCAAATACATAAATGACGCTATGACCCTGTCTTTATGTATAAGTCATTTTAAATAGGCTATGCTAAAAGACCAAATAAATATTCATTACACTGTGCCTTAGGGCAAACCATGTACCGTATGCATGCATGGGCAGTAACAGTTTATGATTTTCTCTGCTAAAAAATAAATTCCCCGTCGCAGCAAACCTGCGTACTCAGCAAATTTCCTATGCATGAATATATTTCTTACTACCACATAAAGCCACTTACTAAGTTTCATAAAAATACTTAAATAAATAAGTGATATAGCATTTTATTTATTCTCCATAAGAATAACATTAAGGCTGAGAACGCAGGTTTGCTGCAACAAGGAAGATACAAATGTGGTCTTTTTGCAATTATCAATATAACTCAACCAGGTGAAGCTCCATACCAAGTTTTAATGATTTATGTTCATAATTCAGGGAGATATAAAGCTTTACGTATTCTCCATAAGAATAACATTAGGGATGAATATGCAGGTTTGCTGCTAAGAGGATAATCAACAAGAAATCAAATTTTTGTGCAAATATCAATATACAAGTTCTAGGTGAAGCCGCATACCAAGTTTCATCAATATACGTTCATAAATAATCGAGATATACAATTTTAAATATTCTCCATAAGGATAACATTGGACAACGTACTGTGTTTAGCACTTTGAATATCTCGGTAACGGTTGGACGTAGAATCACAATTTAAATCATTTGGCTTTTATACAGTCTATTAAGTAAAAAAGTTAAACATTTAATTCGAAATATATGCCGGTACTCATTCTTAATGGGGGTATTTCTAAACTGGCTGGGTCAGTGCAGAAACCAATGAAGACCACCTAAATGTGCTATTTCATGGAAGAGTGTTTAATTGTATCCCTACCAAACTAGGATTGACATACCACAGGATTTCCCCATTGCTTATTGGATTGTTAGACTTAAAAAATCTTATTTTGATGAATAATCTATTTTCAGGGAAGAACAATTTGTTAGCAATTATAAGTTTGAAAAAATGCTCAGGAACATATCAAGACAGTCTGGCCATGTATCGTGAATATTTTCTTGGTTATTTTAAGCGCCAAGGTTATTACAGTATACATGATTATGGCTTCGTAAAAAAGTGTGACAAGACCGTGTAGCGTGATTTCAATGAAATGTTACCCAGGTTCTTTGCACGGATTAGTGAGTAAAATAGAATTTCTTACCAGAAAGTTGTATGAAATACAAATTTTTGATCAACTAAGCTAATTATGTTAGTTTATAATTTTCCCGCTGAAATTTTACTTTTAGCTAAAAAGGATACAACAAAATTATGATTTTGTGAATTGCTGTTAAACAAAATTCATAATTTTCATTATAAGACTTAAAAGCTTACAAATAAAACAAGGAATTCAGCTCTAACAAAAATAATATTGGTGTATAATTTGTATGTTCTTTATCAATCTATTGCGAAGATAGGCTACTAAACACGGTAACTTACATTGGCCAATATTATTGGAACACCGGTAATTCAATTTTAAATTTAGCTTAAATTTGATTATGAACATAAATTGATAAAACTTAGTACCTATGTTGCTTCATATGGCTTCGGTTTATTCATATTTGTATTAATAACTACAGTTTTTCATCCCCAAGGCAGCAAACCTGCTTCCTCCATTCTAATGTTATTCTTACAGTTAAATACATATAGTAAGCTTATGTGCATTTATTTATTTAAAATTTCACAAAATGTCCATAACCATTCAACAGCAATTTACGTTAATGTCACATTAACAAGTTTAGCTATTGGTTTTTGGATAAGTTGAAAGCAAATGTCGATTATTATTTACTCAGCCCACAAGTTTTTAAACCAATAAAAAAAATTCATAGAAAATAGGACACTTCCTACTAACTTTTAGTTTTAATGCTCATGATCTTATGAAGAGGATTTCATTACCGTAAAGGATTGAAGGCCAAATTCATGTTGTATCTGGCTCATAACGTAAAAGTAACATTTTACGATCAATCTTAATCTGTAAATAAATTAAGTTAAAGGACTTACCTGAAGTGGATAGTGGAACTGCAACTTGAAGTTGAAGGCGGAGTTAACCTAAAATTATTGCAACGGCAACACCGAATGACCGAATCGACCTCTAAACTTAAAACTTCCCTAAAACTTAAATAAAAGGTAAAACACCTTGAGAAAGTAAGTAAAAATGTTTTCAACACAATTCTAAAAAGGATGTTGAAAACATTTTTACTTACTTTCTCAAGGTGTTTTACCTTTAGAAAAAATAAATATTTTGAAACAAAAAAGTTTAAATTTTAAATTGTGAAATGAAAGCATCAAAATTCCAATAATAATAATTTGTTTGATATCAAAGATACCATCGTCAGGTAAAATCAACAGCATAAAAAAAGATTTTAATTTTGACATAAGAAATCAGCTGTAAAGAAGAAAATATGGTAATTTAGTGAAATACTGTAAAGTAAATATAAATTAAAATACAGTTCTTAATAATGTATAAAAATTACTATATTGATTACTATATACAATTTTTATTATTGTAATTTTGATGCTTTAATTTCAGTTCAATTTTGTTTAAGTGTCTAGGAAAACATTTGCCGGTCCCATTAAAGAAAAATATGTATGGCGTAATTTTTTGATCATCTTACAACTATTTGTATATACATACTTTTTAAGTATAACGAGTTTGATAGTTTTTTATTAGGGATTCAAAAACTGGTTTCCTTTGGTGAAAATAAACACTTTTAAGACATTTTGATAAAGATATAAAGAAATTGTCAAAAAACATCAATCAGCTAATTAATTAGCCATGATAAAGACACGTTAATAAGTTGTGTGCAGTTATTTTCTCTATCGTCAACACCGCCGTGTCTTAGCACATAGCCTCCCTCTAAAAGGAGTAGGCCTAAGTACGTCAAATAATTCCTACTAACTATCTACACACATTAGTTAGACCAGGCTAGCAGTTAAAACACCATTAGCATCGAAAGAGGAGGTTGTATAAATTTGTATAAATGTATTGTATAAATTGTATAAATGTTTCTTTACTGGAATTTTAAAATATTATTTTTGTTCATCTTTCAACAATGTTTTAAATTTTTTTTTTAATACACAAAAAACGTTTTCTCAGAATAACAAAAAAATTTTGAACAAGTTAAACAAAAATAATTTAACAACATTTTTAGAATTTCATTTTTAAAACGTTTCTTAGCTGGAACTTAAAACATATTTTCTTTTTAATCTTCTCAAAACGTTTTACATATGTTTATTTTCACAAAAGAAAAAATGTTTTCTGAAAATTAAAAGGAAAACATTTTTAACTCAAGTTTATTAGAAGATTTAAAAACATTCTTATAATTAGTTTTTAAAAACGTTTTAAAAAGGTTTATTTCTTAGAGCTTAAAAAATATGTTACTAGAAATATTTTTAAAACGTTTTCTAAATATCTATTTGCACCAAAGTAAACACATTTTTAGGAACACCTGATGAAAACATTTTAAACACGTTTCTAAAAAAAATGTTACTAGAAAATTGTTTTTATATCTCCCAAAATAATAAAAAACATGTTGAACAAGTTAAACAAAAATAATTTAACAACACTTTTAAAATTTCATTTTTAAAACGTTTCTTAGCTGGAACTTAAAAAATATTTTCTCTGTAATCTTCTTAAAACATTTTACATATGTATATTTTCATAAAAGAAAAAAAGGTTTTCCAAAAAATAAAAGGAAAACATTTTTAACTCAAGTTTATTAGAAGATTAAAAATATTCTTATAATTAGGTTTTAAAAACGTTTTAAAAAGGTATATTTTTATAGCTTAAAAAATATGTTACTGGAAATATTTTTAAAATGTTTTCTAAATATCCTATTTCCACCAAATTAAAAAAATTTTTGAAACACCTGATGAAAACATTTTAAACACGTTTCTAAAAAAATGTTTCCAGAAATTTGTTTTTAATATGTACAGAAAACGTTTTTCAACCTTTAATAGGAAATATTTTACTAGAATCTTTTTAAAATATTTTTGGAATGTTTTTTAATGTATAAAATATTTTGGAAACGATGGAACATTTTAAAAACGTTTTTAAAATATACCTTGCTATCTGGGACCATCTTTCAGTTTGGCCCACCGACGACAATTTCTAGCAGCGACAAAATCTACCACATTCCTTTCTGCATTCCTAGGTGGTGGACGTCGTCTTGGCTGGCCCTGTCAAACTCTACAATTAAAAGTGGCATGTTTTGTCGCTGGTAGACTTTGTCGTTGGTAGACTTTATTGCGTCCCCAAGTTTACTCTTATCTTCAGCCTGAATCACATTCCCTCCATTAAAAATCTCGCTCTATAAGGCATCTTCAATCGACATGACAGTATCATCAAGCTTCTGTAGACCTTTGTGATAATTAAATATATCTGTTAGTCACGATTAATTACAACCAGTTTATTATTTGGTGTGTAGTCAATAATACTTTTACAACCCGGAGACTAATCGTAATGCTCGGAAACAATTTAAGTGTTGGTTTGCTTGTGTAGAAATCGACATGTACAACTAAATAATTTTAACACGACAATCATAATTCTTTTTTGACCAAGATTTTGAATGCGTTAAACCAACAATATTAAACTAAATAGTGAATTTTTAATATTATCATCGAGTTTTATATTTCCTGGAGGGGGCAGGCAATGCAAATTAATGTTAGAGTTATTTTGTCGACGTAGTTTCCTTCTTATTCCGCCAGGGATCGCCACGGTTTTGTTCATCATATTTGTTAGAAATGTTTTCGTAGGGATTTTAAAATGTTCAAATAAACTTTGTTTGTGATGGTAATAAAAGTGATATTTTGTTTACACGAGTTGGGTACAGTGGACGAGGTACTCGGCCTAATGAGGCCGCAGATCACGTTAGTTATCTTAATATAACGCTAGATCGCCGCATTGCTTTGACTAACTCTCTGGCTCCCATAAGGTGTCCACTCTAGTAGATATAAACCCAATGATTTTGTACAGTAGACCACTACTGCAACTAAGATGAATTTTGAAGACACGTCATAAGTTAATATCAATCAATTTGCTTGGGCTACAAAGCGAGCTAAAGAAATAAACATACACTCGAAATCCATAACAATCCTTTTGGGGCAGTCGGGTAATAACAACTTAAACTGTATATAAAGTTAGCAGCGTTTTAGCTTACATTTACAATTATTTCTTACAATTAGATTATTTTATAACATTTTCATATGACCGTGAATACGGCTTCGAAGTCGAAAAATTTGGGAATTTCAAACATAAAATGTACTTTTTAAACAGGATTCTGCGTTAACAATGTTAGTTAATTACCAACGCAAACATAGATAATTTAATAACACAATTAACTCGACAAATTAAAAGCTAAATACAATAAATCGTTATAGTACATAGTGTTTATTCTCTAAATATGTTTATCTGTTTTGTTTCAGATTACATAGTTGGCGGAGAAAGAATCATACTAAATATGTGAGGAACGATATATAAGCATCTTTGAAAGGACATCCAATCACTCGCAATTATCTACGTATCAAATTGCCAACCGGGAGATATTGTAATAGAAACCGGAAGACTTCAATGATAGGTCATACGAACTTAGGTCCTATGCAGTTCATATTTATACTACCAAAATATAAATCTTCAAATAAGTGACAAATAACTTTACAAAACTGTAATGGCAGGCACTAGCGAGCGACAACATAAGTGTTTGGTGTGCAAAAAGGTATTTAAGGATCGACGATATTTGAAGAGACATGAGTTGACGCACATTGGGAAACAACCGTATGGATGCCCACATTGCGAGAAGTCCTTCTCATATTCTAACGAATTAAAGAGGCATATAATAACGCATACAGGAGAACGACCGTATAAGTGTCAAAATTGCGAGAAAACATTTTCTGAATCTAATAAACTAAAGAAACATATATTGGTGCATACTGGAATGCGGTCTTATAAGTGCCCAATTTGTGAGAAGTCCTTTACTCAATTGCAACATTTAAAGAGACACGTATTAACGCATACTGGAGAGCGGCCTTATAACTGTCCAGTTTGCGAGATAACCTTTGCTGAATCTGGTCATTTGAAAAGCCATATAATGACGCATACTGGAGAGCGACCTTATAAGTGCCCAACTTGCGAGAAGTCCTTTACTCAAAAAAGTAATTTAAAAAGTCATAGAGTGACCCATACTGAACAGCGGTCTTATAAGTGCCCAATCTGTGAGAAGTCCTCTACTCAATTGCAATCTTTAAAGAGACATGTATTAACGCACACTGGAGAGCGGCCTTATAACTGTCCAGTTTGCGAGAAAACCTTTGTTGAATCTAATAATTTGAAGCGTCATATAATGACGCATACTGGAGAGCGACCTTATAAGTGTCCAAAATGCGAGAAGTCCTTTACTCAAGTAGGTCATTTAAAAAGCCATAGTTTAACCCATACTGGAGAGCGACCTTACAAGTGTCCAACTTGCGAGAAGTCCTTTACTCAAAAAAGTAATTTAAAAAGTCATAGAGTGACCCATACTGAACAGCGGTCTTATAAGTGCCCAATCTGTGAGAAGTCCTTTAAACAATTGCAGCATTTAAAGAGACACGTATTAACGCACACTGGAGAGCGGCCTTATAAGTGTCCAAAATGCGAGAAGTCCTTTACTCAAGTAGATAATTTAAAAAGTCATAGATTGACCCATACTGGAGAGTGACCTTATAAGTGTCTAATCTGTAAGAAGTCCTTTACTAGATTGGGACATTTAAGGAATCACGAGAGTTATTTCATAAAATAGGAACAACAAGTAATAATTAGAATACTTAGTAAAAATACTGTGGTTTATGCGCAGTATGTTAACGCATACTGGATAGCGGCCTTATAAGTGTCAAGCTTGCGAGAAAACCTTTGCGACATCTCGTAATTTAAAGAGACATTTAATTACGCATACTGGAGAGTGACCTTATAAGTGTCCAATCTATGAAAAGTCCTTTATTCAATTGAGGCAATTAAAGAATTATGTATTAATTCATACTGGAGAGCGGCCTTATAAGTGTCAAGCCTGCGAGAAAACCTTTGCGAAATCTAGTACTTTAAAGAGCCTCATACTGGAGAGCGACCTTATAAGTGTCCAATCTGTGAGAAATACTTTACTCAAATTGGAGGTTTAAAGTGGCATGTTTAGAAGCACACTGGGGAGCAGCATTTAGGGTATCCAATTTGTTAAATGTCATTTAGTCAGTTGGGAAATTAAGAGAATATCAACGTTTAATTGAGAATAGGGTTCTTAACGTCCAGCGTGTGAAATTATCATTACTACTTTAAGAAGATTTAAATGATTTCTTCTGATAAATAATGTAAAGTGGCCTTGTGAATACTAATTTTTGAAAAAAAAAACGTTCATACAGTCGGAGATATCAAGAGTCATATGAAAAACAACTGCAGTGCGACTAACATCTCTATTAAATTAGATTTACAATGTGACATTTTATGTCTTTAACGATTACATTGCTTAATGGAAGTAGTCCACAATTTACTCAATCAAGTCGTTTAAATATTATATTTCTGTTATATTTATCCTGTTGCCTGTCATATCAAACCTATTCAAATATAATTACAAATTAGTTTTATAAATTGTAAATTATAATTATAAGATACAGTTTTTTTGTTTTTAGGTAATTAACCATAATTCCCTTGTGTAGTTAAAAATAAGTTTCCCAATCTTTATATTTATTTACTAGGTTTGATAATCTAAATCCTACAGGGAAGGTATTAACAAACAATTAAATTAAATAAGTATCCATTACCTGACTAAATAAGTCGTACATCGACTGTAACTGATACTCATTGAAACTTTTAGAGACAATCTGGTAAAATTCACAGGATATATTGAAATTTTCTGAGAATTTCTCTGTATAACGAATATTTTACTGTGCGTCTGTTAAGACCAATGTCTTGGGTAGTAATATTAAGATTGTTTAAACTGATAATAAAAATATGTTCAATGTTGTCAAAAAGTGTAAATGATGTAAACATTTTTGTATATGGAATGCAAGGGATTTGGTGTGTTGACTAGCTCGGGTTATAGTTGAATATACCCAGATAGCAAGGAAGTGTTTTGCAAATATGCGTTTGGTTCATTTTTCGTTCGCTCTTGAATACTTCCAGTATTATTTGCAACAAGTTTGCCACACATTTGCTGCCACGGAACTTCGTCGTAGTTATCAAAGGCGCAGCGTTGTTGCCCGAGCGCGCTCCGAAGTTACTAAATCCGCCACTTCGCTAGCGCTAACTGACGCGTCGTCGACGTCGTCGTCGCCATCTTATTTTTCCTGGCTATTCTACGACCACAAAACTACTGTTTCAATGGGTGAAGTTTTGAAATTAAAGTTTAATTGAGTATCGTTGCTGTGTTTTTTTATAGTGGCTTCTTTAGTAACTTTCATCTTGTTTCAAGGTAAGTGTAATTCCCAGCTATGTTATTTTATTAACGCTTTTTGGTATACTCAAATTTTGTTTTCAACTTACAGCTGGGAAACTAAGCCGTCCAAATTCTAACGGACTGTAATGTCAAAACATCGTTTTGTGTTCACCGTGTGTGTTTGCAAATGAAATATTTATATTTAAAAAATATTTAGTACCTATACTATACTGTATTACTAAGTAATGAATGAATTAGAGGTTATGTTATGGCCATAGCAGTTAATTAACAAAGGATGATTTAAATAATTAAACATTTGTTTACTGAATAACTGAATATATGTTATAGGTTATAATTAGAGTAAATCAGAGGACACGGGATGCCGAAAATAAGTCACATACTTGCAAACTTTGTCAGGCTTGATTTTTTTTAACTATTTGAAAACCCATATTTAATGAATAAATATCTAATGATTTTAATCATTAGTTAGAGTGTAGATTAACTTATAGTCTCATAAGTTTGGCCTATAGGCCTAATTTAGTTTTTTTAAGGCAAGGGATTATAATTTGTTTTTAGTACCTCAAGGCTAGACAAATATTTCCCAAAATTCTGAAGTGTGTCTTGATTGGTAAGTTTTTATCATTTATATTTGCAGACTTCTCAGAGATCGTACGAATATTGCTTCACTAGAATGAAGTAACAATCACTTTTCAAATACGAAAAGATTGCTTCACTATTGTTTAAAGACGAACGATTAGGTAGCCTATATAAAGGTAGTCCAGCAACGGGTATTAAAGTGTGAAAGTTAAAACTACCTAAGTTATTTTTGAAACTCATAATAGCGATGGATTTTAATTTATTTTTTGATGTATTTGGACTTTACCTATCGCTTCTAGTGTTTAAAACTACACTACGTTTCGGGAGGTAAGGAAACAAAACGGGAGGAGTTCCCTTACCTCCCGAAACGTAGTGTAGTTTTAAACACTAGAAGCTATAGGTAAAGTCCAAATAAATAAATACCTAAGTTACTTAATACATGGATTGGAATAGATATATTCCAGTGTTTCTGATAAATAGTGTTGAGCCTTAAAACATCCCGGCTGAGAAAGTACGATTAACTAGGCCTAACTCATTCAACAATATTTAAGATATTGTTCTTGATTAGGCCTTAACATGTCCAGGGTATAATCTTTCCTTAACTTATTTTCCGCAACTTGCAAACTTGTAATGTTTTTTCGCTTTATTATTTACGTTTCTACCTTTTTATTTGGGTGGAATTTATAAGTTAACCGCTTTAATAAAACAGTGGTTGTTGGTTAAATATAATAATTTGCCATTAATAGTACATTATATATCCATGGGCTAACCAGAGAATGAAGCACACACAACTGTCAAATAAAGGTTTTATAAAGCATTTGCAGGGCGAAGCCCGCGAGTAATAGTTGGTCATAAACAAAGTGAAAATTTCAAACCATGACAAAAACAGTGCTCTGTGGGGTTAGGTTAGGTTAATTTAAGCTAAATTAACATCACTATTGGTTTGGATTAAGTTAACTTATTGTAAAATAAAACACTTCGTTACGGAGTATTACAAATTATAGCAACAATGGAATGGGAATATAGTTAACGGTGTATCAATCATATGGTATAGTATGTATAATCATAGATGGTAAGCGAACATTTTATATTCGATTGTTTTGGACGCTTATCGTACTGTAACTACGAGCTGCTCCCCCGCAATATTTTGCTGATATAATCCTTGAAACAGCTGTTTATTGAATCAAGAAAAACACATGTGAAATAAACCAAATAAAACTCTCCTCCATATGATTAAAATGGGAATTTGGAAGTCCCGTGGGGCAGAGCCCTGGAGCCTAAATCGAAATTCTGACCCGACATTAACTTAAAACACTTGAAATTATCTTTTAAATAAAAAATAACCATCAAAACCGCTTAAGTATTAACTTTAGGAAGTGTTTGAACAAAAAGAAGGATTTTTTTTAAATACCTATGTAGATAATAGTCATAAAAATGGTTCATAACACCAGATCTTTGTAATACACCGTACAGTAGTTCATAATGTATTATCTCACAATACAATAAAAGTTAAAATCTTCAAAATAGTTAAATTTGTACTAAAAAATTATAAAAAAAATCATTAGCAATCAATTAAATGCAATTAATTCATTGATAATATGAAGTTCGGAATTTGATTTTTTTTAAGTCCGTAAAATAAATTACCAATGGTGTACTATCAGAAAAAAAGTTGGAATGAAAATTTCTAAAAAAACATCGTTTTAACTTAGCCTATATTGTTTTCAAAATAGTCACTTTCCGGACATTTAAAACAGGCTTTTGCATTTGTATTTCTAGATCCAGTGGCGTGGTGTTCCCAACGACAACTGAGGAGGCTACCAAAAAACACGTGATGGGATTCCTTAATCGGGCCAAAACGAGAATTGTACAAAAGTAAGTTTATATAAATGTTTGTACTTAAATTCAATGTTCATAATTTAGGGCTGGTTTTTGTTGTGTTAGTATTATTCTGCCTTTTTTACACTGATAATTTTCCTACGAGGATTGAGGTAGGAAAGTATGACCGATTGTCAAACACCGATTTTGGGATTTGTTGGGGATTTCCTGCTACTGAGCAGGCAACAGTTCACTGGCCTAACCACCCTTTCCAAAAACTTGAAACGCTGGAGATAATTTGTATGGCACCGGCACCCTCCCATTTTTGTATGATTACGATAGAAAACAGATAAATTTTGTGTATATTTAGCAGTCTATGCAAATAATTTAATGTCTTCCTTCTGTTTAAGCACTAGAATAGCATAAAATCTGTTTTCCAGTAGTATACATATTGATGGAGGTATTCCCCTCCCCCCACTTTACTGGGGTATATTTCATATACCCCAGACCTTCCTCGAGGGCTAGACCCTACCTGCCATCAGTAAAAAAATCCTGGATTCGTCACTGTTCAGAACCTTGTTAACTGACTTACTTTTAATGTTTAAGCTCCAGTCACAAAACCTGTCATGTTTCTACCTGCTGCTCCCATAAGGCAAATATTAATAACTTTAAAAGCCCATCCATCCAAAATGGATAGTCCGATATCGTTGATTTAAGGCGAAAAGTACTTATTTTGAATAGCGAAAAGTACTTAGTAATTTCAGTGAGCAAAATTTCCATATCACAAATAATCTTTCTACAAAATTCTTAAAAAATGTTAAATATTTACAATTTTGTATGGATGAACTAGGCCTATATGTAATTTTGTTGCTCTTTAAAATGAGCAATATATCATTGATTTAGGATAATCGGATGATGAGGGATGGGCTTTGAAAGTTAACATCGGTCTAATGGGAGAGTAAGCAGGTAGAAGCAGAGGACTGGAGCCCCCTCTCAAGATTTTTTTAACAGAATGTAAATTTGTTTGAATAAGTTTTTTTTTATTTGTTTCAGTGAACAAGATGTAAGGAAACAGCAGTCAAGTGGTGCGGACTTCAGTAGGAAATAAAATTTGGTATAGCTTTCCTTTAGTTACCTATAACATATTTTGAATAAACAATAATTTTCAAAATATCAAATTATGTTTATTTTTACCATTTCCTTTTTTTGATAAAGTTCCCTTACTTTCAATTTTTCTATTTTTCATTTGTCAGAAAAGGCAATTTAATTATTAAGATTAAATCATGTAAAGTTAAGTAGGTGTGCAAATGCTTTAAAATGTATTTTATTGACTTATTCTAGTTATAGAAAACACCACATCAATATTTTCAAATATTTTTGTAAATATAACAATCATATATGCTTACAAACAAATTGTGGAGTGTTCAAAAATCTATAGTAGGCAAAACTTCAGGTTTTTGGGTCACAAGTAACTTTTGTTATAAATATATGATTCACAATAAATTTGTTTAATATGATAGTATGATAAACTATACTAACTGAATCTCAAATATATAATTTTGTTTGTATGTTGAATAACCATCAAAATTGAAACAGTCAGTTCCAATAGGCTAGGACAATTGAATGAGGCTGTTGCTATAATTTTGATCATACAAAAATCAGTGTAAATGAATTTTAACCCAATCTTGCATCATTATTATTGGTTGGCAGCATCATTAACAATTTTGTAGTTATAAAGAAATCTTGCAAACCATCATATAAACATGTAAGATCAATGAAAACATCCACTGCAAAATTGCTAGAAGTGTGAACAGTGTAGACTTGCATATTTGCAGAAAATATTTTGCGAACAAACATGTTAGCAATGAATATTAGCTTCAGATATTCCACTGCAAATGTGCCACAAACCTATTTTGCAAATTTGCAGAAAACTATCATGAACACATTCTGCAAACAATTTTTGAATAGTTGCTGCAAATATTCAGTGAAAGTTTTCTGCAAACATTCAGTGAAAACGTTTCACAAACATTCCTTGCATATTTGCTACAAATATTCAATACAAATTTTCCACAAACATTCAGTGAAAACTTTCTGCAAATATGACAAGTGTAGACTTCCATACTTGCGGAAAGTTCTTCGCAAACAAACATGTTTGCAATGCATATTTTCTGCAAACATTTTGGTTTGCGGTTGAAAGTGTTTTGCAAATGTTCTGAAAATTTTCCTTGCTATCTGGGTAGTTTCCAATTCAAATGAGTTTCATAATACTTTAATGCAAGTAAGTGTTTTCCTACATTTGTAGGGGTCTTTACAGTTTCTTTTTTAATATTGGCACCGTATTACATGGCATTTAAGGTAATATTGTTAATATGTTTGACATTTGATATTATCTAGATTACCGCAAAGGATACACGTTAAAAAATAAAGTAGGTAGGCAATTAAAATTTAGATTGAATGTAATTTACCCACCTAAGTCTTCAGTATTTCAAAACTAATATGCTTTGAATTAGATACAGTATGCTTGCTTCTATCGCTTGCGGCCCCGCCCCAAGGCCCTTGTTAGGGTTTTCTAAAAAAAGTTAAACTGCAAAAGGTGTGCAGTTTTTACCAAAACTCCCAGGAAATGCTAAACCCATTACAACAATTTAAAGATTTTATTGTTTTAATGGGTATATAAAACTAGTCATATGAGTGCTGATGAATCCTACTTGGTATGTAGAGTTGTTGTCTGTATATAACAGGCAAATATAAATCGAGAGCTTAAAGGAAATTACAATTTGTGGCAGATATATTAGTAGGTCCTGCAGGTAAAGTTCATTTTGATTTATGAAATAGCTAAACGATGGAACCATAATTTACAAATTTAAATATTATATTCGTTGATAAACAAAGTGTTCTGAAAGTGATATGGCAAATTGTATATGGGATTTTATCCTATGTGGGAGCGTAACCGAGAAATACAAGACAATCTTCCAAACATATAAAAAAATTCAAAGACATTATTTTAGAAATTTATATGAACTTTCCTGGTCATATTATCTTATTATTATTAACTTATATGAATACTGTTATAACTAAGAGTAATGTTTAAATATTGTGCGCAAAGAATTATCTCTCAGTACAATGTAAGAGTAGCAATCAATTTAAAACCATGACAGAATAGTTAAAAATTCTCAAATATACTACCTCTTATTTCACATATATTACTGTAAGACTCTAATTGTTACGTAAATTGAGAATATTTCTAGGTTATGATAATATGTATCTAGATGTAAGTCAAATTTTTCTAGCAGTTGAATGTTTTATGTGAGAAATCACGACACTTAAATGTAATATGTCTTTCTATCGATTAAATTGGGTATTTTGCTAGCACATCGGGGTCATTTCCTCTTAAATAATAGTATTTCATGCATATATTATAATCAATACAGAAGAATGTTTAGGTCAACTTCTAACAACATTTAGCCATGTGTTTATGTAAGCATTATATTTTTTAAACCAGTTTGCGTTGTTGTTAGCTGGTCGTTAACCATGTATAAAAACCTGATGGGACGCAAGTGGGAGGTCTTTCCTAGTTAGAGATGTGCGATCCAGTGACTTTGCCGGATCAGTGACTTCAGTGAAATCGCCAAAAAATTATAGTTACTTTTACCAGCGACTTGGCACCAGTTACTGGCGCAGATCATCGTGACAATTCCCCTAAATATAAATTACCACTTTTTTACACTATGTTATTTATCAAAGTTGATCATGACCTTATAAGTAATCAACAGCTCACTTACTGGCACTAGAATTAAATATGTTTCATAAAATAGGAACAACAAGTAATAATTAGAATACTTATTACAAATTCTCGTTTAACTACGAAAAATAATTTAGGAGTATCACTAAAATATATCAATTACCTAGAAGTAAAATAATAAAGTTGTTACTAAATCATAAATAAAGGAAGCTAACAAAAGCCTACTTAATTATACTAATAAGAGCATCGGAAAATTAAGTAACTAACAGCGCTTTAGCTAGTAAATGCACAACAGCAACTTGCATGAAGGATGCAGGCTGATGCTGTCACTGAAGTCACTGGTGCTGGTTCGTCCATCTCATCTATGCCCATCTCCAAGCTCCAGCGACAGCGCCAAACTCCAGCGACAGCGCCAAGCTCCAACCAGCGCCAGCGCCATGAACCTAGCGGCGATACCTCTAAACCACCAAACAGCGACAAGTGACAGTGACTAGTGCCAGCTCCCAGCTTTAGCGACAGCGCCACGAACCTAGCGGGGATACATTGAATCAACCAAACAGTCAAAGCGACTTTTGAGTGAGTGAATACGTAGTGTCACTGGAGCTGGTTAGTACGATTTCTTGGCATCAGCTCCTTTAGTGCCGAACAAATATTAGCGCCAAAGTCACCGGTACAGAAATATTTAAAAACCCTATTCCTAGTTTGTTGTAAAACCTCTTCTGCAGTTAACTACGACTGTTTGGTTTCACATAACACCGTTGTTTTAATAAAGTTTAATGAGTAACATATTTATTGCTTTACCATATGGGATTGTCAATTTAAATTGTTTCATTTCAGCAACCTAAGCAATTAAGTCACAAACTGTGTTGCTCGGTTCTACACGGAAGCGGTGGGATAATGCTTGCTGAGTGTTGCTCAGGGGCAGAGTAGAAGTTGCTGATTGCCTAACCGTTAACTTGGTTTTTAATTGGTTAGTTTGAATAAAATAAACTAAAGTAGTTTTAGAGAAATTTATATATATATATATATATATATATTAAACGCATGCAGGAATGATGATATAATCATCCCTATGTAAACAAAAATAATACCCTATAAACTATTATACATCAATTTCTATTACTTAAACCATAAATCGTATATTATGATTTGGAGTTTGTGAGTAGTGATTTTTTAGTTAATCGAGTCGAGTTTTTTTTAAGATGGGAAGAATTTATCTTTTTTATATATCCGGTACTAGATACACAATATTTCCTAAATAATTGCAGGAATGCGTGGAATTGTTATAGTAACTCAAGTTTAACTTAGAGTATCAAAGGAGTGTTTTAAAAATTCGTTTTAAATATATTATGTAATACAAATCAAATTAACAAAACCCTAGGTGAATTTACCTGTGATTTAAAGTCATTTCTGTGATTATTAGTTTGTTATACCTTATTTTGTCATTTTAACATTAAATATATGTTAAAATATAATTCCACATTACAGTTTGTTGTATTATGCGGATTGAGAATTGGGTTGCCTAGTTTCGAGTTAGGCAGTTCTAATTTCACCAGAAAAACATCTCCTTTAATCTGGTAAAGGTTCAGGGGAAGGATTGTTCGTGCTCTTAACATTCATCCAACTAACCCACCATTAATGTGATCACTTAAAATGTAGGCCTAATATAATAATTATTTTAAATTATATTTTCTGATTGAATGTAATCAGTTTGTAAATCCGCTGTGCAATATTTGATAGTGGTATTGTGAAAAAAAACTTTCCTACGTCATATCGTTATATAACCTATTGTTTTCTATAAAATTTCGTTATTATTTCTACAAATCTCAAACAATTTTGGAAGTGATTTAGAGACGGATTCATCTCTTTGACCTTTAAAGCCTTGTTTAACTGAACAGCCTTGTTTAACATTTCCCTTGAGTGATTGAGGTTATGTTTGATAGCCAATGGTAAGTTCTACACAGGATCTGCGTAACATCCTGCACTATTTGCATATGTTTTCTAGTGTAGATAAATAAACCATAGATGTAGTAATATTATGACCTAAAACAGTTTGGACGGCTCTTCAATCACTTTAATATGGGCAACAGAAAATCACCCCCACCACACCACATCAAGTCTTGTAAACGCTATCTGAAACACACAATAAACATTACGTAGCTATTCTAAAATTACATTAACTAAAGGCCTAATGTACTTACAAGACGTAACCACCTACCGTAATATACTTGTTTGTATAAGTTTATTTCTTCAGAGTTTAGGTTGCCTTTGCCAAAAAACTCAATTTATCTGATCCCATTTGAATGTTGTATCTTTACTCTTTAAATATTTTCCTTTGGTTTTCTATGACAGCGTTTGCTAACAGTATTTGTGTAAACAATGTAGGCCTATGCGTGAATATCTCAAATGTATACCTTTGCATGGTTCTTATTGTTTCACACATAGGCTGATATTGAAGTCTCGTCATAGTTATGTGTAAATTTAGTATATTACATAGGTTATATTACATATAACTTTTAATATAAATTTAATATAGCTGGTAATTTGTTTTTGGAGTATATTAAAACGTTTAGGATTTCTTGCCACCAACAACATTTTCCCGTGAGTTTAGGAGAGCAGAATTCACTTG
The DNA here is from genome assembly GCA_963675035.1 of Allygus modestus. Taxonomy (NCBI): domain Eukaryota; kingdom Metazoa; phylum Arthropoda; class Insecta; order Hemiptera; family Cicadellidae; genus Allygus; species Allygus modestus. The sequence continues at coordinate 510,173,977 of OY776111.1, forward strand.
AAAAAAGATTGTGTTTAAATTAGCTGGTCGTTAACCATGTTCAATCTGATGGGACGCAAGTGGAAGGGTATTTTTTCGTTTGTTAAAACCCTCCTGCAGTAAACTACGAGTTTTTGACTCAGCATAGGGTATTACCATTATCTTATAAGATTGAATGAGAAACATATTTATTACGTTTACGTATGGGTTTGCTGATTATTATTGTTGTATTTCAGTAACCTTAAAATAGTCACTAAAAGTGGTGGGAAATTATACCCGAATATGTACTATATATAATAATTTGGAGTGTGTGAGTAGAGATTTTAGTAAGTATAGTTGAGTTGATTCGAGTGTTTTTCTAAGACAGGAGCAACCTAGGATTTTTAAGTTACCAGTATTAAATACGCAATATTTCTTAAATAACTGCTAGAGTACCCGTCGTTTCAGTTATTCAAAAATCATTGTACCCGAGATTATGAAAGTTACGTATGTACAACTAATAGCAAAATATTAAATGAAACAAATCAAATGAAATAAATCTCACGTGGATTTTCTTGTAATTCAAAGTTATTCTTGTGATTATTATAGTTTCTTATAGCCTACCGGTTCCTAATTTTTTGCCATGTTTACGTCTAATACATGTGAACAAGGCAATTCCAAAATACAGCGTGTTGTATTAAGTGATTGAGGATTGAGTTGCCTATCGTTTCGAGTTAGGTAGTCTTAATCTCTCTCATCTGGCAAATGTTCAGGAGAACGATTGTTAAAGCTATTATCGTTTGTATTCCACCCGCTATCACGTGATCACTTAAAGACATAGGCCTAATTAGGTATATTAGGTATATTGCCGTTTCCTCTTGTCGGGCTTAAAGTGTTTTTTTTTATTTTGCCCTACTTTAATTGTTTGGCACATGTTCTGTTGTTCTCTGGTCTGATATTGGTTTTGTCTACCATATGTTTGGTTTTGGTGAGGGTTCCTATAGTTCCCGTTTTGTGGTTTACTGCCCCTTGACTGGTAGTCATGTTTTGTTGTCTGTCATCTCTGTATTTTCTTTATTTCTGTTATGTATTTCTGGTATATATTTGCTATTTCTCCTGTAGTTTTGATTGTCATTTCTTTCTTCACAATGATTCGGTAATCTCCCGTCATTTCTTCTTCCATTTCCTATGTTTCTGTTCCTTATCCGTCCGTTTCTCTCTTCTATGTCTTCTCTGCTAAGTAGAGCCTCAAAACCTCTGACTGTCATTAAATGTTCTGCACTCTTATCGCATATCTTACGCTCTCATCTAACTGCTAACTCAAAAACTCTACAATTTGTTCCTCGGTCATCGATGGTATCATGTTTTTAAGTGTCAGGAAGTGGTCAATAAAATATTCTGCGCGAGTTAGGCTGTCTCCTGGTCTGTATCTTCCTAATTCCATTCTTCTCTTGATTACACGTTGAGTTTCAGAGCTCCAGTACTTCTCTATTAATACGTGTTGAAAGTCTTCGATCGTTCTTATGTCACCGTTTATTACTTGCCACCATCCTGCCCCACTGTCTTTCAAACACGACACTACGATATCCTCAAACTTGACCTGTTCTCTTCCCCTTCTGGTTTCTAATCTTTTCTACGTGTCTTTTAAACCTATTCATACATTGTATTGGATTCCCTTCACGTCCCTTAAATTTGATTGTATTGCCATTGGTTTCCGCGCCTGGGTAAGTTATATATATTTCTTTAATCCCCGTTCCATTGATGGATTTCGTTCTCTTTCGACCTTTTAAATTTTTTCGTTTAACTCATTCGTCGGCCATCTCACCACCTCCCACCATCTCCCACCTGCACTTCCTATGCTAATTTATAGAGTTCTTCTTTTTCATTCCTAATTTATTTATTTAAGTTAGTAAATTTAGCTTCAGATGTTTTTTTTAATCTTTTTGGTTTCGTTTTGTATTTTTATTGACTGGTAGTTTTGTTGTTTTTTTCGATAGTCATGTCGTTAGTCAGTGTTTGACAAATTCCAATCGTTTCCTGTATTCATGCTTCTTTAGTAGCTTTATTATTTTCCGATTTATTTATCTCCCACTCTATGATCTTCTCACCTAATGTTTTGTCGATTTTCTCGTTGTTCTTTTTAATTTTAAAGGTTATTGACTCTCTCAATTCCTCTTTGATAGTTTCCAGTTCCATTCTGAATCCGATTAACTCAGATTTTTGTGTAGCTAACGTCTCAATTATTTTATTATTCTGCTCTTCAGTTTTCTGTTTTGTTTCCTGGTCTTGTAGTTGGATTTGCTGAAGTAAATTGAGTATTATTTCATTTCTATCCATGTATATTTCGGTTGGCTTTGTTGTGGATTGTGTTGTGATTGTTACATTCGGGTTTTCTACGTAGGCCTACTCTCCTCTATCAAGTCCTGTATTGTCAATAGGTGCTGTATTTTCTTGAGTGGTTCCTATTGTTTCTGTCTCGTCATTGTTATCTGTGTCAGTAGTTATTGTTTCTTTATTGGCCCCCTTTGTTTCGTCAGGGTTGTTAGTTTTACGTTCCCTACTTTTCTCATGTGTGTTTGATACAGACCTACCCTTGTCCGTACGTTTTCGGTTTTCCTTGAGGTTGTTTGTCTTATCCCTCACTCATTTTAAATTTATTTACAAAATATAATTTAAATTAAACATAATATTGTTTTATTCGCTATTATCTCAAAATTAAGAAACTTGTTTGTTTCCTATTAAATAATTCATTGGTTAAATATGCATAGGCCTAATTTAAATGAACTTATCTTAAACATGTCATACATATAGGCTGATTTTAAAACTTAAAATTATTTTCTATCTCACTTAAATGCCGTTGAAAATTATTCATTTACAATATAATTGTATTTTGGGTGTAGCCTACAATTTATATTTTCCCTACAAATCAATATAATCTTTTGATATATTTGTTAACTGGTAAAATTTCTTAAAATTTGACTACTCGTTGGGCGCCATTATTTATGTTACCATTCAAACTTCTATTAATAAATTAAATTGTAACTACTTTCAGGATATACTTTACGTACAAGACAGAAATATAATTAACAAACTTGATTCAATTAAGGTACAATTAAAAACAAATAACTAAGTCAAACACAATGTTCAATTAAAAAAAAAGATTTATATAATGCTCCGCGAGAGCTAACAAAATTAGAGATATACTTAGTGAAGTTCTCATTCAGGGATTAGTTCTTTGCCAAGGCATACTAGTTTATTTACCCATTTTATTCAAATTCGGAAAATTGAAAGATTATAAATTTAGTTATTGTAAGTTACTTCAATATATTATTACGGTAAAATCCCCTCCAGCGTAGGTTGCCAATATATGTGCTGAAAAATGTTAAACTAAGCAGATTTTCATAAGGTAAATTAAATAAATAAATATTTTTGTAACTCAAAAGTTCAAAAACAATTGTTGATTAATGAGAACCAATTAGGTTTTGTGAAGGGAAAATCAACAGATGATGCTTTTTAAAATTATTGTTCAGAGATATTTGGGGGTCTTAATAAGCGGAGGAGCACAGCTGGTATTTTTGTAGATATTACTAAGGCTTTCGACTCAGTTGATCACATTGTTCTATTAGACAGATTGTGGGATGCAGGAGTTCGGGGCATCGGTTTGAACTGGTTTGGTAGTTATCTAAGCAATAGAACTCATTGCGAAAATTCAATGATAAGCGTAGTTCCTTTTTGTTTCAACGTACGGGAGTTCTTCAGGGCTCTATGGGGCCAATTCTGTTCTTAGTTTATGTTAAACATTTGTGTAATGGGAATTTTAAGGGGAAACTTACATGCTTTGCTGATGATACTGCTCTTTGTTACGTAGCAAAAGATGTGCCAGCGCTGAACTTTACTGTGCAAGATGATTTTGATAAGAATACATTCTGGTTTGACACTAGTAAAAACTATCTTTGAGTTAAAAAAAAAATTATCAGGTTTAGTTTTAGATCCAGAGATGATTTAACTGAACCTCTCTTTTTTAGATGTATTTGTTGTCTTTCAACTTTTAGTAATACATGCATTAATTGCTTGAATATTGAGCAAGTAAGTCACGTAAAGTATCTTGGTAAAAATTAATTGGTGAAAATTGTAATTGGAAAGTTCATCAAACAAATTTTCAGCAGTACATGATTAAAGATTTAAGAGTTTGTTATTTGTTAACATACATTTGTCCTATAGTCGTATTAAAAAACGAATATTATTCTCTTGTAAATTTTAAAATACAGTATGGTATTTCTTGTTTTGGTGGAACATATATTTCAAACCTTAAACTTATTATTACAGCGCAAAATAAGATTATAAGAATTATGTCGCAAGTCAGAATGGAGGAAAGATCTTTTCCTTTGTTTAATATGTTAGGCATTTTACCTCTAAGACATTCATATATTTATCGAGTGTTACGTATTTTCTTTAATAAAAGAGGTAATGTAACCAGTAACATGACAATTGTTTCTACTACCTTTCAATTGAGGAGGCGCATTGCGGTTCCTCAGCCAAACAATAAGGTCTTTGGACGATTCTTTCTGTATTGTGCTCCTAAATTATTTGGAAAGTTGCTTATTTACATTGCTTCTTTTGAGATTAAAACCTTTCTAAAATTATTAAAGTTATGGTTATTTTAAAACAATGAAGTTTAAGGTTTTTTGCTAACAACCAAGCAATATGTTGTTGTAGGTATATAAACTGCACATCAGTGTGCTTATCGTATGTACAATATTGACCTTTATAATAATTGCATTTATAAGCAAGGTTCAAACATGTATATTCTTATTTATTTTACTTATTAGTTTATATTAAATAATTGTCAATTTTTTTTTATTTCTTAAAAAAGGAGCGTCTGCAAGTAGTCTTATATATTTTTGTGTATATTAAACGTAGCCTCGATACAGCTTTTGTGCTCAGAAGCTACGTATCCATATTTCCCTTAATTATGTTTGATGTATGGGATGTTTATTGATTTATATGTTGTTTTTATATTTCTCTCATATAAATATTACTTGTTGTTTAATAATGTTGTAAACTTGCTTATTGTTACAATTTCATTGTAATTGAAATATGTAAATAAGGAATTTCAATTTCAATATCCCCATCAGGCCATAAGTTAGCAATAAAGTTCACTAGTTCGTTTAAACAGCTGATTTGACTCTACCTACACCATAGTTTTAGTTGCTCAGTTGAACTCTTGGTCTTGGCTGGACTTCTGCTGTGAGCCCTAGTACAGTATTTACATTTTCAACAGCCAACGAGCTGATCCCTTTAGATAAATTTATTTCTTTGCAAGCATTATAATTTAGGCCTCATTATACAATTTTGGTTATTAAATGCATCCTTGATATATCTAGATTTAATATTTATTTGATATTTGATTTCATTTGATATATCTACAGTAAGCTTCAATTCTTTATTATAATTGTTTAGTTGATGGAAACATCCGACTTAGCGGTTCATGGAGGATCGAGGTTAAATGTTATCTTACTTTTTGCACTGAAGTATTTAACCTTCTATAGGTTAAGTCTTTTACTTTTATATAATACAAATAAACTTAAATTATACAAGTTAGCTCCCCTAAATATAAATAAAATGATTTTAAATGAACATCCTACATGCAGGTGGGTTTAGCTGTAAGTAAAATTTAGGCCTGTGATTCTTTTTACATTTAATTTTCTCACATAATATTGATGTTTTTACTATATTAGTTTGGGTAAGGTTTTATTGTTACAGTACATAGGTAGTGTTGTTCTCTATATTTTTATATATGGAGATTTGTTTGTTTCAGATTACACGTATGGCAGAGGAGGAATCTTTATCAAATATTCTACGAATTGCATATCTTTGTAAATACATCCAACCACTCCCATTCAACTACATACAACAAACCAAGAGACGTTGTAAAACAACCTGAAAGACTTCATTAATATGTAATAAGAAATTATTGCCCATGCAATTCATATTTATACAACAACAATATTTCGAATAAGAAACAAAGGACTTTGTGAACATGTAATGGCAGGCACCAGCGAGCCACAACATCAGTGTTTATTGTGCAACAAGGTCTTTAGGTATCGACGAAATTTAAAGAGACATGAGTTGACGCAAAGTGGGAAACAACCACATGGGTGTCCACATTGCGAAAAGTCCTTCTCATATTCTAGTTTATTAAAGAGTCATATAATCACGCATACAAGAGAGCGACCGTATAATTGTCAAACTTTCGAGAAAACCTTTGCTAGATCTGGTAACTTAAAGAGACATATATTGACGCATAGTGGAGAGCGGCCTTATAAGTGTCCAATTTGTGAGAAGTCCTGTACTCGATTGGGAGATTTAAAGAAGCACGTCTTAACTCACACTGGAGAGCGGCCTTATAAGTGTCCAGCTTGTAAGAAGTCCTTTATTCAGATTGGAGATTTAAAGAAGCATGTATTGATTCATACTGGAGAGCGACCTTATAAGTGTCCAACATGCGAGAAAACCTTTGCTTTATCTATTACTTTAAAGCGTCATATAATGATACATACTGGAGAGCAACCTTATAAGTGTCTTATTTGTGAGAAATCCTTTACTCGATTGGGAGCTTTAAAAAACCATGAATTAAGGCACACACTGGATAGTGGCCTTATAAGTGTCCAACATGCGTGAAAACCTTTAATGAATGTAGTCCTTTAAAGAACCATATTCATACTGGAGAGCGACCTTATAAGTGTCCAATCTGAGAGATTTCCTTTCCTCAAATAGGAGGTTTAAAGAGGCTTGTTTTAAAGCACTCTGGGGAGCAAAATTAAGGGTATCCAATTTGCAAGACTAATTTAGTCTGTTGGGAAATTAAAAGAGAATATTAAAATTTACTGGAGAATAGTGTTCTTATCGTCCAGCGTGTAAGATTTGTTTTACTAATTTGAGAAAATTTAAAACATTTCTTCTGATGAAAGTAATGTAGTGAATATTATTTTGTTACAAATATTGTATACAGTCGGGGTTTTCTGGTGTAGACAGACTAATGTGTAACTGACAACTCTATTAATTAGAATTCCAAAATTACTGTTTTATGTATTTAACGATTACATTATCCAATGGGAGTTCTCGACAATGTACTCCATCAAATCGTTTAAATATTATCATTCTGTTATATTAGTCCTCTTGCCAGGCATATCCAACCTATTCGAATATAAATACAAATTAATTGTATAAATTATAATTATAAGGTACAGTTGTTTGTAGTTCCTAGGTAATAAACCGCAATTGCCTAGTGTAGTTAAAATACGTTGTCCAATCTTTTCATTTATTTACTTGGTTTGTAATCTACGTCCTACAGAGATAGTATTTGCATACAATTAAATTATATGTGTATATATATATATATTACCTGACTAAATAAGTCGTCCATCGACTGTAACTGATACACATTGAAACTTTTAGGAACAATGTGGTAAAATCCAAAGGAAATATTGAAATTTTCTGTGAATTTAACTGTATGACGAACATTATACTCTGTGTCTGTTAAGACCAATGTCTACGGTAGTAATATTACGATTGTTTAAAATGAAAATAATAAAATATATTTATTGTTTTATACATGGGTGTAAATGTTGTAAACATGTTTGTATAAGGAATGGAAGCGGGTTAGTTGGATGAATGTTAAGAGCACGAACAATCCTTCTTCTGAACCTTTACCAGCTTAAAGGAGATGTTTTTTCTATTGAAATTAGGACTGCCTAACTCGAAACTAGGCAACCCAATTCTCAATCCGCATAATACAACAAACTGTAATGTGGAATTATATTTTAACATATATTTAATGTTAAAATGACAAAATAAGGTATAACAAACTAATAATCACAGAAATGACTTTAAATCACAGGTAAATTCACCTAGGGTTTTGTTAATTTGATTTGTATTATATAATATATTTATTACGAATTTTTAAAACATTCCTTTGATACTCTCAATTAAACTTGAGTTACTATAACAATTACACGCATTCCTGCAATTATTTAGGAAATATTGTGTATCTAGTACCGGATATATAAAAAAGATAAATTCTTCCCATCTTAAAACAAACTCGACTCGATTAACTAAAAAATCACTACTCACAAACTCCAAATCATAATATACGATTTATGGTTTAAGTAATAGAAATTGATGTATAATAGTTTATAGGGTATTATTTTTGTTTACATAGGTATGATTATATCATCATTCCTGCATGCGTTTAATATATATATATATATAAATTTCTCTAAAACTATTTTAGTTTATTTTATTCAAACTAACCAATTAAAAACCAAGTTAACGGTTAGGCAATCAGCAACTTCTACTCTGCCCCTGAGCAACACTCAGCAAGCATTATCCCACCGCTTCCGTGTAGAACCCAGCAACACAGTTTGTGACTTAGTTAAGTAAGGTTGCTGAAATGAAACAATTTAAATTGACAATCCCATATGGTAAAGCAATAAAAATGTTTCTCATTAAACTTTATTAAAACAACGGTGTTATGTGAAACCAAACAGTCGTAGTTAACTGCAGAAGAGGTTTTACAACAAACTAGGAATAGGGTTTTTAAATATTTCTGTACCGGTGACTTTGACGCTAATATTTGTTCGGCACTAAAGGAGCTGATGCCAAGAAATCGTACTAACCAGCTCAGTGACACTACGTATTCACTCACTCAAAAGTCGCTTTGACTGTTTGGTTGATTCAATGTATCCCCGCTAGGTTCGTGGCGCTGTCGCTAAAGCTGGGAGCTGGCACTAATCACTGTCACTTGTCGCTGTTTGGTGGTTTAGAGGTATCGCCGCTAGGTTCATGGTGCTGGCGCTGGTTGGAGCTTGGCGCTGTCGCTGGAGTTTGGCGCTGTCGCTGGAGCTTGGAGATGGGCATAGATGAGATGCACGAACCAGCACCAGTGACTTCAGTGACAGCATCAGCCTGCATCCTTCATGCAAGTTGCTGTTGTGCATTTACTAGCTAAAGCGCTGTTAGTTACTTAATTTTCCGATGCTCTTATTAGTATAATTAAGTAGGCTTTTGTTAGCTTCCTTTATTTATGATTTAGTAACAACTTTATTATTTTACTTCTAGGTAATTGATATTTTTTAGTGATACTCCTAAATTATTTTTCGTAGTTAAACGAGAATTTGTACTTAGTATTCTAATTATTACTTGTTGTTCCTATTTTATGAAATATATTTAATTCTAGTGCCAGTAAGTGAGCTGTTGATTACTTATAATAACATCGTGTCAAAAAGGGGTAATTTATATTTAGGGGAGTTGTTACGATGAACTGCGCCAGTAACTGGTGCCAAGTCGCCGGTAAAAGTAACTGATATTTTTTGGCGCTGTCACTGAAGTCACTGATCCGGCAAAGTCACTGGATCGCACATCACTAACTAGGAAAGACCTCCCACTTGCGTCCCATCAGGTTTTTATACATGGTTAACGACCAGCTAACAACAACGCAAACTGGTTTAAAAAATATAATGCTTACATAAACACATGGCTAAATGTTGTTAGAAGTTGACCTAAACATTCTTCTGTATTGATTATAATATATGCATGAAATACTATTATTTAAGAGGAAATGGCCCCGATGTGCTAGCAAAATACCCAATTTAATCGATAGAAAGACATGTTACATTTAAGTGTCGTGATTTCTCACATAAAACATTCAACTGCTAGCAAAATTTGACTTACATCTAGATACATATTAACATAACCTAGAAATATTCTCAATTTACGTAACAATTAGAGTCTTACAGTAATATATGTGAAATAAGAGGTAGTATATTTGAGAATTTTTAACTATTCTGTCATGGTTTTAAATTGATTGTTACTCTTACATTGTACTGAGAGATAATTCTTTGCGCACAATATTTAAACATTACTCTTAGTTATAACAGTAGTCATATAAGATAATAATAATAAGATAATATGACCAGGAAGGTCATATAAATTTCTAAAATAATGTCTTTGAATTTTTGTATATGTTTGGAAGATTGTCTTGTATTTCTCGCCCTAGTGGAAGTGATCAATAGAAATCAATAGAAATTTCTATTGATATCACTAGACCGTTCGGTGATATCAGTAGAAGTCTATTGATGTAAATACGTATCACTAGACATCAATAGAAATCATTAAAACCGAGGTAAATATAAATCATTAAGAGTTTATTGACATGTATTGATATCAATAAAGATCACTACTACAACTACAAGTAAATAGATATCATTAAAATCATGGTAAATAAACATCAATAGACATCATTATATAATTTTATTAATTGAAAAAGATAACCATTACAATTTTTTTACAGTGCCAAATGAATAAATTTAAATAAAATTATATATAATTTCTTAATTATGAAAAAATGTTCATAGGCACTATATTATTATAAAAGTCTATAGCAATTTGCTAGTTTTCTTATGAAATGGGTACTATATTATTATAACATGTGTGCATTAATATATTTTTAATTTAAACATTTTATTACTAAATCATTATAACAATCCTATATTAATATATTTTTTAACTACGGAATGTTATTGTTGTATTATTATAAAAAATCAATAACTGTTTTAAAATTAATTTTGTTAACTGTTTTGGTACATATTTTAAAGTTAAATGTCCTTGTTTATTTCACAATATAATGTCGACTAATGAAAGTACCTATATATAATCAGTATTAATATATACCTAGTTTTATTTATAGTTTTAGTATTTAAAAAAATTTAATAAAAAGGATTATGATCAGAAATTATCAATAAAACATGGAGAATATTAATTTAATTAGAATCTATTTATTAATATATATTATTATTTATTTATACAGTTTACATATCGATGGTGTATATACAATTCTATTATAAAATAAGAAAATACAAATTGCATAACTTGCTTTTTACTAGTCACCAATAACATATAACCATAGAATAACTACAGTAGTACTGTAGTTAGTCTATGACATAACTGCCGATCACATCCCATAGTCTCATTATGAGCAAAGAGAAAAAAACCGTGCGCGGCGCGGCGCCTGCAAATTAAGGTGACAAATCAAAATACTACACCGCCACCAGCCACCAAAACAGATGACGTCTGCTGGAAGCTGTAACGGTCAACGGTCAACCTGTTTGGCAACTGATTATGCTTCTTACCAAGTTTTAAGTTTTCCAGGCTTTATTGGTTTCTTAATTGAGTATATTTACATAATCTTCATTCAAGAGTTACTTCAGTTATGCATTAAAGCTGTACTGTTTCTAGGTAAGTGACATACACTTTTAAGTTTCTAACTATAAGCATAACCTCAATAACTTGGTACACAATACACACATTTAATTTGTATTGAAATTTATATTTGAGTACTGCCGTTGGAATGATAAGTAAATAAATAGACTAATTTAGTCCTGGATGCCAGGTTCCTATCATGCATATTTTTTGAGAAATCATAGGAACTAGACCTACAGTACCTAAGTTATAACTTATAATTTTCATTATTATGGTGAGTTTTTAAAGTTTTCTTTTACCAAAGTGAGTTAATTCTGTATTATAAATCCTGACACGAGGCCTATCAATCTCCAGGAGGTGTAGGATACACTTTCATAAGTGGAACGATATAGGCGTAAAGAACTGAATGAAATTGTTCGATACGGTATATCGATTAGGTCAATATTTGTATCTATTGCAAAATATTTTATAGTCTGTACATAAATCCTTACGTCATGTTTGTTTTGTTTATTTTGTTTTTCAATTACGGTAGGCCTAAACTTAAAATAAAATTAAAAAAATGACAATGACATGACGCGATAATGTTATTCCTGGTAATACATATGTTTAAGTAATAGTGCAATCAACATTTGTTATCTGGACAGATTTCAAGACACCTAAAACTGAAACATAACATAACCGAATAACCTAAATATTCGTTATACCTGGCAAACCATTATGTTTAATGTAGGCATATGACATATTAACTATGTGCTTTCAGAAGATTGTTAGTGTTTTAATCAATTAAAACTTATTTTAATTATCATGTGTCCGATTAGGTGCTGATATGATATGAATCAGTTTGCTGAGGCCAAAGTAAAACACATTGAGGGAGTCATCAAGGATTGGCTCACACACAAAATGAATCAACTCCTTACCTAGGAAGAAATCCAGGTGACATTATTTTTAAACTTGTTCTGTTAATATGTTAAAGAATAAAGGTAAAATACTATGATTGGGTACAGTGGGCTTCACACTCAAATATTCAAGGTCTAAGATTTTAAATAGCCTTGACACCTTTCAAAGTTATTATTATAATGGTCGCCACATATCTTGAAGGATATGAATCGGCACTACTGGCCTTATAGAAAACAAGACTGTTGCGATGTCCTCCTGAATATATCACTCACACATGCATGTGTATGATTGTAAGGTTGTATCAGTTAAATTTACTCAGTTAAACTTACTGTACGTAGGAAAAATAAATAAAAAAATAATAAGCCCATATATCCTCCCCTCGCCATACCAACACTTGCCAAACCATCAGTCAAGATCTGTGAAAACCCTTATGGCTGGGCCTACTTACAAAATTAGCATAAAATGTGAAAAAGGTAATAATATAGAGTTGCACAACAAATTATTTTCAAGTATTTATTTCATACAACAAATTTTACAGCAGGTCCTAGCGTTTTTATGATTGATTCACACGAAAATCATTGTAAGTTTTTTTCACAACGTAACAAAATGTTCAAAAATTATAAAATATGGTGATGTCAAAATATGATTTTTCATGAACGATGCTGGTATTTATTTAACGTTTTATCATGTGAAAAGTTGTGACATCTTGACGATCGCTTCATGTAAACAAATATGATAATAATGTGTTAAAATAGTAAAAATATAGTAGGTAGTGAAGTAAAATTATTAATTTTAAACATTAATTTCACGTTTTTACTACCACATAACTTATTTGCATGATTATTTGTTCACAGAAATTGTCAAAGAATCCTGGAGGAAAATCCTAACAGAGCAAAGAAAGAAATTGTGCTTGGAAGTAGCAGTATCAGCCAGTACATCACTCAGAAAATTGCCACACTAAACAACAAGATCAAGGAAATCAGTGAATAGTATATAGGCCCAAATTTTAGTGTTGGCTGTGTATTTTACTTATGTGAACAAGCAAGTTAATAAAGGCCCTGATTTTAGTGTTTTTTTGGTGCATTTAAAAAAAATTTGTTTCAACAAGTAAGTAGGTAAATTAGTCCTAGGTCATAAATTTACTGTTTAATTTTTTTAATTTTTTGGAATATACCTGTTAGTACCATTGATTTGTTGTGTTTTAATTACAAAATACCAGTTAAAGTCTCAATAGAATTTCTTATTGATTTCTATTGATACGTATTGATGTCTAGTGATAAGTATTGATGTCTAGTGATACGTATTGATCCAATTACGTATTGATATCACTACGTATCACTAAAAATATTTCTATTGATTTCTATTGATCATTTCCACTAGGGCGGTTACGCTCCCACATAGGATAAAATCCCATATACAATTTGCCATATCACTTTCAGAACACTATTTATCAACGAATATAATATTTAAATTTGTAAATTATGTTTCCATCGTTTAGCTATTTCATAAATCAAAATGAACTTTACCTGCAGGACCTACCACAAATATCTGCCACAAATTTTAATTTCCTTTAAGCTCTCGATTTATATTTGCCTGTTATTTACAGACAACAACTCTACATACCAAGTAGGATTCATCAGCACTCATATGACTAGTTTTATATACCCATTAAAACAATAAAATCTCTAAATTGTTGTGATGGGTTTAGCATTTCCTGGTAGTTTTGGTAAAAACTGCACACCTTTTGCCGTTTAACTTTTTTTAGAAACCCCTAACAAGGGCCTGGGGGCGGGGCCGCAAGCGATAGAAGCAAGCATACTGTATCTAATTCAAAGCATATTAGTTTTGAAATACTGAAGACTTAGGTGGGTAAATTACATTCAATCTAAATTTTAATTGCCTACCTACTTTATTTTTTAACGTGTATCCTTTGCGGTAATCTAGATAATATCAAATGTCAAACATATTAACAATATTCACTTAAATGCCATGTAATACGGTGCCAATATTAAAAAAGAAACTGTAAAGACCCCTACGAATGTAGGAAAACACTTACTTACATTAAAGTATTATGAAACTCATTTGAATTGGAAACTATATTCAACTATAACCCGAGCTAGTCAACACACCAAATCCCTTGCATTCCATATACAAAAATGTTTACATCATTTACACTTTTTTACAACATTAAACATATTTTTATTTTCAGTTTAAACAATCTTAATATTACTACCCTAGACATTGGTCTTAACAGATGCACAGTAAAATATTCGTTATACAGAGAAATTCTCAGAACATTTCAATATATCCTGTGAATTTTACCAGATTGTCTCTAAAAGTTTCAATGAGTATCAGTTACAGTCGATGTACGACTTATTTAGTCAGGTAATGGATACTTATTTAATTTAATTGTTTGTTAATACCTTCCCTGTAGGACTTAGATTATCAAACCTAGTAAATAAATGTAAAGATCGGAAAACTTATTTTTAACTACACAAGGGAATTATGGTTAATTACCTAAAAACAATAAAAAAACTGTATCTTATAATTATAATTTACAATTTATAAATCTAATTTGTAATTATAATTGAATAGGTTTCATATGACAAGCAAGAGGATTAATATAACAGAAATATAATATTTAAACGACTTGATTGAGTAAATTGTGGACTACTTCCATTAAGCAATGCAATCGTTAAAGACATAAAATGTCACTTTGTAAATCTAATTTAATAGAGATGGTAGTCGCACTGCAGTTGTTTTGCATATGAGTCTTGATATCTCCGACTGTATGAAAGTTTGTTTTTTTCAAAAATTAGTATTCACAAGGCCACTTTACATTATTTATCAGAAGAAATCATTTAAATCTTCTTAAAGTAGTAATGATAATCTCACACGCTGGACGTTAAGAACCCTATTCTCAATTAAACGTTGATATTCTCTTAATTTCCCAACTGACTAAATGACATTTAACAAATTGGATACCCTAAATGCTGCTCCCCAGTGTGCTTCTAAACATGCCACTTTAAACCTCCAATTTGAGTAAAGTATTTCTCACAGATTGGACACTTATAACGTCGCTCTCCAGTATGAGGCATTACATGGCTCTCTAAAGTACTCGATTTCGCAAAGGTTTTCTTGCAGGCTTGACACTTATAAGGCCGCTCTCCAGTATGCATTAATACTTGATTCTTTAATTGTCTCAATTGAATAAAGGACTTTTCATAGTTTGGACACTTATAAGGTCACTCTCCAGTATGCGTAATTACATGTCTCTTTAAATAACAAGATGTCGCAAAGGTTTTCTCGCAAGCTTGACACTTATAAGGCCGCTCTCCAGTATGCGTTAACACATGATTCTTTAAAAGTCCTAATCTAGTAAAGGACTTCTCACAGATTAGACACTTATAAGGTCGCTCTTCAGTATGGGTCAATCTATGGCTTTTTAAATTACCTACTTGAGTAAAGGACTTCTCGCAAGTTGGACACTTATAAGGTCGCTCTCCAGTATGCGTCATTATATGGCTTTTCAAATTACTAGATTTAGTAAAGGTTTTCCCGCAAACTGGACAGTTATAAGGCCGCTCTCCAGTATGCGTTAATACATGTCTCTTTAAAGATTGCAATTGAGTAGAGGACTTCTCACAGATTGGGCACTTATAAGACCGCTGTTCAGTATGGATCACTCTATGACTTTTTAAATTACTTTCTTGAGTAAAGGACTTCTCGCAAGTTGGACACTTATAAGGTCGCTCTCCAGTATGCGTCATTATATGGCTTTTCAAAGTACTAGATTCAGCAAAGGTTTTCTCGCAAACTGGACAGTTATAAGGCCGCTCTCCAGTGTGCGTTAATACGTGTCTCTTTAAATGTCCCAATCGAGTATAGGACTTCTCACAAATTGGGCACTTATAAGACCGCTGTCCAGTATGGGTCACTCTATGACTTATTAAATTACTTTCTTGAGTAAAGGACTTCTCGCAGGTTGGACACTTATAAGGTCGCTCTCCAGTATGCACCAATATATGTTTCTTTAGTTTATTAGATTCAGAAAATGTTTTCTCGCAATTTTGACACTTATACGGTCGTTCTCCTGTATGCGTTATTATATGCCTCTTTAATTCACTAGAATATGAGAAGGACTTCTCGCAATGTGGGCATCCATACGGTTGTTTACCAATGTGCGTCAACTCATGTCTCTTCAAATATCGTCGATCCTTAAATACCTTTTTGCACACCAAACACTTATGTTGTCGCTCGCTAGTGCCTGCCATTACAGTTTTGTAAAGTTATTTGTCACTTATTTGAAGATTTATATTTTGGTAGTATAAATATGAACTGCATAGGACCTAAGTTCGTATGACCTATCAATGAAGTCTTCCGGTTTCTATTACAATGTCTCCCAGTTGGTAATTTGATACGTAGTTAATTGCGAGTGATTGGATGTCCTTTCAAAGATGGTTATATATCGTTCCTCACATATTTAGTATGATTCTTTCTCCGCCAACTATGTAATCTGAAACAAAACAGATAAAAACATTTAGAAAATAAACACTATGTACTATAACGATTTATTGTATTTAGCTTTTAATTTGTCGAGTTAATTGTGTTATTAAATTGTCTATGTTTGCGTTGGTAATTAACTAACATTGTTAACGCAGAATCCTGTTTAAAATGTACATTTTATGTTTGAAATTCCCACATTTTTCGACTTCGAAGCCGTATTCACGGTCATATGAAAATGTCATAAAATAATATAATTGCAAGAAATAAACTGCAAATGTAAGCTAAAACGCTGCTAACTTTATATACAGTTTGTTGTTATTACCCGACTGCCCCAAAAGGAGTGTTATGGATTTCGAGTGTATGTTTATTTCTTTAGTTCGCTTTGTAGCCCAAGCAAATTGATTGATATTAACTTATGACGTGTCTTTAAATTCATCTTAGTTGCAGTAGTGGTCTACTGTACAAAATCATTGGGTTTATATCTACTAGAGTGGACACCTTATGGGAGCTAGAGAGTTAGTCAAAGCAGTGTGGCGATCTAGCGTTATATTAAGATAACTAACGTGATCTGCAGCCTCATTAGGCCGAGTAACTCGTCCACTGTACCCAACTTGTGTAAACAAAATATCACTTGTATTACCATCAAAAACAAAGTTTATATGGGAATTTCAATATCCCTACGAAAACATTTCTAACAAATATGATGAACAAAACCGTGGCGATCCCTGGCGGAATAAGAACGGAACTACGTCGACAAATCTCTAACATTAATTAGCATTGCCTGTCCCCTCCAGGAGATATAAAACCCAATGATAATATTAAAAATTCACCATTTAGTTTAATATTGTTATACGCATTCAGAATCTTGTTCGAAAATGAATTATGATTGTCGTGTTAAAATTATTTAGTTGTACATGTCAATTTCTACACAAGCAAACCAACACTTAAATTGTTTCCGAGCATTACGATTAGTCTCCGGGTTGTAAAAGTATTATTGACTACACACCAAATAATAAACTGGTTGTAATTAATCGTGACTAACAGATATATTTAATTATCACAAAGGTCTACAGAAGCTTGATGATATTGTCATGTCGATTGAAGATGCCTTATAGAGCGAGATTTTTAATGGAGGGAATGTGATTCAGGCTGAAGATATGAGTAAACTTGGGGACGCAATAAAGTCTACCAACGACAAAGTCTACCAGCGACAAAACCTGCCACTTTTAATTGCAGAGTTTGACAGGGCCAGCCAAGACGAAGTCCACCACCTAGGAATGCAGAAAGGAATGTGGTAGATTTTGTCGCTGCTAGAAATTGTCGTCGGTGGGCCAAACTGAAAGATGGTTGCTTTTGTCCGGCCAGACCGCGACAAATTCTACCACTTTTTTAGTACAGGACCCATTTTAAAGTCATTTATAAACATTTCTTCCGTCGGAATGTTCTTGTTTGGTATTTCTAACTAGTTCAGTCACGTTAAGCTTGTACCCGAATATATCACAATAAAAAAATATACAAAATCTGTCATATCAATAATATATAGGCAAGTACATATAATAGCGATATTTCGTCATCGCAGTTGAAAAGACGGGAAAACTACGTTGTGGTGTTATGGGGGTTTCATTGCCTAAATTAAATCTAATATTAGATTTTTAACTGTTTAAGGATATAAAAAATACCTCATTTTTTTAGTTGTTATACAACAGTTCTACACACCATCTAACAGGTGATGTATGTATATTTATGTAATATCCATCCTGGTCCAACAAATCGGCATACCATAATGTTGTTCTTGTGGAGAGTGTTTTAAATGATATACAACTAAAAATTACTAAAAACATAAGAAATACTACAAAGTGTTAGTTATTTATTAGGTTATGACTAAATATTTTTAAAATAAATATTGACAACTATAAACCATTACAAATATAATTAAATAAACGTTATTCAAAACAAAATAACGGTGGTTAAATTAATGCATTATGTGCACGAGGACAAATCCAGTAATAAATAGATTTTCCTCTTAAGAAAACTCAAACAATCGTGCAATGAATGTCGGGCTGCGCTAGTAAGAGCAGAAACAAATATAATACACTGAAAATAAAAATAATTCTAGTTGCCCTTTAAAAACCTTTTAGTTAAAACTAATTAATAAACTTTAGTTAGTACCTTGTACTATTGGTACCTAGGCCTATTTCTGATGACGTGTTCATTTACTTAAAAATGTCATAAACTTCTCGCATAGTCTAAATTTTAAATCATGTCATTTTGTGATTGTTTAACTTGTTTAGTCCGATTTTGTACCTCTATATTCAGACTATTTCTGATTTCAGTCTAAGTGTTATTAACAAAACAATTATCCCTGATGTTTCCCCTACAGTTATATGTAATCTTTACAATTATTAAATTATTTTAACGGTCTAAATTACAGCGCGGCGTGGCAAAAGTCGTGCGTAAAATGTGGTAGGGTTTTAGCTGGTTGACTTTATCGCTGGTGGGCCAGACTGATAAGTGGATGCCTTTGTCCGGCCCGGTCACGACAAACCCTACCACCTATAATGCATAATGGAATGTGGCAGGGTTTGTCGGTGGTAGACTTGATCGCCACTGAGCCAAATTTAAGTGGTAGGGTTCGTCGGTATTAGACTTTGGTAGCTTCCCGCAAAGTTTATCTTAAGTTTTGTGTGTGTGTGTGTGTGTGTGTGTGTGTGTGTGTGTGTGTGTGTGTATGTGTGTGGACCTCTAGGTGAAACGTAAACTGAGGTTGAAATTAATTTGTATTACAGCTAGTTACTTGTTAAGATTATTTAGAATATTTAGACTACTTCGGAATTTATTATTATTCAATAGTTTACAATAGAGTTTTGTTTGTTATTTTATGAAAGCGCAATAATTTCCCAAATATTTTTTTATGTTAACGTGTCATTATGATTATAAGTTCATAAATATATATAGTGCCCAGGTAAGTAATTTACAAAGTTATATTTTATAAATTTTTTGTATGCAATATTAACCAACTTAAATACGCGATTTAAATGGCTATGAAAAGTTGATTACTCATAGTTTGTGATCATGTTCTTACTTGATAGTTAGGTTTGTAAGATCCAAGTTTTTATAATAACTAGAACCAATGTGTATACTTTGCTAAGGTCAAAAGTAGTTAGTCTGCGGTAATACCAATTAAAACTCATAAACCCAGTTAGACGAAGAAGATATTAGGTTAAACAATCAGCAGACTAAATTAAATCATCACCTGCAAAAGATAAACACTGAAGTTTTAGAGGGGAGAAGCTCCGAGAATTTCTAAATACTTTTTATTCTAGACGCATGTAAGAATTATAACGAACATTTTTATTATTTTTTTTACGATTAAAATTTTAAATTTGGTACGGTGGAGTTTCCATTGTTTGCTTTTATTCCAAAATTAGCGTTTAAAATATTGATATTATTAGGCGTAGGCCTATATTGTAGTGTTCTTGTATAGGCCTATATTGTAGGCCTATAATGTGAATGATGAATGAAGAGAGCGGGAACAATCGCTCTTCTAGAGCTTCGCCAGCTGAGGTAAGTGTCCTGTATCGTGAAATTAGGTATATCTAACTTCAAACTAGGCCCTATCTCTATTCCCCAACGCAATTTCAACACAATCAGTTGTAGTTAATATATATATATATATTTATTATATAAGCGGTCACATTTCCATCCTATAGGTCAGAAAAATTAGTATAAATAATATAAAAAATAAAAAATGTTTAACTTCAAATATCTTTGCTAGAAAATAGTGGCAAAAATGCGCTTATTAAAATTTTATGTTTTACAGGTTTCGTGAAGTGAGCTTTCACTGCAATATTGGATTTAATTTGCTTATTCTGCTTGTTACTTCAGAATCTATAATCCACAATAGCAAACAAATTTTCACAATAGCAACTTTGAATTTCAGGTAAATTCACTTAGGATTTCTGATATTAATTTGTTTTAACATATGCATAAATAACTTCGATCATAAAAATAAGTTTACGAATTTTTGGGTAGCCTAACATAATTAAATTACATGTGTTGTTGAAATAGTTTACGAAATATGTTATGCTGGCAATTAAAAGGAAAATAAGTTATTTACTTCTTACAACAAACTCGAATCCACTCTATTTGGCTTGGAAAATCACTACTCGCATACCTCGTACATTTTATTTCGAATTATTGTAATTTTGGTGAAATAATTAACAGGATACATTTTTAATTTTATTAAAGGATGATTACAACATTATTTCTGTATGCATATACAGAAAATAAAATTATTTTCCTATTTAGTATAAAATGAAATAAGGTAAAAAAGTAATATAAAAATGTATTTATATATAAAAACACTATCTCCCTGCTGCCGTCTGGCATAATCTCCTACACCGCAGTTTGTAACTACGTTTTAGCGCAGCGCAACGCTCTCCCACAGCCGTTCCCACACAATCATATCATAGTTTCAGGTTTCTCCGCTACGCTTGCACTAGCAGCACCATACATCACCTCTAATTCCCGCTCTTCGCTGTTGTCAAACTCAATGTCGTCTGATTCGGCAAGAAACGTTGTTGTTGTTATGCTGAAGTAATGTGTTGCGAGTGAAGTGAAATACTTAAAATTGAGTTGTAAACGTCCTCGAACGAGCCCTCCGTGGACCTACTTAAAAATTGTTGATGTCAAATCAAAAAAGGCAAAGTGTGACATGTGTGGGTTAATAATGAGTTTTAAGTCCACGGTATCGAATCTGAGAAATCACATCGTAAAAAAAATCCCACAATCATTTTAGAAGCCATTTCAGAGGGCAGGGCCGCATCACCCTCTCAAAGTCCTTAGGCCTAGCTAGCAGTAGTTCGAGCAACCTGGATAACGGTTCCTGTTCAATCTAAACTCAAGCCACATCCCTACTAGTATAGTGTATCCCTAATAGTATGGGCCTGTAAATTGAAAGTAATATCGTTACTAAAATTATCTAAGCTGGACTTAATATAGATAAACAATTAATTACTTAATTAAATGACTTACTTTGTTGTCAGAAAAAATAATAATAGCCCTACGTAAAACAACTATTGTGAAAAATAAATTGCTGTATATAACAATAATTAATGTATGTAACAATTAAATAGTTTTACATTGAAATAAGGTTCCCATTTGCACAACGCAACGCCTTAGTAGGTTGACTGCAAACGTCAGATAAATAATCGTTTTATGGCAGTTGCCGGCTTCGATACAGGTGCTGTACACAACGCAACACCAGGACAAACTGTTACCGAACAACGCCTTCGGCAGTCGGCAGACAACAGACAACGCCTCGACCACGGTTTTGCGCAACTAAACTGATTCGCAGTCTAAACGGTTGTGCCGAGGCAGTTGTCGACGCTAGCGCTACCTTCAGTCAGTAGCGAGAAAACAGTGCAACGTCAAGGTCAACAGTTGCCGACAACCGTTATTTTAAACGGTTATCGCAGCGAAACCATTGTGTGCACAACGGTTGTGTGATTTCGGCAGTTGTGCCCATCCCTACATCTTTCCAGATGGAACACAATTCATGACAGTGTTTAGGATATTTTAATAGATTCTAATGTTCAAATTCAATACTTGTCCTATGCCTTGTGTTAAGAGCTAAGAACATTACCTTTTTTTGTTTTCAGGACCTAACATAACCTCAATCACTAAAGGAAACTTAATCTTGAACACCTAATTTTGGCTATAAATGCATGATTCTCGACTACATATTCACCTAAAAAAAAACTTAATTTCAGCAAAAATCACTTTAATACATATTAAAACTCGCAAACCCAAAATAAAATAAAAAGTTTATACTAACCCAAAGACACAAATAATGATATCTTCAGATTTCAGATTAACGCTTCGAGTTGGCCTTTATCTCCGGGATAGTTAACGAGAAGTTGATTATAAATTATTATTTAGTCAGTGAAATTTCACAGCTTTAAGGTTCACAACAAGTATAGTAAATATTTTAATTTTTTTAATTGATATTCCGCAGGCCTAGTTTTTAAACTTTCAATTTTAATTTCCGCGTTTGACAAAATTGTCTATTTAAAAAAAGCTTTACAAATAAAACTAAAATAAATAAATAAAAAAAATGAAATTGTAGATTAAATCATTCTTATAAATATATATCCTATGCATGTTTTGTTTTATTTGTGCATCATCAATGTATAGTTACAAATCACGTGATATTATAGTTGATAAAACGTAAGTAATTGAGTCTTGTTGGATAATTTTCATTTAGGTGTGATGTCTGCAACAACAGTCGTAGGTGCACCAGCTTTGGATTCACTATATTCAAACATAAATGAGTCATCATGCAAAATCAGTATATTACACAGTTAGCATCTTATATCACACAAAACAAGGCGAAGAAGATATACGAATACGGGGCATTGTTTCTATGAATTACTTTACAAAAACGCTTACACAATACCAATGCAGATTTCTAAAGGATTCTATATACTTGTGCGATTCTAGTTTATGAAACATGTTTTTAACATCGAACCGATGAACCGAAGTCCAAGACGCTGACCGTTAGGCTAGTGAGACGCCAATGTGGCCTATCAAAGCACATAACGTTAGCTGACCTGTACATAAGTGTTCAAGTTTCTTGGAATTTAAGCCTATTAAAATACTGACAGTTCCTATAAAATATAAACGTATAGGCTAAGTCAATATAATACAGAGCTATTAACATTACCTTTTTGGTTTTGGTAAGGACCAAACTTAACCTCAATCATTCAAGGAAAAAGTATCTTGAATACCTAACATTTTGATTAGATCAGTATATTTTTCAATTTCACTCATACAAACTATAAAATCACATAAATATATAGGTAAGCCTATGGCTCTGGGGGGTTGAAGGGTTCTGGGGGGAATTCTGGGGGGAATTTGCGTACCCCCAAAAATAGGGGGTATGCAAAATTTGGTAAAAAAATAATTACCAGAACCCTTCAACCCCCCAGAGCCATAGGCTTACCGACCTTTTTGATACAGATCATAATGATAGTGAACTTTCTAAAAACCTACGTCATAAATATAAAAAGATTTGAGTATTAAACATAGACATAATTAATAATCATTTAACTAACGAAACAAAGTATAGAATAAAATTAAAATTACCTTTCAAGTATAATAATTATAGTGTGTTTGTAATAACTCAATCATAACCTCAATAATCCAATCGAAGGGGTAAATAATTTCAGGCCTTTAAAACAGCAATCAAATAAAACGCTATTCATACCAAACATAAACCTATCATCCAAAATTGTTATAGGTTCACATTTTAGAATCCCTTTCACTAATTATTAACAAAACAACTCTGAGGTTTAAGCTAGGCGATAAACACTGTTCTCAACTACAGTCGCATTTTCTTGTACGTTATAGTTGACGAGCAGTTTACGCTAACAAGTCACCCAAAAAAAATTACCTATAATATTTCTAGATTGTAAAATAAAACCTATGAACGTTTAAACGTCCGTGGGAATATATAATAATCTAAGTACGTAGCAGTTTAGTTTAGGCTTTTAAAATTAACATTGTCCTAATGAGAAGAAGGAAGAGGCCGACGACTTGTGCCCCCACCTTAACCTCACCCAAGGTTTTGTTTGTGTAACTCAAATGCTCAAATCCCGAGGGGCATTTGCTACAGTATTCAAGCTAATTTTGAATTAATAATTACAATAACTTTGTTATTTTATAATTAATCCGCCATAGTTCTGGCGGCGTCTAACACAGAGATTAAAATACACGTATAAAACGAATTTAAAGTGTAGCCCATAAACGATGGAAAAATCATATATAGAATTATGTGTATGCAAAGTAAGTGATATTACATGATATCACAATTATTTTTCTACGAACACAAAAACTAAGAAAATACCTTTGAAAATATTGATGCTACGGCCAATTGACTTTTTTTACCTTGTCCAAAGTGTCAGGTTTACCTCGACAAACAGATCACTCAATTTATCGTTGTTTACTATACTTACCACATTTTAAAACCCACTAAGATTACCGAGCAATTTTTTTCGTTAATAAGAAATTTTCATATCCCCCTCCCTTGCAGCACACATCGTTGGGCCAACGTTGGATTAAAATAAATAAACAAACTGTTTGCTGCAATCGTTAAACTGTGTAATTTGTTATGTTTATATTATATCTCAGAAATAAACATATTCACGTATGTTGCACGTATATTTGAATTATGTTAAAATATTTTTTTCTATTAGGTTTTTGATTAGGGGTTGTAAAATAATTACACAATTTAAATAACCAAATAC
The DNA here is from genome assembly GCA_963675035.1 of Allygus modestus. Classification (NCBI taxonomy): domain Eukaryota; kingdom Metazoa; phylum Arthropoda; class Insecta; order Hemiptera; family Cicadellidae; genus Allygus; species Allygus modestus. The sequence continues at coordinate 510,198,903 of OY776111.1, forward strand.
AACACATTTTTACGTCAAAACAATACTATACATTTACAAATTTAATATTTACAAGAGGTATTATATTTCGACAATCTATGATGTCATCTTTAGGCCATCTGAGGCTTGAATCAAGATGACTAACAGCGTTTGGAGAAAGAGTTGGTGGCGAGGGGTAGGTGATGATTTTTCATTTACCACGAGTCCATTTATCCAATATGGTGGGCGTCATTGGCTGGTTGTCTGCTATCTAAAGTTTGCTATTTGTTTAATGATGTTTTTATATATTTACTATATCAGAGTCAAAGTGTAGCTGCTCATTTATAAGATTCTCTTTGATACAGTTTTTTTCTTTAAAAATAGTCAACTCTTCCCATGCTACATGATTCTTCCTTTTAGATATTGCTTGGCAACTGTCATATTTTCTTATATATTATTTATAGGTGTTATGCAACTTTTGATCGTTCTGGTATTTTTCTATGCATCGATGTGGCTTTAAAATATTTGATTAACATTCAAGGATTGGCCGATGAAGTACTCATCACAGTTCATCGGCCAATCCAGTTAAATAAAACATTAAATGTTTGCCAATGTACCAAGGCCGACCATACTACAGGCCGGAGCACTGGGTTCGTGACGTCACGGTCCAAGTCCTACTCGTCCGGCAACTCCCGTAAACAAAGCCGCGCGTTGACATACACTACTATAAAATGGTCTACTGTCAAAACTCTACATTCTATTATGTTGAAATGTTTAAGTGGTGTAGTATTTGCATTATGTATTTAAAATTCTACAAATGTAGGTTTTGAAATAACATAAATTGCAGTTGGTTTCCATTTTAATAGCAGAAGCTACAAGCGCATTTTATACAAGTAACAGTAACCGATTAGTTGAACAATTAAGTTTATGTTACAGAATAATTACCATACAAACAAAAATCTTCAATTAAACTTCATAAAATAAATGTTATTAAGCCCAAGGTGGTGAAAGGAATAATTATGTTAAGTCTTTCTTTAGTAGTTAAATTTGTCGACTTTCCTTTTTCTAGACAACCTAGAGTCACAATAGGTTGTTCTAACTTTAGAATAGTTATGAAGAAAAATATTTGACATTTTGAAACAACCACGTGAACTATACCAGACAATGGTTTTTGGTACTTTTTACAGTTCTCTTCATGTCTACATGTCTACATGTTTTACTTGTCTACATGTCTGTTTGCAGAAATGGCAAAATAATTGTTTTTGCGAACCTGCTTTCTCAAATCTTTGGCTAGGGGAAGGGGGGAGCTCTGAGGCCTGTAGTAGAGTCGGCCTTAGTTACACCGTATTTTTACTCTTCCACAATGCAACCCATGGCAATAGTTTATTTTCTATAGAGAAAATCTATTTCAAAATAAATGTACGAACAATACTTTTCAGATTCAAACTATTGTTTAAAAATAGGGTCTGAAGAATAGTTATCCTGGTGATAACTAAATTGAGTTCAAAAATATATAATACACCATATATATCAAACAATTAATTGTATCAATTAGTAAAAATAAATCCACAACATGTATTACAACTAAATAAATGTTATTGAACTTCCAATTAATTTATTTGTGGTTATTTGGTTATTTTGACTGACATTGTTTAGTAATGGCGGGTAAACAGGTCGGCTAACACTCTATGTTAATTTGTTAACTAAAAAAAACTAAATACATTTAATGTGTTCATACAAGACATGCAATGCATATAAGATCTTCCAGTTACATAGAAGTTTATTTAATTTGTTTAATGAAATCGAGTGAAGAATAAACTTCCTGGATTTACGACAGTATATACTAGTGACGTTCACTGCATTACTAAAGACTCAGTAGTTATTCAGGCAAGCAGTTGTGTCATGTGCCGGAAAAGGTGGTCTAAAAGAGGTTGGAAACAGTAAATAGCAACGTATATTATGAGGTTAGAAACAACTGGAATTGCCAAAAACCCCAAATCGCAGTTTAAATACCTAGTTTTACTGACTATTTAAAGTTATGGATGTTTTATTGTCTGTTTCAGAGAAGATATTCAAACTGCTGCAGTATTAATATGTCGTTCTTCTTATGTTAATTAACTATGATGAAGAACTATTACACACATATTTATATTATTTTAAACGTTTAGATATATAAAATTCTTACTAGGTAACATAAATATTACTCATGAAACAACTTTAAAAAAATTAGGAATTTAGGCCTAAATGCATAGGTTTAATAGTGTTACTCTAATTATTACCGATAGTCATTATAATCTACAACATATAAATACTAAAACTCCAATGTCCAAGGGGCAATGTTCTTAAGGACTTTATAAAGTTGTTTGAAATATGACAGATGTAGGACCACAACGAACAATTAAATTTACTGTAGGATAGATTTTCCTCAAAACAATACCTTTATTTGGCACAGAAATTTGTGTTTAAAATATAAATACTTTTTATAATTTAAATTTCAGAAACGCTATTAATTAAATAAACTGACTTGGAAAAAACTTATCTTATTAATCTACCTTTACCGGTGAATTAAATAACAACATAGTGTATCATATCGGACTTGTAATATAACCTCAAATATTGAGCATGTTTAAAAGCCTGCTTGGCCAAGCAAGGTTTATTAGGCCCACTACTTGAAGACAGATTACTTAGCACAATGATTCAAATAAACATAATATTGATACAAAGTGTTAGTTCATAAAGCAGAAAACTAATATGTCTGTTAGCTCCAAAATTATCAGGCGACCTACCATTCACCATTTTGGAAGAATAGGCGAAAACACTAGAAGGCTAAAAGGAAGGGTAGGCTTGAAACTTATACGTCAGTAAATTTGTCGCCTAGAGCTCACTAGCGATCAATACGGATGACATACCAACTAAAGTAATTACTAGTTACTAGGGATCCTAGCGGAATGAGGTGAAACAAAATTACCGGCCACAACTAACTGAAATAACATTATCAACTTTAATTTTGAAAAACATAAGCAAAATCGTCAAGATATCTGTTTACTTGTTTGAATGGTATATAGTGTATTCATTAACTAGTTATTAATTATAAAGTTGTTCACCCTCTAGTTAATTCTGGGCAATTTGTTGAAAAAGGTTGTTTGTCATCAAAATAGTGGGCGGATTTCGCACCAAGAGTGTAACTAAAATCACATTTTCAACATTAATTGTGCCTAACTTAATCAAAAACGTCAAGATATCTGTTTCCATTTCCAAATAGTATATAGTTTATTCATTAACTATAGTTATTAATTAGAAAGTTGAACACCCTATAGTTATCTCTGGATAAGCCGTTGAAAATCGTTGTTTGTCATCAAAATAGCGGGCGGTTTATGCACCGAGAGTGTAACTAAAATCCCATTTTCAACATTAATTGTGACAAACTTAATCAAAAACGTCAAGATATCAGTTTCTATTTCCAAATAGTATATAGTGTATTCATTAACTTGTTATTAATTAGAAAGTTGTATACCCTATAGTTATCTCTGGATAAGCCGTTGAAAAGCATTGTTTTTCATCAAGATAGCGGACGGATTATTAGATAAGTTAGCGGGCGGATACTTACTTTAACAATAAACTAGCAGGGGTCCCGTTTTCCGCTCGGGCATCTCGCAGGCACAGAGTCAGATGTTTTGTTTTACATTATAATCAGCTGATTGACTAAATAAAATATAACTGCCCACAAGGCACATAATAAAGATACAAATTATCTTAGCGTGTTTATTTCTCCAGATTATTTTTCTGTTTTAACCGAGTTGTAGAAGGGTCCTGTTATTTTCCCTATGCGTGGTCCCGAGGTGCTTGTTTGATGAAAGGTGTGTTGACCCTTGCAACATCTTTGAGCGGTCACATGCCTTTCATTCCTAGAGACAAACACACATTACAAACAATAGTAAAAACCGAATATCCGGTAATTATAATGTAGTTTTTATATTTCTTAACCCATACTCTTAAGTTTTTAAGAAGTAGACTATATTGTAATAAAGTTAAAACTTTAAATTTTGATATATATTTAATTATTTTTTGAATATATGTTATTAAACCAGTTAACATGATAAGAGTATTTAAATTAATGAATATAATACAGTGCAGGTAATGGAGGGGCGTTGATTAATATTGCTACATTATTGGAAAACATGTACAAAAAGGGTCAAGTCGTAAATTATTGATTTACAACCACCAGGTCGTCAGCTGCAACTCGTCAGCTAACTTGAGTCTGGTAACCTTTTTTACTAATGAAAGATGAAATCAAAATACTGCTGCAATGTTGTAGTTAGTATAATATGGTTCCACTTTCGAAAATGCAGCTAAAATTTGCCTACTTATCACTTAACCAGTCTATCGGTGATCTTACTCGATGATGCTAGCTGTTATATTCTTTCTGTATATTTAGTTTAATAATTAATACAAACAAAATTTAACGACTTAAAACAATAAATTCAAAATACAACTTTATGTTTACAAAAGAATTTTAGAAAACAAAAAAACAGATAGAGGAATAAACTTTAAAATCTACCTTATTTAAACTTTGCATATAACGCCACAATCACATTAGCATAGCTAAATATAAGTAATAACAATATCCAGTTGCACGATGTTGTGTGATCTGTACATTATTTTAACAAAAACTGAAATTACACTCATAAATAAAAGTACTGTACAACGATTTCAGTCGTTAGTGGTTTTATTGATGTAAGCTTTTCGTTAACTATACCGGAGCTTGGACTAGAGGTCTCGAGGATCAAAAGATGCTGTGTTAAAATAAAATAATGTAAAATAATGCTTGAACCTAATGTTAAACGATAATTGTAATTTTGAATAGTAAAAGATGAAACCGATTAGCGTTTTATATTAAGTTCAAAATGAAAAGTTAATCTGATTAGGTAATATACAGTATCACCAAAGAACCTTGGTTTATCAAGTTGTATTTTACGGAAACAGTTGAGGTTATGTTCTACTGCCAATAATCAGGTAATGTTAAGAGTTATGTAAGATTTTGTAACTTATTTATTCGTACACTTTTTTGATAATAATGATATTTTATTATATTCCAAGGTTAAATGAGTAAGTCACATAAACATTTAACTTTGTTCTATTTCATGATTTTAACTAGCTAAAACAAATTGATTTCCCTATAAACTAGAACAGTTGAGTAAATATCATCAATAGTTATAGCGTTGCCAAAAAAACGAAAACATCTCCACCAGAATATATCGGTTTTATATAAATTGCCCGCTACAACACTATTAAATAATGTTGTTATATCACCGATTCTATTTTACCAATTAAAAATCCGACTCTATTTCCATTTGTTTAACACCATAACATAAGGTTTAATTTGCTGGGTTTCACATTTAAGCATTTAAGTTACTGGATTGGGTAACTTTCAGATAATACATGTTGTTGCTAGTGGTGAAGCTCTATAATTATTTTCAATGAATATGCTGTCGGGATTGTCTAAGTATTTTAACTCATTGGTTGTGGCCGGTAATTTTAAGTTTAACCTCATTCCGCTAGGATCCGCTAGTTAATTAGTAATCTCTTTAGATGGTATGTCATCCGTATCGATTGATAGTGAGCTCAAGCTCCATGACATGAGATCGTCCTGTACAGGGTATATTGTAGTCGTAGCAACACATAAATAAATGCACGACCCGTCATTTGTTTATAGTGTGTGACCCGACATAAATAAACAGTCACACATAAGTTAGTGCAGACCCGGCCGTTCTTGTTAAATTTGCTTAAATTGTTTCCCACTGTTTTAATTCCAGGTTTTTCAGAACAGCAATTCAGATATGACTGTTGTAACAATTTATATATTATCGAAACTCAGCATTTCCTGGGCGATAATATGAAATCAATATTTTAATTTACACAAGTCTCTGAACTGAATGTGTTCCATAGCTTGTAATTTCAGGTGATCAGTATCGCACGGAACCAGTAGCAACGCAAACGTAACAAAGCGAGGCGCGCACGTGCCAGTTTTATCGTAGAGCTATGAGGGAGGGAGGGTTTCGATGATGGGGAGGGGGGAGGGTTCGGACGATGGGATGGAGGGCGGGGGGCGGCAAGTTTGGTCTTTGCACGGGCGCTGAAAAACTGACGGGCCACCCCTGGCTCAAGGTTACATATTTACTGAGTCTAAGTTTCAAGACTATCTACCATTTTAGTCTATGTGTCTATTCTCCCAATATGGTGAATGAAAGGTCGTCTGATAATTTGTGGATGTAACAGACATATTTTTTATCTGCTTTATGAACTAATACTTTTTATAAATATTATGTATATTTGAATTATTGTGCTATTTAATCTGCCTTAACCCTAGCAGTAGTGGACCTACTAAAACTGGCTAGGCCAAACTGACTTTTAACTGATCAATATTTGAGGTTAGGCTACGTTAATTCAGAAATCATATTCGTATGTTTTTTGTATGTAAATCCAACGTAAAAGTCGATTATTACGTTTCGTTTTTTCAAGTCGTTAATTTAATGTGTAGTAGCCTTTCTAAAATTTAGATTAAAAAATCTATTTATATTCAAAACTCAAAATTTGGTGCCAAATAAAGGCATTGTTTTGAGGAAAATCTATGTATTTCGTTTCCTCAGTAGATTTCCCATTCCGGAAATCAATAATAATATATTTTAAGCATTATTGTTGTTAGCTTTTCGTTGACTATTCCTGATTCCCGTATTGAACCACTGCTAATGCAGAGGGACGATCCCGATGCGTTGTAAAAGTTATGTTTTGTTGCTCTGATTATTGATGTACCGGTACACATAATACTTGTAAACGGATCAGTAATAAAGTTATTCAAATACTATTATAATATTTTAAGACAGCAATAACCAGAAAAGGCAATTGCTTATTTGAGTAGCCATCACGTAAACTGCATACGACTCGATTGATTGAGGTTATGTTTAACAAATACAACAAAAGGTATGTATCATTATTCTGTGTTAAGTCATACGCCACGTTATTATGCTGGCTGTCCTTTGTTAGTAATTGGTTGTGATAGTTCACCTTATCTTTTACATTATAGGCTTAAAGAGGTTTATAAATCTTTTGGAAACGTATCTGCTGCAAACCTAGTATTCCCAGTTTACTATAAGCCAATATTTTCTATTTTAATTTACAAGCAGATTAGGAATTAGTTAATCTAACTTAATTCTGTCTAGAAACTTTTGTAGGACTAAGAATAGTTGGTGATTTTTCCGTTCACAGAGGCCCTATTTAAACGAAAATGTAATGATTTCTTTGATTACTTTTTAATTATCCTAAGAGTGATTTGCTACTATATCTCGTAACTTTATTACGTATTTTAAAATCCACTGTCTTGGTGGCATTGTGGGACTCCGGGGTGATAAGTGGGGAGTTTTCGAAAGAGGGAGTAATATTGATATGTCGTAGGAGTCTGAAAATAGCTTACGAGTAGCTTAAAATGCATAATAAATACATTTATTAATATAAAAAGTTGTTTTGCTAATAAACATCGAACAAGGTATCTTTTAATAAGTATTCTAATATATTTTAGTTCCTGATGATAAACCTGAAACAACTTATTGAGGATCGTTGTTTGAATTAATATTGGCCGTGGTTTTAATAGGGAAATCAGACATGAAAAATACATTTTTTGAAGCAATTTTCAGAATATTTGATTTCTTGAAACTACAATGCACATATTCTTTATGAAGGTATGTGCTACATTGCCTGAACTTCACAAAAATGTCAAATAAGAAAGATAAATCAAACACATTTTCTAAAAATTTTTTCAGTGCCGAATCGACATCAATCAATAATACAAATACTATTTTTTATTCTTTTCGTTTAACCTTAATCTAATGGTGTAAAATAAAAGTAAGTCTCCACACGACCTACTAAACTCCCTTCGAGAATATTTCCTCCACTCCTCCGAAAGCTAGTATTGATTATAAAGTAAAATTTCCACAGTGTGATAAGATTATCAGAAAATTTTATATAAGCTATCACTTAAAAACTCACATGGAAAACGTTCAACCTTAACTAGTTTCCACTTATGGTTATTAATAATAACGATAACGTTCCAGAAACCGATCAACCTATTGATTTATAAAAACCTAGTACAAATGGGGTTAACAGATTTAACGGGATCTACCAAATTTGATTCCAATTGGACAGTTACCAAATAAAGTTAATAGTATAGAAAATGAAAGGAGGCCTTCTGTAATACAGTATGTACAGTATGTATGGCTTGACCCTTGACTGTTATTAATCAAACCTCTAGAATAAAGGGAAGTAATGAGCTATAATATTACTAGCCTTTAAATGATGACATTGAGTAAGATTTTCTCAATGAGATAAATTGATAAGAAGATCCAAGTTAGTTTCAAATCGAGATGTTATTATTTATGATAACGAGGACGAACCATCTCCAACAAAATGACCGCGACTTGATATTCAACCAACACAGAAAGACAGAGCAGTTTTTATACTTCACACGGTGCAGCTTTTTTAACCATGAACGCCATTGTTAATCTTATAAATAAACCATTTACATCTATACCTCCACCAAACGAATCAGAAATCGAGTTGTCAATCTCGGTCACTGGCATCCCGACAAGTCCCGGTACTGGTAGTCCCGGAACTGGTAGCAGACTCAGAAGTCTGGAGTCTGCTACACTGACTCTGGAATCTGCTAAATGAAAGAAGGCTTAAAGTTTGTTGAACTTGACTGAATAGAAGCTCGCAGAATGAAAATTGGTCGGAAACTTAAAATACAAAACGTAGACCAAAAATAAATTAAAACCGCTTTAAGTTGGCTGGGCAGTTATTACGCAGAACAAATGTTGTATAGTACAAGCTAGATTTATATAATCTCATAGTAAACTATAGTTATAAAAGTTTAAACATAAATTAGCTCGGGAAAATACGTTATAAAGTATTTTTAACAGAAGTAAAAACAAAGCTAGTGGTTTTTACTTTCACCAACAACAGCTGACTTTGGGGTGAAAAGGTAAACCGCAATGGAAAATATTTTTGTAAACAATACACAGAGAACAATGGTTTTCAGCAAACAAATAATCGAAATATGTGTTTGATATAAGAGTTGTATTTTTAAATTCAAAATTTATCCTCACTTTTATTTATAACGATTTAAATTGTATTTTCTAAAAATGTGTTGTTAAGGAAAACGGCTTGACATCGGTTGCAGACTATATAATTTTATGGTCTGTCGTCAGTTATGATGCAATGGGAACGGAGGGGCAGAGGGGAAAATGGTGGCCACCATGTAGGCATTACATTTCTTGGAGATTAACATATGTATGAGAGCTGAAGATGCTCGATGGGTTTATTATATCTATATATATCAACTTTTCGTTAACTATCTTGGAACTCGTAAACGGGGAACACATTAAATGGATGCAGTGTTAAAATATAATATTATTTTGTAACGTCTAACTGTATGCCTAAAAACATGTTCTAGAGTAGGGCTAGTAATAAAATTGAATAACATATTATTAGTTAAAATATAATCTGAATTGGGAGTAGAAAATCACACACAGTATCACAGTAGAATGTTGTGTGTTCAAGTTATATATTACTTGAATGGTTGAGGTTATGTTTAAGAGATAATATAAGTCAGGTAAAGATACTTTTTATAAAACCTGTAAATGTTCAGCAACATAAATTTAGAATTTCAGCAACAGTTACAGGCTTTGCCCAAGATACAAAAACATCTCAAGCATACTACATTGATAAAGCTCTATATTTATGTTTAATGAATATGGTGTCGCGTATGTGCGGAGATTTGGTCGTTGCGGCCTAGCTCATTCCGCTATGCTCCGTAGTACCTAATTACTGTAGTTAGTTTGTTAACCGTCTAGATTTTGTGATACAAACTGACGCAATCATCAAGTGTTTGTAAATTATGTGTTCTGGAACTGTTTTGTTTTGATGGGTCATAATTCCAGAATACAACCAATGTTAATATGATTGCTACACCAACTCTGCCCATACGCAGTTTTAGTATTTCTAACTTTTTTTACTAATAAAAGTTGAAAATGATTTACTGCTGCAATATTGTAGATAGTCTATGGTCTCACTTAAAAAATGCAGCATCAAATTGCCAATCTCCTAACCACTCTGTGGATGGTTAATATGATTTTTCTTTAACGATGCTGGCGATTATATTTATATCTGTGTATTTAGTTAATAATTTATTCAAACTAATAGTATTCGGTGAAAAAATACATTATAAATGTAACTGCATGTTTACAAATGAATTTTAGCAAAAGAGAAACAAATATAAGTAGGACTATAAAATCTCCATTATTACATTATTAAGTTAAGGTTAACTTTGAATTTTCTGCCACGTTCACGTAACAAAATTGAACATAAATAATAATAATTTTCGGTTGCACGATGTTGTGAAATCTGTACCTTATTTTAACATAAACAAAACTACACTCATAAATAAAAGTACAAAGTTTTCAGTCCCTAGTGTTTTATAAATGTAAACTTTTCGTTAACTAAATCTAAGCTTGGACACGAGAGACAATAGGAGCTGTGTTCAAATACAATAAATGTTTGTGACCTTAAACCTAATGTTAAACTATAATTGGTATTTTGAATAATAGAATATGAAATGGATTAGCGTTTTATATTAAGTTAAAAATGAAATATCAATCTGAATAGGTTATATGTAGTATCACCAACGAACCTTGGTTGATCAAGTTGTAATGTACGTAAACAGTTGAGGTTATGTTCTACTGCCAATAAAAACAAGGTAAAGTTAAGAACTATGTAAGATTCTGTAATTTATTTATTCGTACACATTTTTAATAATATTGGTATTTATTATGGTCTACAGTTAAATAAGTATGTAATGTAAACGCTTAACTTTGTTTTATTTCATGAATTAATCAGGCTAAAACTAATGAGTTTTCCTCTAACCTAGAACAGTCAATTTCAGCAATAGTTAGGGTTACAGGTTTTGCTAAAGATACAAAACCATCCACACCAGACTACATCGGTGTTATAATCATTGTCCATCACAACTTTAACCAATGTTGAATCATCGACAAAATTCCAGCAACAAACCACCAGAATCAATTAAGATTCTTTTAACGCTATAATTAGGTAAGATTTCTTGGTTTCATATTTGAGCATTTAAATTCTTAAATTGAGTAAATTCCTTGTAATACATATTGTTGCTAGTGGTAAGATCTATAATTATGTTTAGTTTAATAAATGTGTCAGCATGAATGTCCGTAGCTTTGTTCGTTACGGCCAGTCATATTAAGTTTAGCCTCATTCCGCTAGGATCCCTTTTAATTGCCTTCGTTAATCTGTCAACAGTGTTGGCTACTAATCAGCTCTAGCTGACACTTTTACTCACGTTTATACGTTTCAAGACTTACTACCGTTTCAGTATTTTAGTCCATGGGTCTATCCGTTCATGGTGGTGTATAGTAAGTATAATGATAATTTGTGGGAAGTGTCATACATCATTATTGATTATTTTTTGCATAGTGAACTTTACTTAGTATTAATTAGCCTACTATGTATATTTTGAAGAATGGAGGGAAGAATGCGGGTTCCCTGTTTGAAAGCCTCATCCCAGCTGTCACAGCGGCACGAGAGTTGGCCCTCTGAAGGGTCGATTCGGCTGCCGTCCCATCCCACCCTTTCCTTTCCTGCTATATCCTATCTTTCTGGTAACCTGCGCAATATTGCCGCTTGTGGAAGACATGACTAGCAGCTATGCTGGGGTTTCCTAATCCGCAACAATGATGATGATGATGATGATTATCAATTACCTTATAGAAGAAACGTTTTTTAATATAATTCTTAAAAGTATGCATTGTGGTGGTGAATAAGCTTACGCTTTTTATATAATATAAACAAAATTAACCACGCAGTTATTCCTTATCCGATTGCAGCAAAGAAGGCATCGTCTGATATGTGTTTAAATTTCATACATTTTAGTTTGAGAACATAATTTTAGTTATTCAAAATATCTGTTATAAAAATGTACATAAAAGTTTTAAAAGGTACCGAATTCAAGTGGTTTATATGCAATTAAAGGAAACTTTAAATACATAACGAATATTTTAAGTATCTCACCTTATCAACAAACTAATCGTGTTAATGGTCTATTTTTTAGATATAACAATATAAATGAAACACAACTTTTGCAAAAAGTTTACTTTGATGAAAAACATCAAATTATAGATAGCTTTACAAAATACTACAGTGAAGTTATGTTTTGTTTCAGATCAGATGACATTGGTAACGGGTGGGGATATTTCGTAGTGAAATAGATGCTCTTATTAAAGCTAGTTATTAAAATTAATTTTCATCAAAATGCCGAACAAAAGTGAAATTAACTTTTAAAATAGGGGCAGCTGAGAATATGTATTGTTGCTCGATCCCAAAAATGAAAATGGAAATACAGAGTTGAAGATTTATTTGATAACTATTATAAGTGCCATTTTTAATATAAGAAATATTTAAAAACTCTACAAACCCAGATAAATATGTCGACGAATACCAGCGAGCGCCCTCATAAGTGTCTAACATGTGAGAAGACATTTAAACGGTCTGGGCACCTGAAGGTTCACCAGTTGACACATACAAAAGAGCGCCCTCATAAGTGTCTAACATGTGAGAAGACATTTAAACGGTCTGGGCACCTGAAGGTTCACCACTTGACACATACAAAAGAGCGTCCTCATAAATGTCCAGTCTGCAATAAAAGCTGTATTCACAAATGTAATTTAAGAGATCATTTGTTATCGCATACTGGTGAGCGCCCTTACAAATGTCCACAGTGTGATAAATCCTATATACAGTCGGTGAACTTAAAACGTCACATGTTTACACATACTGGTGAGCGTCCTTATAAATGTCCACAATGTGATAAATCATTTACACAGGCAGTAATTTTGAAAAGTCATATGTTTACACATTCTAGTGAACTTCCACATAAATGTCCTATCTGTAAAAAAGGTTTCTGTCATATTGCTCTTTTGAGAAATCATATTTTATTTCATACTGGTGAGCGCCCTTTCAAGTGTCCAACATGTGATAAATCCTTTAGACTGTCGGGGAGTGTAAAATGTCATATGATGACGCATACAGGGGAGCGTCCACATAAGTGTCAAATTTGTGATAAATCCTTTGCAAAAAAGGGAAATTTAAAGTTTCATATGTTGACACATACTGGTGAACGCCCTCATAACTGTCCAGTCTGTAAAAAAGCGTTTACTACCAAAAGTCATTTAAGAGAACATGTGTTATTGCATACTGGTGAGCGTCCTTTTAAGTGTCCAAGCTGTGATAAATCTTTTATTCTGTCAGGACATTTAAAAAATCACATGCTCATACATACGAGTGAACGCCCTCATAATTGTCCAAGATGTAACAAATCATTTACTCTGTCAGGACATTTAAAGAGTCACATGGTTACACATACCGGTGAACGTATTCATGAGTGCCCCATATGTGATAAATCCTTTACTGTGTCACAGAATTTAAAACGCCATATGTTATCGCATACTGGTAACCGACCTCATAAGTGTCCAAGATGTGTTAAAGCCTTTACCCGATTAGAAAGCTTAAGACGTCATATGTTGACGCATACTGGTGAACGTCCTCATAAGTGTCCAAGCTGTGATAAAGCATTTAAAACATCTAGAAACTTAAAGAATCATATTCTGACCCACAAAGATGTTTGCCCTTATAAGCGTCCAAGAAGTGAGGAATCCTCTGAAAGCTTAGGAGCATTAAAGAATACTGATGAGTGTGATTATAAGTGTACTGTTTGTAATAAGTCCTTCACCACATCAGGACATTTGAAGACACATATGACGATACATATGCTTAAGCGTCATCAGAATTGTTGTAAATGCAAGAAACCCTTTCCTCTCAAAGCAGCGGATCAGTGTCCTAAACTGTGCCAATCGTGCCAGGACATTCTACCGTGTCAGGTGGTAATAAAACGCTTACGTTGAATCCTTATCCATTGTAACACCCTTATCCTTCATCATGGTTCGTAAATGTTCAGGGTAAAAAATTGTATGTATGACAATCGTATTTCGTACAATACTGTGTGCATAATATTTATATATGACATTCATCCGTATGCCTTTACGAACATTGGAGTTTTAGAAAACGCTATATTGACACATACAGTAGCATAGTATTAATTAGCTGTATTAATTAGCATTGTAGCTGTTTAAAATAAATTGATATAACTGATTTAGTATTGACAAAACCGTTTTGAGATTCATACACAGTTAGTGGTTGCTGCTGATTCAAAGCAAAATATCATTGATGATTGCAGAATGCCGTAGTTTATGCAACAAACAATGTGTACACATTTACAATGCATGCCATTAAAATGTAACAGAGTATTTTTTTATTTACAGGGTATTTAAGATTCTAATTTTATTAGTTTTTATTTATTTTGATACGACTCGAATTTTATTTGTTACATAGTATTATTTATATTGAGTAGGTCGAGATTTTAAATTGCGTGAAAATAATTATTTTTATTTCAAGTGAAAGTTTCAAAAATGTACATCTCTTTAAGCCCTCTTAATCTTCGAGTTAGTAAGTCTTTGTTCGTAAATACACTGCAAAGACAATGTATATGTCCTTATTACCGTTTCGTTCATCAAGTAATTTTGATTAATTAATAATTTATAAGTGTTTACAAATCTAAATTAAGTTAAAGTTATAAGAGTTTCTTGAATTATATAAATATATATATATTCTTTATCAATAGATAAAGAAACAATAATTTGACGTTACTCAGGAAAAACTGAGTAAATTGAAAATCGGGTAAATCAATATGCAGTAAATGTAGTATTTTGGATTTACATTATACAGCAATATTTGCTTTTGAACTATTAAAATGCCCAAACATATTGCAAAAAAAACACCAAACATATTACGAATCTAGGCATGAATTTAGCTACTAATCTAGAAAGATTTTTTCGTATCACTAAAAGTATTCAAGAATAAAATTTAATATAGCCTATTAAAAAAAGATAAGCTGATGATCTGCGGTGATTAATAGATCAGCTAATCCATACATTTTAATACAATATTTTTAACCATATCTATGCATGGAACAAAACCAGAACGATCAAATATTGCATCACACCTAATTGAAAACAATCACAGCCTAGATGATGTAGAAGAAAACATGACAGTCGTCAAGCTTGGTCAAAAAGAAAGGAATATGTCAGCATAGGAATAGTTAATTATTTTTAAAGAGAAAATATGTAACCAAGAAAATATTATAAATGAGCAGCTAAACTATGAATCTGGCATATTAACTATATAAAAAATAAAAAAAAACATATAGCACAGTTTAGATAGCATACAACCAGCCGACGACGTCCACCATATGGATTAATGGAATCATGGGAAACGACACTAGCACCACCAACCCCTCGCCAACAACTATTTCCCCAAACACTGTCCGCCATCTTTATTCGAGCCTCAGAAGTCCTAAAGATGAGTTTTATTTCGTAATTCCAATTTTGTGCAGTAATTTTACAACTCTTAATCAAAACCTAATAGAAGAAACTATTTAAACATAATTCCTAATATTTTTTATAAGTGAATACGTTTTTTTTATATATATATATAATGTAAACTAATTACACAGTTTAATTCTATCCGATTGCAGAGAACAATTTGTGTATTTCACATATTTTGGTTGAGAAAACCCTTTTAGTAACTCAATATACTGTATTATATTACACATACAGATTTTAATTGCCACCATCTTCAAACGAATCATATACAATTAAAGAAAACATTAAAGAAAGAAAATATTTCCCAAGTATTACTTTATCAAGAAGCATATCGTTAAAAGAATAATAATTAGTTGCTAATGAAAAACTCATTTATAGATATTACAATATTAATTACATTTCTACAAACAAACAAAAATATTTACTGTAATAAAACACAAATTATAGATAGCATTCCAAAATTTGTTTCATATAACATTACATTTATGGCCAGGACTTTTCTTAAAAAAAAAATAGAAGCTAGTACAAGCTTAGTAAAGTTTGTTATTAAAAGCCATGTTCGTCAAATTGCAAAATGAAAATCAGAGGGAATTTATAGTACTGGTGCAGTTTACAATTAGTATTGTTGCCCAAATCCAAATATTTAAATGGGAATATAATGTTTGGAGTCGAGAGAACCGTTGTTAATCAAATGAATAGTTAAACATTCACGACACAATGTCATTAAATACCAGAGAGCGTCCTCATAAGTGTCCAAGATGGGATAATTCACTTACTCATTCAAGAAGTTTGAAGGAACATATTTCGACGCATACTTTTAAGCGTTGTCAGAATTGTTTTAACTGCAACAATATTGTATTGTATTCTGCCGTGTCAGGTTGTATTAAAACGTATACCTTGAAACACATTGTAACCTAATCACACTTCGTATTATACGTTTTGTGTAAAATAATTGTGTCTTTTACAATCTATATTGATCAATACTGTGTAGGCCTACATCATATTTGTATCAAGAAATGCCCTTACGAGTAGGAGTGTTATTAAATCATATATTTACACGTAGTAGGGTAGCTGTATAAAATAAATTAATATAACTGATGTATTACTGAAACAAGGCTTTCGAGTATCTTACCAACCTAATCAGGATTTAATTGATAAATGCAGGAAACCTAATGTATGCAACATATAACAATCAATCTATTGCCTAGTTTTACACTCCATGTTGTTACAGATTAACGGTGAATATTCTGTTATTGTAGTAGGTTTTATTGATTCGCATTTTACTATATTTTTTTATATACTATTTTTTTATATACTATTTTTTGTATACAATTTGTAATTTTATGGGTTTTATAGTATTAAATATATATTGAGTAGGTTTAGTTATAATATATATAGAACTATTGTATAATCATTTAATTATTTCTTATTACGAGTGAAAGACTCATAAATGTATATTTCGCACCTCTGTAAATGCTCTGATGCTTCTTCGCATTATTAGTCTTTGTTCTTAAATTCACTACAACAATAAATTTTAAATACAATTTATAATGAATTACTACTTATTTGTTTGTTTATATATTTCAATAAATTCTAATTTAGAGCTGTTTACCAATTGTAAGTATTAAAATTATATTACAGAAATGTTATGACATTTGTAATGTCTTATTTGGCGTAGTATTAACATAATTGCTATTTTGATGAATATTACATTTTCATATAACAGGTTAATTGGAGTAAACCAAAGCTGTGGATAATCTTACAAACATAAAAGTTTCTTGAATTACATAAACAGGGATCGCTTAAAAAACCTTTTAATTATTATTTTAATCATTAAATAATTTTTTAGTACAAAAACTTAGAAACAATTATTTAACCTTACTGTGGAATACTAAGTAACTTAGGACAAATACATTTCCTTGTGATTTGGTAAACTATTATAATGTCCAAGTATAACTTTGTACACATTTAGGCTGCAACCGCAGCTACTAACATAGGAAGGTTTGGTTGTAGCACAAAGAGTAATAACAAATAAAATATAGCATAGCCTATTATTCTCACACATCCTTAAATTGTTGCTAATTTGATATAGACAAGTTGTAGATATTAATTTTGTATTACTGCTATAGGGTGTTATCAAAGTTCCATAAAAATAAAGTTGTTGGAGTGTAATTTATTGTTTTGTTTTATTTGCCTGGTTATGTATCTCGACCACGTAGCTATGACGTTACACACTATAATATACTGAGGAAGTAATTTAAATAGAGTTTAAAATTGCTCCTTGAGAATAAGTCCTTTAATCCAGTCCTAATAAGGTGTTGACACCCTGGAAGAAAGCTCACCGAGTTAGTGGTACAAAAAATCAGGGCTTAATACCGTACGTATATATATAGTAGTCAAAGTGATAGGACCCAAAAAGGTATAATTTTCTTGCCGGCCTGAAACTTATACAGCTGAATTAGATGTCCCAAAGGATGAAAAAAATGCATATTATAAACTTGTAAACTGGAGTTTAACAAGATGGCGGCCATTCAAAGATGGCGGATTTACTTTTTTAATAAATTAGTCATATCTCGGTTGTTTTTTATCCAAATTTGCCAACTCTTTTTTTTTTGAATAGATAATTGTATTTTACAAATAAAGTTTTCTGACAATATTATCTGTGTGTGGCTTGGTTTTCTGTTTATTTAATAAAATATGTAAGAATTACAGGGCATTAATTGCTTTAATCCTGTATATCTCCTAAACTATACATTTCAGTTGAAATACACTAATTATATAAAAGATAGAAAATATTATAAGCTTTAAAATGGTATATGACATAAGGGGATTTAAAATACATATGCAAATATAAGAGGTGCAGAACTGCTGGAGGGCAGCGCTCGGTGCGATGTGGTGACGCGGGCCAGCCTCAGCATAGTCCGAGGCCTTATAGGCCGAAAATATTTCACTTCTGGCTACCGGTACCACATTTTGCTCGTTGTTTCTTCATCTAATTAACTTTTAAAATCCGCTGGGAGACACTCTCTCAGAGCTGCCTAACCCCCTGTGTTGTCATTAAGATGGCGGATCGGAAACTATACAGGGTTTGCTTTAAACGTTTGTAACTCCTTTACCTGGTGCTTGATTTTAACATTAAAGATGTCATTTTAAAGAACATAACCTATTTAAAATTCACCGTTATTATCAAGATCGTTAAGTATTTATTAGTCTGTTTGTTCAAGTGTTAATTCTACAAAATTTAGATTTGTTTCAAATTATTAAAAAAAAAAAAACGCTATTACTGTACTCGGTACGGTAAGACTTGGACCCGTGACCATAATAATTTTACTTAAAATTGGTTTATATACCTGAATTTAAGTAATCCAATTTGTTGCTTCATGCAACCAGTTTCAACTCCTTGGAGTCATTATCAGGCCGTTGGTACAAGGATAAAACAACCTCTTCATTTGATGGTCGTCATGACGTTCATCACACAAACGATAACATATACGGACATAGAACGGACAAAGGACACGAACATTTAAAAACACTAAACACAAAAGAGGGGTGCGATGCGTACCGGGCGGAAGTGAAGTCTAGCCAATATTTCACATTTGGCTATCGGTACAAAATTTTGCTCGTTGTTTCTTCAAGTAATTAATGGTGGAATGGTGCCCCCTTTTGTGTTTAGTGTTTTTTAAATGTCCTTGTCCGTTGTCTGTTCGATGTCCGTATGCGTTTTCGTTTGTGTGATGAACGTCATGATGACCTTCAAATGAAGAGATTGTTTTTTCCTTGTACCAACGGATGATGATGACTCCACGGAGTTGAAACCGGTTGCATGAAGCAACAAATTGGATTACTTAAATGCAGGTATATAAACCACTTTTAAGAATTATACAGTAATCCGGAGGCTAAAATCCATCAATAAAATAACTTTACGTTCAAACCAACCTAGCTACAATAAATATATTTTTTTAGAACTTGTATATGTATAATTTTGTATATTACCCTTTTGTAAATGTACAGATTTTTTTAGATTCGAGACCGTTTACACTGAAACTTTTTAAGTAACCCTTCGATTTTGAATAAATTGATTGTGAGTACGTGAGACAGTATTTACTTTCTTGAGTTCGAAAACCAGAGAAATTGGATGAAGGGAAAACTTCATGGTGTTTTAATTAGATTAACAAATAACATTTTTAGATTGATCTTATACAAGTTTTTTTTATATGCACAATTTTTTCTTTGAAACAGGACATTAAAAACTAAACAATTTGGTATTTTGAATTATTTTATTATGGTGCGGAGAAAATCTAGAAAACCTATTCTTCATATTAATTGTATGGGGAATAGGTATAAAGCGTTTTTACAACAAGTACTGTATTAATGAAAACTTAACATTTGATTTTACTAACTAATTTAGCTCGAAAGAGCAATTATTTTGCATTTTAAATGTTTTTTTTTATTTGGTTATTATAAGTATGTACCTCACTACCACAACTAAAGTCTTGCCAAGGGCCATTAACATTATTCATAAATAAGCTAGATAAAACAACTTGTTCATTCTCCTAGGGTAAACATAAGGGCTGAGTTTGTAGATTTACTATATAAGAGAGTACAAATTATAATTTTTTATGCAACTATTATTAGACCACAACGTCATCAAAAATGCCAAGTTTCATCAAAATTTATTTAGATACAAAAAATATATAACATGTTATATATACTCCATAGAAATAACATTATACACCGTACTGTGTTTAGCACTTTCGATAACTCGGAAACGGATTGACATAAAACCAAAATTTAAAAATCAAAATATTTGATTTGTTATAATAAAATTGGTTTAATGTCAATCCGTAAAATCTAAAGGATATTTTAAATATTTAAAACTCAGTAAAAACCTCTTCCCTTGATCCAATTTCTCTGGTTTTCGAACTCAATACAGAATGTACTGTCTCACATATTCATACTACATGAGTAGGGGTGCCCCCTACTTACATGTATTCAAAATCGAAGGGTTTCTTAAAAAGTTTCAGTGGAAACGGTTTCGTACCTAAAAAACTGTACATTTACAAAAGGGCTATATTCAAAATTATACATAAACAAGTTCTAACAAAAATTATATTGATTGTAGCTAGGTTGGTTTGAACGTGAAGTTATTATGGTTACGGGTCCAAGTCTTACCGTAACGACTACAGTATAGCGTTTTTTTTTCAGAGTAATTCGAAAGAAATCTGAATTTTTTTGTATTAACACACTTGAAAAAACAAATTAAAAAATATTTAACGATCTTGATAATAACGGTGAATGTTAAATAGATTATGTTTTTTTAAATGACACCTGAAATGACAAAATCAAGCAATAGGTAAAGGAGTTACAAACGTTTAAAGCAAACCCTGTATAGTTTCCAATCCGCCATCTTGATGACAACACAGGGGGTTAGGCAGCTCTGAGAGAGTGTCTCCCAGCGGATTTTAAAAGTTAATTAGATGAAGAAACAACGAGCAAAATTTGGTACCGGTAGCCAGAAGTGAAATATTTTCGGCCTATAAGGCCTCGGAATATGCTGAGGCTGGCCCGCGTCACCACATCGCACCGAGATCTGCCATCCAGCAGTTCTGCACCTCTTTTATTTGCATATGTATTTTAAATTCCCTTATGTTATATACCATTTTAAAGCTTATAATATTTTCTATCTTTTATATAATTAGTGTATTTCAACTGAAATGTATAGTTTAGGAGATATACAGGATTAAAGCAATTAATGCCCTGTAATTCTTATATATTTTATTAAATAAACAGAAAACTAAGCCATACACAGATAATATTGTCAGAAAACATTATTTGTAAAATAAAATTATCTATTCAACAAAAAAAGAGTTGGCAAATTTGGATAAAGAACAACGGAGATATGACTAATTTATTAAAAAAGTAAATCCGCCATCTTTGAATGGCCACCATGTTGTTAAACTCCAGTTTTCAAGTTTATAATATGCATTTTTGTCATCCTTTGGGACATCTAATTCAGCTGTATAAGTTTCAGGCCGGCAAGAAAATTATACCTTTTTGGGTCCTATCACTTCGACTATAGGGTGTTTACCACGGATTTATGTAACAATTAAAGAAAAGTTTATTTACAAATGTGAATAAAATTGTTTTAGTTTTTCATTTGCCATGTTTCAAAACATGACTTTCTACATAATAACTAATAAAACGAGTTCGCACGCAGCACGCTGACGTGAGGGAAGTGAATTTCCACATAAAAACTTTTAAAACTCAAACTCAGTGTAAAAACATACATTTGTCAAATTTTTATTGAAATCTGAAAACATTGATTTTTTGGCCGTTCTGATACTCCTGGTTTCATTTACTTGCAAAGCTGGGAATACAATTTTGAGCATTATAAGGTTAGGAGAAGGTCCATACAGGCTTGAAAGTAGGCGTGAGGTTGCTGGGAATAATAAAAGTACTTTAACAAAGGAATAACAGGCTTTTCTAGTGTAAAACCCCTATAAGACAACGTACTGTGTTTAGCCGATACACATTTTCTTTACTAACTCAATAAATATTTATGCTAGAATGACGAGAGTGGGCTTAAAACTTTCGCCTCTCTAATTCCCATCTTTTTAAATGCATTAATTTTACATCTGGGGCTTTTCTGACCCTTTTAGGGCTCAAAAACTCAAAATTTGAAAGATTAATCCCCAAAAAAGGGTTTAGAGTTTTCCGATTGTTTTGCCCAACAAACTTGTCCAACAGATTATAGAAAGGAACTTCCCTACCAAATTTGAAGTACATCGGACAAAAATGCGACCGCTAGAGTGCATACACATATATATAAAATGTTGAACGACCCCCCAAAACGTGTTCAGGGGGTCACGTTAGGAACTTCTATGGTGGTCCCGGGCTTAAGTTTCACCGTGCAGGTCATGCTAATAGTTCACTTTCCAAAGGAAATTCACTAATAACTACCTTACAAAGTGCAAACTCTGCTATATAACTGTCATTGACAAATATATAGGAATATGTTAAGTAAATGCTATATGTAAAATAATATTTAGGTTATGATTAAAACTAACTATACATAATTTTTCTTATTAATTTTACTAAACATAAAACTAAACTAGAAACTCTAAACATAAAATTATTTACTCTCACAGGTGAAACAATTCACTTAGAATGCCCTTCATATAAGAAATTATTTTTAAATAATTGAAATTTTAGGAAACACGCGATGACTTATACTGATAAATAGCTCTTCTACTTTGATCACATGTTTTCATCAGTAAGTCAATGAAGACAGAAAATTTATCTCTGAAAAGTTGTTACAGTGTTACAGGAACGGTACAGTGTTATCCTGATGAGTTCAGAAGATTTCATCGAAACATACTAAAAACGTTCACACAAACAATAGTTTGAAGAATCAAATTGCAATCTCCCAAAAGAAAAACCCGTAAGTATAGTGAAAAAGCGATAGGCCTACTGTAGGTAAGTAGAGATTTAACGAAATGTTAAACAAACTTTCAAATTAGTCACTCTAGTTGTGTTTGATTATTTATGTTAGTCGATTGACAATATTTTGTTTCATGGGGCAATATTCCAAACCGTGACGGGCTGCACCGAGTCCTCAGCTGTTTCCAAGATTTTTTTTATATTTTAACTTTTATTGATATCGATTAATAGTTCCCGTCAGGGGTAATCGGCTTTCGACTACGGAAGAGCCCTCTCTGGCTTGTCTAGGGGATGGCTGGCATACCCAGGGTACCCTAGCAAAACTGAGATTTCTAAGACCTTCCTTCAACATTTAGGTCTTAGCTCGCAGTATTCTTAATTCTTTTCTAGGCTACTTTCAAACCCTGTTCTTTTTCTTTGACCCCTTTCGGGTGTCTTTTACTTTTTCTGTCTTCCGGTTGGCCCCTGGCTCCCTGGGAGTGCTCCTTAACCAGTCCGGTTTGTTACTGGGCTCGAGCGGGGGCTGTTGTGAGCTTGCTATCCTGTGAGGAGAGTAGCTGAAGCTAGCCACTTCACCCCCTGATCAGGGAGTGCAACATGGATGCATGGTGTCCGACTAGCATTGCCAGGGGTGACCCCAGTAAGGTAAGGTTTCCGGTGCCGGGAAAACGGAGGTCGGCCTCAGGGAACTGGGGCGACAGCCCTGAGGCCGTCATGACCCGTTCCTGGCTACTCCTTGCTGCCCCATGCCGTACGATGTGCTAGCGACTAAAACGGATGAATACCATCGCCAATTAAGTGAGCAGAGAACCGAACCGGGCAAAGAAATTAACGCAAATCCACATTTGCTATGCGTTCTGCAATCACAGCGTAGCGCAGCCTGGCAAGCAGCATTGACAGTGAGTTCAGTCATGCCCCTGCGCCTAAAGGACCTGGGCTAGAAAGAGGACAAGGCCATGGACAATTTACAACTGATGAGAAGCGCGGCTGAAGAGTCAAGAGTATGCTGAAAAGTTACCGGCCTTGGATCCAAGGACGCTTGTTAAAGGATGCCGTCATTGCGGCCTGTGCATCAGGCAAACGGGAGTGGAGCCCCAGTGAGAGCTCTAGTGACCAGCCAAAGGCGGCTGACAAGAAGAACAAAAAAGAAGAAAAGAAAAGGTGAAAGAACCGTGGCGGAGGCTCCTCCGGCGATAGCGGTGACTGAACCTTGCCCGGGTGCCCTAAATATTGATGAAGAGAGCGCCATCGAAGAAAAGGAAGTAGTTCCTTTATCTCAGTAATGCGGACCTCAGCACGCTAGATCAGTAGAACGGTTCTCTCTCCCCGAAGTAATGTGACAAACGATTCCAGGTAAAGAAAAGTGTGGCATGAGGGGTGGGTTTACATAATAGCTTCAGATGGGTTAAGATTTAAACAAACCAGAGTGTGAGTAAACATATCATGTCATTACATAAAATCCAAGCAACATTTATTGTTGATTGTACCCACATTGTACCCAATCGTACGAGGGGAATAGATGTGAGAGATTTTCACTATCACTCTCGCACTACTTCCCCTACATGCCAAGCACTATGAACAGACCTGTACCTTAGCCACCTTTACCTGAGTTGTATTATTCATTTTTGTGTCGTGACGGTCACGTAAGTTGTCCTCTCAACCCGCGTGAAGGCCCTTAACTAGAAAGTAATACTTTCTGCACTTTATAAGTAAGGTTAAATGTATTTTTCGGTTGTGCCTTTATCGCGATAAAAGTGAACGAAATAATAAAAAGACTAAAACAATGTAGTTGGACCAAATTAAATACCACGATTTAACCCCCATAATGACGAGAGTGGGATTAAAACTTTCGCCCCTCTAATTCCCATCTTTTTAAATGCATTAATTTTACATCTGGGGCTTTTCTGACCCTTTTAGGGCTCAAAAACTCAAAATTTGAAACAACCGAAAATTCAGTCTGGTTATATAAGTAATGTGTGAGAACGGCTAATACCTCTCAAACCGCCTTTTGAAATACACGGGGGTGATATGGATGTTCCGTTCTGTACGGTGAATATTGAACAGAAAATACGAGTTTTTACAAGAAATGCAGCATCATTAAAGTAAACTGCTGCAACAAACAAGACAAACAATCATTCTCGTTAGGCATGCTGATTACAAATACCCCGTAGCAGCAAACCTGTGTAATCCATGAATTTCCAATGCATATATATGTGTATCTTAATATAACATAACGCCACACACCAAGTTTCACAAATATACATTCATAATTAAACGATTTATGGCATTTTAATTATTCTCCATAAGAATAACATGGCGGCTGAGTATGCAGGTTTGCTGAAGCAAGGAAACAAAAATGGGGTTTTATACAAATATCAATATAACTCAACTAGGTAAAGCCACAAACCAAATTGTATTAATTTATGTTCATAATTAAGGGAGATAACACTTACTTATTCTCCATAAGAATAACATGGGGCTGAGTACGCAGGTTTGCTGCTACGGGAACTATTGGCTAAAAAATGTTTTTCGTGCAAATATCAATAGATCACAACGATATGAAGCAATATACCAAGTTTCATCAGGATAAGTTGATAAATAAACAAGATATACTATTTTTCTTATTCTCCATAAGAATAACATTGGACAACGTACTGTATTTAGCACTTTAAATATCTCTGTAACGATTTGACGTAGAGCAATGATCAAAACACCAAATTGTGCGTCTTTTTAAACTGATTCCATTGGAAAAAACTAAAATTAGATTTTTTCAAAAATAATATGTAAAAAACTCAAAAAACCCTTTTTTGGGGTAAAAAACCACCCCAAAATACCCTTTCGGATAGGTCTATCTGTCTGGTTTTCGAACCTAAAGTCATAAATGCTGCTTTACACGTTTATACCAAATTTCGTCAAAATCGGATAATTTTTACGATAGTTATCGTGCTCGCGGACACACACACACACACACACACACACATACATGTATTCGCTCAATTGTGGAAAACACCCAATTGTAGCATCTTTCAGACGAAAGATA
Source organism: Allygus modestus (assembly GCA_963675035.1). Lineage (NCBI taxonomy): Eukaryota > Metazoa > Arthropoda > Insecta > Hemiptera > Cicadellidae > Allygus > Allygus modestus. The sequence continues at coordinate 510,224,910 of OY776111.1, forward strand.
CTGCGTTATCGACAATACTGTGGACAATATGTTCCACAACTCACTTTCCCGATACACACCGATTTTAGCCCTTACACACTAGAAAACAATTGTAGCAACGTGCCACAATCGTGCAAATTCCAACTTAGGTGTGTACTCCCCACCACGTCACGCCAGCGCTGTTGCCAGTTCGTGCCGGTGCGGCGGCGCGCGGTGCGGCGGCCAGCTTGGTGGTAACTTGCCTCCACTCCGTGATCTTTGTTGGCTCAGATGTTCGTTTTTAATGCTCTATTGATGCTTTTTGATAATTGGGCTACATGTTGTATATCATAATATATTGTTGAAATCACTGTATGTTAAATTATCTCTGATTTAAAATAGAAACCCATTTTTACGTAAATTGAACAGTAGGCCCTAAAACTAGTTAATATAGTATAGTATATATTATATTATTTAATAATTAAAATCATTGTAGAACTTTTATATTGTTATTAGTATTCGGTACTTATTTTAGCGAATTTCCCCTATAGGAAAGAAGTTACTACCGAAGTCGGCATGGTAAGATCTAGGCCCGGGACCATGATAACTTTTTGTTTTGAGGTTCCCAGATACCAAAAAAATCGTTTGTTCAAAAATATATTTATGTGTGTACGTGGGTACGATAATTCTAAAAAAATTATCCGATTTTTACGAAATTTGATACGAACATTTAAAGCAACTTTTATGACTTTAAGTTTGAAAACCAGAAAGATCGCTCCATCCAAAGGGGTATTTGGGGAGGGAGGGGATTTGTACCCCATAAATGTTTTTTTAGTTTTTTATACATAACATTTTAGTTTTGACTATTTAATTCAGCTTAAAAAAAACAAATTGCTATTTTGATAATTTTTCACAAAAGCAGTTTTGTTGCCGATAGTTCTCGTAGCAGCAAACCTGCGTACTCAGCCCCCATGTTATTGTTATGGAGAATAAGTAAAATTTTCTCTCCCTTAATTATTAACATAAATTAATAAAACTTGCTGTGTGACTTTACCTAGTTGAGCTATATTAATATTTGTATAAAAACCCCTTGTTTGTGTTCCTTGTTTCAGCAAACTTGCGTATAAATGTTATAAATCGCTTATTTATGAATGCATATTGATGAAACGTTTTATGTGACTTTATGTAGTATTAAGACACATATATATATATATATATATATATATATGCATTTGTAATTCGCTGAGTTTCCAGGTTTGGTACGACGGAGGTTTGCTACGACATCCATTTATATGATATGGATGTCTTGTAATGCATAAGGTGCATTTAAATGCTAAAATATTTTCAATGAGTATTTTCATGAGTAATGAGCGTAAAATTTGAATATAACTCAATAATTGTAAGTAAATAGTAAAACTAGTTTGTTGATCGGTTATCTGATCGCTTTGAGATACCGAAACAAGTTTATAATTCTCATGCCAATAAACAAAGGTGCAAAATGTGTTAACACCGAATGGTACGGATTTGGGAAAAAAATTTCCTCAGTAGAGGCAATATGGGGAGTCTGGGACAGCTGAAAAATAATTGTTTTTAAATCAGAAGTGACGTTTGAGTGACGTGGTGATGACGTATGTGTGACGAGAGGGTGTGATGACGTCACGGCGATGACGTATTGGTGTGACGATACACATACGTCATTGGATGTGAGGTAATGTGAAAGCGGGTGGATTTATATTAAGAAACGGTTTAGTTACGTCGGTTTGCGACTTGAAATGGCCAACCATCCATTTAAGTCGGTTTGCGACTTGAAATGGCAAACCATCCATTTACGTCGGTTTGTGTTATCTTATCTTATCTTATCTTATCTTATCTTATCTTATCTAATCTTAGATCTAGATCTTAGATAAGATAAAAATTTTTTCTGGGGGCTCCGCCCCCAGACCCCCGGCCTTGCTACGCTCCCAATCCCACGCCATAGAGTCCCCCTCCACTATTAACCCCCGCCACATTTACAGCTTAGCACAGAATCAAGCGTTACGATCCATTCACACTCCTGATCTTAGCCGCAACGCAACCATGGCTCGCAACTTACAACCGATCAAACGCCCTGCTGACTCTTCTGACGAAGACTATTCGGACGAAGAGGGTCACAGACGTCGCAGGAAACAGTTCAAGTTCTGCCAAACTAGACCGACGGCTGCAACTACTCCTGTGGGGAGAGCGACGATTATAATAAAGCGAGACATCTTCACTTACCGACAGATCAACCAACTCATGGACATCTTGGACCGCTACCGACACCTCGCCAATCAGATGATTATCGAAGTTAGTAGCGGAGATCACTTCCACCTCATCCTCCAAAATCAACACTTGGACACAGTCGACGCTAGCCTACGCCGACAACTACAACTACGACAAATTATTCGGGTCGTCGCTTCCATCCCCCCACACTAAATCCAGGACTCCACTCCTTCTACAAACGGCCTTTATCAAGGCCACCACTTATATCATTCGTTGTCAATCAGCCTAGCAACCATACATCATACTAAACCTACATTAAGTACATTTCAATCCAGATTCTCAGGACTTTGTCATTTAACATCAATCATTTTGGTGGCCTTTACAAAGGCCATTTTTACAAGTCTCAATTATTTTTACTTTCACAGTCTTAGACGATTCCTTTACAAGTATCAGCCTCACATCTTGTTACTTCTTTTACAGGAGGAGCATTCAACATTTTATGGACTTTGTCATTTATCCAACTTCAGTTTAGTGGCCTTTATAAAGGCCGTTTTAATAAGTCTCAATTTTACAACTTTCGCGGTAACAAAGAATAGTTATTCAGTTGTCGCTATGAATGTTTTAGGGGGACTTTAAATAATTATAATTTATATTCTCCAAACATGTTCAAACGTGTTCAAGGTCATTTTAATACTTTAAAAAAAAGGATCTTGACTGTGGCGGATTGCCCTGCCGACCAGTCAAGAAGGGTCAGTTCATTCGTGGCGGTTTGCCCATGCCGACCGATTGAACTGCTTAGGGTATGGGTGGACCGCAGAACTCCACACTGCGCGAACCACCCGGGTTTGTTTTTGGGGTTGTGATGGGAATAGGGTAAGGGACAGAGTTTAACTTGTACAAATCAACAAATTGTGTTAGTGTTAGTGGGAAACCAGCGAAGCCATGCAAGACAGAAAAGGATTGTACAGAGAAGAATAAGAGATCGGCGCTGAGCTTAACGAAATCCAGATCCATTGCCCACCGCACTGTTCACCCAACGCCCGGAGCAGTGCTGACCACACAGGGGGACTTGTCTCAGGCCTTGTGTGACGCAGAAGGTGTTGACTCCGCCTCGGGACCCGGCGGAGATCAGCGTAGAGATGCCGGCCGATAGCAAGTGAGACCTACATATGTGGTGCTCGCTATATCACAGAAGTTCCAAGCCCGGGGTACCACTGCAGGGATTGCGGTACTAGGAGACCTCCGTGGATGTTCAGCTTCTCTCCGATGATCTCCGCTGTGCCCCGCTTCTCTGGAGCTGCTCTGGACTGGTCCCGTGTCTGCATGCCGAATGATTCGAGTGGAACGAGCGTCCCGGTTTTATGAACTTTTCCGCTGAGTCAGCAGAAAATAACCTCACCTCATTGGTTGAACTGTTTGACCAATGAGAAGCCGGCTTGTGCTAGTGAGTATACCGCTGTTCTTAAGCGAATCACTTTTGCTCACCCTTTCGTTACGGACGCAACTGCATCATGTTCAGGAAGCAGACCCGGCCTAAGATGTTTGACATGCCTCGTCGGGAACCATCGTTCCAGCTTTCCAGCTCCAGGCCCCACAGTGTCACACCTCGGTCATCACTCCGGCAGCCTCGTCAACGTCCAGCTCCAATCCCAGCCCCAAAGAGCGAGTCCGTGACAGGGCAGCCTCGTCAACGCCCGGCTCCAACACCAGCGTCAAAGAGTAGACCCGTCGATGTAATGCCTCGAAGGGTAAACATATCGACTTGTGCCCGGGAACCGTTCTCTTTACTTAGAGAAATTCTCTCGGACAAGACGAGGGATCTGGAACCTGAGAAGAACTATACGGCCCAGATCCCTGTTATCGATGAGCCGAGGGAGATTCGTCGGCCGAGCTTCGAACCGGCATTCCCTGGGTTCAAGCTCCACCGCCTGTGGAAACTGCAGCCGGGACTTTATTGTCTGCTCGGATGGGACAAGCCTTCGCGGGAGCTTTTGTTGCGCCACCGCAACTTTGTCTTTAGAAGTTACCTGCCGAATGGAGTGATTGAGCCACCGTACGAGACATTAAAGACCTACTTGGAGGTCGGGAAGCCGGAAGATGGGCAACGACGTCGGCGTGTCACCGTCCAATGGGTGTCACTGTAAACAATGACACTGATAAAAACGGCCTTTTTAAAGGCCACCAAAAATTTCAATCGTTTGACACTCAGTAGCGTAAAACATATATTTTGTTTTACCCCCAGTCTTACTCCTGCTGTAATGAAGTTTTATTATAAGTCCCATGAGGTTTCAATAAAGTTTGTTGGTATTTTGTACGGTACGGTACTTAGTTACCGACTTCAACAAATATGGTTTGACCGAGAATTTTAATCGTTCCTCTGTCAACATAGTTTGTTCAAATGGGTAAGCGCTTGGACTGGGACATTAAATAATTAAAATGGCCTTTCTCAAGGCCACTAAATAAAACGCTGAGTCAGTGTTATTAGTGCGCACCAACAGGAGACCTGCAGCGTATCCTATACGGTACGTAGCGTCGCACCTTAGAGACCAATGATTAGTGGGGCTCAGGACATCCTGCTTGAGCTGAGGAGAGAAGATGGAAACTACGGTGGAAGAAATCTTCGCTGAGATGATTGAGCGACGGGCTCCACTAGCACCGATATCCTCACTCCGGCCGCCTCGTCAACGTCCAGGAGCCTCGCAGAGGCGTGTTCACTTCGCTTTGGACTGTCCAGCTCCGAGACCAGTGGCAAGGAGCAATCCTGTCACTGTAATGGATTGTGTTGCGGCTACTCCACGGCGAAAGCTTCAGAGGCTGGAGCGGCGCTTCTACACTCCACTTGGGCAACTACGCCATGGCGAACAGAATCGACGGTTGTGGCGGATGAAACTCGGCCTGTACGAATTGCTATTTTTCGTACGCCAGGATGGTGAGGCTACTCTGCGGGAGGTTGGTTCCTTGGAGCTGACGAGAGTTCGCCTGCCAAGGAGAATGGAGTGGCCGTGGAAGTCGACGCATCTGAAGATTCACGGGCCGGGGGAGGACCCTTCGTATCCCAGAGGGAAGGCCGAATGGGTCCGTCGCTAGATCATCTCAAAAAACGGCCTTTTTAAAGGCCACCAGATTTTTCAATCGTTTTTGAACTCATGCATTTGCAAAGTTTTATTATAAGTCCCATGACATACTGGGTGTTGGTAATCTGTACGGTACGTATTTGCCGACTCTAAATAATATATTTTGACCGAGAACTTTGTTCATTATTCGGTCAACACAGTTTATTTAGTGCGCTTAAAATAAATGTTATGGGGCTTAACAGCCATAGCTTGGAGTAAAGAATAAAATGAGTTGTGTTTGCAAACACAAACAATTCCACGTTTCTAACATAGAGTTACAGTCGGGCTAAGATTGGAGATACGTAGTTGCCGACTCTAAATAATATATTTTGACCGAGAATTTTGTTCGTTATTCAGTCAACACAGTTTGTTTAATGTACCTAAAAACAAATGTTATGGTGCTTAAGAGTCATAGCTTTGAGTAAAACATAAAATTGCTTTCAAACACAAACATTTGCAAGTTTCTAACGTAGAGGCACAGTCGGTCCAAGATTGGAACATAAAAACGGCCTTTATCAAAGCCACCATTTTTAGTACTTAAATTCAACTGACCAATAGCAGAAGAGTGCTGTGTCAGCAACGCCTATATAATGAGAGAGTAGTGCGATGTTTCCTCATTCCTCCACTGAGCTGATTGCTGATCTGATCTCCAAGTCATGGACTCTTCTGAGACTTCTGCAGCTGTAGAATCCATCCTGGCTGAGAACAAGGTGAAGTCTATCTTCGATCCGCCGGACGCACCTTCTACATCCACAAGCGTGGTTTCGCCGCCAAGTCCCCTGCACTTTGGAGCACCGACAGCAGAGTCATCGGATGAAGATAATAGGAAATTCATTTCTAAACATGACCCCTTCGTACCGAAGGCAACTTCATCCTCCAGCACACCAAGAATATCATTGAAGAAGACACCACGGGTAAGAAATGCGCCCAAGTGTACCCACCAATTTAAGAGAGGGCCGAAGAAGGGTGAAGTGTGTGCAGTCTTCTGCAAAATAGGAGAAACGTTCTGCGCTAAACACAAACCTGCAGAGAAAAAGCCGCCAGCATCTAGTTTTGACTTTGAAACTATAGCTCAGGAGGGAAAATTCCGAAGATTGAAAGTTTCCAGAAAATATAAACTCCTACAAATTAAAGAGCGCAAAGTAATTTTGGAAAACAGCGGAAGAATCCTAAAGGTAAGACTGCCTGGATATTTGCAACCAATACCCAAGACTGGGTCATACTTAGTATTTCAAAGGGCGGGCAAAGGCGAACTGGCAAAGGCGATGTGGGAGTGCGTCTAGATTGGATCAGCAGCTCAGAAACGGCCTTTTTCAAGGCCACCAATTGTTTCACTCGTTATAGTACTCACAGTGTGCTAACTCTGTTGTCTTTCACAAACAAAGTATATTATGTAAAATCCTACAACATAATTAACCTACATTGCGTAGCTTTCCTTCCAGTCAACAATGGTCGAGACCAGTCGTAAACCTTGGTGGAGAATTCAAAACGGCCTTTTTAAAGGCCAAAAATTGATTAACTCGTTATAGTACTCACAGTGTGCTAACTCTGTTGTATTTCACAAACATAGTATATTATGCATAATCCTACAACATAATTAACCTACATTGCGTAGCTTTCCTTACAGTCAACAACGGTCGAGACCCGTCGTAAACCTTGGTGCAGAATTCAAATACGGCCTTGTTAAAGGCCAGCAAATGATTAACTCGTTATAGTACTCACAGTGTGCTAACTCTGTTGTATTTCACAAACAAAGTATATTATGCACAATCCTACAGCATAATTAACCTACATTGCGTAGCTTTTCTTACAGTCAACAACGGTCGAGACCAGTCGTAAACCTTGGCGGAGAATTCAAATACGGCCTTGTTAAAGGCCAGCAATTGATTCACTCGTTATAGTACTCACAGTGTGCTAACTCTGTTGTTTTTCACAAACAAAGTATATTATGAGATGAAATAAACAGATAATGCAGGCTGCAGACTGAATTAATATTTACAACTCTAGTTTCATCGATTCTTTGCATTCAAAACAAGATTTTGTTTGTTTGTTTGTTAGGTTGACCTTGAAAATAATAAAAGCATTGTCAGCAGTTAAGATAAGAGACTGCTGAAAAGCATTGTCAGCAGTTAAGATAAGATACTGCTGAATATGCAGTAGTTATTACTATAAATAGAGGCGTTCTGTAGAGTTGATCACATCCATCTGCGACGTTTACCTGACAACATGGTCTACGAGATTGTTCACCACCAAACAGCGAGAAGGGTTAAACGCTCTCCTCTGTGGCTGAAAACATTCTACCTCCGTGTTCCGATTTATTGGACGACGGAGATAACTCAAGAATGCGACTTGTGGAGAGTTTCTGAGGCTCTAGACAGTATCAGGGCCGACTGCCGAGCGACTACAATTAAATTGACAACGTCCGACGTAGGGTTCTGGATGGCGCCTACTCCTCTGGAAGATGACTTACCCTTCAAGACCAACGTCATCAAAGACCTGAAGCGTTTGCTGCGGCTTGGCCAAAGGGTGACTCTCACCGTCATCGTTTCTTGAGGACGTATCCTGCAGACCCACAACGCCATCTCAAACTCCACCTTCTGAGGGCAACTACAAACGGCCTTTTTCAAGGCCACCATGAATTTCACTCGTTTTAACTAAGCTAAGCGTCTTATTTGAACCATACCAATTATTTATCTTTTCGATTATTAATGTTTCTACTAATAATGAAATTAATAATTAGCAACACATGGTTTTTAAAATTTTTAGTTGTACAAAACACATGGTGGTTTCTTAATTTTACCTCAACTAACAATTGAAATTTATGATATTAAGTATGCACAAGTGTATCTCTCTCTCTCTCTTTCTATATATATATATATATATATATATATATATATATATATATATATATATATATATATATATATATGTTTTGAGATCAAAACCTATGTTTACGGTTTTTCTACCATAACTTAGCACTTTTTTTACTGACTAAAACCTAATGCTCTTATTCGTTGTTTATTTTTGCTTGCTCATCACAAAATTCCCCTATAAATAAAGGTAAATAGTAGTCACCGGTCATTCATATCCTATCTACCATCATGGCACCACTAGACATCCCTCACCACTGGAAGCAAATTGGAGAAATAATTGAAAATGTCTTACAGGAAGATGTGGAGGAGATTGAAGATACTAGCGACTCCGAAGACCTGACCAACTCCGATGACAACACATCATCACTAGATGTCTCTGACATAGAAGATGCAATAGCATTTGTTCTTCACGAGGATTATCCGGAGTCAGTCGCCGACAGTATTGAATGTTATCTCCTGTCCGAAGATGAGGATGACAACAGGACTCCTGTCCTACGTGATGTTCCCGATGCAAGGCGGAGACTATTCGATAGTTCCAGTGGTGAGGAAGACGATGATGGCGTTGCATACCTGAGCGACTAATTAGAGAAGTCTGTTTCAAACGGCCTTTTTCAAGGCCACCAATTGTTTCAATCGTTTTAAAACTCAGCCGAATTCGCAATGTTTTTTTTTCCTTAAACTAAAAAAGCCACAAGCAGAGTATAATAAACGAATGAAAAAATGGTAGCCGTTAAAACGGCTGTTTGGATGTGTTTTTCAACTGTATAAAGGGTTTATTGTTCAACAATGATGTCATCATCTGATAGATAATCTGCCCCTACTAATCTTTCTAATGCAGCCATTACTTCTCTGGATTGGATAGTTGTTCTGCTTGATACAACGTTAACCTGTACTGGTTGATCATCACTTTCTTGTCTTTCCGTGGGTGTAAATGATAATTGAAAAGGTGGTGTTGTGGAGGATATATCTGGGACCTGTATAGGCTGCTCCATAATTATGTTGTGGTTAGTAAGCTTATAGCAATACTAATTTATAATTTCATTTATGTTTACTTTTTAAATGAATGAACCAATGGCAATGAAAGTGATGATGTTAGCAAAAATATAAACCAATAGTAATTCAATGCTGAGGTCAGCATTTGCTATAAAACTAGAACATGTGAAAAATGGCTCTCAATACTACTTTTGGAGCAGTCTATAACACACTGAGAAATTTATTCAATCACAATGTACTATTGTCAACGTTGTAATGAAGATTTCATAAATGAGGATTTATATATATATCACTGTGAAATTTACCATAATGCTACTAATAATGCATTATCCGATTGTGAAGACCATCCCGATTTCTTACACTTCCTTGCTGACACTGAACACTCTACACGGCAGAGCAGACCAAGCGTAATTGCATATGCACCTCCTAGCAAACAAAACTCAGTGGATCCTGAAGATGAATCCTCACCCTCTACTTCTAGAGGGACTGCGAACGAAGATGCAACGTTGGGAGTCAACATTTTAGTGGAGGCGTTTGACAGATCTGTCGTTCGACATTACAGAATAAATAACATCAATACACTTGAACTACAAATATTTCTGACCCTCGTTAAAGATGTTATAATTGCAAAATTAAATTATGAACTTAACCGTTTGAATTTCATTAAATTTGGATTACTATTGGACACAACATTTAATAATGTAGAAGGAGAAATATCCAACAGAGGGTTTCTTTCTAGAAACCGAACTATCATGGAGACGTCAAATTTAGATGAAATAGTTGATGAATGTTTACAAGAATTGGTGCTTAAAATAACTAAACATGAAGCTCGTGGATCCGGATGGTCCTTGCTCAATGTAAACAACCTGGATTTACGAGTTCATAAACGTGGATACGGTGAACGTGGCAGCAGTTTTATTCCATTGCCAGCAAAGATTAAAGATAATAAATCATGTATTAATGTTCAAAACAATGACAATGAATGTTTCAGATATTCCATGTTGGCGAAATTTCTTGTTCATGAAGGTGTCCAACATCCTGAACGACCGAATAGAAGATATCAAGAACTAAATGGTAGATATAAATTTAATGGATTAAACTACCCAGTGTCATTGTCTGATATAGGAAGTTTTGAAAAACGTAATGCAGGTGTATCTGTTAACGTGTTTGGACTGGACAGAAGAAACAATGTGTACCCGTTAAAAGTGGTACCACGTGAATTGACTGACCATACTGATTTACTGTTACTAAAAGATGAAACTGTTTCACATTATGTGTACATAAAAGATTTCACTAAGCTCATTCACTATCAGCTCACCAAAAGAAAGTCACCAATAACAGTGTGTAAAAGATGTTTCTGTTTTAAAAATATCTCTATAAATAGAGGAGGTCGTAGTTGGCTGACGGAACACTCTAAACTTTGTGGAGATCATGCAGCAGCAAAAGTTATCCTTCCAACTCTGAATAGTTCTATTCTAAAGTTTAGAAATATCCATCACCAGTATCGCATCCCAATTGTAATTTACGCAGATTTTGAATCGTCATTGATACCAGTGGAAAATGTGGATCCTGACGCAGCAGACAGTAGGAAATACCAAAAACACGAGCCAAACAGCTATTGTCTTTTGGTAAAATCAACACTTTCATATGAGCATCTTCGGCACTACGATATTCCAACGGAGCCAAAGCTTTACCGTGGGGAGCAAGCTGCAACACGATTTGTTGATGATCTATATGATATTGCTGAAAAAGTATCTACCCTCTACAGTTACATTGTTCCTATGGAAACTCTCACTGACCTTCAAGAACTATGTCATCAAATGGAGGACATTTGTTACTTGTGTAAACAGGAGTTTTCTGAGGACAACATCAAAGTGCGTGACCATGATCATTTGACAGGAGCCTATAGAGGAGCAGCTTGTAACGCCTGCAATATCAACTTTAAGCTACCTAACTTTATACCGGTTGTATTACACAATTTAAGTGGATACGACGCACACTTTATTATTCCAGAACTTGGACGAGACAAAGGACAAATTGACGTATTGGCTCAAACGACAGAAAAATTTATTAGTTTTTCAAAGAAAGTAAAAAATATAAAATTAAGGTTTATAGATTCCTTAAGGTTTATGCCATTCAGTTTGATGACACTCTCTAAGAATCTGGAAAGAGATGACTTAATTGAAACGAGGAAGCTGGTTCCAGAATATAAGATGGAGCTCGTATTAAGAAAAGGAGTGTTCCCGTACGACTACATAGATTCCCTTGCCCGATTTGACGAGACTGCGTTACCTCCACCAGAAATGTTTTACAGTAAACTCAATGAATCTCCAGTAGATCCAGAAGATTATGAGCATGCTGTCAAGGTATGGAAGGAACTTAATATGTCGACGCTCGGAGATTATAATGATTTTTATGTGAAACTTGATGTAACTCTCCTTTGTGATGTAATGGAGGAATTTAGAAATTCCTGTTTGTTAGCTTACGGACTGGATTGTTTCTATTACTTCACATCTCCGGGGCTGGCTTGGCAAGCTATGATGAAGGAAACTAAATGCGAACTCCAACTTTTAACTGATATTGACATGGTTCTTATGGTTGAAGCTGGTGTTAGAGGAGGGCTCACACAATCGGTCACACGATATGTCAAAGCCAATAACAAACATCTTCAAAATTATAACTCCACTAAAGAATCAGTCTACCTAGGCTACTTCGACGCCAATAACCTTTATGGATACGCCATGTCAATGCCATTACCTTTTGGCGGATTTTGCTGGGTTGATTCTAATGTTTTAGGAGACATTATGATCATCCCGAAGTTCAGCGATATCGGATACATATTGGACTTTGACTTCGAGTATCCTCAGCACCTTCACGACCATCATTATGACCTTCCTCTATTACCAAGGTCCGAGGTTCCTCCAGGAGGCAAATATTCAAAGTTGATGACAACACTTGAAAATAAATCTAATTACATTGCACATTATTGGATTGTACAGCAAGCAATTGAACTAGGAATCAAAATTGTTAAAATCAACCGAGTGCTTCAATTTACACAAAAGACCTGGCTAAAACCGTATATAGAATCGAATACTTCAAGAAGAGCAGCTTCCACATCAAGTTTTCACAAAGAATTTTACAAACTGATGAATAACGCCGTCTATGGGAAATGTCTTGAAAACAAAAGGAATCACATGAATTTGAAACTTGTTTCTGATGAAAAGAAAATGTTAAAATTAGTTCAAAAGCCTAACTTCAAAACATCTATCATAATAAACGAAAATCTTGTAGCTGTATGCATGAACAAAACAAATGTTGTCATGGATCGACCTCTTTATGTAGGAATGTGTATACTTGATATTTCAAAGACCCATATGTACGACTTCCACTACAACAAGATGGTTGCCTTTTATGGACGAGATCGAATTGGAATTAGCTACATGGACACTGACGGGATCGTATATTGGATCAAGACACTTGACATGTATGATGACCTTAGAGTGTTTCCTCACAGGAATGATTTTGACTTCTCCGACTACCCAGTCAACCATCCGACATACGACAACTCTGTTAACAAGAAGGTTTTAGGAAAGTTCAAGGATGAAACTTGCGGAGTACCACTTGAAGAAATTGTCGCCCTCATGTCGAAGATGTACGCGTTAAAATTAATGACAGATAGAACAGCGAATGTCACATCAACAGTTGCAGCGGATGAGGATGAAGCAGGGATTATCAAGAAGGCAAAAGGAATAAAAAAGATGTACATAATTAAAAAAATGAAATTTGAACATTACTACAACTGTTTATTCAGAAGAGTTGGGTACAGTGCATCTTTTAACACAATCCGGAGCTTCAATCATAATTTATATAGTATAACTGTGAAAAAGAAGTCATTGGCAGACAAAGACGACAAACGTGTGATCCTTCAAAACAACATCCACACACTTCCTTATGGACATTATTCATTAACATAAATTGATTAAGTGCATCATCATCCTGAGAAGTAAACTGGTGGAAGATCTATAAAATGCTAATTAATTAAGTATATGTTAAATAAAGTTTTTAAAAAGCCACTTCAGTGGCCTTGACCCAGTTTTCGTGTGTTTAGAATAAGCAATTTTTTAAATTAGCAAAAACTACATTACTTATTTAACATTTAGCCTTTTTTAATAAATGAAACAGTTTTATAGTTCAGTTACTAAACGATTGGAGGATAAAGCGAACCGATGGACGAGAGAAAATCCATCGTTGAAGAACTTCACAAACCAGTTCGAAGAAATTTTCCTAGAAGATCAACGGTCGTGAAAGGCATTCATGACCTATATCAAGCGGACCTTGTAGAAATGAAACCGTACAGTAGGATTAATAAAGGTTTTAGGTACATTTTAACGGTTATTGATTGTTTTACAAAAGTAGCCAGTGCAATTCCACTGAAAAACAAAAGTGGATCGTCTATTACAGAAGCAATGAAAGAAGTACTTCAGGCGATAGGGAAACGTATAAAAAATCTGCAGACAGACGATGGTACAGAATTTTTTAACAAAGATTTTTCTGATCTAATGAGGAAAAATAAAATAAATCATTATTCAACTTATAGTGAAAAGAAAGCCGCTATTGTAGAACGTTTCAATCGCACTTTGAAAACTTCAATGTACAAGAAATTTTCAGAAAGAGGCACCTATGTATGGTATGATATTCTTCCTACTTTAATAAAAGATTACAATGATAAAAAACATCGTACAATAGGTATGAAACCAAATCAGGTGAATAAAGCAAATGAATCTAAAGTTTTGAAACGCATAAAGAAAAGTACCAAACCAATATTAGATAAGAAACCACCCAAAAAATTTGCAATAGGAGACAATGTGAGGATATGTAAATATAAACAGATCTTTACCAAAGGTTACCTTCCGAATTGGACAAACGAGGTTTTCACAGTGCATCGAGTACAGCCTACTATTCCTGAAACTTATATTTTAAAGGATGTTAAAGGAGAGATACTGCAGGGAGGGTTTTACGGACATGAGTTGTTAAAATCCAAGACTGGCAATGTTTATTTGGTTGAAAAGATATTAAGAAAAAGAGGTAATAAACTTTTAGTGAGATGGTTGGGATTTGACAAGAGCGAAGATACTTGGATAGACAAAAAGGACCTACTTTGAAATAAAAAATCAGTAACGGGACAGCATTTGAGAAGACTGTTTATGCAGTAAATAAATTATGGAAATTATCTGCCAGAATGAAAGACTTGATATTAACAATATTGATTGTTTGACACCGGATATTTTTGATAATGAGGTAAGTAAACATGGCTGTTTATTGCCTAACACAATGAGGTGTATTATTAGTGGGCCTTCAAACTGTGGAAAAACCAACGTTGTTTTTAATTTAATAACAAAACCAAACGGCTTAAGCTTCAATAATGTTTATATTTTTTCCAAATCTCTAAATCAACCAAAATATTTATTATTGGAAAAGATTTTGCATGATGTACCCGATGTTTCATTGCATAAATTTGACGCAAGTAGTGAGATTATAGAGCCTAACAATGCTGAACCGTATTCAGTTTTTATTTTTGACGATGTTTCTTCTGAAAATCATGATAGGATAAGAACATACTTCTCTATGGGTAGACATAATCATATTGACTCTATTTACATAGGTCAAACATATAGTAAAATTCCGAAACAATTAATTAGAGATAACGTAAACTTTTTAATTGTTTTCAAGCAGGATGAAAAAAATCTCAAACATATATACAACGATCATGTTGGTGCAGATATGTCATTTGAAAAATTTCGAGATGTGTGTGGGAAAGCTTGGAAAGAAAAATATGGGTTTTTAGTTATAGATAAAGAAAGATCTATGACAAATGGTCGTTACAGAATAGGGTTCGATGGATTTGTTTTATTACATTGACTTCTGCCTATAACAAATTCAGTATTTGTGGTGAAGGCGTTGAGAACAGTCGGAACTAATAATGTCGAACCAGGAGGAGTTGCTTAGTGAAATAAAAGTCCTAAGTGACTCAATACGGAAGAAAAACCTGCTACTAAAAGAAGGATTGATGGCTAGAAATAAATATTTGGAGGAAACCTTCAAGCCCATTGTCGAACCCCTGAATAAAATAAATGATAAAATGACCAAATCGACTCTACTAGATCAAGAAGTAAAAGAACGAGATAAAAATATCGTTAAACAAGATGAAACTTCAGGAACATACGGATCAGAATCTGGGTCAGAATCATTTAGCAGAACGAGTCGTTCAGGAGAAGAAGAAGAAGAA
Source organism: Allygus modestus (assembly GCA_963675035.1). Taxonomy (NCBI): domain Eukaryota; kingdom Metazoa; phylum Arthropoda; class Insecta; order Hemiptera; family Cicadellidae; genus Allygus; species Allygus modestus. Next base: position 510,240,374 of record OY776111.1, read on the forward strand.
GAAGAAGAAGAAGAAGATAAAGAAGATGAAGAAGAAAGTAAATCCGATATTGAAGGTGAAACAGATCCTTTAGAACCAACAGAATCCCCCACAAATATTAGTATTTTAAGTAAAGAAATTGGCAAAAAAGGACCTCTTTCACGAAATTATATACTAAAAATGCTACATGGTGCACATAAATCGAGTAAATACCACGTGTATGGAGCACGCTTGGAAAAAGACGGTCTTCGTATGGGGGATAGTATGCTAGAGATAGATGACAAAGATAATATAACAGTTAAAGACCAAACTTTTAAGGGTACCGCTGGACTGTTTGAATTGATCTTTAAACCCTCTCCAAAAAAATATACTAAGAAGGATTTGAATGATTTTAAAAACATATGTATTTTAACCAACTCCCATAGAAAAGGTTATTCACATAATACACCTATTCATAGAAATAGATCGGAGAAGTATAGAGAAGTTATTTCAAAGCTGTTTTCTAGTATTAGAGGAAAACGTCCGAAGGCTAAGGGTAAAGGAATGTCGATGAAATCGGTGTATGATACAAATATTATATACTATAATAATGTGAATAAGCTGGTTGACAGAATGCGATTAATATATGAATCTATACAGGCTGGGCATAACGGATTGGATAACGAAATGATTGCTTTAACGGAAGAGTTAAAAGGTCGGGGATACATAGCTTAAGTATTCAGTCTAAAGATGAGTGTTGATAAGTTCGGTCGTCATGAGAGCTCTTTGGTTCGAGAGGTTTTGAGAGGTCCACCTGGAGAAGGTTTTCAGTTGACTCGAGATGGAAACTATGATCTAAGAAGGAAACGTTTGTGCAATATTGCAGATCCTATTAACAAAGATGAAGCAGTAAACCTTGGAACAATTCGTACATTTACATTAAATTGTGAGACAAATGACACCATGTTTGATGCTAAATATAAAAGAATTATACATGTGGCAATTGCAGAAAAAGATACAGATGCTGTGAATAGGCGATTTGTTTTGGAAGAAATAAAGCAATTAAAACAAGATATTTACCAAAAAATCGACAAATTACAGTCTATGGTGATTCTTTTCACCTCTTCGAAGAAGGAAAGTCGGGGAACACCTTCAAACAGTGTAAACGCAATATATGATACAAACAGTGATGCAGAAGAGTCATTATCACTGCCAGACGTTAGAGTAATCTAATGAAGTAAGGTGTTAAAACAAAAATAAATTATCATACATGGAAGGAAGACGTTCAGTAGTGAACTATCACTCATGAAAAGAGGACGAGGACTCACTAGTAGCGCAGTGTCTCTTTTTAAAAAAGCATTTTCCACTTTACCTACAGGTGCATTAATAAACACAGCTGTTGACGCACTTCCAATTGAGCTACATTTGCCTGGAGGTTATCAGTATTGTGGTCCAGGTACGAAATTGCGAAAGCGTTTGGTACGAGGAGATCCTGGAATAAACAAATTGGACGAAGCTTGCAGAGCACACGATATTGCATATTCAAATTACTCAGATTCGGAAAGAAGATCAATTGCAGATAGAGCTCTTGCTGAAAAAGCTTGGCGGAGAGTAAAATCAAGTGACGCAAGTGTTGGTGAACGAGCAGCTGCATTAGCAGTAACTGCAGCCATGAAAGCCAAAACAGCAGTTGGAGGAGGATCGAGGAGAAGAAAAACAAACACACGTCGCAGAAGAAATATTTCCGGTGGGGGCACTAGTAAAAGAAGGAATACTAATAAGAGAGTTAATCGTAAGCGAAAAAAGTGTTCAAAATGTTCAAAAAAAAAGGTAAACGGAAGAGGTTTATACCTAAGACCATACCGTGCATATTAAATAAAAACAAATCAATTTTGCCGAATAAACCTTTGAACAACGAGGAACTTGAACGGTATGCATCATGTTTAAAAATCCCTTTTTTCAGAGGGGTGTTCATGCGAAACGGATTGCCAAGAAAAATCTGGAAAAATGAAGCCGCAATTGTAAACCTTGATTATGCTAATGGTGCTGGGACACATTGGGTTTGTTATAAGAAAATATTTGATTCTGTTTTTTATTTCGACAGTTTTGGGAATCTTCCACCTCCTAAAGAGTTACAAGTGTATTTCGGTGCAGTACCTAACGTAGTTTTCAATTATGATAGAAAACAAAGAGAAGACACGTCAGTATGTGGACATTTATGTTTGGAATTTCTAGCCACAAGTGTCAGTCAACTGTAAGATGTCGTCTTGTACTGTAACAGTTAGTGGTTCAACATCAACTTTACGAAGTACATTATTTCCACCATTACACCTGAGAGATGATAGACAGTGGGAAATTGCACTTTTGGATTTTACTACTTACAACTCAATCCCAAACATAATAGAAGGTGTTAATAATAAATTTCACTACGTGAGAAAGAAAAATACTGAAGGTCTGGCTGATGTACGTGAATTCGTTGAGATTAAAACTGGTGCTTATGAAATAGCTGACATAAACAGAGAACTTCAAAATAAGTTAGGAAAGGATGTAATTGAACTAAGAGCGAATAATAACAATTTAAGAAGTGAAATAAAATGCAAGTTTTATATGGATTTCACTCTACCAGCATCGATTGGTCCTTTACTTGGTTTCCCATTATACAAGTCGGTTCTTGAACCAAATATCTACCATACAAGTCCAAAAACTGTGAACATAATTAAAGTTAATACTATAAATATCACGTGTAACATAGTTCAAGGGGCTTATAAAGATGGATCGAACCAACATATTTTACATTCGTTTTATCCAACCGTTCCACCTGGATTTAAGATAATTGAAAAACCTCATAATCTGATATATCTTCCATTAAACTCCACTCATATTTCAGACATCGTATTGAACGTACTAGATCAAGACGGTGACATCGTGGATTTCAGAGGAGAAATTATTACTGTACGTTTACACATTAGACAGGCACCGTAAAAGAACGATGGGACTTGAATTTACATATAACACTAAACAAACATCAGACAATTCTAGTATATCTCCTAACGTAGAGAGGTTAACTAGAGAGAACATTAAATTTTTAGAAGGACTTGGTTTCAGAGTCAATGATAATGGACATACTGGATATAAAACATGGACCGGTTTTCGACGAAACGTTGTGGGAGAAGGAGCTTCACACTCACAACCCTTACGCTTCATCGAAATTAGGAAATAATGATGAGATCCGAATTCCAATACAACATCAAGATGCATATACTTTACCGTCTGAAAGCTATATTTATATTGAAGGAAGGGTTTTGGAAAAAGATGAAAATACAACATCAAAAGTACCATTCATAAATAATCCAATGGCCTTTTTGTTTGAAGAAATCCGGTACGAAATATCTGGCATTGTAGTAGATTCGACTAAAAAAGTCGGTATAAGCAGTACGCTTAAAGGGTTGGTTTCTTTATCACCTAATGAAACGAACGCTTTAAAAACAGCCGGATGGATATTACCAACTACGACCAAAATAGTACCTAATTCAAGTGGTTATTTCGACTTTTGCGTTCCGTTGCGGCTCTTACTAGGATTCGCTGAAGACTACAGAAGAAGAATAATTAATGTCAAACAAGAATTGGTTTTACTGCGATCATCCTCTGATGTGGATATTATACAAGCTGATAGCGGAACAACTCCCACAACACTTGAATGGAAATTGAAGTTAGATAAAATAGTTTGGAGAGTACCTCATGTACGGTTGGCCGATGAACGACGAGTAAGTCTATTACGGATTCTGGACTCTGATAGGGATATTGTGGTTCCTTTTAGAAGCTGGGAAATGCATGAATGGCCTGTCTTGCCTAAAACTCAACGTCAAACGTGGGCTGTGAAGACTTCGAGTAATTTAGAAAAGCCTAGATATGTTATTTTTGCTCTGCAAACAAATAAAAGATCTAATATTACAGCTAATGCCAGTAGCTTTGATCATTGTAAACTTTCAAATATTAAGTTGTTTTTAAACTCACAATTCTTTCCCTATGACAGTCTTAATGTAATGTTTTCTAAGGACAGATATGGTATTTTATACGATATGTATGCTAGGTTTCAATCGTCATACTATGGAAGGACGAACTCGCCTCTCCTCAACCCTGAAACATTCAAGAGTCTCGCACCAATTGCAGTCATAGACTGTTCAAAACAAAACGAATCAATTAAATCATCAACAGTAGATATTCGCATCGAGTTTGAGTTGGAAGAGAATATTCCAGACCAAACAACAGCGTATTGTTTGATACTACATGATACAATCGTAACGTACACCCCTCTAACAGGCGTGGTTAGAAGAATAATATAGATGTTTTTACCACATTATTCAGCACCTACATATATTTACCCCCGCCACAAGTTTATAAAAGGGAGATTCTTCTGCGAGAGGACATCAGTATACCACCTGCAGACATCAAGACAACATTGATAGTTAAAATGGACAGTATGCCATCTAATTTTCTTGAAGATGTAACGCTCGAGTCTGCATCAACAGAGGTGACAGCTGCATCTAAAACGTCGAATCAAGACTTACCTGAAAACACAAAACCTAGTGAGGACTCTGCAAAAACAACGGAAACTACTTCTTTTCCAATTGACAAAGACACAATTCCACCTGGTAATCCTAGTGAGGACTCTGTAAAAACTACGGAAACCACTTCTTTTCCAATTGTCAAAGACACAATTACACCTTATAATAATAATAATGATGATGTTAAAACTAATACAACACCAGCTGAAAATGTAGAAGAGTCCGCAGAAAAGGACACAACAACTACTGAGGAGATTAAGGCTGGACTCTCAGGATTTCTAACTTTCGAAGGAAATGATCAGAGGAAAAGGAAAAGATGTGAAAATGAATATGATGAACAAAATATGGATGTGATATTTGATGTATTTTTACGCGCAATGTATCCATTGAATTTAAACATGGATAAAACTGTTACTGTTGGTGTTTTCAAATCTTTGAACTTTAATCCTGCTGTGCTAATTAACCATTGCGGGAAAACCTCATTGCTACTTACGATAGACATGTGGGATAAATTTACTAAACATGTATCTATCATTGAAGCCTACTTATACAACAACTTGACAGGACGAAAAACTGCAATTGGATTTAACGAATCCGATTTAGAAATCGACAACATCAGACTTCGAGGTACTCAATTTGTGAGATTTAGAGATCTTTCTAAACACAATAAGAAAATCCTTTTAACTTTGGAAGAATTTCAAGTCCTGTCGAATCTAACACCAGTAATAATCAGATACATTCAGCAACTCGTCACATATGCTCCACTTATTTTTGATTACCTCAACAGTTCGGTGAACACACATCCAGTTTTACCACTGATCTATGGCCCGATAGATCATTCTATATACAACAGATTGCCTCAAGAGGTGTCGTTCTACAGAAGGACCGGATTCTTTTTTAATAAACTTCGAAGTGAAGGAACCAAAATTAAAGTTTCTCCAACAAAGGAATTGCCGGAGAATATTTCAAATAAACAAAAAGTGTAAAATTATTTGAATGATTGCGTCAAGCAAGTGCTCATGTTGGGAGCACTAAAACTTTTTAAAAAAAGATTTACGTGACCTTGAAACAGTTCAGGTTTGCATATGTTATTCTTCTTTTCGCTGACTATATACATATGAAAATACTCACGCTGTGTGAGTGCAGTTGATTCCAAGCTTCCAAACAGTACCTATCCTACTCAGTCTTGTTTATTACATGCTTAAGTAAACTTCATAAAATGGAAAGATACTGTTGTGAAAACAAGTGTTTTGTGCGACCGAAACTAGAGGTAGACGGATTAGCCTGTGAAATATGTGAAAGTTATGGTATTTGTAAATGTCGATGTAAAACATATAAACTTCCAACTCCAACACGAGAAACTTTCACATTGTACAAATCCCAACACTGTTATACATGTTGTCCTAAAATGTGTGTGAAATTTGGACTGTATAGCGATATAATAAAATATTGTAACAAATGTCGCAAAGGTCTTTGTGAATGTCTACTACAATATTGTGCAAACAGGAAGAGTTGGGATGTGGATATAGAAGTAGAGTCAAAAGTAATAACAAGACGGAATAGCATGTAGAATATGTGAATGCTATGGTTACTGCAATAGAGTGTTAATTTTTAGGAAATGAAGGTTTGCATTAGTATAAATAGCTGTCACACCACCCACCCCATCTCAGAACAACTCCAGCTCTTGCCCAGTGAAAACCAACTTCATGCGCTCTCGTAGATTCAACAAAAAATGGAGGAGTATAACCTGTGGAAACAAGCGTTACTCAAAGAATATCAGGATACGAATGATTTTAAAAAAATTGTAAGCCAACTACCAAAAAGTATAGCTGAAGAAATTATGAATGAACATTATAAAAATTGTGCGACGGCTTTAATATGTTTCTATGAAAGAGATAGTCTTAGGATTTGTCGAAAGTGTTACGAGGATAACAAAAATGAATTTGCGGACTACGAACAAAAAGTTCTACATGAATCTTTTCAAGTCAACACGTCAACGCTACAATTGAAATATCAATGTATGAAATGTAACGGTACATGTGTAGAAGAGAGATACACTAAATGCGAATGAATGTTAGCAAACTCTGACTGTTTATACGGTAGATTGCATCAACAAAGTGCTCATGCTGGGAGCACTTAAACATTTTTAAAAACTAATTTACGTGACCTTGAAACAATTCAGGTTTCCACATGTTATTCTTATTTTCACCGTATATATATATGACAATATTGGGGCTATATGAGTGCAGTTGATTGCAAGCTTCCCATCAGTTAACAGTTGCAAAAATAAATACATACTGCTGCAGTGAGAAATGTTTCATAGAACCAAAATTACATTGATACGGAATGGACAAACCAATTTGTTTTAATTATAATATTAGAATGTCCAAAAAGTGCGTAGTAGAATTTCAAGCTTTCAGGAACAACCAAGACAAATATATCATAAAAGAACTAGCTTTTTTTGACATATCTACTAATGTCATTAACTATTTTCTTTTTAAGCCGCCTTTTCCTTTTAAGAAGTTAAATAGCAAAAGCTCTAGAACCAATAAATGGTTAATGAAGTATCTTCATCACATCACCTGGGACGAAGGATTTACACAATACAAAGAGCTGGATAGCATAATGTACCATTATTGTCAACAGTATGACGAAATCTACACTACTGGGGATGAAAAATCAAAGTGGATCAGAATGTACAGTACTTCAAATGTGACGGATATTGTGTTGGATAAGGAATTTGCAACGGAATTAAATGGTCTTTGCATCGGAGTAAAAAGCCCTCAGCATAAAACTGCAAATTGTGCATTGTCACGAGCATACAGAGTAGGCCGATTTATATCCGGTGGAGGGGGAAATCCACATATACCCATGCACGTACCTCCGTAATATCAGTTGGACACAAGATCTCTTACAGAATACAACACCTAGCAAAAGAATCATATCAGCTTCTCCACAATGGCATCACCTTCTCCACTACAATCTCTTGCAGAAAAATTCAACCAACATTCAAAATCCGATCTCCTAGCAACAAAAAGATGTAGCGAACTTCAAGAGAAAAAACATTATGCTGTGCATTCGATGAAAAAGTTGGATACATCAGTTGGTGAAGCAGTTATAGCTGTTCTTGGAGATTCACCCTACAAAGAAGAAGATAAACCTAAATTCCAAGTTTACCTCCCGAAAAGATTTGTTAATGTTCTTATGAACGAAGATTTGGATTCTGTCAAGCCCGGCGTATTGTATTTAGTTTCCCATGGACCTTCTGGAAACAACTCTACAGAAATAACAATCCATGTTAACAATACTTTGTAAAATAGTTTTGTACATAGCGTAAAATTCCATTGTAATCTCTGATTATTTTACCTTTTTAATTATGTATTATTTTTACTTAGGTATTATGTAATTATATTTTTAAAAAACTCATCACTGTGACTTTGACATAGTTTTGAAAGTGTCGGACTTACCCCCACCATTTTATTCTGACATAAATAGAACCCGTACTAGTGGTCAGCTATCATTTCTCCATCAGCTCTCGTAGCGTCAAGAACGAACTTAACCCATCAACATAATGAAATTTCATCTGGTGATGCAAGACGAAGTGGATTTGGGAATACTTCACGAAACACTCCTGCATTTGATGACGGAACATCCTCCGATGGTAATGAAGATTACTGTTGAATTCGACAGCACAACCTTCTGCGATTCGGAGACGACTGAATCACCCACTGAATGGTCTCCGAATGCCACATCCGAAAATACAGAAGAAACCAAACTACAAGAACCTCCAAAGTACGAAGAAGAAAGCCAACCACAAGAACCTCCAAAGTACAAAGAAGGAAATAATGTTTAATACAATATACCTAGTTTGCTGTAAAGATAAGTTATGTGAACCTTGATTAAATCTTTGTAATTTTTGACAAATAAATTATCAAATCTTTTTTTTTAAAACCACTTTCGATGACCTTGAACTTGTTTCTACATGTCCGTAACCACCCACCCACTTGGGAGTAACAATGACTCTAGGTTTTTTTCTATAAAATGGTTACATTTAATTGGATAATTTTTAGCCAATTACTTGTCAGTGTTTCGTGATGACTAAGCATAAACAAGTAATAAAATCATGTCTGTCTGATCCTCACTACCATCCTCTCGTCTGACACCGATCCGCCAACATGTCTGCATCTACTCTGTGGTCCAAAGACATCGGCGACGAAGAGTTGGTGGAGATCACCCTGATTGCGGAGCATGGGGAGAGAATGAGAGCAATTTCAACTATGTCTGAGGACGAACTACAAGAAAATCACTTCAATGAGATAAAGGCGATCATGTCATACATTGCCCAACCGACGATGCTTCCAGAGCAGTGGCCGGCGATATCTCGGCGGATGGAATATCTCGCTGCGCTGAAGGCTGAGATCAACAGAAGAGGTCTATCAACTGAGATTTATGCAATATTTGTGTAAATTACAGATTTTAAGGACATGTGACAAACGGCCTTTTTCAAGGCCACCAGATGTTTCATTCGTTTGACACTCAGCAACCGCCAAATTCATTTTCAAATCACTCCTACGACTTCTATCAGTTTCGGAACAAATATTAATCCATCCGTTTTCACTTTACCCCACATCCAATAACGTATGTCGTTCGTCACACCAAAAGATTTTACATACATGTAACAAACGGCCTTTTTACAGGCCACCAGTTTGTTCAATCGTTTGACACTCAGCAACCACCAAATTCATTTTCAAACCTCTCTCTCGACTTTAAACAGTTTCTTAACGAATATAAATCCATGCGCTTTCACATTACCTCACATCCAATGACGTATGTGTATCGTCACACCAATACGTCATCGCCGTGACGTCATCACACCCTGTCGTCACACATACGTCATCACCACGTCACTCAAACGTCACTTCTGATTTAAAAACAATTATTTTTCAGCTGTCCCAGACTCCCCATATTGCCTCTACTTTCCTCATACTTGATCAAACATTATTAAAAAATATCAAATTAAAACAAATTTGATTAACTTTGGAAACTCTGATCAAGCAAGCTAAACAAGTCAGTTTAATCAAACTTGATCGACTGTCTTGATCAGGCCTGATAAAATGTGTCCCGATCTAACCTTAGGGGATCTAACCCCAGGCATTGTTAAACTCCCCATGTTATTCTAACTGTATAATAGAAATCAATTAAATTGGATATGTAAACGGATGTCAATAAAAAAAAAAACAGTACAAAACAGGATAACTACGGGATTTTGATTTTGTTTTCGCCTTTAGGGCGCTCTGTCTCACGGGTGATAATGGGATGAGCATGGTCCCCAAGCAAAACTTATGGATATTAATGTTTACTCAACTGTTTAAGCTAAAATTTGTTAGTTGATTAGTAGTTGCTATTATTACTGACATAAACCTTCAAAATATCTAAAAAAAATCTCTTAGGACTTCTCCCATTGCCTTTGAAGATTAGTTATTACTGAGGCCATTGAGATGACATATTGGGAGGGAGGTAAGTAGTACAGTTATGAATGACATATAATTACTCACAATTTAAGTACTCTTTAGGGCTCCGTCCCACTGGTTTAAAAGTTCTCAAATTAGGAACTACTGAACCAATTGGGTTGCAATTCTGGAGGGAGATTGGTGTTAGAATAATCATACTCACACAAATCCGCGCATGACCTAAGTGCCCTTTTGGGCTCCGCCACACTAGCTTTGGAAATTATCAAATTAAGGATTACTGAACCAATTGAGCTGAAACTTGGGACGGAGATAGAACTGAAACATACAAACTGACTCATTCTAAAACTAATTCATTGTAATTAATTAATTGTTGGTGGTGGCGAGGTCATGTTATTTAAGGAGTTATTGCAGACATTTTCAATCACTTACTAGTAAATGAAAATTAGGAACTGTAAAAACGAGTTAGAAATTAAGTATGTGTTAGTTTCCTGGTTCAATTTATTTAGTTTAGACGCGACTATGTTCGTTTCCTTGAATTGTCCCCCAATCCACATACTGTTTTGTCCATGCTATCTTAATATATAAAATTGAATCTATGTTCCCTATGGACATTAAGCCACTCAACTGAATTTAATGACATTTTCATTATTAATGTAGCATTGGGTCGGGATGGTTCCTGGAAAGATTATTAAAAATTTAATAAAAAATATAATACAACAAGCATTTTTTGTAAATCTCATAAGAAATACAGCAGCGTACGCCAGTTACCACTAGTCAATAATAAAATAGCTAACATGAAATGAAAGCCAAATAAAACTCGAAAGTGAAATAAAAATAACATTAACTAAACTAAAGAGAACGTGAGAATCTAATCAATAATTATCTCCTGACAGTGGCTGTCAGTCAAAGCAGAGCCTAAAACGGTGGGTCTTGATGACTGAACTGTAGCACACATGTACTTTACTCAATATACATGAGCACTAATGATTTCAAGAAATTTCCATAGTGCTTCGCCCTATCGATTGTCAAATTTTAAAAGTTATTCTTACGGACATTAATGTTAATTGACTACTTAATAGCGTAAGAAATATTACATCTTTGGAGTTGTTCATTATGTTAACGATAGAATACAGCACAGCATACACCTGTTCATGTGCCTAGTTCTTTGATAATCTTAATTTTAAATGAAAATAACTGATGGATAGAGAAGTTCACATCTTGTAGCCTTGAAAACTATTGTTTAATAAACTAGTAGCCCGTCGCGATCACAGTACAGTGTTATGTTTTAGATGTCAGTTCCATTTGTTAAAGCACCTGGAGGACCCAGGTTTGTTCGAAAAGCCAGTCAGTTTGTAAAAAATGCCTAGAGTACTTATATTCACGATTCCTCTCCAAGGCGTGCGTATTTGCTTTGCTTATTGCGTATTGCTCGTTTCTTTTCATTTTGGGCATGTCCGTTTTATATTAAATCTTCAGTTTGAATAGTGCTCACAATTTATAAATAACCTAATCATGTATATTTAAAGTTATGTACTCATTGGTTTTGATCTCTATTCCCACAAAAACCACATGATACTTTACCAAGTGATTGTTATTTTTGCAATTGAATGGTTGATTTTGAACAGCTGGTATGATTCTTTTATTTTTATTTACAAATCTTAACCATAACTCCAATGTTAGTTTTTTTAATATATTTCTATACAATACTATATTTTTCTATGGATGGGATCTAATTACAACACATTTATTAACCCATAAATTTGATAGTTTTAACATTTGGTAAAGATATTTTGGAGCAGGAGTAGGCAAAGGTTTTATTCTGATATATTAACTATTCTCCTAACAAATATATATGTTCAATCGGTTTAGTTAACTACTTACATTAGTGATGAATAAATTACAATTTTAAAAGCCGACAGAGCAGATAAGTCCCAAAGGGCATACTGGATGAAATTATAGGCCTGTTTCTGACTAAAGTGCATTGCCTGCTGTCTTTCTACAAAATATACGCTAATCGGTCTAGTAAGTACATAATTAACATGGAAATGTTGAAGGGTGTTAGGGCCTAGCCTCATTGGAACGGGAATTAGCCCAATCTTTTTTGGGATGAACCCGTCTTCTTCCAAATATCTGCTCAATAACTCCTGTAGTTTGTTAAACTTATTGAAAGTGGGCTTAAAAACATAAAATATTCGATATTATAATCACAATGGCTACTTAGACAAACTGAGCTTTAATAAATACCATGTAAAGCTTACGTGTTCTGTATAGCCAATGATTTATTACCATGCCGTTATTTTAAATGATTTAGTATACCTATGTAGAGTAGTAAAATATCCATTCTTGTTTTCTTCATTCCGTGATAAAATATAATTAGCTGACTAAATGCTGATTATAACAAATACGGTGCAAGCTGTAGTGAAATATTAAATAACCTGTACCCCTAGGATCGACTTTGTAGCAGTGCCGGTCAAAGGGGCGTAACCCTAATTACTTACCATGATTTAAAACAGCTAAAAGAGATTCCTCCTCTACACGAAAACAGGCAAGTTATTTAATTTCATTGAGTAAATTGTTTTGTGAAGCGCAGAAAAAATCTGGCTTATAAACTGACAGACGGATAAACAAATGTTTAAAACAAATTAAATATCTCCGTAGCATACAACATTTCACTGCTCAAATGATGTAGAAAAATAACTTATTTAATTTATATAGATAAATTAATTCCTTACTTGTATAATCGGGTTTTCTAATAACCTGTCCATAATGTACTAACAGCTGCAATTCAAATCAAAATATTCCTCATGTTAATCTTATGGGATAAAAACGAACTATGAAAGCTCGTGGGGCGAAGCCCCGTGGTCGAGAGTGTATGGAAACCCTACAAGACACATCTAGAGAGTAAGAGCTTTCGATTAATACGAAATATGTATATGAAATAATATTTTTAAGGGTTGAAAATCGCCTAACAAAAGTCAAGATATTCTTTTAATAATATAGATTATTGAATGTAGAAATTATATATCTTTAGCGGAACACATGTCTGATGAAATATTTGCTTTATATAGATTAAAACTAGTGGCTTGAAGGGGCGATAGCCCCTAACCTTGCTCCAAGTAGGAACACATGTCAGATTGTAAACAAAGTAGACACTCAATCACATGTGTTATTGTAAACAAAGCAGACGATTTAAATTCCCATAATTTTCTTATGGAGGGTGTTTTACGTTATTTATCGTTTGCTCCTAAATCTTTGGAAATACAGCTGTTTTTCCCGAGTCCCTGGGATCAAGACCTTTAATTTGAACCGTCTCCCATCATCCTTCGATTTTCCAAATTCCCACAATTTTGACGTAAAATATTTCGCATACAGAATTATATATAACTAGGCTTATCGCCGTTGGAGGCTTCGCCCCCAAACCCCCTTTCGGAGTTCGCTTCGCTCACTTGAATTCCTCAGTCAACTCAAGTTTAAATCAAACTCGTAGTTCATTAACCAAAGAAAAACTACAAAACAATGACCTTTGGTGAGCACCTACACCGGCGCTTCCGTATCGTTTCGGTATCGAAACATTTTATCAACCGGCTGCTTATTCGTTTTATCGAATGAACTCCCGATTAAGATGGTTGTTTCGAGGTGTATAAAAGCAAAAAAAGTACTCACTCAATCATAGTCAATCGGATATAAATAAAAAGTTGTGGTTACAATGTTAAATTGGAATTCTACAAATGGATTTACGTGTAAAAGATAACAACAAATTAGACTTCAGTTCACGACAAAATGATAGTAACCTAACTCCACTCACAGAGCGCTGTACGGTAGCTGATCGTTGAGCAACATAATTACAAATAAATGAATTTGTAAAAACAAAATAAAGTCAAATAAACATAAATTGCAGACCTCAAAAAGTAAGCATCAAAAGTAGGATTCAAACCCGTGACCACTGATCTTGAATCATCTGACAACACTGGGCTATTGGGCTAAATTCATTCCATAGTACCGGTAGAATCGGTTTGATTACATTTTCCATTCTCGCAATAAACGATATTCGCGATACTGAACCTCCTGTGTAATGTGCTTACCATATTTTGTAACAGCTGATTTATATACACCTCATGTGAGCAAATTAGTATCGCCTACACTACTAAATAAATCAGCTATTGTTTATTTAAATCAGCTGATAGAAACATGTGGTATTAGCCAAAGGTAGTGTTCTTTCATTTAAACAGCTTTCCAAAACTGTACACATTTAAATGGGCCAAAATATTCAAAATTCCTCCTTCTACAATAAATTGCGGCTAAACAGATGATCGGATCTTAAATCTGATGAAATATCGTTAGTTGGAAATTAAATTGTATACAACTTTTGTATTTAACATTTTTTGCCATCTCTTACCGTTTCCGTACAAAACGCGCTCAAAGTGGAAAAATTGAAAAAGTGGAATTTTCCCCGCCCCATAAATGCCTTAAAAACTCAAAAACGTTAACCTTTAGCAAAATTTCTGTCAGTTTCTCGTCAAGAGCTTTAACTCAAGTATGATGTTGAGGGAAGTTAGATTACGGGAAGTGCCTCATAGTTTATGTCAGTGAATGAGTGAACCCGTCTAGTTTTATATATTATAATATTTATATATAAAGACTAGTTTATTTTAATGACGAGGATGATATGTACTCTATGTGCAGAGTGATTCAGTGGCGTAACTTATTAATTTCAACCAGGGAGGTTTATTGTATAACTGGAGGTAACACTGCTTAACGATTTTGGTAAAAAACGCGAGCCGGTGATTTTGTCAGGTTGGTACACTTGGTGAGGTAAATGTATCCGTTCTTTGAACTATCCTGATTGGTTGTTTTATTCCAATAAGTGAATCTACTCATGAAAATCATTTGAATAAAAGTAATAAGAGTTGAAGTAAAATCATATTTTCGTTTGATTTATGTATCTAATCTTTCCGTGAAACATAATGTATTATGAGGAAATAAACAAATACAAGTATATTGTGTTTAAAATCTGGGATAGGTACTTGTTTGATTCACTTTGTCGACTCGTCCGATTTCAGCGAGTATAGTTCTTTGCTTCACCAAAATTTTGAAAGAACGGCTCGCAGGTTTGTTCATCAGTGTTACCTCCAGTTATGCAATAAACCACCCTCATTTCAACCTTAGGTGCGCTGAAGCGAATTAAAGGTTTCAGTCAGAGCGCTCCGAGTAATAATTTATTTATTTGTTAGGACTTTATTCTTCGGATGGCAGCTTGTGTCATAAATAACTCATGCTCCACTGAAAAAATCAAGATTTTGATCAACAGCGTACTTAGATAAATGACTTCTAATAATTCATGCCTCAACTATAACTTGGCTTTTAATGCTTAGGGAGTAGAGAACAAAATTAATTAAAAAATGAATTTTAAGTAGACAAGTTTGAGTTAGCCAATTCCCTTTTGTATATATATATATATATATATATATATATATATATATATATATATATATATATATATGAAATAGTATATACCTATATGTAAAATAAAAACAAATAAAGTATAATAATTGTATTTGTAAAATACAGGTGATGTTTGCAAAATCCTGCAAACAAAGATAGTAAATAATTATGCCCCAATTAATTGCAATAATATCGTTCTATTAAAACAAATCTTTCAGTTTACTGTTGTGTAGCCTGACATACATAATTAGGGTGATACAACAGTAAAGTAATATGACAAAAAAACAATATAGGCAGAGTCTTCTAACAGTAAAAACCAACCAGCAACGGACGCCGCGAACATGAAATAACGTAGCGGCAACACCGCACGACCTTGCCACTAGTTATACGCTGCTCCGCTAGGATCGCTAGTGAACGATAAGCCGGCGAAATGCCACAATCCAGCGAATTTCGGTGTTTCTTACACACATGATGGAAACTCAAAAGTGGCAACTTGAGTTAGTTTGACTTATTTTGACATTTTAACCTCAAAATTATCGATAAAAATTGTAGCATCGTGTGTAAGATGCCACAATTGGATCACGATGCCACAGTGTGGTTGTGTGCATGTCCATGATGCTACAATTGAGTAAATACAAACACACACACACACACACACACACACACACACACACACACACACACACACACACATATATATATATATGTATGTATGTGTGTCCGTAAGCACGATAACTCTCGTAAAAAAGCTCAGATCTTAATGAATTTTGGTACATATATGTAAAGTACCATTTATTTGAACGAGTTCGAAAACCAGACAAATCGCACCATCCGAAGGGGGTTTTTGTACCCCAACAAAGTTTTTTTTTCTTTTAGTGTTCACAGGTAATTGTTATTTAAATCGAATTTTAATCTATACCATTGAATTCAACTTAAAAAAAACAAACAATTTGGTATTTAGATCATTGCTCTACCTCAGTTGGTTACTGAGATATTCAAAGTGCTAAACACAGTACATTGTCCAATTTTATTCTTATGGAGAAAAAGAACAATTTTATATCTCGGTTATTTATGAACATAAACTGACGAAACTTGATATATCGATTCATCTGATTGTGGTTTGTTGTTGTTTGAACAAAAAACCAATTTTTCGCCTATGGTTCCCGTAGCAGCAAACCTAGGTACTCGGTCCCCATGTTATTCTTATGGAGAATAATAAAACTGTTATATATCGCTTATTTATGAATGAATATGGATGAAACTTGGTATGTGACTTCACTTAGATGATTTCTGTTGATATTTGCATCAAAACCCATTATTTTGTGTTCCTTGTTGCAGCAAACCTGCGTACTCATCCCTGATGTTATTCTTATGGATAATAATGAATATTTTAAATATCACTTATTTATGCATATATTTCTTATGAATTCTGGTAAGAGGCTTAATGTGTTATAAAGACATATATATTCATTTGAAATTCGCTGAGGACGCAGGTTTGCTACGATATGGGTATTATTAAAATGTTATAAGAGATAAATTCAAATACAGCTTGAGTAATATGTAATAAGTTACCTATAATAAATACAATAGTTAATAAAATACAAAAGTCAGAGAATGTTTAATATTGATATTTGACCTTTTTACATCGGGCTGAATTTTTTTGTTATTATTAGGGCCTATGAATATTTGTATATCTCCATTGTAGATTAATATATCCCATTCATATTATAATCAGCGAATTAGAATGATAGATCATTCTTATAAACGTAAATTGTTAACTCTTCGTTAACACTCTGATACAAATATTCACCAGTACACGAATACCAATATCGCTCTTAGTTTCCCGGGCCATTGAGGTAAACCATTTTTCTCCTCCTCTCCTATAGCCGGTGGAGTGTGTTGAAAGTTTTAACTGGCAAACAATTTCCCGCTTGCCTGAAGCACCGTCCGCAAGGACGGCATCCTTTAACAGGCGTCCCTCTATCCGCGATCGGTCCCTTTTTTGGCATGCTCTTGCCTCTTCAGTTGAGGTTCTGGCCTGTTAGAGTCCTGATCCTTACGCTCGACGGGGTTGGAGATACCGTCCTTCCCTACATAGCATTGAATATCAATTTGACTTCAAATAAACGTTCAAAATACCAAATCAATGTCAAATCAACTTTTTTATATTTGTTTTACGTTCGTATGTATTCAAAGTGTTAAATCTAAAACTTTGCCAACATTTAATAATCTTATGAATTAGCTATTCACAAATGAAAAAGATATTTTTCCCCTCCATGGAGCCTCCTCTATGGATTGGGTTCTAAATATTGTTGTTATTTGACTTGCTTATAACGCAAAGTGTACAAAATATAAAACGTGTGTGCATGCTCAGCTGATGTGACTATATGCGTTCGCCCGCAAGCACTATCGACGTCACGCTAAAACACTGAACTTAAGTTATGCATGCTCAGCTGATGTGACGTAGCCTATATGCGTTCTCCCGCAAGCACTATCGACGTCACGCTAAAACACTAAACTTAAGTTATGCATGCTCAGCTGATGTGACGTAGCCTATATGCGTTCTCCCGCAAGCACTATCGACGTCACGCTAAAACACTAAACTTAAGTTATGCAAGCTCAGCTAATGTGACGTATATGGGTTCGCCCGCAAGCACTATCGATGTCACGCTAAAACACTAAACTTAAGTTATGCATGCTCAGCTGATGTGACGTATATGCGTTCGCCCGCAAGCCCAATCGACGTCACGCAAAAACCCTAAACTTAAGTTATAAAGTTATGGGTTCATAAACAATCCAATATATTGAATCGACATAATTGTTTAATACAAAAATTACAAACAAATAGTTGTCAAAAAAATGAGTTGTCTTGGCTTACAGTGTTATAGGCTGCAAACATAATTCGAATGTTAAGATTGGACTATAGCCAATGTTGGTTTTAGTTGGAAATTTATCTTAGAACACGGTTTGAAGGTAAGTTTTCAGTCCAAACGGAAAGGTTTTAGGTAATATGCTTTTAATAATGACAATTTATGTTCATTTATAGTCTACGAGCTCATAAATAAACAAATCTTCTTATGTATTGAGACAGCATTACAAACTGTAATGAAAAGAAAAGAACTAATGAAAAATATACTTCAATTTAGATACTACAGAGACAAAGTTGAAAGGAGGATGTAGAATAAACAAAGGCTCAGATTTAACTATATTAAAAATTTAAGATAGTTACCAGTAGTATAGTGTGACAATAGTCAAAAAGGTTTTAACATCTTGATTTGGAATTGTAATTCCATAAAAGGAGCTTATAAATTGATCCGATAAATAATTGCAAACAGTAAAATCAATGGTCAGATAGAGTATTTAAGATTGTTATCGAAACAAATAAGAGTATACTTCCAACAAAACTGTTACATCTAATATCAGCCGGAATGGGCAGTTATCGGAACGGTAAACCAATGAACCCAACCGATAGTGGTCCTCATCTCCGCAACCAAGAAGAAAACAGTAATATTATATTGCCTCGTGATACTACATTGCATGGTAAGAGGTAAGACGAGGTTTTCTCACAAGTTGGACGGTTGTAAAATAGTTCACTCCTATGTTTATGTGGTGATTGTGTACATTTTTGTCCCTTACAGGGTATCAGAGGTGTCACTGTACGCCATTACAGTACGATAATTAATTTTTTTGCAACGATGTTTAAACTAATTCTCTTATAAACAAAGGGCTATATCCATATGAGTCATAAAACCTTTCTTTAAGTAGTCCAACAGTAAAAAATATATTGTAATTCGATCGCTTACAAGGCCGCTTTTCTAGTATATGTCAACAAGTCGTATGTCTCCTTAATTGGTCGCATAGGTAATGGGTTTTTGTATGCTGGATATTTATGTGGATCTTCTTTATGTGTTAACATATGTAACCTTAATTTTACCATTTAATTTGATTACTTCTCGAGAACGAAACACCCATAATACGTTAGCGTAAGAGCCGTTATAGCTAAATAGATTTTCAAATGTTAATACCTATAAGGCCAGCCTCCAGTTGGCGTTATTACATGACTATTCAAATTGTCGAAGTGTGGCTAAAAGACCTCTCACAAGCTGGACATTTATTAGCCGACCCCAGTGAGCGTTTACGGACGTCTCTTTAAATTTCCCTCCTCTCACAAGCAAACCCTTTTAATGTCACCCTCCACCTCGCCAGTATGTGTTACATATGTATTTTTAAATTTCCCGACATACGCAAATCGAACAGTTATAAGGTCTTTCTCCAATATTCATAAAAAGATGCATCTTTAAAACTTGTATGTGAGTAAAAGACTTCTCACAAATTGAAAATGTATAGGGTCGGTCTCCTGTATGCGTTATTACATGGTTCTTATAGCTCTAACTAGCAGGCTATAATATTTCTTGAGGTAAAGAAGTGGTTATTTAAAATAAAAATGAAATAAATAAAAACTTCTTGTATTTATTTAAACAAACAAAATAAAATTCATTATTGTAAAATAAAATAATTTAAAATTTAAAATAAAATTAAAACTAGGTTTTGCTTATTACTTCAATATTTCAAAATAAAAGTAAACTTCGATTTTTTATATTACTGAACTTTAATTATATAATTCTTTTTTCTGTACTCTAACAGTCTGGTTTTAGTCTATCTTCAACCCAATATTGGAAACGCTTGAACCCTTAAAAAAAATTGTTTTACAGACTGATTCCCTTTTTGAAAAACAACAAAATGAGAAATGGAGCAATGATTTGAATTAAGACTCTAAATTTTAAAACAACTTTTGAACCTTCCAATCTGAAGAAATTCACGTCTCGTTTGGTGGACTAGCGACAAACTTCCGACACCAGAAATGTACTAAAATGCCACAGTCGCCCAGCGAGCGTGAATATATAAGCTTTGGACGGAAGGTTCTCGAAACCAAGACCGCAGGCCGTCACGTGACTCGGCTCCTGTCCCTTCAGACCAAGCAACAATCCAACTTCTTTCCGACAACCCCGGACAAGAAAATCGCGAGTTTGCCCAGACTTGCAAAACCAAGTAGCACCAGCAATTCTTATTTGCAATTGTCAGCAATTATTCACAAAACTTCTTTTATATTATATTAATGATTTCCAAAGGCGTGTGAACTCCGAATTTCTCTACTATATTACTGCTTCATATCTCGCTGTGAGATCGTGGTAACGTAGCAGCCCTATGGAGCTCACACTGATTTCGCTGCGAACTCCCTTGAATCACACCATTTGTTCCCTGGCTGCTTCATCGCGCTCGCGCGAGATTGCAGCGATCTCGCCGATGAAAATCGCACTTGTGAGCCGAGACTAAGGGTTGAGTATTTTTGTTCCTAACATAATGTATAATACAGTAGTACAGAGGCAACACTTTATGACTGGTAGGTGACGTACGGTAGAATTTTGGTGGGGGGCGAGGGTTAACGATGGCGCTGGCGGCCCCCCGACCACTCCTCATCATCCAAAATCTTCTCCACATAGCTTTGACATAAGAATGACACGTTCTCACCTCACTCCCTCACTTGTTGCGTTTGCGTTCTTTCTGGTTCCGTGAGATACTGATAATCTAAAATGAAAAGCTATGGGACTCATTCAGCTCAGAGACTTGTGTAATTCAAAATTTTTATTTAATATATTATAGTCCTAGAAATGTTCCCGATTGCGATATTCCACGCCATAGGCGTAATTCGGGGATGCGAGTTGCCTCCCAAACATTTTTGAGAACATATGATTGTATTAAATGAAAAGTCACAATAATCACGATCACGACCATGTTTGCCCCTCCAATTAAAATACAGAAATTACGCTTATGTTCCGCGGCACTAAAATGTTTTGACAATAACAAAAAACACACCACTCAAAACCTCAAATAATAAAAAAAAAATCTAAATATTTAAAAACAACAAATGAACTCACTTGTAGTCGACATATCACAATACACTGCGTATAAAAAACAATGATGTGTTTCTTTAAGAAAAACAATAATGAAAACAAACCTCAAAACTGAGTAGGAAGGGGGAAGTACATACCGATAAAAGTACACCGCTGTTCAGAGGGTGGGAAATATTTCGTCCGGGGGAACCAAAACTATCATCAAAACCAACCAAGATTCTTACGGTTTCGGGAATCTTAGAGGCTGAAGTTTGCGATGAAAACGGCAAAGTTTGTTGTTAGAATCATTTTTGTTTTTGACAAAAATAATGTTTACTGAATGTAATTATAGTTTTTTATTTATGACGTGTTTTTTCAGTTATACAGACACTATCTTCGAGTATTTAATCTTTAAGGTTTTGTGTAGCTATAGAGCTTAATTTTTTAATTCTTTTTAATTCTCTGACAATATTGAATCATGTCATCGATAATTGTTTGGATCACTTTAGTTTAATACCAGTGACTCTAAAAACTCAATTTGGGTGTAAACATATTTTTTCATTAATACCAAATTCTGATATCCTATACTGCCGTAACTTATTTTTGATAAACTATATTATTCAAAATAAACTAAAGGAGTGAACCTTAACAGTAACGATCGAAGGGGGTGCCAAAATGTTAAAAGGGCACATCATGTTTTCCCCCTTGTTATGTATAATAACAATATTAAACTTAAATAGTTGCAACTTCAATTAAAGATGAAATCCCGTTTCAATACCCTCCAATCCTCAAACCATATCTTTTCTCATCTAGGAAGTAGTTTAAAATAATCGACGAGGGTGGATTAAAACAATTTTAGTTAAAACGTGTTAATTGCTATTTTAACATTGCAATTTTCTTGCATTGTATCTTTTATTCACCCTCTCAATACCAATCAGAATGCCCTGAAGTTGTCACATAACGATAGAGGTCAAAACAACTTCTCGATTTGAAATAGAGAGGAGTGCAAGTTGTGTTATCTGATACGTAAATTTACTCGTATAATGAAGGTCATGGTGAATACACAACTTTCTTCCCAATAACACCTTTCTACAACTTACAATATTAGTATTAGTACTGTATGCAATAAATTTACAAATACTTTATCTTGCGGTACGGACTCCTCCCCCACTCCGCACCTCGCGACACATCATGAGCGCCAAGCGCCGCCCCCCCAAAAGCCCCGCGCCCCGCGCACCAAGTGCTGGAGCACGGCTCGCACTGCCCTAGAGCCGGTACTAATAACTTGAGAATGAATGCACCAAATTGATTAATTGTTGTTGTTATGTTCGTTAGTGTCAGGAAATGGTTCTAAAATAAAATAAAATAAATAAAAGAAAATATTTAATCCAAGGGCTCTGGGCCACTGGCCTTCAAAGCTCCTATTGATTTTAACAAAGTTAAGTTAGTTACACCAAACAGCTGTTAACGAGGATTATGTATAAATATACCTGAAATGTATAAACATATATGTTCATTATAGAAATAACGAAACTACCTGAATGGGAATTCTCATTATGGAAATATAATAACTCTACTTGCCAACTCAAAATAATTTTTTTTATATGTGAGTGTCCGTAGCGAACGAGCTCATATGGAAAATGAACGAGTATTTGACATAAAACAAATTCAATTACATTAGGACAGGACAATGTCTGTCAGACCAGCTAGTTATGCAATGTTTTGCCTTCATTGACTGGATTAAATGGGTACTACATGTTGCTTACTATGCATCAGCTTGCTACATAGGGAGATAAAAGAATATGCCATCCCTGAAAAAACTACTTCTTGTCATCAGCCAATAGTTAGATAAGGCGGGGCTTTCAGATGCCCAGGTAAAGAACGGGACGCCAGCTAGTCGTTTAAACATTGGTGCTCACATGTTATGTTAATTCATACTGTAATAAGATCTGCAACATAATTATTTGTAATTCAGAATTAAAATACCCCCGTAGCAGCAAACCTTTGTATTCAGCGAATTTCCAACGTATATATATATATATATATATATATATATATATGTATGTATCTTAATACCTCATAAAGCCACATACCAAGTTTCATCAATATACTTTCATAAATAAACGATTTATGACATTTTAATTATTCTCCATAAGAACAACATGGCGGCTGAGTATGCAGGTTTACTGAAACAAGGAACACAAAAATGGGGTTTTATTCAAATACCAATATAACTCAAGAAGGTAAAGCCACATACCAAATTGTAATCATTTATGTTCATAATTAAGGGAGATAACACGTTGTTACATATTCTCCATAAGAATAACATGGGAGCTGAGTACGCAAGTTTTCTGCTACGGGAACTATCAGCCAAAAAATTTTTTAGTGCAAATATCAATAGACCACAACTATATGAAGCAGTATACCAAGTTTCATCAGGATAAGTTGATAAATAAGCGAGATATACAATTTTCCTTATTCTCCATAAGAATAACATTGGACAACGTATTGTGTTTAGCACTTTCAATATCTCTGTGTAACCATTTGACGTAGAGCAATGATCAAAACACCAAATTGTGCGTCTGTTTAAGCTGATTCCATTAGAAAAAAAATAACATTTGACTATTTCAAAAACGATATGTACAAAACTCAAAAAACATATTTTTTGGGCACAAAACACCCCAAAATACCCATTCGGATAGGTCGACCGTCTGGTTATCGAACTTAAAGTCATAAATGCTGCTTTACATGTTTTTAAAAAAATTTCATCAGAATAGGATAATTTTACGAGAGTTATCGTGCTCACGGACACACACACACACACACACACACACACACACACACACACACACACACACACACACACTTATATATATATATAATATATATATACACACACACAGTATCGAACGAATGGTGTTTTTGGGGTCTAGGGACCTCAAAACGAAAAGTTATCATGGTCCCGGGCCTAGGTCTTACCATGCCGACTACGGTAATAGCTTCTTCCCTATAGGGGAAATTCGCTAAAATAAACACCGAAATTATATTTCTAAATGACATTGCACTTTTTGGTGAGGGAATGCAATTCTTCTGTTGTTACTTACTAGGCAACACTCTCCATTGTTGATTGAATGACGAGAAGTCGTTGACAGGTACACAAAACACACACACACATTCACAAACATGTACGAAAGTTACATTCAAAACACCGAGCGGACTTCACACATTTACACATCCGACGTTTCGCGGAACCAAAAAAAGTCCTGCGTTTTCAAGTGTCGATTTTACCACGACGAGATGTTCGTTCGCGTATAAGGCTTGAACTACGTCCTTATCCGGTGGTAGTCGGGATTAGACGTTCAAGCCGTATATGCGACCGAACATCTCGTCGTGGTAAAATCGACACTTGAAAACGCTGGACTCTTTTTGGTACCGCGAAACGTCGTGTGTGTAGCTGTGTGAAGTCCGCTCGGTATTTTAAATGTAATCTTCGTACATGTTTGTTAATGTGTTTGTGTTTTGTGTACCTGACAACGACTTCACGTCATTCAATCATCAAGTGTTGCCTAATAAGTAACAACAGAAGAACCGTAATTATAGTGGTGTAAAGTGACGGAATATGTAATAAATATGACCCTCTGGAACTCGAATAAATGCAAACACAAAACATATTATTCTATATTTATTTGTAAAACAAAACCATAATAATAAGATGCAACAAAAGCCTAAACTTATTCCACAAAAATAATTCGGTGTCTATATAACAAATGCAAAATATGACACATTCATTTAAGTTACATACTCAATAACAAAATATACAACTTAGAATTTTGAGCAAAGAAAAAAGAAAACAGTTAAAGTTAAACAAGATTCTTGTTATCTTAAAAACAAACTTACGGAAACTTTAAGAAATAAAACTAGTTTAAGTCCATTCTATAATAATCGTATATAAAGAGCATGTAAAATATACAAGATAAGATTTCCAAAATTTTTACACGTACATTGACCAACTTATTTAGTTGATATAATTTCATTTCAGTATTTAAATTTCATCAGTAACAGCATATTTTAAACAATATTTTTAACTAACGAGACAAATTTGGTTCAATTATAAGTAAACGGTACTAGCAGTTCAAAATTATTCCGTGATGTAAATTAAAACACGTCTTGCTAAACATGGAAATATAAAGACAAAGGCAAATTAATAAAGCATCCTATGCAAAATTACATATTAGGAGTGATGTTTATTCATAGTATATAGAATCTCTCACATCTTGGACAATTGAAAGGGAGCTCACCGGTATCTGTCCGGAAATGAGCCTTTAAGTGACATGACATTGTAAAGGAATTCTCAAATGATTGACACTTGAAAGAGCACTAACCCTTATGTGTCAGAAAATGAGTCTTTAAGTTACATGACTTTGTAAATGATTTCTAAGAACTTGGACACTGGTAGGGGCGCTCACCAGTGTGTGTTAGCATATGTCTCATTAAGAGACTTGACCGTGTAAAAGATTTCTCAAATGTTGGACAATTGAAGGGGCGCTCACCAGTATGTAACAGCATATGTCTCTTTAAGTGACTTAACACTGTAAAGGATTTCTCACATCTTGGACAATTGAAGGGGCGCTCACCAGTATGTAACAGCATATGTCTCTTTAAGTGACTTAACACTGTAAAGGATTTCTCACTTCTTGGACAATTGAAGGGGCGCTCACCAGTATGTGACAGCACATGAGTCTTTAAGTGACTTAACACTGTAAAGGATTTCTCACATATTGGACAAGTGAAGGGGCGCTCACCAGTATGTGTCAGCATATGTTTCTTTAAGTTACATGACTGTGTAAAAGATTTCTCACATGTTGGACAATCGAAGGGGCGCTCACCAGTATGTGAGAGCACATGAGTCTTTAAGTGACTTAACACTGTAAAGGATTTCTCACATATTGGACAATTGAAGGGGCGCTCACCAGTATGTGAGAGCACATGAGTCTTTAAGTGACTTAACAGTGTAAAGGATTTCTCACATATTGGACAATTGAAGGGGCGCTCACCAGTATGTGTCAGCATATGTCTCTTTAAGTTACATGACTGTGTAAAAGATCTCTCACATGTTGGACAATTGAAGGGGCGCTCAGCAGTATGTGAGAGCACATGAGTCTTTAAGTGACTTAACACTGGAAAGGATTTCTCAAATCTTGGACACTGGTAGGGGCACTTGCCCTTATGTGTCCGTATATGTTTTTTTTTAACTTTTTTTGTTTTTTATGGATTTGTCACAAGTAGGACATTTAACCTCTTTATTATTGTGCTTTGACCCATGAGAATTCATATTTATGTTTTTTGGGTTATTTAAATGTAAGATCCTGTATGACGATTACTAATATATATGCAGCCCTCCTTTGTTATGTTTCTTGTTTGAGTTTTTCATCTATTCCGTTTTCTATATTTACCGGAACATAAATCATTGCTAACGTTGATATTCTCTGATCTGGAATGAGACATAAATAGGCTACAGAAGTATTTATTGAATACATACTGTTGGGTTATTGTTGAAACTTATTATAATATAATGAAAATAACTAAGTAAAAAAAATAAAATAAAGTTTACGCTTAAAAGGTTGAATTACAGTAAGATTAATTAAACTGAAGGATCACTGTTCCTCCACTTGTATCAATAGGTTTACTTAAATTTAATTAAAACGTTAGCGAATAAGGCAACTAAAACATTTATTGGGCTGTATACCAGGTTGCTAAACGATTTAATGAACAATATTAGATCTGTTTTATTCAGTCGTCTGTGTGTTATTAAGTCGTCGTCGTCATATTTACTGAAGCTACTACATAAAGCCACTTATTAAATGCTTTATTTACTTATTTCAATAGACATTGATTTTTTCCAAACATTTTAATATAACTAAGAGAGATTTAACATTTTATTTAATATCCATATGAATACTTTAGGCCTGAGTTGCAGGTTTGCCGCAGTGCGGCAGATACTTATGAATTGTATCAATACTCTTAGCGACATTCCATAACTATACTAAGCAGTGAAGTTAGAAGTAATACTAGTAAAAATAACTGTTTATACTAAAACACATAAAAAGAATAATTTTAGTTGTATAATATGATTAAGTAAATATTAATAAGTTATAAACCAATTTATTGTGAAATCTTATGCCTTAGTTATAATAGCTGTAGTTCATCAATAATTTATTGTTTGCATGTATAATTAGTTTAGGTTTATTTATGTCACTCTAATAACTAAAAAGGTTTCCTAAAACTAGTTCCAAATTACACATTAATCATTTAGGCCTACGGTATACTAATAAAACTCGAACTTCGTTACGTGATTATAAATGCCAAATTGAACATAACAAAATTAAATAATAGATATCGTCTTATTGTATTTTTTACAAATATTAAAAGTATAAAACAAACTAGTCTCACAACACTATAACATATATTTACACTTATTCTGACCTTTCATACAAGACGCTAATTGTACGGCCAAATAAGGTAGAATTTGATCGATTTCAACCAGTTACACCGGTCATCATCAGGCCTAATCAGAGAGTGACAGAAGCAAAATGGCGAACTGGTTGAAATCGATCACATTCACTGGCTTTGTATACTTTGCGTATTTTAACCGTAACAGAGTGTGTATCTTGTAGTGCTGTTAGACATAGATTACCTAATCCTATTTATTTTGAACAACACATATCATGGTACTCATAGGCCAGGGAAATCGGGTAAATAACTTGAAAAAATAAAAAAAAAATTTAAGAAGAAATATTTTTGCTGGAAAATGTTACGTGATGTCCCCTTGTTCAAAAACTAAGTTTTCTAATTCGACTGAAGTATGTTTGCTCCGATTTGGATTTTCCACAATTTGAAATAGAAATGTACCGTATACTATTTATAAAAATACTCAAAAATAGTAAAGTTTATGTTCAATTTCGACATAATTTCTTATCAACCTTGGTTACCTTGTAATAAATACAATGAAAACAAGTTATTGGCTAAAATTCGAGTACTAACTAGTACTAACCTAGTATTAACTTGTGGTATAGTTGAAATTTTCATTTTTGCAGATGGTCGGGCTAGTATTTTCCTGGCCTGGCCGTAGTTTTTGTTAATAACTCTGTTATGCTTAGGGTACTAACCTTCATATTCAAGTACTAACTAGTAGTAACCTAGTACTACTAGGTATAGTTAAAATTTTTAATTTCAAATATGGCCGGGCCAGCGAAATGGACCTAATGTATGATACTATTTATAAAACTACACAAAAATAGTATAGTTTGTGTTCAATTTCGACATAATTTCGTGTCGATCTTGGTTACCTTGTCATTAATACAAGAAACAAATGAATTGTCTAAAATATATAAGAATTTTATAAATTAACACCCTAAACGCTGTTTTTAGTGAATTTACCGAATAGGGAAGAGCTATTACCGTAGGTTTCATGGTAGGACCTAAGCCCGAGACTATGATAACTTTTTGTTTTAAGGTCCCGAAATGCTACAAACACTATTCGTTAAAATGTCTGTATGTGTGTGCATAAATAGACATATATGTTTCCGTTAACTCGATAGCTTAAAAAAAATCCGATTTCGATGAAAATTTGCACTAACGGGCAAAGCAAAATTCATGACTTTAAGTCCGAAAACCAGAAAGATCGGATGTTGGAAAGGGGTTTTATGGGGGTTCAACATTTTCAAAAAATCTGTTTTATGCATTTTTTACCCTGAAATATTTTAAACATTCAATTTTGGTTCAACTACTTTTTTATAGCTTAAAATAATTATACACTATTTTGAATCATTAACATATGGTAAGTGGTTGCGGAGACATTGATATTTCAAAATGTATTTTATTTTAATGTCCCTGTAGCAGAAAACCTGCATACTCAGCCTAATGCAATTCTTATGGACAATAAGTAAAGTTTTACATATCCCTTAATTATGAACATAAATTATTAAAGCTTGGTATATAGCTTCACCTGGTTCAGTTACATTGATAATTGCATAACCACAGTTCTTACATTTATTCTACTTTAATAACACTAACATTGGACCATTAATTAGATTAACTTCATTGGTTATCTGGCACATACAAATATGCAATTGGTCATATGATTAAAATTACTAACTATTACAAATAAATAGTAAACATTTTTAATATCTAGTTTTTAAAAACGTATTAGAATGCATATACAAAAATAATTTTAACATGGTAGAAGACAACCTATTACCACTAAACATCGGCTCATGTTAACTGCTCGTTAACTAAAAAGAGTTGGAAGAATACATCATTTGGTTTTGATCACTTCTATAAACAAAATTATGTGTTATTTGTAAGTAATTTTAATAGGCACAAGGACTGTAGTTTACGTTTGAGGAAGGGTTTGTTGTAAAGGAGGAAAGGTTTTCGGTTATGTCATATTCAATACATTATTATATCATAAATGTATTTATGAGTATGGACATTTGCGATTCAAGGAACCGCAAAATGTCTATTGTACAAAAAAATAAATATACCATTATTTACTTATTTCAAAAGACATTGATATTTTTCTAAACATTTAAAGTTAAATTACTTGAAGAAACACATCTAGTGCGTACATTAATTTACTGCTAAAAACATGAATCATGTTTCGACATGAAGTATCTGAAAATTAACGATTTTGGCTTACCACATGGGTTTACATAGTAATAAGTTAATTAGAGTAGTGGTATGAAAAGAGGCATAACATGAAACCTAATGACAAACATATTTCAACAAATAATAGGTCTATTCATATTTACCTGCCAACTATATAATATGTACAGAGTTTCTCTCTTTAACAAACTAAAGTATTGTAACGCAATTTCCAACTGTAACATTAATTATTTTATTTGTTTGTTTTGTCTAAAACTGCCATTGATACTTAAAGAACTATATCTCAGAATTGGTGGTTGTAAAATAACGTATTATACTTTGCACACGTCACTGAAAGAAGGTTTCCACGGCACGCACCACCTTATGTTTAGAGCAACTTGTAGCCGTACATGTTAGAATCAATAAGAGTCTGAAACAAATAGGATGTACTTCACTTAATTATCTTAATCATCATTGCTCAACGCGATAACGACGCTATTTTTCATAGATGGGCATATTTACATTTTTATTCCCTCTAGTATGAATAAACTGCAATGTTATTATTTCATTAAATACTGTTTATAATTGTTAACAAATAAAACAACCGATCATAAGGATTGGCCTAATCAAAACTACTCAAATATTTTAAACATTACCTTGTTAAAATTGTTATGTTAGTTAACAAACATATAACGGAAACCCCCATATCTAGCGCCTATGGCTAAGTCCTTAGAATACAAATAATCAATAATTATCTTCCATTACAGTATTTAAGTATTTTTTCATAGACATAAATTGCATTTCCCATCCAATCAACTAACCGTATAGCTGCTAAATAACTCAGATAAACGATCACACGGGAAACATACTTCATAATACCAGACAAACGACACAACTCGCGAACACTCTGATTAATCGGAGTTCAGCCAGTCATGCGTATTCACGAGAAGTGTAGACGGGCTTAAATCGAATGAAGATAACGTATTAAATATTACCTTGTTAATTACATTGTTATATTGGTTAACTACTATAACCTCAATTATATTACAAAATACAATCAGTCATTGGATTAAAAATCATCCGCGTTAATTTGTATTTCATATAGCGTGTCGGAATGTAGAGTAGTAGCATCTTAATGTAGACTTACAAATGTAGTTGCCTTTCCAATCAGTAAAACGTGTTGATGCTGAACTAACACAGATCATATTTCACTCAGGATACGTACTTATTACCTCTATCCCTTGGACTATATCAATATCAGATTCGGGTTAGCTAACGATCAGTTAATAGCCATTATTATATATTTTGATATTTTATTTATATAACACTAAATGTTTTCTTCTTCGCTTCTTTCCACATAAACAAAATTAGTAATGTAAAGATATATTTTTTTAAAACATTGTGCATATAGGAAGTGAAGTTTTCCCAGCTGTTAAAAAATATAGTTTAAACGCCTAGACTCTTAAGAATTAGATGTGTTATTTGTTTCAGCGCTAGCCTACATGTGACGGGATTGAGTTTCAGTTTATGTGTTAAAATAAACTGCTATTTCAATCTCTTGGGATTTATATTACTAGCCCTATCTTATCTTTATAAATATATAAATTATAATAAAAATGGCTATTAAGTATTCAAAAATAACCAAAACTCGTATGATTAGGTACCACTGTTACATAGCTCGAATATTATAATGGATATCACTGTTAAAGATTCATTAGTGGCATTATTGATAATATAAATTTCGTATAGCTTAATGATAGCAATAAAAAACGTAATTTAATAAATTTAGTTCACTTTGTTTAAATAATGTGTTTGTGTTTGTTATTAAATGTGAACTTTTTAAAATTTAATTCAACCGGATGATGGAAGTATTTTAACTTCCGAAACCACGGTCGTCCATTAAGATTGTTTTAAAGCTCAGGAGGTAAAGTAACCTTAATTTATTGTTTATCAGCTGTATAGGCTATTCATTCAAACATGAATAAATTTAGAAACATAATTAATAATTAATTAATATGTTATTTTGTATTGAAATTCTAAGTAAAGTTAAAAGGTAAATTTATATTAATCTAGATAGTGTATTGTTTAGTTACAGTTTTATTACAAACCAATCCAGTCTGTGGTATATTTAAACCACATGGAAAGACTGAGAATTACCTTAGTTGGACAACCTTAGGGAGGAGTACGTAGACTAGTATTATAATCCGCTATGTTAGGCTAAGGGCTAGGTAAATTTATCCAACATATTATTTATGATCAACTATCCTACCCAAGCCGCCGTCTAACCTAGCCTAGGTGCGCTAAAATAGTGGTTTTGAATTTAATAAGAAAGTACGGAAAGATTTTAATTTTAAACCCCAAGTTTCATAAGTGAAGTGTAAACGTCTACTACTGTTTACTGTTCAACTTAAAAAACCTGAACAGAAGAAAAAACCTTACTTATGTTAGATGACAAACATAACCTCTATAACTTTGCCAATTATAATAGCCTAAGTCTTTGGACTAAAAATCATTTATATATATACATTTTTAATTTAACTTCGTATAATACATTTTTGTTGTATATACTAGATTTAAATTGAGTTATTTATAAAATTAATTAAATGTATATAGTCATTAAATAACATAGTTCAACTGTCGCCCAGAATACTTGGCTCCAGCTCTCTCAGCAGGATATAGTTAGCTAACAAACTGTGAATAGTTACACTTTGTTGCTACTTCGGTCCCTCGGATACTATCAGAAGGTGTCTATCCTTCGGTCCTATCACGCTCCCCGATAAAGAAAACCGAGGTAATGTAATATCACATGTTTGTAAAATATAGTGGATTTAGGATGTGTAATGTTATTGGCAATTAATTAATAAGGTATTGTTTAGTATTTATTACGAAGAGAGTGTATGTTGGTAATTTAAACGGTACGCGTGACGCATAACCCAAAATATCTTCAGTCCATGTTATACAATTTAATAATTTTTAGTTCTCGTGAATGTCGATCATTCGTTATTTTTATGTCTAAACATGCCCTATACTTAGAATGAAGTAAAGTTTTGTTTTAGTTGTTTTAAGTAACAAATAATATTATAATTATAGGATTCAATTCAAGATGTATAACTTGGTACTTGGTTATTTGGTGCTCCACCCAGCTGACGTGGTCACAGGTGTTGGGTGTCGTCAAACCATGTGGTTAGAGTGAACAACATATCTCCGACACTGACTGGTCAAAATTTCCATTTAAGGAAGGGGGGCGGGGAAAATGTGTGGGTTAGGGCTGCAGTTTTGAGACAAAAAATAAATTAATCAGTATAAAAGAGAGGTTTGTGCATAGCTGGTGTGACGTAGATGGACTCGCTCCGCTAACGCAGCCAATGACATTGCTGCAAACCTTAATTATAGAGTCTGCTGAAATGTCAGTTTTGTGTTAAAAGACATTGTCTGTTTCCTACTATTGCGAGCCCATCTACATCACATCAGCTGATCATGCACACACCTCTCTGATTTACATCTTAGATTCATCTGACATTCGATCAATACGTATATTAGTTCAACGATGATGCTGGATAATGCTGTAGATGGATCAAAGACATAGTACGCTATTATTGATTGTATTAGTATTACATACCTACTGGTTGAGACCAAAAATATCTTGGTGCCACCTTTTTTGACACAGAATCGTCCCATGTCTAATATTTCGGTAGGTTAAGGAATCACAGTGAAGCTTTATTATAATGGTGGAATAATCAACCGTGCTGTTTTACCTATGCACATTCTATGAATGAGTTAATTTTATCACTGTAATTATAAAAAATTTAACCAGTGCCCTCTCTGTTCCCCATCTACGTCACTTGCAAATGTATCTTATGCCATCCGTCCTTCCACTCATATACTGACCACAAACATTACTATATGTTGCTGACCTCGCATCAACTTGCTGTGGAGTGAGACAGAAGGCAACGTACCCTCAAAAAAATTACACCTTGTCATCAGCCAATTAGAAGGTGAGACGGGGCTGCCAGATGACCGGGTGAAGAGCGAGACACCATCCCCAGCTAGTAGTTGTAAACATTTTGTACGTATGTTTAGTTAATCGGTAGTTTATAATAATATTTGCAATATAATTATATGTAAATAGGAATTATAAAAGAAACTACTCCAATATAGTGGCTGATAGTTGGCTTAATATGAATATGGATGCTTTGGGCATTAAACAAATGCAACAAACGTAAAATTCTCTATTTGTAAAACATCCATAATAAGAGACAATAAATTAAACAATCTTCCACATTAGCTCAGTGTCCATATTGAAAAACTAGCATTTATTTAAACTAGTGGCTTGGAGGGGCCCCTAACCTTGCTCTAATAATCTGACTCATCTGATATTATTTACTATTTACATGCTGAGGAAAATAAAACGATACAAGTAGAATCACATGACATTTCGTAATTAAAGTAGACACTTCTCACATGTTTTATTGTAAACAAAGCAGACATTATTATATCCCCATGTTTTTTTCATATGGGTGATGTTTTACATTGTTTCTCATTGCTGGCAACTATTGGGAAATACTGCTATTCTTCCCGAGTTCCTGGGATCAAGGCCTTTGATTTGAGACCCCTCCCATCATCCTCCAACCCACCAAACCCTTACAATATTGAATATTGACTTAAACATTTTGCTTACATAATTATATATAGCCTGTAGATAGGTTCCACATATTTGTTTGGATTAAATCCGTATGTACTAAATACAATTTGTTTTAAACAACGAAAAAAAGTAAAACATAAACCATTTAATCCTAAATAGTATTTTACAGGAAATTAGCTAGTGATGAGCAGGAGTTAGTTTGGTCAACACTGTAGAGAAAGAGCGTTTGATTAAATACAAGTTAGAAATGCTAAAATGATTTCCATCGATAAACTATGAATTTTTGTAGTATATTAAAAAAAACATATTTCGAATCCCATAAACTGGTAAATAAATAAAAATTAATAAATACAGACAATATTTTCTTCAAACATTCAAGCATGTGCCTTTTCAAAAGTAAATATGCAAAAACTCTTCTTAAGGTGGTCCCACCCCTCTCGTGAACAGGCCTAAACATCGGCCGAACATTCTCCCGAATGCTCACTGAACATTCCGTCCCGTAAGTATTCAAAAGTTCGTGCAGCTCCCACACTTCTCGCAAATATTCCGAACATCCGGAGTTCGGACGAATATTTGGGCGTGTTCGCGAGAAGTGTGGGACCGCCTTTATCCCAGATAACTGAACACAGCGAACACATCGTATATGGTTTGCTTAAACAGATCCAAAATTACAAGGAAGTATAGTCTTGCGTCGTGAGTCTCGTTTTACAACATCTTACAGTTCTAGTTCTCTTTTAAACTTGCTGGATCATATAATCCGTACTTTCCCAGATAGCGAGGAAAATTTGCAGAACATTTGCAAAACATTTTCAACCGCAAACCAAAATGTTTGCAAAAAATATGCATTGCAAACATGTTTGTTTGCGAAGAACTTTCCGCAAGTATCGAAGTCTACACTTGTCATATTTGCAGAAGGTTTTCACTGAATGTTTGCGGAAAATTTGCATTGAATATTTGTAGCAAATATGCAAGGAATGTTTGTGAAACGTTTTCACTGAATGTTTGCAGAAAAGTTTCACTGAATATTTGCAGCAACTATGCAAAAACTGTTTGCAGAATGTGTTCATGATAGTTTGCTGCAGATTTGCAAAATAGGTTTGTGGCACATTTGCAGTGGAATATATGCAGCTAATATTTATTGCTAAAATGTTTGTTTGCAAAATCTTTTATGCAAATATGCAAGTCTACACTGTTCACACTTCTGGAATTTTGCAGTGGATGTATTCATTGAACTTACATATTTATATGATGGTTTGCAAGTTTCCTTTGTAACTACAAAATTATTAATGATGCTGCCAACCAATAATAGTGCTGCAAGATTGAGGTAAAATTCATTTACACTGATTTTTGTATGACAAATAATTATAGCAACAGCCTCATACAATTGTCCTAGCCTATTGGAACTGACTGTTTAAATTTTGATGGTTATTCAACATACGAACAAAATTATATATTTGAGATTCAGTTAGTATAGTTTATCATACTGTCATATTAAACAAATTTATTGTGAATCATAGATTTATAACAAAAGTTACCTGTGACCTAAAAACCCTGAAATTTTCCCTACTATAGTTTTTAAATACTCCACAATTTGTTTGTAATCATATATGATTGTTATATTTACAAAAATATTTGAAAATATTGATGTGGTGTTTTCTTTAACTATAATAAGTCAATAAAATACATTTAAAGCATTCACACACCTATTTAACTTTACATGATTTAATCTTAATAATTAAATGACCTTTTCCGGCAAATGAAAAATAGAAAAATTCGAAGTAAGGGAACTTTATCAAAAAAGGAAATGGTAAAATAAAAATCATTTGATAATTTGATAATTATTATTTATTTTAAATATGTTATAGGTAACTAAAGGAAAGCTATACAGCATTTTATTTCCTAATGAAGTCCGCACCATGCGACTGCTGTTTCCTTACACCTTGTTCACTGAAACAAATAAAAAAAAACTTATTCACGCAAATTTACATTCTGTTAAAAATTCTTGAGGGGGCTCCAGTCCTCTACTTCTACCTGCTTATTCTCCCATTAAACTGATGTTAACTTTCAAAACCCATCCTTCCCCATCCGATTATCCTAAATCAATGATGAATTGTTCACTTTAAAGAGCAACAAAATTATATATAGGCCTAGTTCATCCATAAAACATCAGAAATATTTAACATTTTAGAATTTGGTTGAATGATTGTGATATAGAAATATTGCTCACTGAAATTACTAGGTATTTGTTGCTCTTCAAAATGAGCCTTAAATCAACGATATCAGATTATCCATTTTGACGAGCTTTTAAAGTTAGTAATATTTGCCTTATGGGGGAAGCAGGTAGAAACTTGAAAGGTTTTGTGACTGGAGCTTAATATACCCGTCTTCAGCTTTAAGTTAACCAGGACTTAAGTTCAGGTACTACGATAAGGCAGTCCAAAATCCAACTGGCGTTTCATCTTCCGCTCTGCCATGTCCACTTCAGTCGGTGTTCACCTACCGGCCAGTACGCGTTAATAGTGCACTTTAAATGTTTTCCGTAGTCGTGTATTTATGTTCGGTATTGTGTGGCTTTTTAAACCTTTGACGACAGACATTCTAATTCTGTAAGATTTTATTGAACTTCAAGACCTGAAGATGGAAGCAAACTTAAGCTTCTGAAACCGTGGTAGTCCAGTTTGGATAAACTTAAAGCTGAAGACGGAGGTAAAATAACCTGTATTTTTCAATTGTCTTATCTGCTTTGGAGGCTGTTCAATATGAACAGAGCTTAAACATTAAAAGTGAGTCAGTTAACAATATTCTGAACAGTGACGAAGCCAGGATTTTATTTTATTGATAGTAGATAGGGGGTCTAGCCCACGAGTAAATAAAGTGGGGGAGGGGAATCCCTCCATAAAAAACTATAGCCTACTAATGGAAAACAGATTTTATGCTATTCTAGCTCTTAAACAGAAGGAAGAAATTAAATCATTTGAGTAGAGCTCTCAAAAGATACAAAAGTTATTTGTTTTTCCAACGTAATCATACAAAAATGGGAGTGTGTATACAGATTATCTCCATTATCTTCAAGTAGGCTTCAAGCTGGCTCGGTGGCAGGAAATCCCAAGACAAGACCTAGGTATTCACTGGAATACATTCTTACCTCAATCCGCGTAGGAAAATAATCAGGGTAACGAAGACTAAGTAGTACGAATACAACAAAAACCCGCCCTAAATTATTAAAATTGAATTAGTGCAAACATTTATATAAACTTACTTTTGTATAATTCTAGTTTTGGCCTGATTGAGGAATCCCATCATGTGTTTTTTAGTAGCATCCTCAGTTGCCTTTGGGAACACCGTCATCACTGGATCTAGAATACAAATACAAAGTCTGTTTTAAATTTCTGGAAAGTGACTATTTGAAAACAATATAAGTTAAAAAGGTGATTTTTTTATCAACTTTCATTCCAACTTTATACTGCTGAGTGCATTGGTACTTTATTTTACAGTCTTTAAAAAACTCAAATTTCTTACCGGTACTTCATATCCATTCTTCATATTATCAATGAATTAATTGTGTATTTAAGTTATTGCTTATCTTTTCATTATACCTAATTACTTAGTACAATTGATAATATTCAAGATTTTAACATTTATTGTATTTTGAGATAATATATTATGAATGGTGCTATGACCATTTTTATGACTACTCTAGTTAACAAAAAATAATTACTGGTAACTCTAATTATTTCTCTTTATACGCCTTTTCATGCATGACACTATAGTTACCGGTAGATACAATGTTTTCCTCAACCATGTATTTTCATGCAGCGATGCAGATTTTCCTGTAGGGTAGACCGGAGCCTTAATTCCACGATCGGTTGTAAAAGTTCATGACCAATAGGTCCCTGATATTGCAATGAATAAAGAATTCTAATTCGGTAGGCCCTACTTGCTATCAAATATAAGATTATAAATATTTTATAAACAACTGTTAAAAATTTTGTTATTTAGTTTTCTTAAATCAAAATCTCACATATCTACACCTCAAATATTATCTCACAAATCTCATATTATTTATTTTAAGAATCTCAACTAGAACTCATTAAGTATATTTTACCGTAAAAAGACCGAAATTATTAGGTTCAACATTATAAGTAGGTACCTACAACCTACTAAAAGTGGTTGTGAGTACCTACCTACTTTTACTAATAAAAATACACGTTATTTTCTACTATAAGTTAACATGAAAAAATAAAAAGAAGATATAAGTCAGGCCTACGCTAACACGCATAATAATAATTATTATATTATATTCAATCATTAAAACGGATAAATTATGTTGATTTAATTTTATTGTCAATAGAACAAATATGATAAACTTGTAACAGGAAGTTAAAACTCTCATACATTTATTTTAAAGCGTACAGTACGATAAGCGTCCAAAACAATCGACTTTAAATATTCGTTTACCATGATTGATACACTGATACATAACCATATTCCCATTCGATTGTTATAGTTTTTAATACTCGATCACAAAGTGTTTTACTTTACAATAAGTTAACTTAATCTAAGTTAATAGTGAAAAGTTAGCATTAACATAAACTAACCTAACCTAACCCCGCAGAGCATTGTTTTTGCCTTGTTTTGGATTTTTAATTTTGTTTTTGACCAGCGGTTACCCGCAGGCTTCGCTTCGCAAATGCTTCATAAAACCTGATGACAGGTGTGTGCTGCATTCTCTGGCTAGCCCGTGGAACTAGTATAAATCAAGATCAGCTGCTGTTTCTATTTTCATAAGCTCAAACAAAACTAAATCCATCAGGAAAAAGGACATGGGAACTTTGTCGGGGTCTCTGACGGAGCACTAAGATCAGATGAGGATGAAAACCATTTACTTTCTGCCAAAAGAATTAGTGTACAAAATTTCAACTCTCT
Source organism: Allygus modestus (assembly GCA_963675035.1). NCBI lineage: Eukaryota > Metazoa > Arthropoda > Insecta > Hemiptera > Cicadellidae > Allygus > Allygus modestus. Next base: position 510,279,912 of record OY776111.1, read on the forward strand.
ATGTAAATGGAAAGTAGGAGAATTTATGTGTGATGTTCTCTTTTAAAGGTGTAGATATTCTCATCTGTAATATTGATGTCATAGTGGTTTGATATATTATAGGCTAGGCCTAATTGATTTTTCTGGTGGACACTTACTATACTGCACCCATATTTACAAATGTTAGTACGGTAACATAGTGCACCATTAACGGTGAATTTTTAAATATAACTAATGACTGTATTATTAAAACGGTTATCAATTCTACCCAAATAAAAAGGTTCAAATGTAAATAATAAAGCGAAAACAGCTTGCAAGTTTGTGAGTTGTTAAATAAGAAAAATATATTCCCTGGAAATATTAAGGCCTAATCAAGAACAATATCTTAAATGTTGTTAAATGAGTTAGGCCTAGTTAATCGTACTCTCTCGGGCTGAATGTTTTAAGGCACAACACTATTTTTCAGAAACACTTGAATAGGTACATATTTCAACCCATGTATTAATTAGTTTTAACTTTCACACTTTAATACACGATGCTGTCCGTTTGTTCCGCCTTTGAACAAAAGTACTAGCTTCATTACGATGAAGTAACTTAATCACTAACTTAAACTCTAATGAAGCAATATTCGTTCGACCTTTGAGAAGTATGCAAAATGCAACCATACCGTAACTTACATGATGAAAAAACGTACTAATCAGACACCTTTAAGCATTTTGGACAGTATTTTTCTAGAAGTAATAACTTAAAACACCAATTATAATTCCTTGCCTTAAAAAAAACTAAATTAGGCCTATAGGCCCTAGGCCTAACTTATGAAAGTATAAGTTAGTACGGTACACTCTAACTAATGATTAAAATCATTAGGAATTTATATCATTAATTAAATATGGGTTTTCAAATAGTTTAACAACAAATAAAGCCTAACAAAGTTTGTAAATATCTAAACATATTCAGTAAACAGATGTTTAATTCTTCAAATCGTCCTTGTTCATTAACTGCTATGGCCATGACAACCCCTCCAATTCATTTATAATTACTTAGCAATACAGTGTACGAAAATTTTAAAAGTTGTAAATATTTTATTAGCAAACACACCGGTGAATACAAAACAATGTTTTGATATTACAGTCCGTAGTATTTGGACAGCCAGTATTAGTTTCCCATTGGTTAGTTGAAAACAAAATTTGAGTATTCTATACCAAAAAGCGGTAATAAATAAACAGAGCTGGAATTACACTTACCTTAAACATGAAAGTCACTAAAGAAGCCACTATAAAAACAACGATACTCAACTCAACTTTAACCTTCAATAATTCTTTACCCGGCGAAACAGTACTCGCTGAATGAATAGCATAGCCAGGAGAAATAAGATGGCGACGGCCGACGACGACGCGCGACGTTAGCGCTAGCGAAGTGGCGGTTTTAGTAACTTAGGATCAGAAAGTTTGCGTAAAACGTATTGTAAAGTTTACGCGCACAGGTTAGCAGCGCGCTCGGGCAACAACGCGGCGCCTTTGGTAACTACGACGAAGTTCCTTGCAAGCATATATCTGGCAAACTTGCTGCAAATAATACTGGAAGTATTCAACAGCGAACGAAAAATGAACCAAACGCATATTTGCAGCACACTTTCTTGCTATCTGGGTTGTAGTTTCTTTAATCGCATGTCATATTTATGTAATTACAAAATTTACTCTTCATCATCCCCTTAATAATTGGTTAATTAGAACATCACGAAATAGATTAAAAAGAAATACACGAAAAGGATGACGAAACATAGTTCGGTCCAACTCGTTGCTGCGCTGCGGCGCGACTGGCGATAAAAAGGTCTAGTGTACAGGGATGTCGGCGACAATTACTGCCGAAGAAATAGGCCCAGGACAATTCCACAACGACAGTCGTGAGCAGAAACTTCACTGAGCGATAATTTCAGCCTAGTGTGTCACCCTCCGTATGATCAGTTCAGTTATATTTCTGGCAACGACAAAAATCGTTGTACTTCAGCAACAGAAAACGCCTAGTGTGGTATCAGCCTAAAGTACGGATTATACGATCCAGCAAGTCTAAAAGAGAACTAGAACTGTAAGATCTTGTAAAACGAGACTCACGACGCAAGACTATACTTCCTTGTAATTTTGGATCTGTTTAAGCAAACCATATACGATGTGTTCACTGTGTTCAGTTATTTAGGATAAAGGCGGTCCCACACTTCTCGCAAACACGCCCAAATATTCGTCCGAACTACGGATGTTTGGAATATTTGCGAGAAGTGTGGGAGCTGCACGAACTTTTGAATACTTACGGGACGGAATGTTCAGTGAACATTCGGGAGAATGTTCGGCCGATGTTGAGGCCTGTTCGCGAGAGGGATGGGACCACCTTATGAAGAGTTTTTGCATATTTACTTTTGAAAAGGCTATAATACATGCTTGAATGTTTTAAGAAAATATTGTCTGTATTTAGTATTTTTTTTTTATTTACCAGTTTATGGGATTCAAAATATGTTTTTTTCGTATTAATATACAGTACTACAAAAATTCATAGTTTTATCGATGGAAATCATTTTAGCATTTCTAACTTGTATTTAATCAAACTCTCTTTCTTTACAGTGTTGACCAAACTAACTCCTGCTCATCACTAGCTAATTTCTGTAAAATACTATTTAGGATTAAATGGTTTATGTTTTACTTTTTTATTCGTTGTTTAAAACAGCTTGTATTTAGTACATCCGGATTTAATCCAAACAAATATGTGGAACCTATTTACAGGCTATATATAATTATGTAAGCGAAATGTTTAAGTCAATATTTAATATTGTAAGGGTTTGGTGGGTTGGAGGATGATGGGAGGGGTCTCAAATCAAAGGCCTTGATCCCAGGAACTCGGGAAGAATAGCACTATTTCCCAATAGTTGCCAGCAAATGAGAAACAATGTAAAACATCACCCATATGGAAAAAAACATGGGGATATAAAAACGTCTGCTTTGTTTACAATAAAACATGTGAGAAGTGTCTACTTTAATTACGAACTGGTATGTGATTCTACTTCCCTAGTAGCAAAAAAATATTTACATGATATTGGAACAATATTGTCCAATATTGAAAACAATATTGATTTTTTCAATATTAAAACAATATTGTTTTGATACTTTGCCAATATTGTACAATATTGGTGAAAAATATTAAAATTAAATATTAAAACAATATTGCTTAAATATGTTCCCAATATTATTCAATATTGTGAAACAATATTTTCAAGGTAATATTCAAACAATATTGTTTTAATTCCTTCCCAATATTGTACAATATCTATAGAAAAATATTGTTATCAACTTAGTTTAAATATTGTTGAAATATTCAATAAATATCGGCAAAACAATATCATGTTAGTAGTTAACAAACCATATAATTTTGCACTTCTGGCATCAAAAAATCTACTATTATAACATTTTACTGTGTACATAGGAGATGTATTATCAGCTATCATCATTGTAGAAATTCGCATAACACTATAATTAGGCTTTATTTCTGTTGCCATATGCCGCTGTCAATTATTACAATATATAATGTAATGACAAGTTTACTTTTTAGCGAATTTCCCCTATAGGGAAGAAGCTATTACCGTAGGTCTCATGGTAAGACTTAAGCCCGAGACCATGATAACTTTTCATTTTGAGGTCCCCAGATGCCAAAAACACCATTCGTTCAAATTTGTATATATGTATATATATATATATATATATATATTTATATATATATATATATATATATATATATATATATGTGTCCGTAAGCACGATAACTCTCGTAAAAAAGGTCCGATCTTAATGAAATTTGGTACAAATGTGTAAAGTACCATTTATTTGAACGAGTTCGAAAACCAGATGAATCACACCATCCGAAGGGGGGTTTTTGGGGGGTTTTTTACCCCAAAAATGTGTTTTTTGGGGTTTTCACATGTAATTTTAATTTAAATAAAATTTTAATTTATACCATTAAATTCAGCTTAAAAAAACAAACAATTTGGTATTTTGATCATTGCTCTACGTCAATTGGTTACCGAGATATTGAAAGTGCTAAACACAGTACGTTGTCTAATGTTATTCTTATGGAGAAAAAGAAAAATTGTATATCTCGCTTATATATGAACGTAAACTGGCAAAATTTGGTATATGGCTTTATTTGGTTGAGGTCTATTGATATTTGCACAAAAATCCATTTTTGCCCGATAGTTCCCGTAGCAGCAAACCTGCATACTCAGCCCCATGTTATTCTTATGGAGAATAATTAACGTGTTATCTCCTTTAATTATGAACATAAATTAATAGAACTTGGTATGTGGCTTTACCTAGTTGAGTTATAATGATATTTGTATAAAAGCCCATTTTTAGTGTTTCTTATTTCAGCAAACCTGCATACTCAGCCGCCATCATGTTATTCTTATGGAGAATAATTAAAATGTCATAATTCGTTTATTTATGAATGTATATTGATGAAACTTGGTATGTGGCTTTATGTGGTATTAAGATAAATTAATATGCATTGGAAATTCGCTGAGTATGCAGGTTTGCTGCTACGGGGGTATTTAAATATTTCCAGCTTCGGTTACCGCTACACGCTACCCCTACTAGAGGTGTGCCTTAGTAGCTCCAGCTCCTGTCGTGGAGCTAGCTCCACAAACAACTTCAGCTTTCAGCTCCGGCGCGGTAGATGATGGTGAAGCGCCAACTGTGCATAGTCAGATATCGCTCCTCGCTCCTTCGTGAACTGGAGCAGTATATCTTATATAGGTGTGGTGGGGGACAATGCAACGACATTTGTGCAGTGGAGCGGAAGAGCTGTAGAGCGATAGGAGATATAAGTGCGTCAGAAATTGGTCAGATGGGGTGGGAGCTATACCGGCATACCGGAGCTAGGAGCTGTTACGAGAGCCACTGGAGCCGCTCCCGCTCCGCTCCCGCTCCGCTCCGTGTCTGGAACGTTCAACTCCAGCTCCAGCTCCGGTTCCGACGGCACACCGCTAACCCGGCTAACCCTACGCCCTACCGCCCTTGCCCTACGCCATTTTGTGAATGTGATTGATGCAAATTCGTTTGATTAAGTTAATTGCTGATAAGTTTTAGTAGTGTTGTTTTAGTTTAAGGACTTAGCTACTCCAGTCCTAACCCGTCTCCACAGAACTATCTCTAAAGAAGGTAAGCCAAATTATGTTTGATTCGTTACAGTACCATTTAGGCCCAGGCTAAAGGATTTGGCTAGTCCTCTTTTAGGTTAGGATATCTTAAATACTTTTTCTATTATCGTTTAGGTCGGCTAAATACATGTGAGTTTTTAAGTTCAATGTTTTTACTTATTACACAAGATTACACCCCACATTTAAGGGACAAGAATAGGCTATCAATTTTTCCCGGCGCTCGGACCCGGAAGTAGGCCTACCAGGTACTCTTTTTTTAATTTTTTTTTTCAACTCGTTCGTCGTTACGTCAGATAAATAGTGCGTTACGCCGGCCACGGTAAGTCTTAGCTCAGGTAGGGAAATTTTGGGTCAAGGCACGTTTTGTGTTTACTATCAAACGCCCCAAAAATTTAACGTAGACCGTAATTGAAAATAATAAAATAAAGCCTAACCGGTGTCGTTTGATGTCCGGTCCTAGGCCGCGGTGCAAGGGGACAGCCGACGCGAGTCTGTGACGGCGGTGCGATCGTAGTCCTGGCCCAGTGTGTAAAAGTGGGAATAAAATATATTTATTCGGTTACTTACGGGTTGGAGCGCCAGAAAACAATTTTATTTTCGCAATCTGTTAATCTGAAAGAATAAAAAAAATTGCTTATAGCCTATCAAAAATAAATAACAACCATTGTTTGGATTGCATAGTTCACGGTATGCATTTACGTACATAAATTTACGATAGTTCATGTTGAGATAGTTAAAAGGGCGTCCAACATCCTTGAATTCATTAACAACCTGTTATTATGCCCCGTTTCCATTTCAACAAAAACTGTGCCGAACATTGCGGGGCTCAATGCTGGGGCAGTGTTGGTGGCAAATTTGAAATGGAAAAACACAAACATTTTCTGCGGCGCAATGCTGGGCGCAAAAATAATGCGGCGCAGTGTTGTGCGGCTTTGTGCCCAACACGATGGAAACGGTTGGTATCCGGCAACAATTTTGAACGCATGGGCAGTTAGACTATTGATTTTAGTAGTTAACAGCGCTGACCCTAATGCACTCCTCACTATCTGTTTACTCTAATATCCAAAAGTTGGATTATGCTAGTGATTAAAGTAAATAGGCTATTCTACTTTCTTTGGCAGGTTTTATAGTTGGGTATATTGCAGGCGTGCGTACCGGTATTTGATACGTTGCAATAGACAATAGATTTTATCGGTCTTAAGGCGCAATGTAGGCCCTTCACATGCATCTGACAGGTCAATATTTACATGCAATATAAAAATAGATATTGTAGTCAAAAAATAAAATAAATAACTTAGGCCTAACATAAATTCAACGATACTATTACAAGACAATAAATAACCTACAATAAAATGTTACCGTATGGAATAATTCAACATGGAAGACTTAAATATAAAAACCTCAAAACCATGCAATCTTTCTTGGCATGATAATTTTTGGAATTCAAGTGCTTCATAATTTTGTATAAGTTAAATATGCGGCGTCATATAGATTTGGAGAAGCAAGATGTTGTAATTGAAATTGACTGCCACCTAGGCCTACATGTCGCAATTGCATTGTTATATGATGGTCTTCATACACAATACCTAGGTATTTTGCTGTTGTTAGCTACTTCATTTTACCTTAAGTAAATGTTGTATTTCAAGTAAGTACTACAGATTTTTTATAAGTGTATACAAATCAGTAAAGTTTAATAGCTTTGCATTATTTCTACACTGTTGTAAACATTTAGGTACTTATGCTACATCAACTTTTTTTACAGACTTCTTTGTTAGCCGTTGTGTAAATTTACATAGCCAACTGTTTTAAAAATTAAGTGAAACCTAAATCTTTTTTAATTTTTTTATTACACCTGTTTTGGTTAGGCTATTGCGTATTCTTTTAGCGAATTTCCCTTATAGGGAAGAAGCTATTACCGTAGGTCTCATGGTAAGGGTTAAGCGCGTCGTTCTCGTCGCAGTTTCCGGTCGGTTTCGCGGTCATTACCGCGATCAGTAGCGATAATGCCTAAATTGATTAGCCTAATTTGAACTACTAATAGTCCAATAGTACATTATATGGTATCATAAGTTGACTTGTCTTAAATTTTAGGTTAGGTTCAGTATTATTTTCAGTAATCCGACGTTTTCGGTAATCCGACACCCTCTCGGCTCCATAATTGTCGGATTATCTAGGGTCAACTGTATTGGCTTGAATTGTATAGTCAGTTTTTTTCTGAAACATTAAAACTAGATCCAGTCATGACCTTAAGCTTTTTGCAGGTCCGTTGCAAGACTGCAATAGGCCTAGTAACAAAAAATAATTCATATATCTGATCAAAATAAGAAATATGAATTAACAAACGGATTACTTTTGACTAAATTGCAATCAGCTGTATTTTCTTACAGTTAAATGTAAGTGTAAGAGTTGCAAATTTACTTCCCTCACGTTGGTTGTTTTAGCTTTGTGTTGTTCTGGTTTGTAAAGTGTCATTGACAGCAATCTGTAGCCTACACTCAATTAGACGAGTTTTATTTATTTATTTTCAGGTGCTCTTCAAATTTGCTGGCCTCGTGCGGACATGAAGAAGGCGTCAACAACAGCTGCAAGCTGGATAGCTCAGGCCAAATCAAGGCTGGATAGAACGTAAGAAAAAACTTCTTTTTGCATTTCTAGATTAGGCCAATCTTTATTTAATAAAGTATATATCTACAATAAACTCCTGGCCTTGATTGTTCCAGTAAACTTGTGGTCTGATTAAACATTTAATTGGTGTTTTTCGATATAGTAGAAAACTGTCCTCAAATCCTCACAGATTTTCTGCGAAGCTCGTTAAGCATATTCTGCATTCATGCTTAACTTTTAAAAGTAAAATAGTAAACTAGTATAGTTTTAAGACAAAAGCTTAGTTAGCACTTAGCCCATTGAGTGCCACAGTGGTGATCAGTTGTCACTAAAAGGTTATGCAAAAAGTGCCAGTGTCCCGATGATGAAGAAAAGCATCTATTGATGGTTTATAACTTTGCTGAGCGCCTCCCCTATAAGTAGTGTTTCTTTGCAATTTTTTTATCAGGCAAGTTTTGTCAGTCAGAAAGTTTTAGATAATGAAATGAGCACAATTTTGCATAAATTTTAGCGAATTTCCCCTATAGGGAAGAAGCTATTACCGTAGGTCTCATGGTAAGAGTTAAGCCCGAGACCATGGTAATTTTTTAGCGAATTTCCCCTATAGGGAAGAAGCTATTACCGTAATCGGCATGGTAAGACCTAGGCCCGGGACCATGATAACTTTTCGTTTTGAGGTCCCCAGACCCCAAAAACACCATTCATTGGAAACTGTATATATATATATATATATGTCCGTGAGCACGATAACTGTCGTAAAAATGATTCGATTTTGATGAAATTTGGTATAAACATGTAAAGCAGCATTTATGACTAAGTTCGAAAACCAGCCATATCGCTCCATCCGAAGGGGTATTTTGGGTGGGTTTTGTACCCCAAAAATGGGTTTTTTGGATTTTTTACATATCATTTTTGAAAGAGTCAAATATTTGTTTTTCCCATTGGATTCAGCTTAAAAAAACACACAATTTGGTATTTTGATCATTCCTCTACGTCAAATGTTTACAGATATATTGAAAGTGCTAAACACAGTACGTTGTCCAATGTTATTCTTATGGAGAATAAGAAAAATAGTATATTTCACTTATTTATCAACTTTTCCTGATGAAACTTGGTTTATTGCTTCATATCGTTGTGGTCTATTAATATTTGCACTAAAAAAATATTTTTTGGCTGATAGTTCCCGTAGCAGCAAACCTGCGTACTTAGCCCCATGTTATTCTTATGGAGAATAAGTAACCTTCAACCTATTATCTCCCTTAATTATGAACATAAATTAATAAAACTTGGTATGTAGCTTTACCTACTTGAGTTATATTGATGTTTGTATAAAACCTCATTTTTTGTGTTCCTTGCTTCAGCAAGCCTGCATACTCAGCCGCCATGTTATTCTTATGGAGAATAATAAAAATGTCATAAATCGTTTATTTATGAATGTATATTGATGAAACTTGGTTTGTGGATTTATGTGGTATTAAGATACATATATATGCATTGGAAATTCGCTGAGTACGCAGGTTTGCTGCTACGGGGGTATTTTTTTTGAGGTCCCCAGATGCCAAAACCATTATTCGTTCAAATTTTTATATATTTATGTGTCCGTTAACACGATAACTTGAGTAAAAAACGTCTAATTTTGATGAAATTTGGCTCAAATGTGTAAAGTGACATTCGTGCCTTTAAGTTCGAAAACCAGAAAAATCGGGCCATGGGAAGGGGGGTTTATGGGGATTTTAAGTTTTCAAAAATCAGATTTTTGCATTTTTCACCGCAAAATTAAACAAATACTCAATTTTGGTTTCTACCATTTAATAGAGCTTTAAAAACAAATAATTTAGTATTTTGAATCATTAACCTAGGTTAAGTGGTTGCGGAGAAAATCCAAAAAACATGGTCATAAAATGCATCATGTTAATCTTATGGGAAAAAGGTTTTTAGCTTTTCCTCAGTTAATTTTAATGAAAACTTCAAATTTGTTCTTACCAATCAGTTCAGCTATACAAAACAATCATTTTGGTGTTTAAATTGTGATTCTACGTCCAACCGTTGCAGAGATATTCAAAGTGCTAAACACAGTACGTTGTCCAATGTTATCCTTATGGAGAATAATTAAATATGTATATATTGATTATTTTTGAACTTATATTGATGAAACTTGGTATGTGGCTTCACCTAGTACTGGTACATTGATGTTTGCACAGAAAAATATATTTTTTTATTGTCCCCGTAGCAGCAAGCTTTCATACTCATCCCCAATGTTATTCTTATGGACAATAAGTAAAGTTTTATATCTCCCTTAATTATAAACATAAATTAATAAAACTTGGTATGAAGTTTCCACCTGGTTATGTTATATTGATAATGGCACAAAAACATATTTGTTATCTTTCTTCTCGCAGTAAACCTGCGTACTCAGCCTTTAATGTTATCCTTATGGAGAATACATAAAATGCCATATGTCTCTTATTTATTAGTGTATTTTTATGAAACTTGGTAAGTGGCTTTATGTGGTAGTGGGAAACATATATGCATTGGAAATTCGCTGAGTACGCAGGTTTGCTGCGACGGAGGTTATTGTTTTTGAACTCCTTCAAGTGTCAAGTGTCCTTCAAGAGGTCATAGGGCATGATTCTTAACAGCACATGGCACGAGCCGTACCCCTTTTCCAGGTATTCTCATATGCGGATATTAACATTTACTTTAGTACAGTACAGTTGTTTGTTCCAAATGTATTATTTCTATAACAGTAATAATTTTTAATTTAAAGTTAGCGGCTACCTGCAGTGGCGTCATGGCGCGCCACTATGATGACTCCACCTACTAGCTTGTGCCAGCCGGCTTCACTGCTGGCTCACTGTTTAGTCTCTATTTCATTCAATTCTCGTTTGTTTAGTTAATATACAAATTAATACTATTTTGAATATTATTTGATTGATTTTCGTTTTTTTTTTTTTTTAGAAAAAGAGATGCTGAAAACATACAACCGGTAGAAGAAACTCCTAAGGATGGAGACTCTTAACTCTTAAGGCTGATTAGAAATAGATGATGGTTCATTTTAAAAATTAATGTACAATAAAACTTTTTGAGCTTTTATTAGTGGATGGAGACTCTTAACTCTTAAGGACTCTTAAGGCTAATTAGAAATAGATGATGGTTCATTTTAAAATTAATGTACAATAAAACTTTTTGAGCTTTTATTAGTGTGCTTGTAATTTTAATCCTCATTTTTAACCATTTTAACATCCAATCGTTTCTTCTTGGACTATACAAGAATGCATTGAGGAAGTTGCTGAAATCTGCAACTTAACAGCATCAAGGTCAAATTACACGATCCCAACAACTTTCTCACTGTATACATTTTAGATTGCAGGAATGGTGCGATTGGTGGAATAAATAAGCTACCACAACTAAAGTAATATATAAAATAATGTAGTTTTACTATGTGGGTATGAGGTATTCCAAAATATATTGCATTTCATTTTTTTTTATTTTGACTATATAAGAAATTTAGTAAAGTTTTAAACAAGAAAAAATGTAGGCCTACTCTAAAAAAAATGGAAAAAATATTCTAGTAGCCTATTTTAAATGTACATATCCAGAACCACAACTTACATGGTCGGCTTTTTCTATGCTATTGTTTATGTTTCATTGGTAATTATGCAAACAATATAATGGTCTAAGATTACTTGGTAAAGAAACAACTTATAGGCCTAAGGTGTTAAAAAACGATATCTATTACATTACCCGCATAATGGTAAGTAAAAGGAAAACCTATTAAATACAATTTTATTTCTGCAGGCATTTCATCCATAATATTGCAACAATTTTATACAATAAAAAATAAAATGTATTTTTACAATATTTATTTGGTATGCGCCAAAGTAAACAGTACTGAAACAAGTACATCTGATTTACTTTCAGTACTTTTTATTTTTGCGCATAGTATATAAATATTGTAAAAATAGATTTTAGTTTTTTTTTATTGCATAAAATTGTTGTAATATTATGGAAATGCCTGCCGAAAAAAAATTGTATTTAATAGTTTTTTTCGCTTTACTTACCAAGTACAGCTGATTTAGTTTCAGTACTGTTTATTTTGGTGCATACTGTATAGTTTCACCAATATTTGTTAGCTATTTTAACAATATCTATATAGAGTTTAAACAATATTTAAAATAAACTTGTTAAGTATATAAACAATATATACAGAAATAATGAAAATAATATTGATTTAATATTGTAATTAAACTTGAAAAATATACAATCGATATTAAAAAAATATTGGTTAGTTATTGAAGCAATATATAGTAAATAATGAAAATAATATTGATTCAATATTGCAAATAAACTTGAAAATTTTAAAAGCAATATTAAATCAATATTGATGAATTATTGAAACAATATTTAAAAAATATTTACAAAAAGAATGAAAATATATTTATTCAATATTGTAAATAAAATTTAAAAATATAAAAACAATATTGATACAATATTGCTGAAATATTGAAACAATATATAAACCATGTTAAATACTTAAAAAAACAATATTAAAACAATATTTAAACAATATTAATAAAATATTAAAACAATATATAAACAATGTAGAATCAGTACTAAAACAATATTGGAACAATATTTATTTAGTCTTGTTTCAATATATTTCAATATTGACCTCAATATTTACTGATAAATGTTATTTGTTTCAAATCGATATTTTTTAAATGTTGGGAAAGTATTGAATCAATAGTTTTTGATATTGGGTAAATATTGATTCAATATATTTTACAATATTGTTTATATATTTTCTTGCTACTTGGGTTGTATCGTTTTATTTTCCTCAGCATGTAAATAGTAAATAATATCAGATGAGTCAGATTATTAGAGCAAGGTTAGGGGCCCCTTCAAGCCACTAGTTTAAATAAATGCTAGTTTTTCAATATGGACACTGAACTAATGTGGAAGATTGTTTAATTTATTGTCTCTTATTATGGATGTTTTACAAATAGAGAATTTTACGTTTGTTGCATTTGTTTAATGCTCAAAGCATCCATATTCATATTAAGCCAAATATCAGACACTATATTGGAGTAGTTTCTTTTATAATTCCTATTTACATATAATTATATTGCAGATATTATTATAAACTAGCGATTAACAAAACATACGTACAAAATGTTTACAACTACTAGCTGGGGATGGTGTCTCGATCTTCACCCGGTCATCTGGCAGCCCCGTCTCACCTTCTAATTGGCTGATGACAAGGTGTAATTATTTTGAGGGTACGTTGTCTTCTGTCTCACTCCACAGCAAGTTGATGCGAGGTCAGCAAAATATAGTAATGTTTGTGGTCAGTATATGAGTGGAAGGACGGATGGCATATTATACATTTGCAAGTGACGTAGATGGGGAACAGAGAGGGCACTGGTTAAATTTTTTATAATTACAGTGATAAAATTAACTTATTCATAGAATGTGCATAGGTAAAACAGCACGGTTGATCCACCATTATAATAAAGCTACACTGTGATTCCTTAACCTACCGAAATATTAGATATGGGACGATTTTGTTTCAAAAAAGGTGGCACCAAGATATTTTTGGTCTCAACCAGTAGGTATGTAATACTAATGCAATCAATAATAGCGTACTATGTCTATGATCCATCTACAGCATTATCCAGCATCATCGTTGAACTAATATGCGTATTGATCGAATTTCAGATGAATCTAAGATGTAAATCAGAGAGGTGTGTGCATGATCAGATGATGTGATGTAGATGGGCTCGCAATAGTAGGAAACAAACAATGTCTTTTAACACAAAACTGACATTTCAGCAGACTCTATAATTAAGGTTTGCAGCAATGTCATTGGCTGCGCTAGCGGAGTGAGCCCATTTACGTCACACCAGCTGATCATGCACACACCTCTCTTTTATACTGATTAATTTATTTTTATGTCTCAAAACTGCAGCCCTAACCCACGCTTTTCCCTGCCCCCTTTCATTAAATGGACATTTTGACCAGTCAGTGTCGGAGATATGTTGTTCACTCTAACCACATGGTTTGACGACACCCAACACCTGTGACCACGTCAACTGGGTGGAGCACCAAGTAACCAAGTACCAAGTTATACATCTTGAGTTGAATCCTATAATTATAATATTATTTGTTACTTAAAACAACTAAAACAAAACTTTACCTCATTCTAAGTATAGGGCATGTTTAGACATAAAAATAACGAATGATCAACATTCACGAGAACTAAAAATTATTAAATAGTATAAAATGGACTGAAGATATTTTGGGTTATGCGTCACGCGTACCGTTTAAATTACCAACATACACTCTCTTCGTAATAAATACTAAACAATACCTTATTAATTAATTGCCAATAACATTACACATCCTAAATCCACAATATTTTACAAACATGTGATATAACATTACCTCGTTTTTCTTTATCGGGGAGCGTGATAGGACCGAAACACGGATACTATAAGAATACACCTTCTTATAGTATCCGAGGGACCGAAGTAGCAACAAAGTGTAACTATTAACAGTTTGTTAGCTAACTTGATCCTGCTGAGGAGTGAGGATGCAGAGCTGGAGCCAAGTATTCTGGGTGACAGTTGAACTGTGTTATTTAATGACTATATACATTTAACTGATGTTATAAATAGCTCAATTTAAATCTAGTATATACAACAATAATGTGTTATACGAAGTTAAATTAAAAATTTATATATAAATAAATTTTGGTCCAAAGACTTAGGCTATTAGTTTTGACAAAGTTATAGAGGTTATGTTTGTCATCTAACATAAGTAAGGGAAGTTCTTCTGTTTAGATTTTTTAAGTTGAACTTTAAACAGTAGTAGACATTCACACTTCACTTACGAAACTTGGGGTTTAAAATTAAAATCTTTCTGTACTTTCTTATTATATTCAAAACCACTATTTTAGCGCACCTAGGCTAGGTTAGACGGCGGCTTTGCTTGGATAGTTGATCATAAATAATATGTTGGTTAAATTTATCTAGCCCTTAGCCTAACATAGCGGATTATAATACTAGTCTACGTATTCTTCCCTAATGTTGTCCAATTAAGGTAATTCTCAGTCTTTCCATGTGGTTTAAATATACCACAGACTGGATAGGTTTGTAATAAAACTGTATGACTAAAAAATACAGTATCTAGATTAAAATACATTTAACTTTTAACTTTCCTTAGAATTTCAATACAAAATAACATAGTTTAAATATTAATTATTTTCTAAAGTTATTCATGTTTGAATAG
The DNA here is from genome assembly GCA_963675035.1 of Allygus modestus. Classification (NCBI taxonomy): domain Eukaryota; kingdom Metazoa; phylum Arthropoda; class Insecta; order Hemiptera; family Cicadellidae; genus Allygus; species Allygus modestus. Next base: position 510,294,982 of record OY776111.1, read on the forward strand.
CCTATACAGCTGATAACCAATAAAATAAGGTTACTTTACCTCCTCAGCTTTAAAACAATCCAAATGGACGACCGCGGTTTCGGAAGTTAAAATCATCCGGTTGAATTAAATTTTAAAAAGTTCACATTTAATAACAAGCAAAACCACATTATTTAAACAAAGTACACTAAATTTATTAAATTACGTTTTTTATTGCTATCATTAAGCTATACGAAACATATATCATCAATAACACCACTAATGACTCTTTAACAGCAATATCCAGTATAATATTCGAGCTTATGTAACAGTGGTACCTAATAATACGAGTTTTGGTTATTTTTGAATACTTAATAGCCATTTTTACTATCATTTATATATTTATAATGATAAGATAGGGCTAGTAATATAAATCCCAAGAGATTGAAATAGTAGTTTATTTTAACACATAAACTGAAACTGAATTTCGTCACATGTAGGCTTAGCGCTGAAACAAATAACACATCTAATTCATAATAGTCTAGGCGTTTAAACTATATGTTTAACAGCTTGGCAAACTTCACTTCTTATATGCACAATGTTTTACAAAAATATATCTTTACATTAATAATTTTGTTTATGTGGAAAGAAGCGAAGAAGAAAACATTTAGTGTTATATAAATAAAATATAAAAATTTATAATAGTGGCTATTAACTGATCGTTAGCCAACGCGAATCTGATATAACCAAGGAATAGAGGTAATAAGTACGTATCCTGAGTGAATGATGATCTGTGTTAGTTTAACATCAACGCGTTTTACTGATTGGAAAGGCAACTACATTTAGTCTGCACTAAGATGCTACTACTCTACATTTCGAAACACTATATGAAATACAAATTAACGCGGATGATTTTTAGTCTAAATGACTGATAATGTTTTGTAATGGAATTGAGATTATGGTAGTTAATCAACATAACAAAGTAATTAACAAGGTAATGTCTAATACGTCATCTTCATTCAATTTAAGCCTGTCTACACTTCTCGTGAATACGCATGACTATTCTGCTGAACTACGATTCATCAGAGTGTTCGCGAGTTGTGTCGTTTGTCTAATATTATGAAGTATGTTTCCCGTGTGATCGTTTATGTGAGTTATTTTAGCAGCTATACGGTTAGTTGATTGGATGGGAAATGCAATTTATGTCTATGAAAAAATACTTAAATACTGCAATGGAAGATAATTATTAGTTATTGTTATTCTAAGGATTTACGTATAGGCGCTCGATATGGGGGTTTCGGTTATGTTTTTTAACTAACATAACAATGTTAACAAGGTAATGTTTAATTATTTGTTGTAGTTTTGATTAGGCTAATCCTTATGATCGGTTGTTTTATTTGTTAACAATTTTAAACAGTATTTACTGAAATAATAACATTGCAGTTTTTTCATACCAGTGAGAAGAAAATGTGAATATGTCCAACTATGAAAAATGATTCGTTATCGCGTTGAACAATGATGATTAAGATAATTAAGTGAAGTGCATCCTATTTGTTTCAGACTCTTATTGATTCTAACCTATACGGCTACAAGTTGCTCTAAACATAAGGTGGTGCGTGCCGTGGAAACCTTTCAGTGACGTGTGCAAAGTATAATACGTTATTTCACAATCATCAATACTGAGAAATAATTCTTTAAAGATCCATGGATATTTTATAAATATCAAACAAATAACATAATTCATGTTAAAGAAAAGAACATGAACTTAGTTTGTTAAAGAAAGAAACTCTGTACACATTATACAGTTGGTAGGTAATTATGAATAGGCCTATTATTTGTTGAAATATGTTTGTCATTATGTTTCATGTTATGATTATTTTCATACCACAACTTTAATTAACTTATTATTACGTAAACTCATGTGGTAAGCCAAAGTCCTTAATTTTCAGAAACTCCATGTCGAAACATGGTTTAATGTTTTTAGCAGAAAATTAATGTACACATTACGTGTGTTTCTTCAAGTAATTTAACATAAAATGTTTGGAAAAATATCAATGTCTTTTGAAATAACTAAATAAAGGTACATTTCACTTTTTTGTACAATAGACATTAGTAGGGATAAATGGAGTGTTCTGGACCAGGAGGAGCCAGGAGGAGCCCCCCCCCCCCCCCCCCCCCTAATTAGTATGCAAATTTTTTTTTTAATTACCCTAATTAATATGCAAATTTTTAATTACCCTAATTAATATGCAAATTTTTTTTAATTACCCTAATTAATATGCAAATTTTTTTTTTTCGTTTCAGGAGGAGCCCCCCCCCCCCCCCCCCCAGGTACATCAATCAGGAGGAGCCCCCCCCCCCCCCCCCGGTACATCAATCAGGAGGAGCCCCCCCCCCCCCCCCCCCCCCGACTGTTCAATGATTTTACCCCTGACAGCTGTTGTGATTTGTTGTCGAGGCAACAAACGTTGACGCAGATGTTCAAACAAAAGACCGGTGAGTCGAGACCGGTCCGGGATGCAGCTGCGCCCGACCCTTCCAGGAACCCATTATAGTCCGCCCGTATCGAATTACATTAGAGGAGGGGTGCTTTTACCCCTGACAGCTGTCGTGATTTATTGCCGAGGCGACAAACGTCGACGCAGCAGATGTTCGCACAAAAGACCGGTGAGTCGAGACCGGTCTGGGAAGCAGCTGCGACCGACCCTTCCAGGAACCCATTATAGTCCGCCCGTATCGAATTCAATTAGAGGAGGGTTGCTTTTACCCCTGACAGCGGTTGAGATTTATTGCCCCGGCCTTCTCCGAAATCCATTGGTGGGGAGAATCACCCCACATCGCCAGCCCTCCGTCAGTTCAGTTCGAGAGTTCAGTGCGTGTAGACGTGTTAGTCCGATCCTGCTCCGTTCTACGCGATTTTTGTTAGTTGCTGATTTCATTTGCGATATTCGTCCAGCATCGTTGAACTATTTAAAACGGTTGTGTTGTGCCGTATTGTTTGTGATTATCGAAACTTTATAATCCATATTCAAGATGAACGACTCACACCAATGCGTCATTTGCGGCTGCACGTTCCCGCGCAGACACAGTATGAAGCACTACGCAAAATTCCACGGTGGATTCGTCCCACCCCAACAAGGTACGTCATTGTGTGTTGCATTATTGTTTTAATCAGACTTAAATGTTAGTAATATAGGAAATATGTTATGCAGTATATAACCGGAGTGTGGTAAAAGTCTTCTTTTTATTTAACAGCTTTAGTTATTCTGTGCGAATATAGAGCTGTGTAAAAAAAAAAAATTAAAATTACATGACTATATTTATACAATTTTAATAGCTTATGCTATTGTTCGACCCATCAAGTCAAGTCATCAGAGTACCCATATGACATACTTCCCTAACCTCGGGGGGGGGGGGGGGGGGGGAAGTGCCACAGACGAGACCTCGGGGGGGGGGGGGGGGGGTAATGGATCTGGACTACCATAGGTCGGATCTGAATTCTGATTGCAGATTCTTGCTCGTCTAGGCAAGACGAGTCATTTGAGTACCCACATCGACCACTTTGGGCAAACCTGATGATGACCTTGAACTTGAACTTGACCCTCTTTTTTTTTTAATGCATTTTCGGAATCCCCTCTTCAAGCCGAGTATTTTGAGTACCCACATCGACCACTTTGGGCTAACCTGATGATGACCTTGAACTTGAACTTGACCCTCTTTTTTTTTTTTTTTTTTTAATGCATTTTCGGAATCCCCTCTTCAAGCCGAGTATTTTGAGTACCCACATGACGTACTTTTGATAATTAATACAAGAGTTGAGCAGGGTAACGCTACAACCAACAGAGCTAGCCCATCAGTGCCTGCGGACAAGTTAACTACCAGTGAATGCTTTGGGTTGGAGCACTTGAAGGGGGGTGTATCGATACACCCCCCATCAAGTACACTAAACTAAGACAGGTGTTAAACATTTCTCAATCTAATCGTTTTGTACGTTTACAGATGGAGAAGCAGCATGTCGGCTTTGTCGAGCCACATTCGCAGACCAGGGGGCCTTAGAGCGGCACATGGGAGCGAATCACCTCGTCGTTCCGCCCCGGGAGGCGATTGATGCTCCGCAGACGACTGCCGATGACAACCATCATTCCGTTGAAGGTGAGAATCCACATTAAAATAACTTTTTTCCCCTAGTGACTATTTACCTTCTTTTTTTTTTAACTATTTAACTAGGTTCCTGAAGAAGAAGAATGATACCGTGCCAACTGATGTACTATTGATTTAATTACTAGGGGGAGATTTTCGCTCCCCCTAACACAAAAGGCTTCTTTAGGGTTGACGTAGCTCATTATTGCAGCTACATCCTTTGCTTTGAACCCAGGATCATCAATGTAGACAAACAGTACAGAAGATTACTTCTTCCCTGTTTAATGATTGCTATTTTGATTTAACAAACTTAACTTTGAAATGTGATTCTCGAGAGAGAGAGAGAGAGAGAGAGAGAGAGAGAGAGAGAGAGGGGAATTTGTATCTTCATTTATCCTAATTTGTTTTTATTTTTATTTTCAGATGAAGGTCCGGGTCCTGGCCACCACACCTGCCATGAATGCGGTCGCCGTTTCCGTCGTGAAAGAAACCTGCGTCGACATGTGGAATCAACCCACAGCAGAGTCCGCAGGTTCCTTTGCGTCACATGCGGTGCCGAGTTTAAGAGGGAAGACAACCTTCGTCGCCACACCAAGCAATTTCACGGTGATGGCCAAGAACGGAGATTCCCTTGCGCATACTGCGGTCAGGAGTTTAACAAGCTGTTCAACAAGGACCATCATGAGCGGATCTCTTGCCCGATCATGAAGGACCTGATCCGGAACCGAGCAGCCATGGAACAGGATGAACCCCAGCCAGGTCCGAGCACGGAGCCACAACCCGGTACGAGCGCACACCAACAACCCGATGATGTTGAGATGACTGGAGCAGGACAGTCAAGCCCCGTGTTCTCACTCATTCAACGGGGTTTCCGCAACCGCCTCCTAACCTACCGTTTGCAGCGACCGATGGAGAATCTCGTCACAATCGGAGAAGTGATGGCGTTGTTGATTGTGAGCCTTACGGAGTTGCTTGAGATCACCTTGGCGAAACACCGCAGCATAAAGGTCAACTTGAAGCTGGAGTGTGAGTTCAAAAATGTGCACAACAACACCTGCCTGCGCAACTTCAAGACGAAGATGACTCCGCTGACGGTGACCTCGGACCTGAACCAGTACATCACAACAGCTTTTGCGAAGCTTATCAGAGAGAAGGCTGAGTGTGATCATATCGGCTCCGGGTGGACATACCTTCGCGTTCGTGATTTGGAGGTCGGCATCAACGAATACACTCCTCTAGGTGAAGATGGTCGAGCTTGGCTCCCACTGCCTACGTCTCTGGAGAACACCAAAGCAGTCGTCAACGTATCGAACACCGATGAGCGGTGTTTTATGTATGCTGTCCTGGGCAAGTTTGTTCAAGATCACCCCGAAAGACCAGCATCGTACACCGATGACATCATCGCCCGATACGATTGGACCGGCCTTCAATTCCCCGTTGCTCTGAAAAGTATCAAGACGTTTGAGCGGACAAACAACATCAGCATCAACGTCTATGGCATTGATCACACGCGCGTGGGTCAGAAACCTAACGGACAACCAAAGTATCAGGACACCGTCTTTCCCTTGAAGATCTGTAGGCAGGAGCGCGAAGACCATTGCGACCTTTTGTACGTGACAACGGACGGTGATAGTCACTACGCCTACGTCAAAGACCTTGGCCGACTGATCCGTCCCCAACTCACAGCGCGTGTAGACAGGATATTCATCTGTAAGCGGTGCTTCGCGCACTTTGACAACCGTCCGAACAAGCTCGGTCTGACGGGTGCTCAGCGTCTGGAGGAGCACAGGCGATACTGCTCCGCTTCAGCCCCTATTCGCATGGATACACCGAGAAAGACTGAAATCAAATTCAGCCATCCAGAGTTCACCCGACGCGAGCGTTTCACCATCTACGCGGACTTTGAGTGTGCTCTACTGCCGACCGCGGAGATGGATGAACAAGTCGACGAGCCGCACGGAGGAGTAGCCACCCACATCCACATCCCATATGCCTTTGCGTACCAGATCATCGACTCGTACGGACTTGAAGAGTTTGAGCCTCGAGTCTACTTCGGGGATGATGCGTCAAAGACATTTATGGAGATGTTGAAAACTGATGTTGAACGATTGTGGAACTTCCTGTACGAAGCAAGAAATCTGCGCCCTGTCCTGACGCCAGCGGAAACGATGCAGTACAACTCGACAGCGAATTGCTACCTCTGTGGATCGCCATTTTCAAGCGAAGACCCAAAGGTTCGTGATCACAACCACGCGCCGCCCTACGAGTTCCGTGGCGCTGCGCACAGATCATGTAACCTACGCTACAGGGAGCAGAGAGTAGTCAACTGCTACTTCCACAACCTCTCCAACTACGACGCTCACTTCATAGTGCGGGAGTTGGCGGTCGACCCTGGTGATGTTGAGGTGTTGGCTCACACGGAAGAGCGGTACATCGCTTTCACGAAGCGGTTCCTGTTCGACCGAGCAGCGGCACCGGTTGGGATGCCAGGGCGTGGAAAAAGACAGCCAGGATTCAGAGTCAGGTTCCTCGACACCTACAGGTTCCTGGCTTTGAGCCTCGCCAGCCTCGCAGCCGCACTTCCACCAGCTCAACTCTTGGAGACGAGGAAGAGATTCCCCGAAGACCACCTCTTCGATCTAGTCCGTAGGAAAGGCGTGTTCCCGTACAACTTTGTAACGTCGAACGCCGTTTTGGAAGATACTACGGAACTGCCTCTGCAGCGAGATTTCCACAACGACCTGACCCTGGAGGACATCACGGATGCAGACTACGAGCATGCTCGCAACGTGTGGGAAACCTTCGGTTGTAGGAACCTCAAGGACTACGCCGAGAAGTACCTGCGCTGTGACATTGCGCTGTTGACTGACGTCTTTGAACGCTTCAGGGACACGTCGATGGCTGAATACGAACTAGACCCTGCACACTACTACACCCTACCGTCATACGCCTGGGATGTCATGTTAAGGACCTGTGGAGTGGAGCTTGATACGATACAGGACTTTGACATGTACCTCTTCTTCGAGCAAGGCATCAGAGGAGGTATTTCCCAGGCGATCACCAGACACGCCAAGGCCAACCATGATGGATGTCGCCCTGAAGATCGGCGACCTGAAGAGCCAACGCATCACCTGCTATACTTGGACGCCAACAACCTTTACGGTTGGGCCATGTCCCAGTGTCTTCCACAGGGACACTTCCAATGGCTCAGCCGCGAGGAGATCGCGTCCCTGGATATTGCAGCGTTGGACCCCGAAGGACCCACGGGCTACGTCTTGGAAGTTGACCTTCGCTACCCCGCCCACCTGCACGACCTTCACAAAGATCTCCCTTACTGCTGTGAGACCAAACGTCCGCCAGGAGGGAAATTCAAGAAGCTCGTTACGACTCTGGATGACAAGAAGAACTACATCTGTCATTACAGAATCTTGCAACAGGCACTGGAAAACGGACTGGAGCTTGCGAACGTGCATCGCGTCATCTCGTTCCGACAGTCTCGGTGGTTAGAGAGCTACATCCTAATGAACACCGAACTGAGGAAGAAGGCCAAGACCAAGTTTGAACAAGACTTTTTCAAGCTTATGAACAACGCGGTCTTCGGCAAGACGATCGAGAATGTTCGCAAGCGAATGAACTCTAAGCTGGTGTGTACGCCGGAGATGTTCAGGAAGTATGTGGCCAAGTCAAACTTCCTGGACCGAACCTACTTCAACGATGATGTCGCCATTGTCCACATGTCGAAAGTCAATATCGTCCTGGACAAACCGCTGTACGTCGGAATGTGTGTCCTCGATCTGAGCAAGTGGCTCATGTACGACTTCCTTCGGAAGATGAAGAACCGCTACGGTGATCGTCTGAAGGTTGACTACATGGACACTGACAGCTTCGTGTTCGACGTCCAGACTGAAGATGTTTATAAGGACATGTTGGAGCATCTGGATGATTTCGACACCAGTGCGTACCCCAGAAACCATCCCTGCTACAGCCCCACCAACGCAAAAGTCATCGGAAAGTTCAAGGATGAGTGCAACGGACTTCCTCTGCTCGAGTACCTCGGTCTTCGCTCGAAACTTTATTTCATGGACATTGTCGAGTTCGAGGAGAGGACCGAGGAAGACGAGCTGCAGATCAAGACAGTGAAGCGCGCCAAGGGAGTCGCTAGAGGTGTTGTAAAACACACACTAACCTCTGACGACTATCGGGAATGCCTCTTCAACGGCGTGTTGAAGAGAACCATCAACACCAGGTTCCAGTCCCGAAACCACCGCGTCTTCACAGTCCAAGTCGACAAGCTATCCTTGAGCTGTAATGATGACAAGCGTTACATCCTTCCGGACGGTGTAAATACACTTCCGTGGGGACACATTGACGTTCCACATCAGCCCGAAGATATCCCGCAAGACGATGAAGAGGTGGCGGATGAGGAGCGTTGAGTGGTTGTGACATATTACCAAAGACCCTGACTTGTATATTATTTTGAAAAATCTAGGCATTAGTTTGTATCGAGTCTCGTAAAACTTAGAAATGTGCTCCTTTTTTTTTTTGTTCTAGTCATTAGTTTGAGTCGAGCCTCGTTTTGCTAGTCAATCTCAATTGTTCAGGAGCACATACTCGATGTAAAATATATATATATATAAGATGTGTAAATAAATAGCCAAATTGTTTGTATATACATTCGTATTTTTTTTTCTCCCCTAACATAGTCTTAAGATACAAAAGTAAAAAAAAAAAAATATATATATATATATATATATTCAGGAATATGTTAATTCATATAAACCAGGTTCAGATATGAATGTTACTTTAGAATCATTGTATGATAGGTCTGTCCCATTTTGGGGCAGGCCTATAATTGTACGTTAGGTCTACCCCAAAAGTGGGATAGACCTATGAGACCTCAGGTGGTTGAAAACTGTTGTTCAATTGGTTTAATTACCAGGTGGGAGATTTTCGCTCCCCCTAACACATAATGGCTTAGGGGGGAGATTTTCGCTCCCCCATATTACAGGAATTGTTGAAGACAAGAATGCACCTGCTAATGCCATTGTATGAGAGGTCTGCCCCACTTTGGGGTAAAGGAGGAGAGGATGGGAAATAATAAGAATATTTCTTTTTATTCTGAGTACACAACTAGTTTATTGAGAAAAAAAAAAATGCAAAATTTCAAAATTCAATTGGTATACATTTGTGCAAAGAGTCTTCTGATCAGTGCATCGTTGTGGCCAGTAGAAGAGTGTTCAAAGAGCTGCACAAAGTCCGTCATCTTCATGCCGTAGTGGGTGCGGCAGTACAGGAACACAAGGCAGTATTGACCGCAGACCAGAGTGTTGTCACTTTGAATGCGATGCTCGTTGTACAGGTAGCGACGAGCGTTGCGTCTCAGGAATCCTTGGTAGAATTGAATATGTGGCGGTTGACCGTAGCTGTCAAAGAATTCAATTATTCCTCCTCCTTTGTTAAGGTAGAAAGCGACCCAGTGAGTGCCGTCTTCATTGTGTGGATCAGTGTTCACAATCATAGCAGTAGATGGTGAAATATAATGGGGCAATTGATCCGCAGCGTAGACACCAACATTCTGTACGGGCAGTTTAGCCATACACTTTTGTATCTCTAAGGTATTCATTCTACTGTGTCGACGCCACAGTCAGTAGTAGGAGTAGTACTAGTAGCAAAACAAAAGCAGGAACTGGTATCACTCTCACCATCGTCAGCGTTATCATCAGCGTCATCGATATTTGTACTTAGATGTAGCCAACCGCGCAATGTGATACAATTGGTTAGAGCGCATCGTGTGTGAGCTGTTCTGTGGTGGCGACATCGCACTGCGTTTGTTGATAGTAGACAGTTGATTGACGATAGTGATCCGCAGCCAATATCGTTGATATCGATGACATTAGTAGTACAGTGATCCGTGATGAAATTGTATCGTACAAACTCTTTTTTCTCAGCACCTTTGACATAGGCAATAGGTCGTTTGGCGATACATGCACGTAACTTTTCCTCTAGCACATGATACCAGATATCACCTTGGTCCCATTCCAATCCGTGACAGTGTTTTGTGAGCCAATAGCTTTCACGCAGTTTCTCTTGTGATAGGAAATCTCGGCTGAATGGTGATTTGGCGATATGATGCATTAGCAGTGTTCCACTGGCCAATTCCAAGACGCACACTTCCTTCAGAATGTAGTCATTTGAGTTGTCCTTGAAACATTGAAAATCCACAATAATTGGAGATGCTAAATTTGTACGCTGTGCTCTGCATAAACGATCCATCTTGTGCGAGTGTTGGTTGATGACTGAGGAGGAGGACGATGACGCCACCGCCGACGATCTAACCGCCAAAGTCCGCAGACACGTTGCGATGACGATCGATTTCTATGACGTTGTCAAACTCTGCGTATACCAGACAGTTGACAGTCTCTGTGAGTCCCGTGTCGAAAGCAATCTCCATACGCACACTGCCGTTGCGCACTAGGTTCCAATGAGTTGTGTCACTTGCTGACATATCAGGTGTTAGATCGAATGCCATCAGACAGTATCCATCGTCGTAATCGTCTCTATTTATGAGATTACCAGCATCGCTAAAGTGTATGCCGGAGCCTGAAAACAGACTGTGATACGCCATCACATATTTTCCCTTGCCGGTTTCGTAGTGTGGTTGTAGCGGTTTGGACGGCACTTGTTCACCGTCCACGTACAGCGAGAAGTAGTTGGTTTTGAAATTTTGAAAGTTAAATGGATTCTTTTTTAAATCACCATTATAAGCGGCGTTCGTGACCAGTCCGACAATAATTCTTTTCGGCACTTGACCTAGAAAGACATTGTCCAAAGTTTTGCTCCTCACTCCAAACGGCAGTGTGAATGTTTTCAATTCCACTCTGGTGATTGGGTATTTAGCTGTGCCGGTCTGAAGCGTCTTGCTGTGCGCCAACAGTACCGTGGGGCTAACTTTACACCTTCGTATCCAGAGATTCGCATCAACAATGTGCACCTTGTAGTCACCATCATCCGCCATAATGGAGAAGGAATCTTTTGATCGGATCAGTTTAAAACGCAGTTCCACACCGTTCAACAGGAACTTGTTCTGATTACACATGTCCACATGTAGGCGACCGAGCATATCGATTTCACGACTTTTATTTGTCATTTTTCGTCTCGCCTTTAGTCCATCGTTATCGTCCAGAGTATTGTCCATATAGCCGGCGTCGTCCGCGTTCCACAGTCCACATGTTAAATGTGATTTCCTAGCATCATAGCCGTAATTCATCAATGTTTCGATATACGCTCGATATGCATAAGTGTTGTTTTGTGGTGTGACCAGTTTCTGATTCATACTCATATCGACTTGACTGAATAACGTGTGCAGCCAATTGTTGACTGGGCCAATTTTATTCGATTCTTCGACATCTGCGATTGCCGCTCCCGTCGACTTGACAATAGACGCTGTAACTTCCAACATTGTTTGCGAAAGATCGGTGTATTCTTCGCCGTTGCCGGGCACAACAAACTCGATGGGCGAATCATCAGTCAGTGTGGAGATTGGTTTGTACTGAATCCATTTGCCGCTCTCGATACTGGTCTGCGTCGGTGGTAGGGAGAATAAGTCCAATTCCGTCTTGACGCATTCACACGACTTTTGATGTAGAAACGACATTGCTAGCGTGTGTGTGTGTGTGTGTGTGTGTGTGTTAATTGAATATATCGCGTATAGACGTTCTCCTCACTGCTTTCCTCGTCTTCTTCTTCTTCTTTCTAACTGTCCTTCTCTTCTTGCCCTTCTTGGATGACGACGACGACGACCTTCCTCGAAGGAGTTTCGCCAAAGACTGAGGTGTGACACGACGGCCGCCGGACATGGCGCGCTTCGCGTATCTCTTACGCGAGAGTATCGCGTTAGTCTTTCGCGCAGGAGTAGCGCGCCGGTGTTTCGCGGTATTCTTTCGCGTTACGCGACGGTTTTTCGCGCGAGAGCCGCCGCCGCCACTTAGCACACGTTGAAGTTTGCCGTCCGCCCTGCGTTTTAGCGAGTCTGTAAACTGGCTGAAATGATCTCTAGCGGCTTCTTTGGGGTCCCGCTGGTGCATGGCCATGTCGCCCAAGAATCCAACACCGGATTTCAACGCCTCTTTGGCCACAGCAGAGGCTCCCGACTTGAGTAGCGGTGTGATGGTGCGGAACATACCGCCTAGGAAACTGCCAATTCCATGTCCTCGCTGGTAGGGTGCACCGCGAAATACCCTCTCGATACTGCCTCCGGTCTGCTGCAATTGTTGGCGGCGATAGTACGCCAAGTAGGGATCGTTTGTATTCATCATTGCTGAGCTCCTCTTTTGAAATGAAGCTTCACGTACGACGTCCCAAAGAGGAATGACGCTTTTTTACTAGCGTGATCCCTTAGGTCAATATCGATCGTTTCAAATGTTCCTTTCATAACTGGCGCATAATGAGGACTGATGAAATGCACAGTCTTATGCGCGCCGTGTGTGTAGTTCTCTCTGTCAATGTTGACAATTTTCAAAAGCGGCGCTGTAGTGTCACCAATCAGCTGCGGTTCAATCAGATCACAATACACGTACAAGTGTGTCGGCAGTCCCATAGTCAGATTAGGTGGCCATATCGCTGTGAGACCATTTGACAAAACGTTCTCGTACGGATCGAAACCCAACTGGAGAGACAGCGCTTCGGTGAAATGTACTTTGCTTATACCGTCCACCATTGTCGTGATCTTGACTCTGTCCTGCTCTTTGTCATACTCAAAGTACAAGTACTGGGTGACATCCTTCGCTTTATTGATCATTTTCAATAAATCGGTTATGTTCTTGTAATAACCGGGTTTCATCTTTAGCATAATGTGCTCGACACTGAGTGTGACGGGAATACTCGGCAGAACGAGTTTATAGTCGAGCCAAATACACGATTCCTCGTCCACAGTCATAAAGGAACATGGATAATGCGCTTCGACCAAAGCCATCTCCCACTCGCCATCGCCTTCTAATCGAATTTGTCTCGGCAGATGTGTAGTGTACTTGGACACTGTGTTTTTTGGAAAATAATCCTTTGAGCTGTTGCTGGGCAATGTCAAATAGAACTGGTTGCTATTAGGCATTTTGCAAATCTTGCGCTCTTACCCAAGAATTGAACTCGTCTCCGTAACCTTCCCACTTGACGAAATAACGCTTACTGCGACCGCGACCCTTAGCGTCTAGTATTTCAGCAATCTTGAAAAGATGGTCGTTGTATATTGTCACTTTTTGTAATTCGTATTCGTAAAACTGACCAGTCACTTGTTCACCGTTGAGATCCGACAAAGTGTACATTGGTAGAGGCATCAATGTGTTTACACGACGCACCACAAACACTTCTTTACTCCAATTAGTCTCGTAACCTTTTGCGAATGTGCCCTTCTCCTTAGATATGCGCACTGTGGTGCCAACTTTCAGTTTTGCCTTAACACGACGCGGTATCTTACCGAACATGCGACGCCATACCTGATGCAATATTCGCTTATTGTCAACAGTCACATCGACTGGTCGTATTCTATTGCCTAGACTCCTGTGAGCGCTGTTGTTGTATGCACTAACCAGTTTGTCCAACACATCTACATAACGATATGTGTTTTTGTAAGTCAAATATCGCCACATGCGTGTTTTCAAAGTGCGATTCACGCGTTCCACTACGGCCGCTTTAACATCTGGGTTTTGTGTAGTGACATAGATGATTCCGTATTGTTTGAATAATTTTTTCGTCTTGGCACCGGTGAATTCAGTACCTTTGTCGGTTTGTAAACAGCGAGGTGTGTCGGTCGCTTCGGCAAATATCTCCTCGAAAGCGTTGGCCACTTCAGCCCCTTCTTTCCGCCTCAACGTTCGCACATACAGGTGTTTGCTAAACACGTCTATTACAGTCAGTAGGTAGTTGACGCCGTCGTTGTGTTTACTAAGACCACGCATATCGTTCAAGTCCGCTTGCCACAATTCAAATGGACCATACACTATGTAAGGATTGCGCGGGAAACGCTTGCGTGCCGGTTTGTGCAATGTGTAAGTGTCCTGTGTTTGTAACCATTCAATCACTTTGCGTTTTGAAACTGGTTTTGCAGCTCGCGCTAATGGAGCTACACCGCCATACGACGAAGGTTCGATGGGATTGTAATACAAACGCTCCATAATACTGAAAACCTATCCTGTGTACGTTTCCCACTTGTCCAAATTTGACAACGGCTTGTTTCTATTTGAAAAATCAAACTGCTCTGTCGCTCGCACCGGTGTAGATGTTACACGTTTTCCTCTTGCCGATCGAAGCCGATTTACTAGCGGTGTTCTCAGTATTGATTCAGTTGATGTGTCCAATTCATCGTCTGACCCTTCTCCTCCTGTGAATGATGATCGATATTCGGCATTTATTTCCTTAAGCGCTCTTAGATTATTCATATAGTCCTTTGGCACGTTCATCGCTTTCAATGCGTTGAGCACTTCCCGCCATCCTGGCGGTGTGTAATCACGCATACGCACCTTTACTATGCAATTTAAGATATCCACTAGATTTGAGTCTGGGATTTTTACACCGTTGATGTACACTGAATAGCCACTGTCCCAACTGATTAAGCTGCCATCACGTTTCATGAAACGTAAAAGATTGCGGGCATCAGATCTGTAAGTTTTGGAAAACGTTTCCACAATCTCTTCCACTGGACCACCTTCCGCAGCGGGGTGCGATCGTCGACTATGCTCATTCCCACCCGACTCCACGATTGGTATGCTAATCGGTTGACGTCTATTCTCTGCAATATGCAAGAAGCGGTGTAACGCTTGTTTGTACAATTTCCACTTTTCACTATCGTCCATGCGTTTGTTATTCAATATTTGTTGCATCTCCGCGTCGAGGCTGTTTTCACTGGATAGATTAGTCGGTCTGTTATCCGTAGCATTTGATTGCAGTCGATCAATCAACTCTTGTGGCACAACTACCATCTTCTTTGCATGTTCCATTTTTTTTTTTTTCACTAATGACTAGCTACTTTTCTAAAGTGTAACTTCACGCACGACGTTCCAAAGTGGAATGGCAAATGATTACCAATGTTATCTCTTAAGTCAATTTCCACACTGTCAAAAGATCTATTCATAACAGGCACATAGTGCGGATCGATGAATGATGTTGATTTATGCAAACCGTATACATAAGTAGACGTGGATATATTGACAATTTTCAATAACGGTGCGACTGTATCACCGACCATCTGCGGCTCGACTAAATCACAATACACGTACATGTGTGACGGTAAGCCAAGACGAATGTTGGGCGAACGGATGCTTTTGTTAACTGCATCACCTTCCAGCGTCAATTCATTCGGATCGAACCCCAATTGAAGCGCTAACGTTGGACTTAATGTAATTTTTACAACATCAGTTCCCATCGATACTTCAATGAATTTGTTGTATGAGTTTTCAACGGTGAACTTTACACCAAAAGTAATCGCTAGTTCTTGCGAATTGATATGATCACACAATTCTTGAATATTTGCGTAATCACCAGTCTTCAATTTAATTCTGTGGTTTTGTTTTGGAATAGCCGACACTACTGGCGTTACATCGGCAGTGCTGTCCATAACCCGCGCCAACGCTTCTATGTTCACTTTTGCTTCCTCTTGCGGTTGTATGCAAATGTCAATTGTTTCGTCATTACCGACTGATAGAAATGTCATTGGATAGTGCGCTTCCACAAGTGCAATTTCCCAGTCGCCAGCGTCCAGTTGAATAGCTCTCGGCAAATGTGTTATGTAATTTGCAACTGTATTTTTCGGATAATACTGCATCGAACTGTTGCTGGGCAGCGTCAAATAGAACTGATTGTTGATGCCAGTCATTTTTATCTACTCAATGCTGCTTGTAGTACTGCGCTCAAGAGTAACGGTATAAAGATTCCACCGCCTTTTTGTATAAGATACTTTCGTTTCTTTGACCAGCCTTCGCCGCGTTTCACCAATCGACGTAGCGTCGCCTTGTGTTTGCTTAACTGACTTTTACTCTTCTTCGCCAGAGGAACGTTACCGCGCAACACGTTGTATGCGCACTCACACACTGAGCGAATGCGGCTCTTGTCACACACCTTTAACAGTGCCTTCCGCTCCTTGGGTGTTGCGTGTATGAAAGCCGTAAGCAGAGCCGCGTCCTTCCGCAAGCACGACATGATTACTACTGATGGCGAAATTACCTTTTCTTCGGCAAGTACACATAGTTGGTAGAATCTTCTGGAAATATGCAACTTCGTATTCGCATATTCTCGTCTGTTGATTGTTTCAAGTCTATCAGTAGGTAGCCGTGTGGGTTCCTCGTAGCGTCAGCGTACGCCTCCTCGATGAATTTCGGGCTGTCTGGATATATTTGTCTGGCCAAGTACCTAATCTGAACTCTATCTCTAGGATTCTTAAAACACACAATGTAATGCGCATTCAATGAGATGTCCCTCTGCCCGCGTCCTTGATGAAACAAATTTTGTGTAATGAAAAACACACTAATGTTGCGATGATGGCAACCTTTTGTGAAAAGATCCACCACACGGTTGTCGGCCTCACGCATCATATCGTCTATAATCACAAGTATCGGCTCGTTACCAGAAAAATCCTCCAAGTTTGGTAGACCTTCTATGTGGTTAATGGTGACATTTTTCGGGTCACCACCACCACCGCCACCACCACTACCATAATGCCAGTTTATACTGGTAAATGGTGTGTCACACATTTCTGTAATGTGCTTTATAAACTTTGACACAAACTGTGACTTGCCACAACCCGAAGGTCCCGCCACAATGGCTGAGAACGGATGTTTCCACATCAAGCCCATGATTACTACTGAGCTAAACACCTCACAGTTACCATACTCACACTCTTAAACTTACTACTAAAGGACATTTTTGGGGTTAAGTGAAATAAATAACACAGTGGTTATGTTCTGAACGTGACTATAAGTATTGACTACGAAAACTAATTTACAAAGGTATTAACGTAATCTTCGAGTCTTGCTTTACATAAACTCCAACGGCGTGAATCTGCTATTGGAACCCCTCGGGCTGCGCTTCACCAAGCGAAGGCGTTCTCCAAATCCGCCGTTGTAGCGCTCAATGTCGACGTTGCTCAGGGCCTCGTTGAAGCGCCTAGGCAGGTAGACTCGCAGAAAGAAGTCGTCTCCGACCTGCCCCTCCAGGATCACGATGATCGTCTCGCCAAAGGGTGTGGTGGCTCGCTCCATCGCGGTGATGAGATAGCCACATTCCTCTCGGAGATCGGCTATCCTGGTGTAGAGCGGAGAGTCGGACTTGCAGTTGTTGAGGGTAGCTCTCAGGTCCGCGGTTGTTGCAGTGCCGTTCACGCTCGGAAACTCTAGCTTGAAAGTGCTGCTGCTGTTCGACATCTCTAGTAGTAGTTGGAGTAGGTCTATGTGAGGTGGCGGTCTGGTGGCGAATGATGCTCAATCGGGCGGGGCTCCGCCTTATAAACCCTCGCCGCCATTTTCTTCTAAGTGGGGGGGGGGGGGGGGGGTCCGAAGGGTCGGGCGCAGGTGTTCACACAAAAGACCGACGCGTCGAGACCAGTCTGGGATGCAGCTGCTCTAATTGAATGCTTGCGCCACTCGTTGTTTCTTCCTCACAGCTCTCTTCTTTGACATTGGCTTCGAAACTGCACTGCGTTGTGTAACAGTTTGAGTTAAGCCTGTAATTTTCGGTACTCCTGTTGATTTATCGATCCACATGTTTTCCACTTTATCAACTACTTGTTTAACACTTTGGTGCATTTCACCATCTTTGTCCAAAAATAAACCACACATGAACACCATATCTGTACCATCGTACATTTCCATTTTCAATAACATTTGTCCTTTGTTTCCCGGGTTTTGAACAGCAAAAGTATTCCCATCGTCCATCCATGACACTATGGGACAATCATCTGTTGGTTTCGGCACCCATCCTGGTTTCTTGGTTTCCACTTCGATGGGAGTTGCCCTCCTTCGTCTCTTGCAGGCAGTGGTCGGTTTTACAAATGACGTCTGAGGTGATGCCAATGTCTGATCACTAGCATTATTGTTCATAACCTCAATCTCCTGAATAAACGATTTGATATAGTCGTCCGCAGAAGCGTAAGCGTCCATGTTCACGTCCTTACCGTGTGACTTCAACCGTACTACTGACTGGCGGTGCGTATGCTCACCCTTGAAGTAAACTGTACGCACTTGCTGTCAGACAATATTTCTGTTTGACGATCGCTTTTATTCACCCGCTGAAGTCAACTGTTACGTTACGGTGACGATCGATCTCAATGACGTTGTCCAGTTCGGCGTACACTATACAGTTGACGGTCTCGGGCAACGCTTTGGAGAATCCAATTTCGATACGTAGATTACCGTTGCGCAGGAGATTCCAGTGACTCGACTCAGCCGCGGACATGTCCGGTGTCAAGTCGAACGCCATAAGACAATTACCGTACGGATAGTCACCTCTCTTGATCTCATTACCTGCGTCGGAGAACTGGATTCCGGTGCCGGTGACCAATGTGTAATAAGAGAGTATATATGTCTCACTATTCAATGTGTAAACGGGCTGTAACGGTTTGGCCGGTACTTGTTCACCGTCCACGTACAATGCGAGATAATTCATATCGTAGTGTTGAAAGTTGTAAGGATTCTTCTTGAAATCTCCGTTGAACGCAAGATTACTGACCAGTCCAATTATCACACGTTTCGGTAACTGGCCGAGAAATGCACTGTCTAAAGCCTTACTCATTATGCCGGAGGGTAGTGTGAACGATTTCACTTCTACACGCGTGATCGGATACTTGGCCGTGCCGGTCTCGAGAGTTTTGCTGTGCGCCAACAATACGCTCGGATTGATCTTACATCGACGTACGAAAAGACTAATCTCTTTAATTGTCACCTTGTAGGTAGTTAGCGTTTTGGACATTATACAAAACGAGTTTCTGGATCTGTTAAGTTGCAATCGCATCTCGACACCGTTCAACATGAATTTGTTCTGATTGCACAGATCTATGTGCAATCGACCGACCATATCGCAAACATCGCTTTCTTTCGTGTGATCGCGACGCTTTTTCAATCCCTCGTTCAATTCGTCGCAATCGTCCATTTGTCCGGCCGAATCTTCAAAAAACAGCTCGCTAGTCAGGTGCGAATTCTTCGCGCTACATCCGTAGTTCAATAGGTTTTCCAAGTATGCACGGTAAGCGTACGTGTTAGTTTGCGGGGACACCAGTTTATGATTGAGATAAAGATCCACTTGACTGAATATCGAGTGGAGCCAATTGTTCACTGGGCCCACCTCTTTAGCAGGTTGCCCACCGTCCGCTTTAGTGTCGTCCTGTTTCACAATAGCGGCTTTCACGTGTAATAACGTTTGTGTCAGGTCCGTGTACTCGTCACCGTGACCGGGTATTACAAACTCTATTGGCGAATCGTCCGTCAGCGATGAGACCGGTTTGTATTGAACCCATTTACCGCTCTCGATACTGGTCTGCGTAGGCGGTAACGAAAACAAGTCCAGTTCAGTCTTCACACATTCACACGATTTCTGATGAATAAACGACATTGTTATCGAATTAATTGAAAATATCCCTTGTTCTCCTACGTCGTTTCGTTACAGTTCTACGACGTTTGTCTAACGATGTTATCCTTCTGTTGGTCCTTATCCTCTTTGTAATGGCTCTTCGTTTAAACTTTCCACCTACTTGCCCTCTTTATAGTTCTCCTTTGTCTTTGCATACGTCCGGTAGACGTCCGTCTTCGAAGAAGTCTATCGAGAGACTGTGGCGTGTCGCGACCCGCTTCTTATAACCACCACCGCTCAGTACGCACTCCAATTTCTCGTCCGCCTGGTGTTCTGTTTAATTAATTACTAGGGGGGAGATTTTCGCTCCCCCATACTTCAGGAATTGTTGAAGACTAGAACAAGAATGAGAGCAGGGGTGTTTACCAACTGGTGATTTATTGCTCGGAGTTCGACGCGGGTGGTCTATAATTATGGGTTCCTAGAAGGGTCGGGTGCAGCTGCTTCCCAGACAGGCCTCGGGGAATTTCCGTTAAAAGCTTTCAGGGTGCTGGGTCCTTTGTCGACGTTTGCCCCCTCGGCAATAAATCACATCCACTGTCAGGGGTAAAAGCAACCCTCCTCTAATGTAATTCGATACGGGCGGACTATAATGGGTTCCTGGAAGGGTCGGGCGCAGCTGCATCCCAGACCGGTCTCGACTCGCCGGTTTTTTTTTTTTTTTGTTTGAACACCTGCGATCAACAGCCCACCACGCACGGCGCGGCCCTAGCAGCAAAGTTTAGTTTAGTCTTGAGTTTCGAAGCGTCAACAGCTACGAAGAGATCATGGCCAACATCGAGTGGGAATGTGACATCACAGACGTCGAGTTGGAGGATGTATGTGTTGCGGCGGAAACGTCGATGAATAGCAATAATAAGAAGAGGCCGTTTGACGATGAAGATGATTACTTTGAAGGTGATGAGTTCTACAACCGAAAAGACGACGATGATTGCACCTTGAAGCATTTCCATAAGAAGAGGCTATGGCGCAATGACAAAAAGTTCAAGCACGTTCATGAGCCAAAAATGTATTCAACTACCCAAGATCTCGACGACGCTCTGTACTCCAAACAACGGGGAATCAACAGCATGTGGAACCATTGCCCGCTGGACGACTTGGAATGGGAATATTGGCAGCGGGACATGGACTACAAGATGAATTTCTACCCTATTGAAGAGGAGCACATCTACGCCATTGAACATGAGCAGAAGTACATGATGCTTGTCGAAATGTGGTGGAATCGTCGAACGGATGAACTCCACCCAGATGAATTAACAAAGTTTTTCATAAATAAAAAATAAATGTTTCCCAACACCTTAGCCTCCACCTGATCCCACCATCATAATCGGCCTTTTTCAAGGCCACAAAAGCTTTTCATGTTAGGGATTAGAAGGAAATCTTAGAGGAGATTTTCTTCTAAGTGTTGGTGCGGGCCTCTAGACAAAAGTGTCACAAACGAGGCCTCGGGGGGGGGGGGGGGGGGCAAAAGTGTCACAGACGAAACCTCGGGGGGGGGGGGGGGCTCCTCCTGATTGATGTACCGGGGGGGGGGGGGGGGGGGCCTCCTCCTGATTGCTGTACCGGAAGGGGGGGGGGGGGGGCTCCTCCTGATTGATGTACCTGGGGGGGGGGGGGGGGGGGGGCTCCTCCTGAAACGAAAAAAAAAATTTGCATATTAATTAGGGTAATTAAAAAAAATTTGCATATTAATTAGGGTAATTAAAAATTTGCATATTAATTAGGGTAATTAAAAAAAAAAATTTGCATACTAATTAGGGGGGGGGGGGGGGGGGGGGGGCTCCTCCTGGCTCCTCCTGGTCCAGAACACTCCATTTATCCCTACTAACGTGTACATCAAGTTTATATATATTTATTTCAATATACCGTATAATTAATCTATATATAAATAAAATTAGAGTTTTGTCTGTACATTGCTTGGAACTATGACATTTTTTCATATTTTCACGTTTTACACCCTAGGGAAACCAAAACAAATCTTATCTCAAGTTATGTCAGTCTGTCTGACTGTCTGTCTGCCGGTAACGCTCAAAGAAGTGTTTTTGTTCGCTTTTCACTGGAAAACGGGTG